>JAWDJE010000001.1:239022998-239622998 GCA_035047345.1 Bradypodion ventrale
GCTAGCCTTCCAGCTAGCAAGGTGAGCTTCTTAACCACTGAGCCACCGCAACCCTTTGTGAATTGAACAAACAGTGTGTGACCAGAGTAGAGGGAGTTGCTTTCTCCCTCAAAACTTTGGAGACAAGGCGCCTCCCCTGGTTGTTACATAAGCTGTCCCAGTCAATCACCCATCTTTAGAATATATAACTCATGACTGCATAAGCTGACAGTTAAGAAACAAGTAATAGATCCATCTGATGCAAGGCTAGCTGCCTCTATTCAGGGCTCTTGACTTCAGGGCAGCAAAATGAATACACAAAATGCCCTGCAGATTAATAATAATAATAATAATAATAACAACCTTAGCTGCTCCACCGCCCCCCCGAGACTTAACAGAGAGCCGTTATGTCAGAATCTTGACTGCTGAGGTTCAGGCTGTCCACATCCGAGTCAACCTCTGAACCTCCATCTGAACAATCTGGGCCGGTTTGAGCTTTTGCAAAGTTGATGAACACCTACAACAAAACAAAAGGTGTTATATTCAACTAAGGATATTCTGTGTTATGGGTAGCTTACAAATGCCTTCCTTGCCTGCCAGTGTCTAACTGCACTGGATGGTAATGCTATGAATAGCAATTTTGCCTTTTTTAAAAAGAAAAGAAAGAGACAATGAGGTGGGTGGGCATCAGCATTGCAGCACAAAGGAGAGTTGGAGCATAAGCTCTACACTAGTTGCAATTTCAGTAGCATTCATACACACATGTATGCATAAACAACATTTACCGTTAGATTAAGAACTACCATTGACACTAATGGGATTTTTACACCCCTACCTCCATTTTAGCTGCTATACTTGAAGGGAAGGGGAAGTGTTACTGAAACTATAGCTTGGGAAGGAAGACTTAAATCTTCCTTATGCACTGTGGTGCTGATGCTACACTGATGTGACTGTTAACTATGCATTTTCCATTATTGCCAGTTGTAAAAAGTCATGTTACTTTTCTGTTAGGTTGGACAACCATTGTGTACCTCTGTAAGGTCGCACTTGCTCAAAAGCCAGTCATATCTGACTCTAGGGTTCAGTGTTCATCTCTGGTTATAGCTAAAGAGCCAGCACTGTCAGCATTTGCAGACGTTTTCATGAACATCTGGCAGCCATGACTAGACACCGGAGTGCATGGAATGCTGTTTACCTTTCCACTGAAGTGGTACCTATTTATCTAATTGCAATTTCTTGCTTTCGAACTGCTAGGTTAGCAGGAGCTGGGACAGAGATGGGAGCTCACTCTTTCATGCAGTACTCGGGTCTCGAACTGCTGACCTGCCGACCTTCCAATCATCAAGTTCAGTGCTTTCACCACTAAGCCACCACAGTAACTGATTGTGTATAAATGGATGCCATGAATTCTCTTATGTCTGACAAAGTGGACTTGGTTCACAAAAGCTAACATCAAAATAGAGTAGTGGTTTTTTTAAAAAAAATCTTTTGTGTTTTGTTTATCTCTGATATGGAGCTAAAGTTACAGATAGCAGTGCTTCTCAGCCAATATCACTAGTGGAACATGAAAGAAAACCTAGCAGGTCTAGTAAGTCACAACCTTATGAAGTATTCATCTCCTACCAGCTTGCAATTATCATCATTCACCTTTTGTAGGTTTAGTAGTAACTTTGAACAAATAAATTTTTTAACCTCATTCCACTTGTTATCTTGGCTATTTAAATGTGGGTTCTTCAAATGGGAATGTTTTCATTTATATTGCTTGTAAATCTTCTTTAGTAAAGGTAAATGTTTCCCTTGCTCGAAAGCCAGTCATATCCGACTCTAGGGTTCAGTGCTCATCTCTGTTTCAAAGCCAAAGAGCCAGCGATGTCTGCTTCTGCTTCCATGGTCATGTGGCAGGCATGACTAGACACCGGAGAGCGTACAGAACGCTGTTTACCTTCCCACCAAAGTGTTCCCTATTTATCTACTTGCAATTTCTTGCTTTTGAACTGCTAGGTTGGCAGGAGCTGGAACAAAGTCGGGAGCTCATTCCATCCTGCGGTACTTGGGAATCGAACTGCTGACCTTCCAGTCAGCATCTTAGCCACTTTGATCTAATATTTTTAATATGATGTTTGTTACTATTCAGTAATACTAACTTACTGTTTTAAGCTCATAATCCTGTTACTTTTTAATGATGTAAACCACCTTAGGTCCTTCTTTACCAGAATAAATAAGATATGGAAGGTTAAGAATCACTGATAAATAGTTTGACCACAAGGCTAGATATTCATGAAATGTTAAGAAGAATTGATCTCAAAATATTAATATATAGTTTCTAAAGGCAAATCAGTTTTCTCTTCCTTGCTATAGATCAGCGTTTCCCAACCTTTGGTTTTTAGACTTTAATTCCCAGAAGCCTAAGTCAATTCTCCAAAGTACTAATCAGCCAATGTACTGACTTAGGCTTCTGGGAATTGAGGTTCCCCTGTGGAGCATGGACCACATGTTGGGAACTACTGCAGTTGTCAGAATCTTGTTCCTTATATACTCCAACATAAGTCAAATTGCCACTAAGAAGTTGTTGTGTATTGAGGCACATTTGCAAGTAGCGCAGGAAGCGCTCTTGCAAGAGGAAAATGGCAGTTTCCCACCATTCTAACTAGAAGCCCAAAGTGGCATGAAACCCCTGCAAAAGGGCGCACTTGTTAGGCTAAACCAAGCCCTGTGATTGTTTACAGTTTTGGATCCTGTTCTCCATTGGTTAACTACATATATTCCCTGTTATGATTGGTTAGTTATGTTTGTCCAGCGGGTCGCTACCTTTTATCCAGGAGCCACTGCCAGGGAGACACTATATAAGCCCCACAGGTAAACAAGGGTGGGGCTGGACCGGATCTATACTTCCTACTCCCTACAGGTAGCCCGGTAGTGCTAAGCCTGGGTCCCTCCATTATGCTACGCTTCTATGGTAGCTAGTTTATTGCCCATTGCCGGGTAAGAGTCCGGAGGGACTGACTCCGCTAGGATTGTATAGCCATCTTGGGATCCGGAACACCTTGTAAGCTCATCTCTATTTGACTGTTGCTGTTTGTTCATCGTTGTCCTGGACTGGTGCTTATAAGGGCCGGATCTAATTGCTTCCCTTTGATGAACTGTGTTTTATCTATTTAAATGTTTTGATTGTAATTGTTGGTGTGCTATTTTTTTTGTCAAATCATGTTAACCACAGTAACCATCCAGTAAGATGAGATTGAATATTTCTGGCAGAAAGGCAAGTATGAATTAAAAATATCAATCAATCAATCAATGTATATTTTTTTCCCTTGACATTTTCAGGGAAAGACTTTCCTATATTATTGATCCTTTAGTTTCACATATCTTGTCACAGAAAAAAAAGTCAGACTACATTTCTTGGCGATCCAGAATTCTAAGCTTCTTTTTATTTAGTTTCCTAAATAAGAACATCTCAACAGTTCAATATTTTATCAGTTCAAACTTCTCTTGTTTGGAATGGAAAAAAATACAGTTTCATACCTCTTCAAGAGTTGTTTGACTCACTGAAAAGTGCCTGATTTTGAAGGTTGCTTTATTGGCTTCCAAAAGCTGAAATATGTTTGCTACACCTCCTGCAGACACTGGGACATGATATTCTACCATGTTCAGCTGATGATCCTATATGAATAAAAAGATTTATTGCAGATTAATGTCATATTCAGAAAGAAAGAGGAATGTTTTGGAAAGGAAG
Organism: Bradypodion ventrale; assembly: GCA_035047345.1. Classification (NCBI taxonomy): domain Eukaryota; kingdom Metazoa; phylum Chordata; class Lepidosauria; order Squamata; family Chamaeleonidae; genus Bradypodion; species Bradypodion ventrale. The sequence continues at coordinate 239,026,711 of JAWDJE010000001.1, forward strand.
CACCTTGAGCTTGTTTGTAGGTTCTAGCAGGGGAGCGCAGCTATCGTATACCCTTGACCGAAGAACAGTACACTCCTTCTATTTGGGACGGTCATCCTCTTCTACTGAGCGCGCAGCTTCGGGAGGGACGCACATGGAGCAGTGAGGGAGGAAGGGGACACCAGCCTAGCCAGGCAGATCAGCCGAATCAACCCTGGCAATCAATAGGGTGACAGATGCCGCAGCCAGATTGCCCTCACATCCGGGGGGTGTTCCAAGATGGCGAGCTGAGTGGGGGATTTTTCTTTTGCTGCTATAATGGGGAGACTACTTAAAGTGGTTTAAAGTGACCATTTGGCTGGATGTTAGATGGAAAGAATGAATCCTGTCTTTTCTTTTTGAGCTGCAGTATTTTGGAGAAAAGTTTTTGGAGAGTGCTAGAATTGGCTGAGTGGCCCGAGTGGTCTCAGCGGACTGAGAGAGAATCTGGGAGCCAATTAGCTGTTCATCCTGGTTGCGAGAGACTTTGAACTAGCGAACTGCTTTCAGGCTCGAAAAGGATTATATCGTATATTTTTGAAGCTGAAGTTGTCTGAAGATAAGCAGTGCTACCATAGTTTTGCTAAATGATTTTAAAAGAGCAGGGCTGTGGCAATTTTTTGGCATTTGGAGGATGAGACACGGAAACGGACGAGATGAGCAAGATGGAGCGGAGCAGAACTGAATAAGAGTGTTGGAAAGTCCTACATTTGCAGTAAGCAGGTGGAGGCGGCGGGGGTTGGGACTGGGGGGGAAGGTTGGGAGTGCGGAGGCAAACCCCTGGGATCCCCAATCAGTCCTGACCCAGAGTTGGTTCTAAGCCTGTTATTAAAGCTGGATTTTGAGATATTGCCTGCCCCGGTTCGATTTAATGGGACTCTCTCTCTCTCTTTTTGTTTTTTCTTTGCTCATTTTTTGAGTAAGAACGTAAGAATTACCGATTTGGATTGCTCAGTGCTGTACTAGGTGATGGACTTTATTATTAATACATTTTAAGATGGTGATCGGACTTTAAGAAAGGAGCTGATTGAGCTGATTGAGTTGGAGCATCATTTTTTCTTTGGACATTTGTGCTAAGATTAACTCTTCTTCGCTGGCTTGAATTGAAATTTGAGAGAGATCTTTGGAGACATTTATACAGTGAATGTTATTTGTGTGGCCGAATCCGTCTTTTTCACTATTAAATACATTAAAGATGATGGCTTAAATTTAGTCCTTGAAGAGCCGCGCAGTGCTGTTGCTGAAAATATTTTTGTTTAGTCTGGACTGGTTCTGCTGTTCCTTCTCTTTGAGTTTAATTTTTCATTCATGCCCCTTTGAGAACTTTTAAGGTGGAACACAATAGTTACTGATTCTGAGTGCTCTGTGATTCAAAGCTTCAAGCTGTTTTTTTTCTTCTGCCATCACCAGATATTACTCTTTTGGATAACTTTTTTTGATTATTATAAAGACTTTAAATGACTTTTGAATATAATCTATAGAAACAATTTTTTAAAAAGAAGATATTTATTTAGAACTGGTTTTTTTTGGAATGAAGACTTGATCTAGATTACATTTATTACTATTATTATTACTATTATTATTTTTTCTCTCTTCCTTTTTTCTTTTTTCCTTTCCCCCCCTCAATTAACAAATTGCACATTGTTTTTGGTGGGTTGTTTTTAAAAGGGGTTTAACTTAATTTTTGTATGAATGGCTTAAATTTTATGTGAAATGTATTTTTAGTGAAAAGTTTATGAGGATTTTATGTTTTGTAATTGGAAGAGTAAAATTAAGTGGATGAGACGACGTGGAAGAGGGAAAGAGAAGGAAAAAATTGTGGATTGGACAAGAGAAAGAGAAACGTCCGCGGATAGGAGTTATCAAAGGCTTGTGCGAGCAGAACAAGCGAATACTCAATTGAAGAAGACATTACAACTGGAGGTTAAAGAAGCAGAAGAGCAGGAGAGAATAAGGAAGATACTCCAACAACAACAACAAAAGAAAGCTCAAGCTGTGATACCAGTGAAAATACCTTCATCATCTTTTTAACTACAGCAACTCCAGTCACCATAATGACATCAACAACATCAGCAATAAGTATGTCCTCAACAGCAACAGTTACAATATCTTCAGTTATTAAAACAAATATTATCATCGCCAACAGCATCTGGGGTAACAACAGTTTTCTCTGGAAAGACTGTATCTACTGCGGCTATTAAAAAGGCTCCAAAAGTTATAATGGGATCTAAATCAGAATTTGAAATATTGTTTGATATGTTGGGGATGATTAAAGTAGGACTGGTGGATGCTGAAAAACAGAGATCGGATATGACGGTTAAATCTGATTTAAATTTTGCTGAATTAAAAAGGGGGCAAGATCATCTTAAATTGGAGCAGGAGCAGATTAAAAAAGACCAAAAGGAGCTTAATGATGAAGTAGATAAACTGAAGGCGATGCAGAAGGTGGAAGACATTAAGGTGGATACATTAGAAAAATGTGTACAATTACTGGAAGAACAGCAAAGACGTGCAAATATAGTAATTCGCAACATACTGGAGGGTAAACCAGACAAGTTGAGAGACAGGGTTGTTAATTGGTTGGATAATCATGAATTGGGATATAAGATATCTTCGAATGATATTATAAGTGTTTTTCGCCTTGGGCAAAGGAGAGGTAGAACTAGCCCAAGAAATGTGTCGGTGAAATTTGCCTGTGTATGAGATAAGATGAGATTAATGTCCCACATTTGACAAGCAGACTCAACAGTTATGAAGATGGATGGTGCCAACATTGAAATCTATAACGACATACCAGTTGAAGAAAGAATTTGGCGACAAAAGATGAAGCCGGCAACCAAATGGCTGAGGGACAAGGGAGTTAATTATAATTAGAAATCTCAGAAACAGATGACATTTTGGTACTTGGGAAGAAGATTTTTGGTGCAAGAATCTTCATATGTATTGGATGTCTTAGTAGAGGCAAAATTACTGGAAAATGGAACTAAAGAATGGAATGATTTAAATGATGCTTTGATTCTCTCCAGGGGTTTGTGATTTGGAAGAGACCAGCAAGAGGAAGAGAAGAGCTCTAGGGGAGCTGAAGGTAGAGTTTAAATTGTTAAAGTGATTTTATTAGCAGCGAATGGATATATTTTGGCTCAGCTCTCTAGATGGGATGATCTCCCCCTCCCCCCTTTGTTATTGGAAGGCTTCTTTTTCTTGAGAAAAGTGGGGAGGGTAAATAAGCGTTTTCTTTTTTTAGTTTAATTATTGGATTTGTTTGTTTTCATTTTATGTGTTTTGGTAAGGGGTTAAAGGGCTTAATGTATGTCACTTTTATGCCAAGAGAGAGTTGTGGCTGTTGCAGAGATAAAAGGGTAGTAGTAATATGAGGAAAGTGAAGATATTGTCCTGGAATGTGAAAGGTACTGGCTGTCAGGTGAAGAGAAGAAGAATAGAGGCTGCACTTAGGAGAGATAAACCCAGTGGTGGGCATCAGCAGGTTCGCACCAGTTTGCCAGAACTGGTAGCAGAAATTCTGGCTGGCCCCACCCATCCAAGTTTTGAAATAAAGTAGTCCTAATTTGGGTGCAATGCAGGGCTTTCCCCCTGGCCATGCCCACAGTGTGGTAGTAATTTTTTTTGGAGCCCACCACTTGATAAACCTGATATTGTTTTTTTACATGAAACCCATCAAAAATCGACTGAGGTAAATAAGTTATTTCTGGGTTGGACTAGCATATATGAAAAATCATATGGCACATCCAAATCGAGGGAGGTAGCAATTTTTATTTCAAATAAATTGGGATTTAATTTAATTAAAAGTATATCTGATCCGGATGGGAGATATTTGATTATCAATGGGAAAATTGATGATGAATTGATATCATTAGTTAATATTTATGCCCCAAATGAGTATCAAGAAGTTTTTTTAGATAAAATGTATGCTATCATAACAGCAGAAACTTGTACAAAGAGGATCATAGCAGGGGACTTTAATTTGATAAGATCAGCGATTGATACTACTAACGCTTCAAGGAGCATTAATGTAACAAAGATGCAAATTTTAGATAGATGAATGTCATTGTTGCAATTAAAAGATACTTGGAGAGAACTATATGGTTCAGAAAGGACGTTAGAACAACAAGAGATTTCATCCAGATACAGAATTAAGATTGGAGATAACAAAATATTTGGGAGTAATTTTGTCAAATAAACTGGAAGAAATAAAGAAATTGAATTATGATAAACAATTGAAGGGGATGAAAGAGCAAATTACACAATTAAATAAATTGAAGTTGTTTTGGTTTGGTAGACTGGCTTTATGTAAGATGATGTTATTACCAAGAATAAATTTCTTATTTGATGCACTTCCAGTCGGTTTGAAAGAAAGAGAGATTAAAGATTTTCAAAACATGATCAATAAATTTTGTAATGGAGGGAAAAGAGTCAGGATTCCTAAAAGTTGGTGGTATCTTTCTCAAAAAGATGGTGGTTTAGGGATACCTAACTTGAAAGGATACTATAATGCATTTCAACTCAGGAACATAGTTAAGAATTTAATGAAAGAGAAAATATTATGGGAAGACTTAGAGATGAAGAATTTTGACCAAGTGGGTAAGGCAGCCTTTCTAGATATAGAAAGAGGGAAAGTTAATATTAAAAATAGAATGTTAAGATCAATGTGGGAAGTTTGGAAGAGGCTGAAGGGGAGATTGGCCCCTGGTATATCCCCCATAATAGAGATTGAGGATATAAAATCCTTTCCAATTGAGATAAATGAGGATCTTAGAGCAATATTATTTGACAAGGATATGATGTTGTTGAGACATTGCATTAACATATGTTCGGATGAGGGGAAAAAATCAGAGCTTTATGCTGATTTGAAACTAAATTGGTTCCAAATTTTGAGAATGAATAATTGGAATAATAAATATTTAAAAGGAGATAATTTTGAAAGGGATATGACCAATTTTGAAGTGTTAATATGGAAAATAAGACAAGGGGAAATTGGATTAAAGGGGTTGGTAACTAAAATTTATAAGATTTTGAACAAAGAAGTTAGTTTACAAGATATTTCTAGAAGAATATGGGAAGAAGATTTAAATATAAGAATTTCAGAATCAAAATGGCAGTCTTTATGGAAATGGAGGATAATGAGAACACTGTCTGTTAGGGTTAAAGAGCATAATTATAAAATGTTATGGAGATGGTACTTAACTCCAGTGAGATTGAAGCAGAAAGATAAATCTAGTAGTAATCTGTGTTGGAGATGTAAGAAAAGTGTAGGAATTTACATATGTGGTGGGATTGCAAGGAAATTGAAGTTTTTTGGAAAGGGATTGAAAAAGAAATAAAAGAGATGATGGGGGAAATCTATTAACATTGATTCATCTACTGCCATGTTGACGGATGTAGAAAGTTTAATGCTTAGTAAGGATGAACAAGAATTAATCGCAATATTTATGTTTACGGGCAGACAGTGTATAGCAGGAAAGTGGAAGGATTCAGGGAAATTAGAATTAGAAGATTAGTATAGGGAAATATGGCAGTTGGCCTTAAATGATAAATTGACATGGGAATTAAATGTAAAGAAAGGAATAGTTAAAGAAAATAATTTTGGGAAGATATGGAAATTGTATCTTGATTATACATTAAGAAAAAGAGGAGGATTCATGCCGGTACCAGATCAATTAAATCTTTGGGTATAAAGATTGTTTGATTCACTGATCACAACTCTCTCTTGGCTTTGTACTATTTCACAGGGTGAACGATGTTGTTTTTATTGGTATTATTGGTAGTGAGAAGGAGATTTTTTTGGGGGAAATAAAATAATTAATACATAAGCAATTTTTTTATTAAATATTAGTATTTTGATGTTTGGACTTTGGAACATAAGAACATAAGAACAGCCTTGCTGGAACAGGCCACAGCCCATCCAGTCCAGGATTCTGTCTTACACAGTGGCTCACCATTTCCTTCAGGGTATTCCCAAGGAGATGCCTTCACCTGCTTAGGATTCCCTGGAAATGGCATTGAGAGATATCCTGCCTATCTCTCCAACCCCAAGGTTGTCCTTAAGTATCCATAATTATAGCCATTGATACCCTTGTCCTCCATGAACTTGTCTAATCCTTTCTTAAAGCTGTCAAGACTGACAGCTGTCACCACTTCTTCTGGCAGGGAGTTCCATAGACCAGTAATCCTCTGGGTGAAAAAGTACTTTCTCTTATTTGTTTGAGAACTAGAAATTTTTGATAACTCTCAGTATATTGTTTTTCTTATATAATTTTTTATTATATTTTGGTATTGTATTGTCTTTTGATTTTTTTAATTTTGTAAGTTTTCTTCTTCTTTTTTATGTATGTATTAAAAATTTTCAATACAAATATTTTTAAAAAGAAAAGAAAGGAAGCACCATTGTCTTTTTGGAAATACCCTCTTGTTCTCCTGGTTGACTTCTTCGCATCCTTCTGCCAGTTAATTCATAACACATGACTATGGACTCTTCCCAGTGCCTCTAACACTATTCCTGGATCTCCACAAAACCACTGTACATGGAGCTGCACAATCAGTTTTTTGCCATATTAATCATCATTGCAATTAAGGCTCAACTGACAGTTACCCCATCTTATCAGTTGCACTGAAGGCAATATGGCACTCATGAACTTCATATTCTTTCACTTTAGGTATCATACTTCCCTTGTCTTTATAAACAGAATACTGGTGGCTTATCTCAGTGTCTTAAAGAAAGATCTGTAAGGTTCAGAATGCACACTCAGAAATCATACAGATATAGCAACATTTGGCTGGTGCAGATTTACCATGCCAGTTGTTCAAGGCACAAGACCTTTCTATATATATTCTTAACTTATTTAACATTATTTGGTCTTGTTTTACCTTTTGTCCGCTGTACCACTTTTTATAGACAGGCACTTAATACTACTGAATGTTCATCATAAAATACATAAAACTACATACAAAATGTTTCTCGACCCCGCCGAATATCTGGTTGCCATACAGCCGGGAGGGAGGTTGCCCCCTTCCTTGCATTGAAAAGAGGCATGGGGACAGTGGTTGATGTTCTACTGTTGCTGACATACCTGTAGAGGCAGGACTGTTCAAGTTTTTAAATGCCTGCCCCACCTCGGTTCTGGCCTCTTTGAATCGGACTACAGATGGCCCACCCTGCGAACTAGAGCACTTATTGAGTTGCTTTCTGGGGCCAGATAAGAATTTTGGGGGCTGGCTTCCTGATTGGCAGTTAAAGCAGGGTGCCAGCTCAGTTTTGGTTTATCCCACTCTGGTACTGTGGGGCATTATGGGCTAGTTATGGCAATGTCACTTAAACATGTCACAATTGGGTTAAGGAGGTAGTGCTGGGTTAGGGCGTAGCGGTGAATCCCACAGGGGGTTATTGGTGGGTTTTGGGTGCCTGGCACGATTCGAGTAAATCAGTAGGGTACACCATGAGTATAGTACAAACATACAATTAATATTTTTTCATAGGAATAGAGTTGGAAACAGAGCAGTAGCCAGGATTCTAGATGTCATATTCTATATATAAAAAGCCAGGAGTTTGAGGGTGGGCAAACTGCTAACTCAGGGTGGGAGAGGCCCACCATGGCCACCCCCTGTTTGCAGCCCGCAGTGAGGTCTCTCCAAAGCACCTGGCCCACGCAGTAGCTGTCAAGGCCATCACTGCTCAAGGGACAGAGATTGGCCCCTCCAGACTAGGTAGAGGAAGAGGTGTTTCCCCTGATCTGGTATCAGGTTTTATAACATTACCAGGCCCCTCCGCAGGTCAGGAGATTCAAATAAATTTCAATATATTGTGGCCCAAATTTTCATACCAAAAATGCACGTGTCATGCCTCTTTAATTCAAGGGTTGGAAGGAAAAATAAGTATGAAAATGTTCCAGCCTAACCTTCTTGCTGACATTTTACTTTCATGCTTGAAAGGATCTTTTTAAAAACCCAATATTATGGAAGATTCTATCAAGTGAGACACTACCTGCAGTCTGAAAAGGTGTAACTCAAATGCAAATTTGCCCCCTCAGGGAGAAAGTGACAGGCCACCCACAAACCTTAAAAATCCCATACATATTACAAGAACAACGATGTTTTACATATTGGACTTTATGCTATAAAAAACAAGAATGGCTATTACTGTGGACAGCCTACAAGAAAATGTTATATACCAGGGGTGGCCAAACTTTTCAGGCTATAGGCTGGTCACATGGTTCAGGGGGCCAGTCACTATGGCCTGTGGGCTGGATCTGCCCCCTAATGCCAATTCATCCAGCCCACGACGCCCTTGTTGCTCCTGGAAGTGGAAGTAAAACGTGCCCATACGGGTGCATTTTACTTTTGCTTCTGGCAGCAATGGGGACTTTGCAGGCCAGATGAATTGGCATTGGGGGCCAGATCCAGCTCACGGGCCATAGTTTGGGCACTCCTGCTATATACTCTTTTGTATATAAAAACAAATGACTTAACAATCGATTCTAAACCAAAGTTTAAGTCCTTTCAATTTTGTGTCTTTTCTATTTACCTTCAGATGTGTGTTTGGAAAGTTTGTCTGTAAAAATTGTGTCAGCTTCTCTACACAACTTGCATCATTATTTAAATGCATCTTCACAGTGAATCCTTTTCCAAATCTAGGGTATAAAATATATTATTGAACATCAACAGAGATTTTAAAAAATCCATTAGAGAATCAAGCAGTTTCTTTTTGAAAACAAATGAAAAACATATTTAATTCCTAATGTAAACAAAAAGATAAGAGAGGAAAATCTGGGGAAATTCCAAACTTCAGAAACTTGCATATCAGTGGTGATCAGCCCATAGGACTGGGGTACACAGAAAGAGCCACCTCAAAGATTGTGGTATTCTTGAACCACAATTGGGCTTTCCCTGGTAACGGCAATCTTGTGTTGCCAGCTAATCTTTCTCACACTAGGTCAGGCGAAAGGAACTGCAGAATGAACTCACCAAACAGTGCCCTCATTTTGGCATATTTACGCCTGGCCTAGATATGGAAGAAGACGAAGCCCATAGGACTCTAGATAAAAACTTTGAAATCCAAATGTTCACTTAAAAATAAGTAAGAATTTAATCCATTGTAGCATAGTATCTTTTCAAAATGGATTGTTTTTTGTCTTCCAGGCACCTGGCACATGTGAATGCATACAGTTGATAGAGTGACAGACCAGGGCTCAACGTACCACTACAGTAACTGTCTGGTGGTGGGGGTGGGGAGTGGGGTTGGCACTGGTAAAGCCATTTGTAAATATCTCAGAAGTTGAAACTCCTACCCTGTTAAAAATCCATTCCAACTTGATGGCACATGACAGCAACCTATTCGATAATAGGCAATGGCGAGAAAGTTGCTTAGGTATTTCATAGAAGATGCAAGACAGAGCTAATGTCCATAGTAAGACCCAATCTTCATAATCAGGGTCTGACTGAGTAGAATGTGGATGCATTGAGTGGATAGGAGTGGCAGAACTCTATTGAGCCACATTGAGTCACCCAGTGCATGAGTGTTTCATTAAAGTTGGAGTGGATCATGTTCCAATTATCCTCACCACAAGTAGGTAAGCCATAATGAGAAGCACACACTCATCCCAAAGAGTGGGCTATATGACCATGTAAACAACCTCCCAGCTAATTCTTTGGAAAGTGAACTAATCAATACTGCTCTCTGCTTATTCAAGGAGTAAGTCTGTCAGAGAAGAGGGACTGTACTAACCTGCTCTTTATGTGCTGAAGTGAACCCATGCACTGGAAACGTCCATTGACCATGATAGCCAGCCGAGTGCACAGAGCCTCACATTCTTCCATACTGAAAGCCAATGGAGAAGAAAGTTAGAAGGAACCAGGAGAACCCCTGAACATGGATTCTCAGAAAATGCACCTAACCTAACAAATAAGACAACTTTCAGGGATGTGAACTCTTCATGGTTTAATACAGGGTTTCTCAAACTTTTAAAGCTGGGGGCTGGATCATGCCCCCTCAGACTCTTGGTGGGCCGAACTGGTATCCCCCCACTGCCACCGCCAGTACTCCCCCCCACACCACCATTACCACTGCCACCAATAATCACCACCGCCGCCGCCAACAATCCACTCATGCCACTAGTCTGGCCTGCAAACACTCACCCTCACCACGCTGCTGCTGCTTCCCTGTTTACTGGTGAAGGTCTGTGCTTGGCCAGAGAAGCACCCAGAAAAGATGTGGGTGGCTGCGGATGGCTGCTGCTTCTGCTTCCACCCTGGCGCTGCCGTCTTACAACATCTGCCCTGCTATGAAGTGGCATTAGGGACACCAAGCCAGGTGGAGGGGGAAAGGGCAGCGACGTTGGGAGCAAGCTGGACGGAATAGCACCATGGTCCAGATCCGGCCCATGGGCAATGGGTTGAGAACCCCTGGTTTAATAATTAATACCAGGTTTTCCCCAGGACAGCCATGCCCCTTGGACAGGAATCAATAGCACTTCTACGTTTCTGCAGGCTTTTATTCTCATACAGTGGGAATGATAACTGGGAAGACTTGAGTGAACAGTGGTTGGAGCTGCCATTCAGCTTAGTGTGATAAACTACCCAGAGAAAAATATTTCCTTGCGAGTAACTGCAATAGGAATTTCCAATCATTTCTCTCTCCACCAGAAGCAAAGCATTCAAGGCAAGATCACCATCATTTTTCAGAAGGGCTCTAAGGTAATATTGATTAAGGGTTTTTGGACATTGATTTGGAGTTTTTGGACATCAACTCCCACCATTCTCCAGGAACTCCTGAGTCATAATTTTGGGAGTTCCAGTCCACAGACTCATACCTACAGGCACTTTCAGACACCTTATGTTTGACTCACCTAGATCAAGCTCTAGCTCCAGCCTAACTTCCTATGGGCAATGTACAAAACTGACAGCTACAGTGGTGTTTGTTGTAGTTTTTCTGTCTTTAGATTCTATAGAGTACACCTCGTAAAGAATTACAATGTTCAGGAAGCACTACAGCAGCTTCAGATTTTGTATACTAACAACATGAAGTTGGCCATCTCTGTGTTAATTATAATAATTTCTGGCATCATTTACTGATTGTCATAGACTTGTTTGCCTTTTTCATGGAAGAATCTAAGTAGTGTTCTACTTTGCAGGTTTACATTTGGGGAGAAGTCTATAAGTACAAAGATGGCACAAATAAAATGGCAATTTATGAGAGCATGCTCTTTTCAGAAGCCTCTTCCATTCCCATTCACATGGCATTCAATAGCCATTTAAGACCTGGCTTTTCAGGCAAGTATTTAATGCTGACCTGATCTGATGTGAAGTCGTTTCCAGCTGCTGTTGTTATAGACATTTTTAACAAGCCACAGTCATGGTTTAACTGTGATCACTTTATGGGCATTTTAATAATGTTCTAGTGACAGAGAATAAAGAAATGTTTGAAAAATATTTATAAAAAGTAGATTAACTGTGGGACGCTCATAAGGAGATACTGTCTGAAAGACAGTCACCTTGAGGTGGCTGTCAAAAAGAGAAGAAAAGGAGCAAACAACCATGCTGGTGGGGCATCAAGGGTATCATTCTCTGCCAGAAGACAGCAACAAGAGTGGAACACATTTTGGACATTCATGAGTACTGCTGGACTGAAGTGGTAATTCTAGGGCTGATGTTTCTACATTGTATGTTGCCATTACTGTACATAGTCCACTCCCTAAGTATTACTTTTATAGAAAAGCAGAGGATGTGTATTGAATAAGCCAAACTACAAGCCAATTGATGGGAACTTAACACAAATATAGCTTAAACATTTGTTTATAATATTGATTTTTTACACAAGGTAGCAAGAAGAAGGATCATAATGGGGATCATGTCAACATTTCCACTTTTCTTTTCAGCTTCTTGTTCAATGGAGTGCATGATAATCTTAGCCCACAGTCACTCTCTTTGAGTGAAAAGAAGTCCATTGGAACACAACTGTTGGAATATGGAATCTGAGTCAGAAGGCTGTCATTGGGCATTCTGGGCACTCTACCTGTGAGATGTAAGTATCACTGAACATTGCTTCTGTACTTCCTCGGTGATGATCTTCCATAGATGCCTCTTAGCATTAGGATCCATTCCGGAACTGGGCTCATCCTAAAATGGAAGGATGAGATGGTAAAATATAGCATAAGAAAAAGAGGATATATTTTCATGTGATTTATTTCTTGAAAAAAAATCATGGTGACCACACTAAATTCTACCAATTTATATCTTAGCTACTTGGAAAAGAAGTTAATGACAAATAACTCATTTAGTTAGAACTAGTTAATTCTAATTTCTGACACAATCCACAATGGTAGAATAAATAGAATTTCACTCAGAAGGTATGTTCATTCAGACTATGTTATTATATGTAAAATTATGACCAATTATTTTAAATAAATATATTGAAACAGACAACTGTTCAAACTTGCATATTTATACAGAAGTTAAGTATCACTCTGCCCAGTGGATTCTATGTCAGGGAAGGGATTACTCTTCAGCCCAGGTTGTATTCACTGGCTGACAATCACAAAACAGAGCACAGAGTGAATCTCAGTAAATAAGCATAAAACCTTATTGTTTTTGAAAGCTGAGAGTCACCAGCACACAGTATATGTGTGAAGTTAGTCTATTTTGAAAGCAGACAGTCTCTGGCATACAACACATGAACGAAATGGGTTTCCCTGAATAATCAGACAATACTATTTTATAGTACTGGAAATTACAGGATAAGCAACTGACCATGCACAGGAACACATAAAATTATAATTGCTGAAATGCAAACACAACAGTGCAGCTTCCTCTAATACACTGTTTAGATGATGTGATCTGGAAATGTATTTATTTATTATAGGCCTCGGACTCATTGAATACAAACTTCCATAGCCTCTCATGCCCAATTATGGTCACTTCTCTTTTTCTCTCCCCCCATCTGCAAGACTAGGAGCCGGTTCTAGAGAATAGTTTTTATATAAATACAATTATATTGAAGAGAGGACAACTGGGGGAGGGAGACCCTTGTACTTGCATCCTGAATGATCTGTTTCAATTACTGATTAAAGCAAGGTTTCTCCTTGGAATATCCTATTCATAGACAATACTCTACAGATGAGCTACCACATGCTATTGTCCTACAGCAGGCATCATCTGCAAAACAGCTAGCCCCTCTGATTATTTGAATTGCAATTGTTTCGTGGTAAAACAATGTTATTCAAAACAGAAACAACACAGCTTGATAATCAGGCTGAGATTACAATTGTTCCAATAAGAAAATGTCCTCCGCTTCCCAATGATACAAATGTCTTCAAATAATATCTTGGATCCTTATACTTGATATTAGATGAGAATCTTTTAACAGCTGCTTCTTTGGGTGCTATTACGGGTAACAGGAATACACCAGACTTTATGCGAGCAGTAGGACTTTGGACTTTCATAATTTTCAGGATCTTAGATCATGGACAAAAATGGATCCTAACGCAATCATAAAAGTCTGGTCAGGTCATCCTGCTATGGTAATAGAATAGACCATACTGCCAACGACTCAACACTGAGTGTCAGCTGGTGGTTAACTAACCCGACCATGGCGGCGTGCTGGGATATCAGGCAATGTCCCATTCTGCCCCAGCAATCACTGCCCCTGTGGGCAGATTTTTAAATTTTTTCCCCTTAACCAAAGGGCGGGAAGGGAGAAGCCAAGCAACCGCTGCACATGGCTTAACTCAAAGGGAAGCAGGAGTGGGGTGGCGACACCGGCAGGATGGGCACTTTCCTCCCACCTTGTCTCTGGCCATTATACATGTTCTCACCATCTTTCCTGGGGAATCAAACCCCGCACTTCTGCTTACAAGGCAAAAATTTCAACTTCTAAGCCACGGCAGCTTCATTACCAATGTAACTGCTTTTGGCAATCTTATAACAGAGAACTCTATGGTAACCAGAGAGGATATCATTGCTTTTACAATCGGGGCTGTAGAAGCCCTAAATGGTAATCAAACTATTCCTCAGGAGAGACCCTTTGTTTGAAGAAAGGATGCAACATGGAACAGTAATTTTATTTATTATTATTATTATTATTATTATTATTATTATTATTATTATTATTATTATTATTATTATTATTATTATTATTATTATTATTATTATTATTATTATTATTATTATTATTATTATTATTATATGGTTTTTTTAATAAAAAAAGTCCTAAGCAGGAATCAAACTCAGTACCTTTTGGGCATAGTCAAAATGCTAACCACTTATTCACTAAGGATTTCTCTTTAAACCTGATTTTTAAAGCAATGATATCCTCTCTGGTTAACACAGATTTCTCTGTTATAAGATTACCAAAAGCAGTTCTGATAGTGGAGCCACAATGGCTTAAAGGCTGCAATTTGCCTTGTAAGCAGGAAGTTGTTGGTTCAAATCCTCAGAGCTGAAATTAGAAGGCGAGTGGGAACATATATAATTTTTTAGGGTTAGGCACCCTAATCACTTTTGGGGAAGCCAGCATGCCCCTGCCTGACCACCCTGAGGACTAATAGCCTTGGGTGCCAGAGTCCACAAGGATGAGTGATGTTCCCCAATTGGATTAAATCCCACTTGAATCCATCTTGATGGAGGATAGCAGCTTCATTAATGATGAGGACTTTGCATGCCAAAAGGGCTCAGGACTAGAAAGTGACTGGTGGAGCTAGATCAGTGGTACTATGCGTGTCACGCTGCTATGTGGAAGGCAGGTGAAAGGCCACTGCATTATAATCTCAGGACAGTCTTCATGGCTGTTCACCATGAGGATTGCCAATATTCAGATTCAGATATGGCAGAAGAATGCAATATTCATGTCAATATTTCTTCTCTCTCTCTCTCTCTCTTATTTTGTCACTGTCCTTTACATGCATTACCAATATGGCAGTTTCACACAGAACAAAATCTGTCAAAAACTGCACATGCAGCGTCACTAGAACACCTTTTCAAAATACCTCCCATATAACTGGAAGACAGGCAATGTGTATCAGTGATGGAGGGGACTAAAAACCTGACAGAACTCACAAGTGAAATCTGCTTATCTTTAAAGATAAACCTTCTCAGGCAAGTAAAAAGTTTAAGAAGAATCAAAAGCCTTTACAAAAGCATTCCCTACTCCTGACAGAGAGAATGGCTCACAGCTTCTTGCACTGATCTTCTTGCACTGATCCGGCAAGAAAGCAAGCAGCAGCTCAGTTTGACACTTTGCCTCCCCCCCCCCCCACTGAGGACAAGTTTGCCTCGGTTGCCTCAGCTTCACAGTGTGTCTGTTAGTTCTAATGTTTTTCAAATTCCCTGGGGAGATGAGATGAAAATTAGGTAAGGCAGCCATTTCACACATGCAAATTGTTCACCAGGGGATGCAATGAACATGTATAAAAGTGAGAGGTGAATGCAACTTCTGGCTTGAGAGGTTCTATTCCTTGTGACCTCCACACAACTGCTGTGGCAATTATCCAGCACACAATGACTACAGTTGTGTATTCCGATGTGCTTCTGAAATAATGACTGTTTGGCTGTACAACAGCCTGCCACTAGATATACTGCAGGTTGAAATGCTGCCGAGCCTCTCCGCGTACACAACACAAAGCTGCAGAAACAGTTTGGAACCAGCGGCACAGCAAAAGAGCTATTCACAGCATTTTTCTCTGTGTATGTGCCCTGTGCAAGAGTCACAATGGGAACAGTACAGCTGATTGCACAATCCTTGTTGTAATGCCTGGCAAATCTAAAATAATTGTGAACTATCAAGTTAGCCCCCTTCCCTCTCTCCTTCATTTTATGCTCTCTGAAAATAAATCTGTGCAGATGTAGCTCAATTTTTTTATATATATAAATCTCCACAGATTTATTTTCAGAGAAGGAGAGAAGAAAGGGGGCTAACTTGATAGTGCACAATTGTGTGTGTGTGTGTGTGTGAGAGAGAGAGAGAGAGAGAGTGTGTGTGTGTGTGAGAGAGAGAGAGAGGGGGGGGGTAGGCTGGGCAGATTAGGAACACTTAAATTCCAAATCTCTCCACCATTTATGTCAACCTGCTCTCAGACTTCAGATGTTGACACACCTGCCAGTTAGACATAGAGGCGTGAAGGACACTTTGGAGCAATTGATATGTAAATGTGAGGGAAGTTGGGAAAGAACTGGTTGGAGGAAAAGCATCTTTTAATACCCAGTGTGATAGAATGAACAGACTAATGGGCTAGAGGCCTGGGTTTGAATCCCAATGCAGACAATAGAAACTCACTGGGGGTGTAGAACTCATAAGATTACTTATTAAACTAAACTTACTAAACTATCTTACCTCGAAAGCCCTGTTATAATAATAATTGCATGCTGTCAAGTCAATTCAGACTTATGCTGACCCTTTCCAAGGATTTTTAGATACAGAATACTCAGAGGTGGTTTATCATTCCCTTCTCTTGCCCCCCCCCCCCCCCCCCGAGCTACAGTATTCAGCTTGCCAATGACTAATCACAGGCTTGTTATTCTCCTAGGAGGCACAGGTTGAATTTGAACTCCCAACCACTGGCTCCCAAGCCAGATATCTAAATCACTGAGGTATCCAGTCAGCTTTCAAAGGTCTATTAGGGCTGCTATAAGCCAGTTCTGACATGAAGGCATATAACAACAAAGCAATTTTTGGATACAGGTGTCCTGTTTAAGAGTTGTGAGGCAATATTGGTGGCTGTAGTATCTGCTTGTTGGAGTTTCATTTGCTTCATGTACATTCTGTTTAATGTATTTGTAAAGGAAGGAAACATTCCACTATGACATAAATCTCCTGTGTTCTCTGATTGGGAAGGAAATTAAATGTATAGGATCTTTGAAATTTCTTACCACTTGAAGAGTGTTTCATAGGAGGAATGCATGGAGACCCTTGTTTTGCATCACTAGTAGTATTTTTAAAAGTCAGTACAGAACATTTCTAACTTTTTGTATCAAACTCTAATAATAACCTCTTTCACAGTGTTCAACTGCTGTTTAGTTCATAAATTATATGACTAAGCAAGCTAAGCACACTCTCTGGCTTTAACAGAAATATCCTGTCTCTCTTCTGCTACAACAGCCTCTTCAGTGCTTCAGAGATGTACCCTTTCCCCTCTTCAATAAAAGTGTAATTTCTTACCAGCAGTAAAACTGAAGGCTTCCCAAGAAGGGCCAGTGCAGTTGACAACTTTCTGTTTGTGCCATAACTACACATGGAAGTGATTCGGTGCGTGTAGGGCATCAGGTTAAGTCGATAAAGAAGCTGAAGTACAATCTGTGCAAACAATACAGCTTTTTTAAAGTGGTGTTGATGACAACTTGACAGCATAACCATTAGTCCCTGCCATTTAGGAAAATGAGATACTTCACCAATTCTAAGAGCATGTTGTTTTGCCTCTTAGGTGCCTGCCTCCCCCCCCCCCCCCGCCTCAATGAAAGCTAATCAGCAAATTTAAACTTGCATATGTTTAAATCAAAATTTGCTAAATTTACAGCTAACAGAAATAACAACCCTCATTTTTGCTTATTCTGACTTGCCAAATTAAGCCATCAAGTCTTGAATCTCTGAAAATGCTGTATTTTTAGCCACCTTGTGCTAAAGAAAATCTGCTTGTTTCTTCCCATAAATCCTCCATCAAACAGAATTACAAGAAGCCAGTGTTTGCAAGACACAGGTTACACTCTGCTGGAGTTTTGTTGTAGCTACAACCTAGTTTCCACCCCCTCCCCTCCCCTCAACTTCGTAATCCTTCTGTCAGACAGATATCAGCCCCATTCAGGCATTCAAGTTAGGAAACATGAGGAAAAAGGACATGATAGCCCCTCTCCAGGTGCGCAGCAGTATTCTTATAATGGTAGGTGAAGGAGTTGCCCACTTTATTTACCAGCTATCCCTATCCTGGATGTTTTCTTCCATGTCTAGGCCAGATGTGAAACTGCCTAAATGAAGGCACCTTTTGGTGAGTTAATTTTGCAGATCCTTTTGCCTGACCTAGTGTGAGAAAGATTAGCAGGCAACACAAGGTTGCCATTACCAGGGTATGCCCACTATGGTTCAAAAATACCACAATATTTGAGGAAGCTCTTTCTGTGTACCCCACCCTGGATGCCACTCAAGATTATCCTATCCTGAACTAGCTAGCTGATGTAATGTAAATTTATTTGTCTGCCCTTCTCTTTCCCCTGTCTCCATGTTTGTGTTTGCAGTATTGTATGCGTATTTGTTCAATCAAATATACAACCATCTCATCTTCCTATTTTCTTTTTAAAAAAATCAGAATCACCTTCTTTCTCAGTTTTGAAAATTGCTTTGGGAACAGAGTGACCCTTCTAGTTCCCAGCCAGGCAGTAGCATGTCTAACATCTTCTGCTGCAAGCAGCAATAACAGCTTTTTTCCTGATCTCAGTACAAAGAGACGATTAGATATTTGACAGCCATACACCCAGAATTGAGCTCTTCCAATGATGATGGTGCCAAGATATAAAACCAGGTTTTCAAATGCAGCCTACAGCAGATAGCCATTCCGCTATTTCACCCTAATTCCAGGTATGCATGCCATCTCTTCATCTCTGACTCCAAGTGTAGCCTCGATTATACATTTAATAATTATGGGATATCTCGGACATGATTATCTTACAAAGAAGCAGAGTAGATGGATGACTCTGAACTTGCTGACTGAGCAAATGAAAAGGCGAATGACATTTCTTTGTTTTCAAAGAAAAATATGATTTAAAACAATGGGGAAAACCCAAAGAAAATGGTTAAAATTCATGGGGCGCGGGGATAAGGTAAAACTGCATCAGGCAGTTTGAATGTCAATCCACAGTAAGTCACTATTTGATTTCATTCCATTGTTAAGTGTGTTATATATCACTACTGCAGTGGCTCAAGTGGTTAAGACACTGACTGGGAGGCGGAAGGTCAGCAATTCAAAACCAGAGTACTCCATGGCAGAATGAGCACCTGTCTCTGTCCCAGCTCCTGGCAACCTACCAGCTCAAATGCAAGAAATTGCAATTAGATAAATAAGTACTACTTCGGTGGGAAGGTAAACAGCGTTCTGAGCACTTTGGTGTCTTGGCATGCCTGCCACATGTCCACGGAAATGTCTGCAAACGCAGATAGCACTGGCTCTTTGGCTATAAACAGAGATGAACACTGAACCCTAGAGTTGGAAAAGACTAGCGTTCAAGCAAGGGTGACCTTTATATTTAACAATACATTTAAAAATTCTTGTTCTCAAACTGAATTTTAAGGTGACTTATCGAGCTTTTTAAGTTTATATAATTACAGTATCTATTTATTGATTTATAAAGACAGTGTTTGCTGATAAAATATCAAAATATTCTAATATTTTGCAACTTTGGTACTTTTGCCATAGATCAGATCAATACATGGTTTTTTCACGGTGCACTTAAACCACTCTGATCCCCCCTGAAATTTACTTACCCCTTTGATATACTTCTCTGGGATGCCATGTAATCTAGCATAGTAATACATGTGTTCTTCCACTGTAAGCAGATCATCCAGGGCATCTTCTTGAGGGCAGTACCCAAACAATGACCAGTGTCCCTCATCAATATCCTTCAAGAACCTGAATAGCAAAAGTGTAATTTTTAAATGTTCTGGGGGTATCCAATTCTAAAAGATGAAGGTTAACTAAAAGCAAGAAATTAACTCCTCTCGGGCATGCTTGTAGAAGTGTCATTCCTGTCTCCAGCGTTCACATGTCATGGATGCTGAAGCGCCTGAACCTTCCACTGAGTATTTCTTTTGAAACCCCCAATAGGTGATTCTACTTTTGTGCAGTGCTTCCTTATATGTGTGTTTACATGGGAGGTGCATATGGGAGACTTGCCACCACCAAAGCCTGCTTCTACTCTCAACATCTGGTGTGCTGAAGGAATATTGCTATGAAACACTTCCCCTAATGATTGTGTCCCAATGATGGTAATGATTCCCTCCTCCACCGCTATTCATTGTAGTGCTACATTGGTTAGAGAAGAGAAAAAAGTTTTTGCTTTTCTTTGTGCCAAAGCCACTATTTTGCTCAGTGCTACAAGGAAACATGAAGAAGAAAAATTGTTTTACACTCCTAATAATACAGCCCCACAACAATCCACTAGGAGGGGGGGGAGAGAATAATTATACGTTCTCTGTCCTTCCTCAGCACTTTGCCATAAAGGCAAAGGTTGGTTGCACTGTTTGGATGAGACCTAAAGCAACTTCAAAATTGGTGCTCACAGACCAGCCTGCACATGGAAGTCTGAATGTGCTCCTTGTCACTATTTAATACAAATTCTTTAACAAGAGTGAGTCTTTGTCAAATATTGCAACTAAGCCCCATTTTCACATATATCTGGACTTCCATAGGTAGCACACTCTCTCTCTATCTTTAAAACAAAACAAAACAAGTAGCTTTCAGTTTTCCAAAAGTGCCATTTTAGGCCTGAAACAGCATCAATCTTAAAATCAATTTAAATGGTTCACCAGGCCCTCTGCAGGCTTTGAGATCATGATTAGCAATTTTTAGGCCTATAATTTTGGGATGTGTTGTGGGTACTTATAGCCTTGGTTTTACAGACATAATGCTAAGATTTGCAATTCTTCTGATGTTCAGTTTGCAATAGAGGTTATTGCCATATCCTGAAGATACTATGGAGCAAGCATGTTCAAGGAGAATGTAGTTTCTTTTTTTCCATTAGGACAGCAAAAAAAAAATCACAAAGGTTGAATATCTTCTTGATAAATCACGTTGGAAGCCTACAGAGTGATTGTATACATCAGGAGTTCTCAACCTTTTAAAGCTGGGGGCTGGGTCACACTCCCTCAGACAGCTTTGGGGGCCAGATAACCAGTTTGCCCTTCCTTCACAACATGATACTTGCTGATGTGGTGGGAGTCCACATGAAATGGTGCCTCAGGCCGCAGGTTGAGAATCCCTGGTATACCTGTACATGTTTCATTGCAAGCAAATCCAACCAAATTCAATGGGAATTATTCCAATTAAGCATGTACATGAGTGCAGCCAAATTAACTTTTTACTAATTTACTAACTGGAGACAGTTAACACACTTAAATAATTGATATTATAATATCATCTGTCTTTCCTTCTACATGTACATTTATTTTGATCTGGGTAGGCAATACTGTCCTTATTTCCTCAGTTATATGCCTTATTGTAAATTGGAGAAAATCTTTCATACCCAGTTTCATCACGTACAAGTAGCCTTCCACAAGATGGGCCAATATCTCCTGTTAACATCTTGAAGATGGAAGTTTTCCCTGCCCCATTTACACCAAGGAGGCCAAAGCACTAGATTGTGGTGGAGAATAAAAGTTTTATTAGTAATACATTCATCATTTTCACGTCATAAACAGACAGCTAGAGTAAAAATAGATTTGAAATGCAGAATCTATCTGTCTGACTGACTGTCATAAATTGCAAGCACTACTTTGGGTGGTTTACAGTTTAAGGCCTCAGCAATAGAGAGAAACCAGTAAAGTTCAATCCTCTAGAATTTAGGGTTCCAAATAACACTAAAGGTAAAGGTAAAGGTTTCCCTTGCTCGAAAGCCAGTCGTATCCGACTCTAGGGTGCAGTGCTTGTTTGTAAGCCGAAGAGCCAGCGCTGTCTGCTTCTGCAGACGTTTCCGTGGTCATGTGGCAGGCATGACTAGACACTGGAGCGCACGGAACGCTGTTACCTTCCCTATTTGGTCCCTATTTATCTACTTGCAATTTCTTGCTTTCGAACTGCTAGGTTGGCAGGAGCTGGGATGAAGACGGGAGCTCATTTCCGTCATACAGAAAAGTGCTAAAACAGCACCACAGGCAAAAGTATAAAATAATTTTAGAAGTCTGCAATGGCTGCCACTTGGTACATTCATGGTTTTTAATAACATAAATGAAAAAAGAAAGCAAACTCTAACATTTGGAAATAATGTGTGGGCTTTAGTAAAATATTCAGCATTAATATTCAGACAATAGTAGCACAAACTTAGTCTCAGGAGGAGAAAGACAAAACCCTCTAGCCAGGGCCAGCTGAAACCATTGTGCTGTCTGAAACAAAGGATCAGACCTCAAATACAGAAGTTGATTCAACTGCTAGTTGGACACTGTCAATAGAATAAGGTCTTTTCACCACACCTGCGCAAAGAGGAATTGATTAGGGAAACAGACGGCAGGTGCTCACTCCGTCGTGCAGAACTCGGGTCTCAAACTGCTGACCTACTGACCTCCCAGTGGTCAAGCTCAGCATCTTAACCACTAAGCTGCCACAGACCCCAATAATTCTTTACACCAATATAATTAGTTTTTTAATTCTAGCAGTTGCTGTCTAATTTAATTTTCTAAGCTCTTAGAAGAGCATTCATTCATTCATTCATTTGCTCACTGCCTTTCTCCCCATAACAGACCCAAAGTGGCTGGCAGTTAAGTATAGTAAAACTAATTAAGCACTGAGTAAGATTAAGAACAATTTCAAAAACATTTTAACAAACATTTTAAAATATCTAAATGTCAAAAATAGAGTGTTCCCTAACCCTTCACTTATTGCTTAAAAGCTTTCCTGAAAAGAAATATCTATGCCTGATGATGGCATAGGGCAGAGGCCCAATTTGGCTTCTGCACGCGGTACATTCCAAAGCTGGGGCGTAACCACTGAGAAGACCCTGAGAAGTAACAATAGCAACAGAAGAGCAGCATCAGCTTCATTTTTGTTTGGCTCACCTCGCCTGCTGGGATTCCCACACTGACATTTTTTACGGCTACAATCCTTCGGTGGGGAAGATGGTAGACTTTTGTGAGATTCTGGAGCTGGAGCATGTCACAGTCTCCTAGGCCCAATGCAACTCGTTCTTGTTCTGCCTGGACATCCTTGTCTTCCTTCTCATCTGAGGTTTCCAGTTTAAGTGGAGGCTTGTCATATACTTTGCTGAATAGAAATCTAGCAAAGTGGAAGACAGGTACAGTTAATTCCACTCCCCTCTAGTTAGCTTAAACTGGAGGCTCTATTGAAGCGCTGGTAGAAATCTATGAATAAATAAATATCTTATAGGAAGATGATCACTGCTCACTCCTGTGCCTTCAAAACAGAATTAGGGAATGAATGTACTGTATATTTTCTCTGGATTATGATTTTCAAAGTGTTTCCCTAGCATATAGTGCAATACTGCTTCATAAAGTATATAATTATTTTATGGAATTTACTGCCAAAACATGACCCACTGTCTAAGACAGCTTTAAAAGAAGGACAGACAAATGAGATTTTTTAAAATGTCTATTGATGCTTGACACCCGTGAGAGACAAGCAAGGCTTCCATACAAATTATCTGTCAGTGCTGGCCAGTGATCATTTTGTGTTTTTCTTCACAATCTCTTTATTTTCTTTGAAGGTTCTTAATTTTGTTGATCATTGTACTAGAACAGCATTTTCAGGCCTGGGATGTTAGGTTCTCATTTTAAAATGTTGTGGTCAAAAGCTTCACAGTATATTTGGTTAATCTGTTTATTTGGCAAAAGCAGTTCTTTCCCGAAAGCTTTTTTAAAAAATCAAGTTCAAAATTGTCATGGTCACAGGCTGGCTATAATGTAATGATCAAGGAGGCTCCTTTTTAGAGCCTTTTGGACACGCATTTTCTTTCCTGACATGAAAAAAGACTCACTGATACACTGTTGCCCAATATATGTTGTAAAATGTTATGCTGAAATGCTAGATGTTTTGTGACTGGAAACATCTTCCTGCCATGCCGAGTAATACATAAATCAATAGATAATAGACTCAATCCAATCAGAGGAAAACAATGCTCCATTGATTTCTCAAATGGGAGCAATTTAAGCATTTTCTTAAGTCTGTTGTGGAAACCTATATAACTTACTACAACTGTTTAACCTTTCCTAGGTTATATCCTAACACTAAGGTTTTCAAACATTATATTTAGCATTAATTCCATTGTCCATTGCGTGACAAAGGTTTTTCCTCAATAAAGATAGTCTCTAGTTGCAGCCAATAGCCTAAATCCACTGTTAATCCCAACTACAGATCTATTTAATTTGTTCAGAGAACACTTACATAAGTTCCATTGATTCACTGGGTTTAGTCTAGGCAAAGGTAAAGGTCATCCTTGCTCGAAAGCTAGTCGCATCCGACTCTAGGGTTCAGTGCTCATCTCTGTTTCAAAGCCGAAGAGCCAGCACTATCTGCATCTGCAGACATTTCTTTGGACATGTGGCAGGCGTGACTAGACACCAGAGTGCAAAGAATGCTGTTTACTTTCCACCAAAGTGGTACCTATTTATCGGCTTACAATTTCTAGCATTTGAACTGCTAGTTTTGCCAGGAGCTGGGACTGAGATGGGAGCTCTTTCTGTCATACAGTACTTGGGTCTCAAGCTGCCGACCTGCCAACCTTCCAGTCATCAAGTTCAGCATCTTAACCTCTTGAGCCACCTCAGTCCCAGGGCCTAGTCTACTCAAGACTAAACTAGATTTAAGGCAATGAAACTAACACTTCAACAGAAGGATGTAAGAATCCATTCCAGAACTTGAAGGGAAGAGAAAGGAAGGAATGGTTCAGGAAACTTAGAAGGATAGCTTAGGGTTATTAGGGTTTCTTTCTTGCAGTATAAAACAGTGTGCTATGTTCATTCTGCTGAGCATGAAGCAGAGGGTGAGCAACAATGTGCTGGGAAGAACAACATCACTCGCACAGCCATTTTAGAGAGTCATCCTTGTTCCATGTTTAAGAGGACATTTTCACAGATGACATCACAGCCAATGTCAGAGAAAATCTAATCGTACATGCTGTCACAGAAACAGGGCTTGCTCAAGAGAAGGGAACAGACAGGGATAACACATCTGGAAGGACCAAGGTGGAGGTGAGAAATCTAGGCCATGTCAGGGAAAATAATCCAAGCAGAAAGGAACAGACCGATTCAAGTATCAACTAATCTCATGTAGATCTATTGGTTAAAATCTTCTGAATCAATGGGTGTCTGAATTGCAATCTTAACAGGAACAAATAGGATGTGCAGATGGGCTCCATAATAGGGCTGCAATCTCAGCTTGGTTCTAAAGTGCAAGGTCTCCTTCCTTAGGCTGGTTTGGGGGCCATGATCCTCTAGAAAGCCATCTTCCTCTTTTAAAAAAAACATATTTACTAATATTGGTGCCTCTGCTGTTGCTGTCATGTAGCAGAGACAATAATGTGCTAAATACATTTTATAATCCCATGCATTCTTCACACAATAGGTTGATTGCAATGGAGACTGGACAAACGTAACATAGATATTACCATAACCAGAATGTAATAAATGAATTATTGCAGTTTCATGCTGGATGATAAACATATTTTAAAATTCCTTATTATTAATGTAAATTGCAATAATTTATATTCCACAGTATGCTTTCTGTCTGTCTGTATTTGTCAAGGCCCCTTTCCCCACCTGGGTGACACTTACTCTAGTATCTTATACCAGACTTTCTGAATAATCCTGTCATCAAGCAAAAGGCGAATTGAAAAAAATATTGTTCCCTGGATGAACATTCCGAGCAGCTTAGAGCTTATCCTGTCCAGCTCAAACGTTTTGTTTGGGTAGACCACTCCATATGCCTTTAAGAAACCCATCAGGGCTTGATAATGTGATAGTTCAATTAGCCCATATCCAAAGCAGAATTGTGGGAACATCAAGAAAATATGTCTCAGAGTTTCAGCAAGGTCATGCAAACCCTGAAAGAAATAAAAACATGCCTGGTCATTGTGTATTCATTCGCTGGCTATAAAATGTACATTTTTTTAAAAAAAAGTCTGCACGTTAACACAGAGCTTCATAACAAACTGTCATCCTAGAAATAGCATCTGACAATGAGACTTAAGAGGGAAAAAGTAAACAGCTGTATATTATTCCAAAAACAGTACAAGAGAAAAATCTACATTCTGCCTTATAGTACAGATTCCCCGCCTCATCCCAAAATGCTTTCCAGCAAGTTTGCCGATCTCCAGGTGGCTCTCCTGTGGGTTGCCCGTGTGAATAATTGGCCAAACCTTTCCCAAGGGGTTCGCTCGGCCTTCAACAGATCCGGGGATCAACCGGACTTTGCTGGAAAGGCAATTGGGGTACGGGCTAGTTAGCTAGTTTGGGGGGCAAATTATAATGTCTTGGCTGATGGCTACGATAGAAACAGGGCAAAAACCAAAGATGATGATTCTAATGGAAATACACAAGCCTCCGCTTCTGGCTGAAGATTAAGTTGGACAAACAAGCCGCGCCAGACAGCAGAACAAGCTAGGTACCCGGAGTCAATACACATAGACTCCGAGATTAGGACAGGAACAATGGGTTTCGCCAGCCCAATTAGGTGTGAGTTGTCCATTAACCCCAGGGTAACTTCCAAGAGCTGGCATTGTAGCTGGACCACCGGAAAACACCATGTATGCAAGCCTTCTGTATTAGGGGGTCACGCGCATTAGGGGGTCATGCGCATCCAAGGCAGGGTAATAAATACGTGCCACCCGACCCAGATCGGGGCTGGACTTCACCGCACGATTGTCTTGTGTGTCTTCTTTGCAGCCAGCCACTCCAACACCTGGGAGCCATTGCAACAACTGGTGACCCTGACATGATTCTTCTCCGAAGCCACGATGTGATTCTGATCGGAACGTTACCCCGATCAGAACCCGAAGCGATCTCAAAGCTGGGCCTGAAGCAAGGAAGCCAACATGACCGTAAGCCTGGCAGACCCCACGTATTGGAACGGACGCGTTCCAAAGCCAGGGGAGAGCCGTGATCCTGAACAGCAGAGGCAGAGCAGCAGAAGCCCACGGCAGAGAGCCATAGCCGTGATCCCGATCCACTGACCAGTCCTGTGCATCACCCGCCCCACCGTACTACCTAGACTTCATCCCACGGAAGTGCATCCGGGGAACCCCCAACCAGGTAGTAATGGGGGCTCACTTGGGGGGCAAAACTCGACCGTCAGGCAGCGGGCTCAGGTGGAAGAACTCGAAGCCCTGGCCAGGCAGTTTCAGATAAGGGTGAGGAGGAACTGCCTGACAGACCTGGTGGTGCATCTGGGGGAACACTGTCTGTTCTACTCAGAAGCAGGCACGATGGATCCAGAGGTTTGGGACAGAGTAGGGAAATGCCTTAAGGAAGAACCCCGAGTGCCCGCCAAAATCATAGGGACTTGGAGCAAGTGTAGGCAGATAATTGCAACAGTCAGTCCAGCCAGGGTAGAGACCGAGAAACCCCCAGCGTACATAGAGCCATCAGCCCCAGCGTGTCTGTACCCAACCATCCAGTTCAGACATGCGGGCTTAGGGGACTCCCCTTCCATGGCAGCTGCAGAAGCCGCAGGAGTGGGCAGAAGCCTAGGGAGCGCAGGTGCTTCCCAGGTCATTAAGAGTCCCTTCCAGCTAATGGTAGAAGAGGAGTTGCGCAAGGGGGAATTGCCGGCCACAGAACTGGCCGAGCTCCAGATGCTGTGTCCAGTCCGCTTAGAGATGAACGCCCTCACGGGCAATCAAGTGGCGGTATACATGCCTATTCCATACAAGCTGCTTGTGGAAATCCGCAAAGCCATCACAGATACAGGGCTCCAAAGCAGATTCACAAGGGGCACGCTCCAGCAGCTGTGGGAGTCCACCACGCTCATCCCTCATGACTGGAAAATCACGATGAGGATGATGCTGAACCCCAACCAGTACCTATTGTGGGACAGTGAGTACCGGCTAGAAGAGCAGGCTAGGGCTGCCAGGATGGGAGGAGCAGTAATTACCGAGCAGCTATACGGCTCAGGGCAGTTCAATATCATCCAAACACAGTCTGTCCTGCCAGCAGCCACACTCCAGCTGGCTTCTGAGGTCGCCTTCCAGTCATATCTCAAGGTACCCGCCACTGGCAAGGGCACCAAGAATTACACCTCCATCAAACAGGGAGCACAGGAATCCTATATGGACTTCATTAACCAGTTAGAGGAAGCGATTAGCAGACAGATAGATAACCAGGAGGCCCAAGAGGAGCTTATGATGAAGCTGGCAAAAGACAATGCCAACCTCAACTGCCACAAAATCTTGCAGGCAATGGGTCACAGAACTGATTTGACGCTTACCGATATGATCAGGGCATGCATGGATGTTGGGACAGACTCCTATAAAATGGGCCTGTTAGCAGCGGCCGTGCAAGGGGGGATCCAACCCAAGGGAGCTTGCAACTAGTATGGCAAGATTGGATGATTCGCCAGAGAATGCAGGTCAAAACAGCCCCGCAAGGGGGGAGGCAGCCCTCCCGTGGGCCACCCGACCACGCCATCCACCCAGTGCCCAAGATGCCACAACGGCTTTCATTGGGCTTGTCTCTGCCTGAATTCGGGAGATCAATAAGTGCATTCAATGCGGCACCACCAATCTGAACATGATCCCCGAAGGGTGGGAGATCCTGATCGTAGACTTAAAGGACTGCTTTTACACCATCCCTTTAGACCCTAGGGACAGGGAAAGGTTCGTGTTTACAGTGCCAGTCACTAACCATAAGGAGCCAACCCAAAGGTCCATGTGGAAATTTTTGCCACAGGGAATGCTCAACTCGCCAACCCTGTGCCAAATCTATGTCTACGAGGCCTTGGAGGGGTTCCGGAACCTGCACCCCAAAGTCTTAGTCTGCCATTTCATGGATGGCATATTGATTGCAGTGCCCAAATTAGGCAGCGACGTATTTTGCGACCTCCAGAGCACACTGGGAGAAAAAGGATTAATCGTAACTCCTGAGAAAGTGCAGAGAGCCGAACCCTATTCTTATCTGGGACATCGGTTGCTCCGATCTTCTGCAGCGGCAGTGCTGCCTAAGATCAATAGGAGTCAGTCATGCTAGTAGAACTCCAGCAAATTTTAGGGAACATTAATTGGGCAAGGCCATATTTTAAAATCAACACAGACCTCTTAAAGCCACTTTTCTCGCTGCTAACCCAAGGAAAGCAGCCAGCTGACCGGATACACATTCCGCGCGAGGCTAAGCAAACACTCCAGGCAGTAAACCGCATTCTCAGCCATCGATGGGTAGACAGAATTAGCGAGGGGCTACACGCCCCCATCCTAAACCTGTACATCATTAAAACAGGGACCATGTTCGCAGGAGCACTAGGTATAGACTCCAGCAAGGGGGGGGGGGAGAATCGTGGAATGGGTGTATCTACCAAACACCTCCTCCAGGAACATCGTTCCTCCATGAGAACTGATAGCCACAGTAATTTATAAGGGGAGGCTGAGAGCAAGGGACATTTCAGGACACGACTTGGCCAAGATAGTCGTGCCATTCAATAAAGAGCAGACGCAGCAGCTAATGCAGTTGGGAGACACCCTGCCCATAGCATTAGAAGGGTTCATGGGGAGCCTGGCATACCACTTGCCAAAGGACCCCAGACTAGTCTCACTTCAGACTCAGACAATCAGATTGCAGGAAATGCCTCCAGGGAGCCAAGACAGTATTCACTGATGGGGGGAAAGTATACGGAGTTCTCACTTGGCACGAAGAAAAGTCTTGGAAAACGCTGCTGACACCTCCGCAGAAATCAGCACAGAGAGTGAAGTAGGCAGCAGCGAACCTCGCTCTGAAAACGTTTGCCAAGGAGCCATTAAACATTGTCACAGACAATCAGTATGTTAGGAACTTGATCCACAGTCTACCGGAAGCTTACATTACTCCTGCCATAGATAAGAATTTGCTGAGCCTATTCTTGACCATGTAGTTTTACCTGCGGCACCGCAGAGAAGCGCTGTATGTAGCCCACATCAGGAGCCACCAGGATTTACCTGGCCCTATCTCCGAGGGCAACAGCAGGGCTGATGCAGCCGCTAAGGAAGTGCACCAAAATTTAGTCTTTTTACGACCCCAATCCAAAGTCATGCATTCTTCCACCAGAATGGCAAAGCACTAGCAAGGCAGTTTAACCTGCCATTGTCACAAGCACAGGGAATCGTGCGTTCCTGCCCGCTATGCGCAGGAGCACCGGGGGGGGGGGGGGCTCATGGGGAATTAACTCTTGGGGGACAGAAGCTAACCAAATTTGGCAGATGGACGTCACACACGTCCCACAATTTGGGAGATGGCAGCATATGCACGTCTCCATCGACACTTTCTCACAGTTTGCCTGGGCCACAGCCCAGAAGGGAGAAGCTGCAACCCATTTAGAGCAACATCTCTTGACCTGCTTCGTGGCCATGGGCAAACCAGGCCACTTGAAGACTGACAACGTGCTGGCTTATAGTTCCAAACAGCTAGCCACATTCCTAGCAACTTGGGACGTAAAGCACACATTTGGCATTCCATACAATCCCCAGGGACAAGCCATTGTCGAACGGGTGAACCGGACATTAAGGTTCTACATCTAAAAACAAACAGAAAGGGAGGAGATAGTCCCCCCGAAAAGCCATGGTCAGGCACAGCAACAACTGCACAAAGTTTTATCCACTTATAACCACCTTAACATTTTTACTGACTGCACCCTGCAGGAGAAGCATTTCCGATGGCAGGAAATCCTCCCACAACCCATGGTTCACTTCAGGGTGCCGCCAGACCCCTCCTGGAGAGGTCCAGCACCCCTGATAACATGGGGGAGATGGTATGCAGTGATTATGTCCCCCACAGGAACCATCTGGATTCCGGGCCGCTGCATGAGACTGCATTTCGAGCCACATGGCGTAGCACCGAGTGACACTGGACTCCCTGCCCGAGATGGAGGGAGCGAGCTTGACGAGAGGACCCAGGTGGAGCAGACAACCCTGGCCGAGACCAGACCAGAGAGTAACCTGGGGATGGTCAAGACCTTGTGTGACGACGCCATGTCCATCCTGAGGGAGCAAAACACTGAACCCACCCCGCAAAACATGGTGGCCGCAGTGCTAGCTCAAATCAGCTACAATTGCCTGATGGTCGTCTTGATCCTTTCCTTGCTGATGGGGGGAGGGGTTCAAGCTTCTTATGGGGACTTGACACCTGGCGGAGACTTAACCGCCAGACTCCAGTACATTTGGGAGAAATTAGCCGGACTTGTCAACCAATTGGACTTTTGCTTGCAGCAAACCATGGACACTGCTTCTTTACTAAGTACATGCCTGATCCCAGCTTGCCGCGCCCTGGGAGAGCAGGCTGGGGATACTGAATGGGTGCGTGCATTTGGGCACCATCACCGAATCATGTACATGACTTACGCGAACTGGGTGACTCAGGTAACAAAGACTTTGCCCGCTGATGCAGTCACCCTTTACACACCTCGGGTGGCCATCAGCCCAAGCACACCCTGTGCCAGGATGACCAGCTGCTCCACAGCCAAGGGGCTGCACCACTGCTGCCTGAGTCCCGGGAAAGAAACTTGGAAATGTACCCAACCAGAGACAATCAGTTATGTGTATGCTCATATTATTTTCCGCTTCTGGCTGAAGATTAAGTTGGGCAAACAAGCCGCGCCAGACAGCAGAACAAGCTAGGTACCCGGTGTCAATACACATAGACTCCGAGATTAGGGCAGGAACAATGGGTTTCGCTAGCCCAAGGTAATTAGGTGCGAGTTGTTAATTAACCCCAGGGTAACGTCCAAGAGCTGGCATTGTAGCTGGACCACCAGAAAACGCCACGTATGCAAGCTTTCTGTATTAGGGGGTCACGCACATTCTACGCGCACATCACCCCAAGACAGGGTAATAAATACGTGCCACCCGACCCAGATCGGGGCTGGACTTCACCGCACGATTGTCTCACGTGTCTTCCTTGTGGCCATCCACTCCAACACCTGGGAGCCATTGCAACAGCTCTCCTCCTGGTGCTGTACTTCTGGAGGACACTATTGTGTAACACTGCTTTATGTCTCAAGTTTGGCTATATTTTGTACTCACCAAAATGGAGAGTCACACATAAACCAGGATTTGGTTTGTTGGAAAATGTGGGGCTTTTCAGAAAGACAGGTAGAGAAAATTGGAAGGTATAATAGAGCTGTCAACCTAGCAGTTTGAAAGCAAGAAATTGCAAGTAGATAAATAAGGACCACTTTGGTAGGAAGGTAAACAGCATTTACACTACAAATCTTAGTAGCTCCAATAAGTATGGTTAATTCTCAGCTCTGATGGGAACTGTAATCCCAAACATCTAGAACTGCAGATCTATATGGCCACCTTCAGAATTCCTACCTGACTGTTGTATACACATGTATTTTTTCCACTGGGTGAATTTAAAAGTAACCAGACTCTCCAAGGAGGCCACTTCATTTGGGATCTAACAATCTCCAAATGCTACAGTCTGTCATTCTCACAGATTTCTCTAGGCTTTGCTTCTCAGAGTACAACTATAAATATGTTTACTCATTCAGTTTAAACAGAATTACTCCCTTGTTTACAATTATGGTTTAAGGCACCATTTCGAGGGAGTCACACCCACTTAACATAGTCATGTTAGTT
The DNA here is from genome assembly GCA_035047345.1 of Bradypodion ventrale. NCBI lineage: Eukaryota > Metazoa > Chordata > Lepidosauria > Squamata > Chamaeleonidae > Bradypodion > Bradypodion ventrale. Next base: position 239,059,192 of record JAWDJE010000001.1, read on the forward strand.
CTGAGTAAACATGGATGAGGTTATCTAGAGAGGAAGTCATGATTGTGGCCTTCCTGATATTGTTGGACTGCAGGGTTGAACTGTTTACCCAGCATGCCTCCATGATATTACTGTACTTCTTTTGTGCATAGCCTGCAAATGACCCTCTGCTTCAGCTACTCTTTAAAACACATCCATACATATACATACAGACAAAAAAAAGCTGTTTCAGGTCAACCAGCAGATAACAAAATCTGATGCTGCAGATGGTGCCAGGCTATAGCCTGACACTAAACTCCAGGCAGCTGTTTCAAGAAGGGTACATGTGGAAATAACATCTGACATATTGTGAAAAGTTGGTCTTCCTGCCCAACACCTACACATCTTATCATGAAGAATAAGTAATGCAGCTGACATTTGTATTTGGCATGTCAGTTTTACCATATGTTATCATAGGGAGAGGGAGCTGGAGACCTGCAAAAGTTACAGCAATGATAAAGGGGGAAAAACCTTGCTTGCTTTTGTCCACAAAGATTTTGTAAACTCTTTCCCAGCTCTTAAAAACAACCCAATCAGGCACTTCTAAAGTACAGAGTACCTATTCTGAGAAAGATATATGTCCATGATAAAAGCTGACCAGCATGTCCATTATAAAACAATGTTTCTCTTTAAGGAGAAAATAATTGATTTTCTGCTTCTTTATCTCCCAAACTTTAGTAGGGTGGAAAATACTCTTCTTTCCTGACCAGACATTAGGCAATTAGTCTAATCATCCTTACAATCTGATCTTACTTTTGTAGAAACATGGCCAGTCATTAGCCTTTGATCTTTATTAGGGATGATATTTTTCTAGACTACAAATGCCCTGATTCTCCATCCCGGCTGTTCTACTTACCTTGCCGGCATTTTACAAATTCTTCAATGTGATGCACCTGGGGCCTAAAGGCCTAAGCTGGAAGGCTTAGCTAGGCCAAGCTCCACACAAGCTGCCTGCTCAGAAGCAAATCCTCCAGGTAGCACTGGGGTGGAGAAATAGGCTCCAAAACTAATATTGTTGCATTCGGGAAACTGAGAGCTCCAGGAAAAGAACTCTGGACACAAAAACCTAAGAAAATGAATCTCTTCTGATTCAGATGATGCCTGGCCGCCTTAAATGAGAGAATGTACAGTTACTCCACAGGTCAGGAGTAGCTATATCTACCTTTCTTGTCAAGGGCATTATTAAGATAATAATAATTTTGTGTCAGAAATTATTCTGGGTTCAAAGGATTCTTGCTGGAGAAACTCCACTCGGGGATGCCTGAATGAGGCTCCTTTCATGTCCCCAAGAGGTGGGACAGAGATGGGCACTCAATCTGTTATGCAGTGCCCAGGTCTTTAAACTGCCGACTTCTGGCTTTCCAGCTAACAAGCGAGCTTCTTAATCACTGAGCCACCGCAGCCGCATTATTAAAATATGCACAGATGATATACAGAGTTTCCATATGTAGGCTGAATCATCCTCAACAATATCTGAGCCCTACTTGACTTATCTCAAAAACACAGTGGTGTTCAGTCCCATTTGAAATAGAAGAATCCCGCCCCCCACCTGCTCCCAGAGCAGGAAGTCATTTTGCACCTTGATACAGATGTTAAGTGTGAAAGTTAGTTCATACTTGCAGAATGTTTACCTGATTAGTGGCCTTTTCTTGGGAAAGTAGAAGCACAATTGAGTGAGTAATGATTGTATTGACACCAAAAAATAAGTTGATGCAAACATAAATTATAAAGGCCATTCCAGTTTCCTTGAAGATTCCAGCCAGCAAGTACATCCATGAAAATGTTGCATATCTACAGGAAAGTAGAACACAATCAAGACCAGCAAAGTACTTCATTTATTGCTTGATACTTGTTGTCCAGTTAACTGTGGGGAAATTTTGATTTCTAGCTAGGAGTAATATTTTGTTATCCACCTATTTTAGCAAGGGCCAAAGGAACAATAAAACTCCCTAACATTGACCATAGGTTTTCTTGAAATATATAATTAAAGGATGGGGAAAGAATCAAATTGACCCAGGTGCAGAGTGGTAATTAGATGATTTTTAATTAACAGGCAGCTAGCTGAGTTTACAATCCATTATTCTGTTTATTTATGTGGTTAAAATGGAGTACTACAGTCATAATTCTGCTCACAATCTGAGTTTGACTCAATGGGCTCATGGTTGACTCAGCTCTCTGTCCTTCTGAAGTCAGTAAAATGAGTACCTAGCTTGTTTGGAGCAAATTGTAGTTTTGAATAATTCTTGTTAACTGTCCAAAGCTCTATGGGGTGGTATAACAACAAGTATTTATAAAAGGTTAATAATTTTTCTCACACTAGGTCAGGCGAAAGGAACTGCAGAATAAAGCTCACCAAGGGGTGGCTTCATTTTGGCAGTTTCGTGTCTGGCCTAAACACAGAAGAAAAAACCAGGTTGAACAATCACGATGCTAACAGAGGAGAAGCAGAGCAGCAGCTAATTTCAGATTGAGCTAAACCACCAAAATCCTTACCCGAACAGGAATAGAAGCAGGAACACAGCCAACAGGTTATTGTCATTATAGAATGCAGGTATCTGAAAAGCTGAAATTACTCCTACTGAGAGTGTAACAGGTACCAGAAAGTAAATCTGTGGAATGATTACATTAAAAGTGATTACCATAATCCTAACAGTAAGCGCATTTATTATACTCATGCATGTGATTATATCTGGGATGGACTTGTCCTGTACTATAATTCCTTTGGGTGTGTACACAGAACCATATCTTTCTACTCTGCTACTCACTAATGTTTCTCAGAATCATTAACACAAATATAAACCAGAAGACCACATACCCTGATAACTTTTAAAGAATGGAACATATTTTCAGCACTGTTACACTGGGTCACAGAGGGGCAAATATTCTTTGGAATATCTTTATTGTGGGTTTAATTTTCTTTTAATTTTTTTAAAGGTGTGGTTACCTTTGTTCTAGAAACAGACACTAGTTTTTACAAGGGTTGAAAGTAGATTGAGGTTTCTTTGAGCATGGTTACTTCTGTCCAGCTGGTTGAAAGCAAAATTTGTCAGGTAGAAACTACCACTTTCATATGCAGGCACAACAGCCAGAGAAGAGGAATTATGAGATGTATTGTGAAAAATCATTTGGAGGCTACAGTTGCCTATTCTTGGTTTAAGGGTTCAGAAGATGCAAATTAGATAAATTCATATGAAAAACTCTAATGGAATGATTTTCTCCTCTCCCCTATGTGTTGTCGTGGGGGAGGGGGTGGTCTTTACCTGCCCAGGAGCAATTCCTCCTCCCCCCCAGCCTTCCATTGCACCTCTCTGCATGCACACGCAAAAAGTGGTTGCCTGAGATGCACTGTTTCAGAGAGGCTCAGAGGATCGCTGTTCAGCAGAAGGTGAAAGTCTTACCGGCTGAGTGAATGCATCAGGGAGCAAATAATTCCAAGTCCAATATTCAAAGTCCAAGATAGACTTTATTTTATATTTCCATAAAATAGAAAAGCATACATGTACAGAAGAAAATCAGCAAAGTCCCTTCTCCAGAAAAATGGCAAAGGCCAACACTCCAATCCTCAGAAAATTGACTAAGTGTTGAGATGTTCCAAGCAGGATATTTTCTAAGTCCCTTCCATGGTGAAATCCACTCTATTTCCCATCTTTGTCACACAAGGGCCTATCTGATGTTCAGGAACAATTCCATCTTCTTTCTGACTCTCAATTCTGAGTCTCCCCGAAAGTTTCCAAAGAGCCTCAACAGCTCCCTAAAGTTGAATTACAGCTCCTCAAATAGGAGCCACCTGTCTCCACCCAGCAGGGGCCTAGTTAGGATAAGAGTGTCCTATCAGAATGTGTGTGTGTTCAGTTTAGGGGCTTTCCAAAGGACTGCCCCTTAACCACAATGATACAGCATGAGGGCCTCTGGCCCCATCCCATGGGAATGGAATGTTCTTACTTGCGTGGGAAAGAGACAAACATGGACTACATGGACTGTATGAAGGAGATAAACATGATTTCCAGCTAACATGTAAGTGAACACACATGCCTTCTTGGCTGGTTCAGTAAACACACAGAATTCCTGTGGTTTAGCAAGCTTACACAGAGAAGCCCTGCCTGATTTCCCAGGGTAGGCTTTTCAGAGTTTAGACTGTACAGCTCTGGCCACTCCAGACCCCTTCCTTCAGAGATTCAGAGGTTACCAGAAGACAGTTCTTTAGTGTGCCTTGCTAAAAAAAAAACAACCCCCCCCCCAAAAAAAACAAACTAGAATGTTCAGATAAGGAAAGCTACAGAGGGGCCTTACTGAAAAAGAACAGAAAAGTGAAATTCTGACAGAGCCAGAAACATGACATGTGTAACTGGTAATCATTTTATTTCCAGTTTACTAAGTGCTTAGAGTTCCTTTTGGGTTAAAAAGAGATCTTCACATGAAGCAGGAGATTGTAGGAGCCGCTTCCCAAAGATCTGAGTGTCTTTAAAGTTGAGATTCAGCTTCAGGAAGTGACAAATTTGACTGCCAACATGAGAGTGAGAATTGTTAGTTATTCTCCCCAAAGCCAATTTCTAATCAAAATCTTTCCCAGAGATGCTATCCTGCCTGTGGTAAAGGTGATACAAGTTTTTATTTGAAAAAAAGGATGTATTAAAGCAAAGGAATTCTTTTCTGGGTATGTTTTCATGCTTTGGCCCTTTTTAGCTTAAATTAATACGTTAACAAAATGGATGCTTGTGAATCTGAAAAATAGTACTTGTTCTTATGAAAGTACTAGCATATTTGTGCCCAGCCAGCCGGGCATTTTTAAAGTGTGTGTTGGTGATTAGGGGTGGTTTTGTGTGTGCACAACCACCACAACCCATACAATACCACTCTAACCACCAACACACACATTAAAAATTCCTGGCAAGGCAGGAGTGTCGTGCGTGTGTGTGTGTGAGAGAGAGAGAGAAGCAGTGTGTGTGTGTGTGTCTGTGTGTATTGTCCCTCCAAAAAAATCCAACCCAGGGGACCCTGCAGAGAGGGGATCCCCCCGCAGGACACCACATTATTAAAGAGAAGAAACCAAGCTGTTTCTTCTCTTTTAAAACGGAGTGTTTGGGAGGGGGTGCTGGATTCGATCCCCTCTCCCTGGTCCCCTAGGTTTGGAAGGGTTGGGGGGGGACAAAAGGGGTCTGTCCCCCAAACTCTTCCAGAGCCAGGGGACCCAGCAGAGAGGGGATCGATTTTTCCCCCTCCACAAACACTCCGTTTTTAAAGAGAAGAAACCAAGCGGTTTCTTCTCTTTAAAAATGGAGTGTTTGGGGGTGGGGGTGGAATCGATCCCATCTCCCTGGTCCCCTGGGTTTGGAAGGGTTGGGGGGACAAAAGGGGTCTGTCCCCCAAACCCTTCCAGAGCCAGGGGACCCGGCAGAGAGGGGATCGATTTCCCCCCCTCCCCAAACACTCTGTTTTTAAAGAGAAGAAACCAAGCAGTTTCTTCTCTTTAAAAACGGAGTGTTTGGGGTGGTGGTGGAATCGATCCCCTCTCCCTGGTCCCTTGGGTTTGGAAGGGTTGGGGGGACAAAAGGGGTCTGTCCCCCCAACCCTTCTGGACCCAGCACCTTTCATTGCCTCCCTCACCCACCCACCCTCTAACCCCCACCAACCGCACTTACCTTTTCCTGGCTCCCTCCGGCTGGGTCTTTCAAAGTCTTTCCTTCTGGCTCTTGGCATTTGTTTTTTTTAAGTCAGCACACACGTTCCCAGCCTCCTCTACGCTTGCATCCCTCAGCCTGATTGGCTGAGGGGTTGCACAACGCAGAGGACTCTGGGAATCGTAGTTCTTTTTTTTGGTCGCGTTCATGGGGCTGCTGCCCCACTGGCGACCACCCAAACCCCATGACGTTGGGAAGGCAGGGGTTACGGTGAGTGCGGAGGGCTAGGTCAGGGATGATTGAGCCTGGTGCGGGAGCCTTTGAATGAACCCAATGGTTAAGGCCTCTTTTTATAGGTATAGATTTATATAACAATTTTAAAAATCCAACCCTCTACAAGGAGGGAATACTTGAAAACATTTTAAAACAAATAAAATAAATGATATTCATAAAAGGAATAAATAGGGTTCAGCGTCTTTTTATAGAATATTTTTTGCCATAATGTTAATGCTTTCTGTAACATGTACAGAAGTTTTCTGTGATGAAATTTGGTAGGCAAGGTCACAGGCGACAGTCCTTATGTGAATAGATATTATTTGGAGTTCCTAACAAAATACTTACCACAGAATTGACTTTTAGACCTGCCTTTTTGCCTTTGCTTCTTTGCCATTGCAATTTAACCTAAAGGCATTTTTTCTGCCTACAAGTTAAAAATAAATTGAAGTCCTGACCTTAATAGCGCACTGATCTTTTATAAATGTGCTAAGGTGTATTCATATGGTGCAGCCGAGATTGAGAAGGAGAGAGAGGTTCCATGTCTTGGCATATACAGTACATACTGCGATAATTCGTATTCTAGATGGTTTAAACCAGGTGTGCCCAAACTATGGCCCATGGGCTAGATCCGGCCCCTGACACCAATTCATCTGGCCCACACCACCCTTGCTGCTCCTGTAAGTGGAAGTAAAATGCACCTGTACAGAAGCAGAAATAAAATGGGCCATGGACGGCCCACTGAACTACATGACTGACCCACGACCAAAAAAGTTTGGGCACCCCTGGTTTAAAATATTTTTAGTTTAGCCTTACAAAGATGAGACTCAACAACAGTAAGCTGAAGACAAAAACTGTACATCACAATTCTAGATGGATTGTCCACCCTGCTCTTCATCCCCCAACCTTTTCCATATTCAAGAGTTAAGGTACTTACTAGGTCAAAAATGAAGTTAGTCACCCAATAGCTTCTTACGCTGATACCTGAGATGTGCTGTAGCTGTTTTGCCTTGGTTTGATGTTCCTTTACCACATAAAGCACAAAACTGGCTGTTGTGATGGAGTAGCCAATCAGGACAGACATGGAGACCATAATATCCAATAAATTACTAAGCCTGCAGGGAAGGAGTAAACAATTATATTTAAACAAGTACAGAGTTTGGGTCAGCATCAGACTTAAGGGGACCCTGGACCAAGTCTTCTCTGATGGGCCCCTTTCTTTTATTTCTCAGACACATAACTTAAAAATTTGACAGAGTTCTTTTGATGAAGCGATCAAAAACTGTTGTACGTGAATCTTATGAACAGACACATGAATAGCTAGCCATCAGTGCCTTAGCATCAGATGTCTAAGAAGGAGGAAAGAGAAGTATTTAATCAAGATTTTTTTTCTTGGATGCGGCCTCTTTTTTTAGAGGGATTGATGCACAAAGGTTGAACCCCAAGTTACTTTTACTTGGTTCTAGTTAGATTAGGTTCAGTGGCAAGTTCCGCTGGAGCCAGGATGCTGGTTCAGTGGGCTTTAGCCCAGGATTACAGTTCAGGCATCCGCCTGGGACTACAACTATTTGCTTCTGGCTTTGCACAGTCAAGAGGATTACAAATTGCCTCAATCTGCTTTGAATTACTAGCCTACAGCATGCTCAAGAGTGGGAGTGTTCCAGCAAGAGGCCGGAGACGTCCGCACATCCAAGCGATAGAGGTGAGCCATGGGGAAATTGTGTGTGAGAGACCATGTCTTTACTCTGAAGTGAGTTCTTAGAGGGGCCGGGCTGAGTTCCAGCACATTGGAGCTGTTTGGTTAGAGTGGACAGTGACTGCCTTTTGCCTGACCAGCCAGTGAAAAGTGGTGCTGCATCCCAGATTGAGTGGCCCTAAAAATTGCTACCCTTCTTCAGGCAAGGTGGGAGTTGGTAGTGCCAGAGCTAGGTCGCTGGGAAGGGAAGAGAGCCGACAGCTGCAGCAGGCCATTCTGCAGAGATTTTGCCAACCAGCATCTGCCAGAGAGAGGACGGCAGAGCCTGCATTCCTTTGTTATCTCCAGACCGGGAAAAGTGCGGAGGAAAGGCACCAAAGCAGCTGTGTGTTCTGGAGCTGAGCTGCAGGGTGAATGAGCTGTCCAAAGACACATGCCTGCTTTGTTTTCTCCCAGCCATACTCCGGAGTCACTCGGGAAGGATGGTGTGGTTTTGGTGTGCCTAAACCCTTTTTGCTGGGTGAGAACGGACATATTCTGAGACTGTGGGCAAGAGAAGTGCTTCTACAGAGACTGATTTTGTAAATGAAACTGATCAGAATTTGCTCAGGCTGACTGGAGGCAGATGGAGAAGAAAGCTTCTTGGGACTGTTTATTTTCCTTGTCAAGCAACTGAGATTTATTATGCAGGGGCTCGTAAAAGCAGCACGTGGGATAATGTGTTGTTTTGCTGATCTGTTTTCTGAGACAGATACTTTGAGCAGAATGTATCCTGAAGATTCTCAGGAAGGTGAAAGTGTTACCCGAAAGATGTGTAACTAACTGTTGTTATTCTGGTTGCAGGTGTGCAATACATGCACCTGATGATGCTATGCAATGCCATGCGTAACTGTATTTATCAAGTGAACCTCCAGTATTCTTTCCAGAAACTGGAAGAGCTTAAATGGCTTAACCCTATATAAACAAAGGGGTATGCTTAATTGCTTGTCTATGTTTTCATAACTTTTTCCCTTATGGTAAAGTCTGAACTGACTTTCCCTGGAAGGGAAGGCATGTGATAAAATGGGTCACAAGTTATTCAACATACAGTCTCTTTGGTTTTTAAACTGTATTAGAATGTAGCTTTTCCTCTTTGCAAAGGCCTCATAATTCTTTCTTCTGTGTTTATCAAGCAGATGGGCTTGTAGAAGCTTCTCAAAGCTTCAGGCCTATGTTTTGTCTTCTTCCCCAGGTCTGGAATGTCTGTTTACGTCAACATCCAGAGCCTGGGAACACCAGCCATTTGTTATGGGAACCAGTGGGCTCTAATTGGCTGTATGCTAATTAGGAGGGCCAAGCTCATGTCTTTCCTATAGGCACATGGGTTTGGGAGTGAGAGTTCAAGTTTGAGGTTTCTGAGAGCTACATCTCAGAAGGGAGAGGGGGATCTAACACTGAGTCCTGACTCCAACCCAAGCTTAGTTATGATTACCTAGATTAGTCAGGTTTTCCTTTTGTTTCTGGGAGAAGGCCTGAGTGTGGATTTCCCTAACTGTCCTTTTTGATTAGTATTTTTGTATGCTGTACTTCTTACTTCTGTATCCTGAACCAACGGAAGAACTGTTATTTCTACAATATGCTTCAAGAACAATAAACATCTTTACTTCATTAACAATGCCTGTTCTTTGGGAGAGGGAGTAAGACAAGAGTTAAGCCATAAGCCACACACCTACCACATTTGGTACTATTCTCTCCATATTACTTGCTGGGCTCTGTCAATACAGGTAAGCCCCAGGTTGCTGCAGGATCTGCAGGATGGCATATAGGCCTCCTGGGCCTGGGAGTCTTTGGGGAAGTTCCATAGGGCAGGCTGGTAAAAGTCACTCACCAGGAACGGGAGAGCCCCAAGGGCAAGGGCCAGGTCAAAGCCTATCTGTCACATGCCCCTGCTGATTTCTCAAGGTAGTATGCAACAGAATTTTAGCCAGGTTGCTTCAAATTGATCTAGATTAGAGTAAAAGTAAAGGTTGCCCTTGCTCAAAAGCCAGTCCTATCTGACTCTAAGGATACAGTACTCATCTCTGTTTACAGCAAAAGAGCCAGCATGTCTGCATCTGGAGATGTTTCCATGGCCATGTGGCACGCATGACTATACACCGGAGTGCATAGAACGCTGTTATCTTCCCACCAAAGTGGTACCTATTTATCTACTTGCAATTTCTTGCTTTCAAACTGCTAGGATGGCAAGAGATTATACAAGGTATAATATGGGTGGTCTCTTCTTACAACTTTATAGAAACAGAAACAATAAGATTGATATCTTACATAGCTTGTTCTTGACTCTCTCCGCCTGGATAAGGATGAGCAACAACAGAAATGCCTGCAATAGTAACAGAAAAAAGCACACTTAAAGAGTTTTGTTTAGTTCACTATTGAATAAATGTGCTAGCTGAGGAAGAGAGAAGCTAACAAAAGACTGCTACCTCTATACTTGATAGCAAAACACCTCCTCTTAGGAAACAAAAGTAGCTGAAGTTAAATGATTCATTTGTGTGTGGGAGATATTGATTTGAGAAAGAATGGCGCTTTGAACCTAGAACTTGATAAAATGAAAGAGCACTGTGCATGGAAACAAATAATAGGTGCCATGGGTTATATGTATATCTGTGTACAGGGAAACAACAATGAGGCAGATACAGAAACCAAAAAAATACTTCAAATCAAACCAGGTTGAACAAAAGGGAGAAAATGTGTCCTTACAACAAAAATCAAAATACTTGGGCAGAGTCTAATCAGGAAAACCAGTAGTACAACTGATTTTACCTACAATGGGGTGCCAAGATCACACATGCTTCTTTCCTTCTTAACTTAGAAACAGGTTTTTTTTAAAATTAATTTGTTTTCTCTCTCTCAATTATGGCCATATGAAAGCTTGTGCTACCAATATCAAGTTGCAACAGTTTATGCAATATTGCATTTCACGTCATGTTGCCAACCCGTACGGTAATTACCGTACCGTACGGTAATTTGGCCCTCCGTACGACGTATGGTTACCATACGGAGATGTACGGTAGTTTTGTAAGGTAATTTTGCAAAATAAAAAAAAGATAACTTCCGGGTCTTCCCTCATAAATATTCTTTAAAAAATCACCACCCAGACTCCACCCATAACTCCACCCAGTCTGCGCGCGCAGAAATGGGTCTGCGCAGAACTCTGTATGGTAATGTACGGTAATTTTGACTGAAATGGGCGTACCGGTATGCTTTCTGGGGTTGGCAATGCTCTAAATTGGCCAGGGAGTGGAGAGAATTCAAAACACCATTTAAGTGAGGCCTTCCCTTCCAACGGCCTCTTTTTAGGTGCAAACAGGAGCCACACTTTACTGGTAGTGGTAGTGCTTTGGACAAAAGTGTTGGCTCTTTGATGTCTTGGTATTGTCCTTTTCCACCTGAGAGTTGGAAATAGTACATTAGGGTTTCCCCCCCTCCTCTCTATCAATGCTGGTGGTTTTAACAACTTGGAAGTGAAGGACTGTCCTTGGGTCGAGAGTCAGAGTTTGCTGACTAAGGTCTATCTGAGAAACCTGCTCCTCAATGGTCTTAAGAGAGGTTGAGTTGGTCTGGAGACCTAAATAAGATATTCTTAAGCTTTATAGAACAAAATTGTAGAAACAAAGGCTCCTTAACAATGGTGTCAACAACCTGTGGGGACTTTCACCACAAATAAAATTTCGACAAGACTGGCAGTTTCTGATGGCTACCTTCATAATTTATTTATTTTTAATGAACTTACAGTTTGGTGGCTGATGCCCATTACTGATGTAAACACTTTGAATGGCTCTCAGTGAGGGAAATGTCATTGTTACAACACACCTTTTGAACAGGCCCATTGGGGCGTGAAAAGGCAGGAATAGCTGTTACCAGGAGACAACAACTAGTTAAGAACAATAAACAAAGAGGGTTTTAAAGGAACAATGAAGAGAAGTAGGCGGTGAAAGATAGGAAAAGGGCTAACTATATACAGACAGTTTTAAAGAAGAAATCGAGGGATGATGGGTTATAAGAAAAACTCCAGAGGTGTTCTCTAGGTGGCAAAAAAGAGAAACTGAAGACTTCCCTCAGGGTAGGCAGCTTATGTCCGGGAAGAGTGTGTGTTGTAACAGTTCTTTAGGCTCTAGAAGAGTGATCAACTTTGGCACCCCAGATGTGCTTGAACTTCAATTCCCAGAAGCCCTAACAGCAGGTGTGTTACATTGGGCTTCTGGGAATTGAAGTCCAAGCACATCTGGGGTGCCAAGGTTGGCCATCACTGCTCTAGAAGATTCCAAGAGTGTTCCTGCAGATGTGGAAGAAACTCATATGTGTGGCCACACAGAGACCACAATGAAGAACTGTTGTGTAGGCACATGTTAAGGAGGAACAGATACCAAAAATAAGAATGAGGGAATTCCTTGAAATGTTTTGAAATTACTCTAGTCTAGTCCTTATATATTACTCACACTCATTGCCATTACCTGGCATTTAAAAAGTATAGTAAAATGTTGCTGACTGCTAATTGTTAGAAAAGAAAGACCTCATTAATTCATATGTTATCCCCATCCTATCAATGGATAAACTGCCCCTGCTCAAGAATACATCATATCAATCAAGAATACATAAGTAGAAAACATAGAAAACAAAATAAAGCAGATACAGTTTGACTAAGCTGCTAATGTTCCTTCACTGTGAAGCCATTTTTCTTTCTTTACTGCAGCTTAGGTTAGGAGTTAAAATTTCCATTTCAATACCTAGTTTTGAAGGCTTGGGAGGCGAAGAAGCACAATATACATAAGTCGAAAGCCATTATGATTTGCTTAGTGACAGTGTAAAAAGCTCTTTTTATGTGCCTTTTTAGCTACACAAAACCTAAGTCAGACCTCAAAAGCAGGATTGCTTCCTGTTTCAAATTGCTAAAATAACACCAAACTTTTAAATGGCCATTTCAGTGGTTCTTAAGCTGTCATTTTATTTGAAAAGCAACAAATGGCTTTGGCTGCCTGAAAGGTGCACTGAAGGACGTTCCATCAATTCTGCCTCTAACTGGGTTATTGTGCGTCAGTTCTGCCTTGATTTACAAGTCCTTTGTATTTACCAGCCCTCAGTGCTTAGATGTATTTAAGAGAGAGGATGGAAAACAGTTCTTGCTGGATCACAGGATGTGAATCTTAGAAGCATTTTTATTAATTAGTTTTGTCTCCGGCAGCACAAAGCATATAGAAAGGAAAGTGCAATTGATGCCCTGAAAAGTCTAAGAATTGGATTAGCCATTTTACACTTTTATGCTGATCATCGTCGATGGGAAAGGAATGAAAGCATTAGGCTTTACCATGCCACAATAAATTAAGTATGGCTGAAAACAAAGCCTCTTGATTCCACTGTTGCAAATGATGATGTCAGGGTCTGAAGAGCACCTACCATATCCAGATGACTTTTCTTTTGGTAAATTGGCACGGAGTATGAAGTTATTCAAGCTGTTAAGATAGGCTGGGAGACTGTGATAACCTTCAGGATTATACCAAACCTGGAGAGAAAAGCAACAAAGAATGTTCACTTTTTATTTTTACTTCTTCATGTTCTGCCATATCTGAATCCAAATATTGGCAATCCACATGGTGATTAGCCATGAAGACTGTCCTGAGACTATAATGCTGTGGCCTTTCATCTGCCTTCCACATCACAGCATGACACCCGAACCACTGATCTAGTTCCGCAAGTCACTTTCTGGTCCTGAGCCCTTTTGGCATGCAAAGTCCTCATCAGCCCCAGGCCAGTATTAATGAGGCTGCTGCCTTTCATCAAGATGGATTCAAGTGGGATTTAATCCACTTGGGGACCATCACCATTCCCTCTGAACATCTCCATCCAAGGCCGTTAATCCTCAGCGTTGTTAGGTTAGTTAGCCACCTCCTGACACTTGGAGTTGAGTTGCTGGCAATATGGCCTACTCCAGTTTTGGCAAACCTTGGCATGCCAGGTATTCTTGAACTTCAATTCCCAGAAGCCCTGATCAGCACGAGTGCTGACTTGGGCTTTTGATAATTGAAGTCTAAAAACATCTGGAGTGCCAAGGTTCACCATCACGGGTCTACTGTATTACCATAACAAGATAACCTGGCCAGACACTATTTTTACTTAAAACTCTTTTTTGATTATTTATCAAAAATGGGATGTTCTTCACCAAACTCCTATGTCTGGATTTGTATGTTCACCCATTATGTAGAGGTAAATGTAAAGGTTTCCCTTGCTCGAAAGCCAGTCGTATCCGACTCTAGGGTTCAATGCTAATCTCTGTTTCAAAGCCAAAGAGCCAGCGCTGCCTGCTTCTGCAGACATTTCCATGGTCATGTGGCAGGCATGACTAGACACCGGAGCGCACAAAACACTGTTACCTTCCCACCGAACTGTTCCCTATTTATCTATTTGCAATTTCTTGCTTTCGAACTGCTAGGTTGGCAGGAGCTGGAACAAAGACGGGAGCGCATTCCATCCTGCAGTACTTGGGAATCGAAATGCTGACCTTCCAGTCAGCATCTTAGCCACTTTGTTCATTCCATCCTGCAGTACTCGGGAATTGAACTGCTGACCTTCCGCCTCCCAGTCAGCGTCTTAGCCACTTGAGCCACTGCAGTCCCTTATTATGTATAATGGCCTGCATATCTTTTTACATGTGTAATTCTCTGACTCTCCCACTTCCCAAACAGCATTTAACATGTGCAAAGTGTTGCTTTCAACTTTCCACAGATCTGAGGATCACTTTGGCTGCATGTGCAGTAAAACAACATGCAAGTAGTAAGGAAGAAATTTCTCAAGGTAGTGTTAATTGTTTTATAGTGAAAATTAAAATTCTGAGGTTGTTAAAGCAGTTTTATTAAATTAAGTCATAGTGAGTCAAGGAAACTAAAGACCAACTTGCAGTTCTCTGTTTACTGTTTACAAAATTATTTTAATCTGCATAGTGTCTCAATTCATATGTGCTGCAGAAGATGGCTCCATGATCATAGTATGTGAGTCACTTCATGGCAAGCTGGGATCCACCTTAAACAAATTCATGCCAAAGACATTTTTCCTGCTTCATGAAAAAATGCATTCTCAGATATGAGTTGCAGTTGACAACAACGACGATGACAAAGATCTCTGATTCAGATTTCTTTTAACAAATTCATAGGCCCACATTGATGAAGGAATAATGATTTACATGCATATTTTTATTGTGGAAACAGAAGTCTCAAAGAAATAGAGGAGCAAAATCTTGATTTTCTCTTTTCTGGCACATAGTGTGTGTTATGTCCTGTCAAGTCGGAGAGGCTTGTCTCGCCAGTACGAGAAAGAGGGCCTTTTCGGTATCTGCTCTGGCCCTTTAGAACCTCCTGCCGACGGACCTTTGTCTTCAGCCAGAATTGTCAGTTTTTAGGAAAGGGCTGAAGACATGGCAGGCCCAGCAAGTGTGGGGAGCAGAGAGAGAGGAACAGCCGTCCCCCCTTGGCTGATATGAACATGTTAATCGCCATCTGGGTTTTTAGTCTATCTGTTTAGTTTATTTGTTATGAAGATTTTAACAATGTGTTTTATGTAAGGTTTTTAATGATATGTTGGGTCTTTTTTATACAGGGTTGTGTGCAATGGGATTGTGAGCCACCTAGAGTTGCTTTGGTGATTGGGCGGCCATACAAATCTAAATAAATAAATAAATAAATATATTTTTTAAAAAGGATGTCATACTTTACATAGAAAAGGTTGGTCTGAATGTCAATGGTACCAATGTGGGTAGTCAAGATGGTCTACAAGTCTCTTTTCTTTGCTACCATTCACAAATAGACACCAAGTAAGGGGAAGTCCCAAAACCTCAATCCAGTTTTTATCATTTAACCACTCTCACGCAAACACAAAGCAGCTATTTTTCATTATGAGTAACTTGTGAAAGATTTTAAGAGCACAAGTCATATGTGAGAAAGACCTAAGCACTTTTCAGAAACACCATAATTTTGTCTTATTTGAGTTGCTAGTAAGCTTCTATCTTTTTATATACCGGTAATTACCCGTATATACTCGAGTATATGCTGACCCGGATATAAACCAAGATACCTAATTTTGACCTGAAAACCCAGGAAAATAGATTGGCCCAAGTATAAGCTGAGGGTAGGAAATGCAGCACCTGCTTGTGAGTTTCTATAATCAAAATATATGAAAATATGGTAAAATTAATAAAATTGTTGGCACATCTCAATCCAGCACAGTTCTGGGACCCTCATGGTCATTGAGCCGAGTATAAGCTGAGTCCCCCTTTTGAGGCTCACTTTTGGGGCTACAAAACTTGGCTTATACTCGAGTATATATGGTATATCTTTAGTTTTAACTGAACATTCTCCTATAAGCACCAAATCTACAACACGCAAACTACTTTGTTATATTTATAGCAACAATATGCATTGCCTATAGCTTACCTTAGTGATTGTTCTGTTAGCAGGCACTGGCTTTATGTCAAACTGGAGGTCACTGGTTAATGGGAGCCCAAAACTCCAACCACCATATCTGGATAGATTAAAAAAGCTCCTTAGAAAATATAATATTAAATGTACATCCTAAATCTTTTTCAAAATGTTATTTATTCCACGAGAGTGGGTGGAACTAGTGAGGATGAAGCAATATTGCCCAAGTATTCTTATGACATGCTAGCTGGATAGGTCAGTGAAGTAAATAATTGGTGTTGAAGCCAAAGGCCAGGAAGTCAATTCCCCAAAGAGCCAGCCAGTGTATCTTAGGGCAAACAGCACAGCCCCAGGATTCCCCCAGAAGATGAAAAAATGGCAAACTGTTTCTTAGTAGTTTATACCTAGAAAACCCTGAAAATTATTAACTTTACTACAACTATTGTCGCAGCAAAACCCATACAATATGAAACACTTCTTCTTCAAGTGCTATATCTGACTCCGAATATTGGCAATTGTCCTGGGAACAATATAATGCTGTAGCCTTCTATTTGCCTTCCGCATCACGGCATGAACACTCGTTACTTTCTGGTCCTGGGACCTTTTGGCACGCAAAGTCCTCCTCAGCCCCTATCAAGATTCTGCTGCCCTCCATCAAGATAGATTAAAGTGGGATTTAATCCACTTGGGGACCATAACATTGATGGGCTCCAAAAAGTTTTTTACTACCACACTGTGAGCGTGGCCAACTCTATGGGTGTGGCCAGGTGACTGGGTGGGTGTGGCCAGGTGCCTGGGTGGGTGTGGTTAAACTGCTGTATTTTAATGTGAGCCTTCGTGGATCAAGTCTACTTCATCAGACCATTAGTTAGCAGTTATACTTCAATGCTCTAATTTTCCTTTAAAGAATAACTGCAGCAGTTACTCTTTAAGGGAAAATTAGAGCATTGAAGTGTAATTGCTAATTAATGGTCTAATCTGGTGGACTCGATCCACAAAAGCTCACACTAAAATACAGCATAAAAAAGCTCACATTAAAATACAGCATTAAAATAAATTAAAAATTAAATACATTAAAACTAACATTAAAATACAGCAGTCACTCAAGTGCCCCCTCACTTGTGCGTCTCCCTGCCCCGGCCAGGCAGGTACCTACCTTCCAGGCAGAATGGATGCCTTGCTGCACCGCTCCAGCGGCAGCGCCTGCCCAACCCTCCTGTGCTCCACTTGCCGCCACCTCAGTTGCCATATCCACCCCTGCCGCACCTCCAGGCTCAGCTCATCCGGTGAGCCTGGTGCTGAAAACCCCCCTGCCAGCTTGGGTTTGTGTGGTGCATGCTGAGATCTGCCTCAGCACCTGCCCAAGGAGATCTGCAGCCACAGACACATGAGAGCACAGAGAGGGGCCTCCCCATGTTCTTGTGCAGGCACTGAGGAAGATCTCCACACACACTGCACAAACCCAAGCCAGCCAGGGGGGGTTTCGGTGGTGGGTGCTGGTGAGCCCAGCACCGAAAAACCCCCAGCTGACTTGAGTTTGCACAGTGCATGCTGAGATCTGCCTCAGCACCTGCGCAAGGAGATCTGCAGCCATGCATGCATGAGAGCATGGAGAGGGGCCTCCCCGTGCTCTTGTGCAGGCGCTGAGGCAGATCTCTGTGTGCACCACACAAACTCAAGCCTGCCAGGGGGTTTCGGTGGCAGGTGCCAGTGAGCCCAGCATTGAAAAAACCCCGGGCTGCTTGGGTTTGCACGATGCGTGCGGAGATCTGCCTCAGCATATGTGCATGGAGATCTGCAGCCACGCATGCATGAGAGCACAGGGGAGGGCTCCCCATGCTCTCACACATGCACTGATGCAGATCTCTGCACGCATGCACTGAGGCAGATCTCCACGTGCATTGCGCAAACCAAAGCCAGCTGGGGTGGTGGTAGTGGGCACCAGCCCAGTAACCTGTGGGCAGGTGGGTGTGGCCTTCCGGACGTTTTACTACTGGTATGCGCATACCAGGCCATACCGGGAGCAGCCCACCACTGGACCATAACCCTTCCTTGTGGACTTCTCCACCCAAGGCAGTTAGTCCACAGGGTTGCCAGATTAGTCAACTGCTGCCTTACGATTGGCATTGAGTTGCTGGCAGTATGGTCTACTGTATTACCATAGCAGGATAACCTGGCCAGACTGGTATGAAACACTTGACAAGCACAAAAAATTTCCCAGCAGAATGCTAGTTTTTCATTCTTTCAGGATTCTGCCTGGAACAGTTTTTAGTACAATGTAAAGAAGAACTGTATTTCTGCAGGATCTGGACTGACAGCAGAGATGTGGTGGTGATTTTTTAATATTAAAGTCTCCCTCCCACGTCCCAAGGCATGCAAAGGCTTCCCAAAAGCTAAAGGAAGCCCTAAGGAGCCTTGGATACTGAAAGAGGAGATAGGAAGCTTTTAATTATTTCCAATTAAATTTTACTAGTGTTTACTGATGACATTATCAGCTTCTGCCATATGGCTCTGGTCATTTTAGCTATACCCTAAAGTATGTAGACACAGAGCACTATTAAGCTACATTTAATGATGTAGTACTATAAAATATTTTTATGTTTATTGGAGACAGTCAGATGATGAAGACATGACTAGTTAGTTATGGTGGCTTCTGTTTTCGTATTCATCTTCCACGAGATAGGAATGGCATTAGGGGACAGTAAGACTGGTCTCATTGACTGCCATCTCTTGCTTGCATTTTCCTCATCTTGGTATGTCACCCTGTGTTAGCCAGTAAATGTTTGAAGTCCCAGGCAAGAGGATCTTGCTCAGGGTCCCCAGCTGGGGAGCAGCCTGGGAAGAAGACGTGGAGGCAAAATGGCATACCTGTGCCCAGGGACTTGCAAGCCCACAAACAGAACCCCAGGTAAGTGAAATTAACTGTGTGGCTCTCAGGTAGCAGTAGGAAAGCTCATGTCCTTTACTCACACAGGCAGTGAGTACTGGGGATTAAACCAACATGTGTGATTAGTAAACGAGGAACAGCGAGGAAGGGTGGACACCTGAGGAGGGCTACAAATAGAATAACAATGGTACCTCTTCTGCACAAAGTCCTTGGTGGTAACGAGAAGGTAAGTTTCTACATCATGCCCAGTGAGATTATAAATTGTCCGTGAGAAGAAAGACTTCTTGTGAGGTGGGGAAAAATTAATTTTTGGACAAGCCTAGAAAGAAAATACATTTTTTAAAAAAAAGTTCTTATGTCTAAAAATGAAGCCATTACTTAATTTGTTTTTATTATCTCTAAGCACCTGGCCATTCCAGCATGCACTGAGAGATCAACAAAATAAGAACAATAGTGTTTATTTAAGATATTTTCAGTTACCACTTATTTGTTTAAAAAAAAAAGGCTGTGTGCATATGTATCTTTTGTTTTCAGCCAGGTATTTGTCTTCTGTGTTCGTCCAAGTGAAACAAACTATTAACATTAAAATGCTTAATTAGATAATACTTTTGACACAAATGCTGGGTTTCCTCTCATTGCCTCTATCTGGGCTTCAGATCTGCTCTGTAAGCATTCTTCATCTATGTCATCTTCCTAATCACAGTAATGTGTTTAGAGCACACAATCCACTTTGTGCTCTCCCTTTGACTGAGTCAGAAACAAGGCATGCCCAGTGTAGGCAAAAAACATCTGGAAATATGAGCAGCCATTTTGGAGATCCTGCCCCATGGCAGTTCCAGCCCTCTGCCCTACACTCTAGAAGCTGCTTAATCTTTCCAAATTTGTGGTTGACACAGGAAATAATATGCATATTAACTACACTCATACAAACTAGCTCCAGGTTGGCTCAAAAATGGCCACCTAACACAATGCAACCTGCATTTTTGAGCAAATGTTTTTCTTGATTTAAAACCATTTTAAGCTACCTGTAAGAGGTGGAATGGGAGAAATATGGGAGGAAGGATGAAACTATGCCCAGCATCCCAATGGGAGAATTTCCTTCCTCCCCTGTTGCTGTTTTGGCATTTGCAATGAAGAATTAGTGGTGGTGAACCTATGGCATGTGTGCTAGAGGTGGCACTTGGAGCCCTCTCTGTGGGCACCTGTCCAGTCACCCCAGCACAGAGTTAACCTGCCCCTTTGCCCAGCATCCCAATGGGAGCCCTTCTTCCCTCCCACCAGCACAGAATTCACTCCGCCACTCTGCCCAGCAGCCCAATGGGAGTGCTTCCTCCCCCCCAGCACAGAGTTTGCCCCACCCCTCTCTCCAGCAGCCCAATGGGAGCACTTCCTCCTTTCCCCCAGCACAGAGTTCGCTCTGCCCCTCTGCCCAGCATCCCAATGGGAGCATTTCCTTCCTCCCCTGTTGCTGTGTTGGCATTTGCAATGAATAAGTGGGTTTTGGGTTGCATTTGGTCTCTAAAAGGTTCACCATCACTGCTATATCCTCTTCTTCCTACCAGCCATAAAGGAATAGCAGTTGTATCCTCACATTTAGTGCAACATATCTGAGTGGTATTTTGGTCACTGATATTTTTGAAGGTTTCATATCTGTTGTCTTTTGACCAAGAGTGGCTCATGGTCTGAGCAAGAGAAAAACTTCACCCCAAAATCTTGGACCACAAACTACTCATGTTGTTAGCTAAAGTTGAATATTAGTCATGAAGGCATTAGAGTCCAACTATCATTGTGTGACATCTTTAGGGCAAATTTTACTTATTTACTGTATTTTCATTTCTCATATACAGGTATAATACAGAGGTGCAATTTTGCTATCTCAGTTGAGAGTCTACTATCTCTGGCAGTGAAACTAAATTTTGTGCTCCTGTATATATTAACATTGGAATAAGTACAAGAGAAATAAGTAAGTACAGTAATACCTTGCATAACAACCGCATTGCATAGCGCTAAAATCGCATAACGACGCGGTTGCTATGCACACGTGATACCCCGCATAACATATAAAAATGGTCGTTATCCGGGGTATTTGGTATAGGAACCTCGGATAATGACCATTTTTGGGTGTTATCCGGGGTATCGCCCATTTGAACTGCATAGCGCTAAAAACCGCATAGCGCTGAACTCCATGGAACGGAGTTTTGACATTATACAAGGTTTTACTATATAGTATTGGTAGGAGATTGTAGTCTTTGGTTTCAACGTGATTTAAACTAACTGCAAAATAACCCAATACATACTTAATCATACATCCCTTTGAATTTAATGAGATTTATTTCAGAGTACAGATGCAGAGGATGGAATTGCAAAGACATAGCCAATGTGAACTCTGACTTAGATGGTTTATGAGTGAAGCCCTGTGTTGTAAAACACACATTATATTGGGTCTGACATGTTTAATCTTGTTACTATGGGAGACTTGAAAGCACAGTCCTATTTTGAGTAACATGGCCAGTGACAGACAGGGGTGTGCAGGGCACCATGGGAAGGTGCTGGACAGGGAGCGGTGGGGGTGCCTATTGGGGGGATGGGGTGGGAATCCCATACATAGCTATTGGCACCCCAGGGTGCCAGAGGTGAGAGCAGGGTGGGACAAAGCCAGATTGTCTGATATACCAGCACGCGCCTAGCGACAGATGGTATACAGTGACTCCTGCCAGAAATTTATCAAAAGTGAGTTAGAACCCAGAGATCAACTAATGCATAAACAGATCTTCAGCCTTTGAAGCCATCCACTTCCTCATGGAACAAGCTCTCAAGAATAATTTAAACCATGTTTGTTTCATTACGTATCGCCTCTCGCTGAATTCTAATTTTTTGTTACCTGTTTGTTGTCAGTGCAGTTGCAAGCTGAATACTGAGTGCTCTGGTTCCCACTGAACACCCAATCTCCAGGTACTTCTTCCTTGAAACATGCTCTGAAAGAAAGCAAATTTAACACTGACATTTCCTGCAAACGGGTATACCAATGACACACAGTAATATGGTGGCAGATTCCCATTTAGCGTGAGGGCACTTGGCAGGAGATCGCCTTTATTTATTGATTCTCCCATGAACTCCCAACAAATCTTGCTGGCTTCAAGGCAAGCTAAATTCACTCAGCTTTGTTCGATTCTTAATGGTTCTGCCTATCGCTCTGTCAATCTCTTTTAAGTTGCTGAATTGTGATATTGATTGGAAAGGTCTAATGAGACCTGCTTCAAATTCCTTAGCAAGATGATTAACATTAAAATAACAACATTATTTTGGAAGCCAAAGGCAGCCTTGTGCCCTGGGGTATGACAAGGGCAAGGGGCTAATTGGATAATTCTCTGATACTTAATTAATGCTTTTTGAAGCAACACAATTCTACAAAATTCATCCAAAATTAAGCTGCAGCTGATTTGCAACTATACATAGCTCACCCAGTTTGGATCAAAGATATATGGATCAACTGCAATGAACACCCATTTAGGTGTTCTTCATGAACAAGTGAATTTGCTTATTTGGTATTGGCCAGTTGTGGTCAAAATAAGTAAAATTTACAGTGTCTGGATCACTAAATGAGCCTGGCCAGGTTATCCTGCTATGGTAATAGAGTAGACCATACTGCCAGCAACTTAACACTGAATGTCAGGCAGCTGTTAACTAACCTGACAACCCTGAGGACCAAATGCCATGGGTGCCAAAGTCCACAGGGAAGGGTGATGGTCCCCAAGTGGATTAAATCTCACTTGAATCAAACTTGATGGAAGGCAGCAGTTTCATCAATACTGTCCTGGGGCTGAGGAGGACTTTGTGTGCTAAAAGGGCTCAGGACCAGAAAGTGACTCACAGAACTGGATGAGTGGTATGGGTGTCATGCTGTGATACGAAAGGCAGAGGAAAGGCCACTGCATTATATTCTTAGGACAGTCTTTATGGCTGATCTCCATGATGATCACCAAGATTTGGATATGGCAGAAGAAGAAGAAGGATCACTAAAGAGATGACCATATTGACTATTAATGTGGGAAAGCTGGAAGTGGGGCAGTCAGATTTGCATTATTTTTCCATTGACTTGCATGGCATACAAGACAACGTGAACCAGCCTGGCATCCCTCCCTGCCTCTCCCCACAAATCTGTACTTTCCCCCCTCACCTGCTGGGGCTTCTATTTTTTTGGGTTCAAGTGTATTCACATTGGTTCAGGCTTTGTGACTGCTTTTGACAATATAGAAATGTGCTTGCAGGGGTACTGGTGGTTGGTAGGGTGGGGAGTGATGAAGCAAAGGGGCACTCAAAAGGTATCAGATTCCATTAACTGAACAACCTTTGTCTCCAATTGTTTATTTCTTTAAAAAAAAGCTTGGTGCCAATGTTGGAACAAAATTGTACTTAGAGCACCTAGGAGACAAAAATCTGGTGCCATAACTATTCTACTGACTAAGCTCTGCTGTCAGAAGAGCTAAAAAAAAAGGGGGGGCAAAGGCAAGATCAGTGGTGGGATTCACCAGGTTTGCCCCAGTTCGCCAGAACTGGTAGCAGAAATTCTGCCTGGCCCCACCCATCCAAGTTTTGAAATAAAGTACAGTAGTCCTAATTCGGGTGCAATGCAGGGCTTTCCCCCTGGCCATGCCCACCATACTATGCCCACAGAGTAAGCAGTAAAAAAATTTAATCCCACCACTGGGCGAGAAGCAGCTAAATTATATCAGATCCAAGCATCCTCCAGCTCAAGGGCACAGTTGCAATGCCGACACAAACTGAGACCAGGATAAGGGCACTCTGAAGTTCTACTGGGAAGAATTCAGCACATTAGTTGGCTAGTGTTATCTTAACTGGACCTTGTCTACTTCGGACCAGTTAGGATTGCACTGTTATTTAAGATGTCTAGGTGTGCTTGGAAATGATTTTAAGAAAATTGTTCCAAGCACGCCTGTTTCCACAATAGCCTTAGCAAATGTGAGACAATTGTAAAATCTGCCTTGTTTCTGACTTGCTTTCGTGTGAGCCCTGGGTACATGTGGCTCTGCATATGATCATCAAAGGATGCACTTAATACCTGCTAATTCTTAAATTTTTTTGTCTCATCCCTTCCCGTAATAAGAAATTAAGAGGGAGAAAAGGACTACTTACAAATTACTTTTATTAAGACACATGTTGTCTGCTCCAGGGAAAGAAAGCAGTGCAGCTACCAAATAACTGGTGGTTTCATTGTAATTTCTGGGGTTTAAACACACACCAAAAGTAGTTAGCTGTACTTTCACAAGAGTCAAATCAGATTACAGAGTTATAAATCAAATCAATCAAATCAATAAATAGCATACAGAATGAACAACATGAGCACCATGAGAATCAAACATCAGTTTATATCCCACTGCAGCAAAACACAGGGAATTCTATCATTCTTTTCCCCTAGGCAGAGTAGTATAAATATCATTTTTAGCACAAAATGTAGGATTGCTACTTTGCATATGATCGCAATGTTGCTCTGTGTTCACATTTTGCCTGAGGAAATGTGGCTGTGATCCTAAATGCAGGTAAGGGGCAATTCTCCAATTGCCTACCTTATGCAATGATGCCTATGAAGTCAACGGCGGTCAAAACCCTATTACTTATGCATACCAGCATTAACTGCGATGCTATATATACAGCAGTCAATTTTCATTAGTTGAGGAGCTCTGCTCATGCTTCTCATTGCCTGCCAAATCACACTACTGTTGCACAATGAAGAATACCAGTTTATGATGTTGAGCTTTTTTTAAGAAATGAAATTATGCCAGTATTATGTAGGAGTCCATTTTCAAGGGGAACTACCTAATTTCATTTTATAGACCTGTTATCCTACAAAGCCTTTTTTAAACATCTTTACAAAGTCCAGAAAATTCATTCGTGGAGTCTCTCTGTTTTTCTACAAGCAATTTTCAGAGGAGAATCCTTGGACTGCTGTTTGGAATCCAATTCAGTTGGTATTGAAAAAGCAATCTGGGACTCCAGTGAAATGAATTTGCTGGTAGGGAAATTTATTTATTGCAGGTGAAATACTTACATAGCAGAAGCAGGTTCCCCCCAATCAACAAGTCTCATGCCAAAGATCTAAACTTTTTTTCTGAACAGTTTTTGAAACACAGAGGAATATAAAGTAGCAGCTGAGAGTTTACTATGCATTCATACGCAGTGGAATCAAAATTTTGATGTTTTGTGGTTTCAAACTCAAGGACTGAGGCAGCTGAAAGATTGCTATCTTTGGCAGGTGTGATTACCTGGTTTGTTTTTTTAGTATTCCACATCAGATTGAATTGAAACTTTGGCCTGAGTGAGACCATTCTATTACAGTAAACTACCACCATCACCCAGTGGTCACCAAGGGATGTCAGAGGTAGGGCGAGAATGGGCTTGCACCAAGTAAAAGCCTATTCCAGTGATAGCAAATCTTGGCACTTCAGCTGTTTTTGAACTTCAGTTCCCAGAAGCCCAAGTCCCTGTGAATCCAAACAAATTGGTTTACTGCAGTAAACCCATTTGTATGGATTCATAGGGACTTGGGCTTCTGGAAACTGAAGTTCAAGAACAGCTGGAGTGCCAAGGTTCGTCATCACGGGCCTATTCAGACAAACAATTAATCCACTCTCTGGGGCATTTTGGGGGAGAGTTGATACCTTGGAGTCTTTATTCAGTGATGAGTTCACACGTTGGTAGACATTTCCAGACTGATACACTTATTTTTTACAGCCTCCACACTTGTTGGATGCTGGCACAATCCCAGTCACCCCCAATGTGTACTTTTTGAGCCTCTGTTAGGGTGCTCAACTTTTTCAAGCTACTTCAAAATATGCCGTTCCCACTGCCAGTAAGTCAAAGCCTGCTTCTCATGTAAACATCTGGTGTATTGATATTGTGGTGTATTTCTTTGTGTGTTTGTGCATTGCTGAACGAACTGATGCCTGCAGTGAAGCCATGGATTCAAACAACAGCACACACACATACATACAAAGATTTTGTTTTTAATTTAAAGGAAGTGAGGCAGCACTTTAGCAATGATCATGAAGATACAAAAAAATAATTCCTCAGACAATGGACCAAGGGAAGTGTTCAAAGAACATTCAAAGGGGCGTTTCCCATTTGGACAGCAGAAGTATGTGTAAGTGCCCGTTGCTTCTGCCTTCTGAATGGGAATTGATTTTTTTTCCCCCAATGGATCCAGGTGCCCGTTTATAGAGGGCAGTCTGACCAAGTCTGTCATGGACCTGACCTGACTTGTTTGTGGTTTATATAGTTATGTATTCTGTAGTGATCCAAATATGAATTCTGGTTAGCTAGAGAGCAGCCATGCTCTCTGTGTGTTTAGAAATTGCTAACTGCATACAAGCAGCCTGGGTTTCATGAGAAAGGAATGAGCAGGAGAACATTATCTCCACCTGGCCGATAAGTGGGAGCAAGGAGCTGGTACAGATCATCTGCAACAGATGAGCTTCACAAAATTCCTTTCCCATGAACAAAATTCCTTTCCCATGGTCAAGACAACCTGGCACCCAATTAAACAATCTTTAATTGGCTGAAACACTGAACACTGTTGTTGTTTTTTCATGCTGCGCAGAGGGAGACTTGATTAGACAGTCGCTTTTGAATCGCTAAGAGCATGGAAGCCACCATGGTCTTAGAAGGGCTAGGAAAGGTGTTTCTATGTTATTAGGGACCAGTAATATTTTCATGATTTGTTTACTAGAGTTTATTATTTTTTCCATGAATTTGCTGCTATCAGAAAACAATCAATAAACACAGAATACAATTCCAAGATCCTTTTGTTGGAGAGAATTTATTCATAACAGGGTATCTATTTCTTTGAGCATAAAGGCCTGCTACTAATGGAACAGTTTAAAGGTAATATTTCCCCAATAATCTGTCTGCATTTTAACGAATGAGACAGTGTTTCTTGGCCAGCTGCTAAGAATAGGGGAGATTGCAGAGCCACTTACAGAGTCTGTGAGTCAATCAGTTTGAACTTCTAGCTGTAGGTTCAAAGGGGAAGCTGAATTGGCAAGGCTTTTAGAGTTGGGCTACTGTGACAAAGTCCTCCATTACTGACCAAGCAGTGGCATTCTGTGTAGATGGAGGTGTTAAAGTACACCGAAGCATAACTGAACAAGTTTCCTTTTTGTTTTTTAACACTTAGCTCAGTTCATTCATGTTCACATGCCAGGATTTGTGGCTGCTTCTCTAAGTCCTGCTCAACTGGATCCTCACCCTGCTACAGCTGTTAAACCTTACCCAGAGCCCTGGGGAAGTTTGCAGACCTTCATATGTCCCACCTGGAGACCTTTGGGTGGCTTAGCTATATAAGAACTGGCCCTTCCTCTCAGTAGCTGTTTCAGCAATGCAGATCAGCAGTTGCTTGGCATGCCTGCCTTGTTCCTCCTCATGATGACTACTTGCTTTGTTCTTATTGATTGTGGCCTTGCCAGAAGATATTCTGCCTTGTCTGTTCTCCTGATCATCTGTTTTCTCACTGATTTGGACTTTGCTTTCATTGTCTGGACTAAATCTGATTTGGCTTTGGACTCTGGACTGAGATAGGGTTACTGTTTGATCATAACTGTCAAGTTTTGGATTTGAAAATAAAGGAAATTTCCTGGACAAAACAGGGAACTTGACAGCTATGCTTATCATATGCAGCTCTCCAGTGGCAGCATTGGGGCATTGCAATCTGACTGATATGGGATGATGTGGGGAAAGAGAGTAAAATACAGGAGGTTCCTGGCCAATACAGGACACTTGACAGCTATGTGTTTGACCTGTTACCTGGTTGTCCTTGGGCCTGGTGTTTGTGTTATCTGCCAATTGCCCATGCCCTGGACCCTGAGAACACAGCAATTAATGATACTGCCAGGAAAAAAAAGTCCTTTCCTCTTAGACAAAGTCTGCTAAATGGCTAATTATATATACACCGGAACCACAATGCCAGCAACATAAAGGAAAAGCAATATTTACCCAAAGAAATCCGTCTGGCCAGAAGAGCCATACATGGATGGAGAGAGGTGGAGTGCTGGGTATTCAGCCACTTTACTTCTCAAGGTGCCAAGGCCCATGGCAGCAGTTACAAAGAGCACAGGAAGGATCACCTGAGCAATGAAACCTTTCACATTGCGCCGAGTGTGATGGAGTCTCTTAATGAACAAGGCGGTGGCCTTCCTTAACATGAAGGAGAAATTGTTTGGCTTCCTCATCCTAAACAGTGCTTGGTCTGTGGATCAAAAAGGAAACACGATAAGACAAGTTTATGATGTTGAGCTTTTTTTAAGAAATGAAATTCAAAATTTTTGACAATTCCTGATGCAGGAATTTATGTGAGTGCTTTTTTACAGCAATTGGTGGGAAAGCTACAGGATCAACAGGGTATTTATATTTCAACCACCAAAGCAGAGATGGAAATCAAGGCATAGTTTCCTCAAAACATCTCCCCCCCCCCAAACAACAGCAACAACCCAGTCCCCCAGACCACCTTAGAATTATGGAAGGCAAGCAAGGAGCTACCAGATAACTGGGCAGAACCAAACAACTCTCTACTGCCTGGCCAAGAACAACCATGGTCTGTGTGGAAAGCTTTAAATAGACTGTGTGCCAGAGTAGGCAGATCAAGGGCTCGTCTGACGAAGTGGGTTTTCCCTGTAGATGTCAGCCTATGTGAATGCAGAGAAGAACAAACTATCTCTCATATAGTACAATGTACACGATGCCCCTTAACGTGCGCTGAGAATATGTGGCAAGAGGAAATACTGTTGATGGATGTCATCTAGCCCTTTTAACTCTATTTTGTTTTAGATGTGTTCATTTTAGCTTTGTGTGTTATTATTTATTTATTTGTTACATTTTTATACCACCCATTTGGGAGGCTTCCCACTCTGGGTAGTATACAAACAAATATCATATTATTATATCCTGGTGGTGCATCTGACACAAATAAAGAATGTACTTTGTGGAGTTTTCCTTTGCACTCCAATGCCTGCAAGACAGATTATGGGAGACTCATGAGCGGTATACTCCACCCTAAGGCACAGAGCACTGTCATGCAAAAGCCCCATTTCCTGCTGCAACACACTTCTTTTACCAAGTGCAAAGTTGGAGTATTGTGCAAAACCACTACCCTAGGAGAATGTGCAATGTCCTGTGCTCACCATCCTATATCAGAGGATGCAATGATGGAAGATGTTCACGGTGTCTTTATAAAGCAATTCACATCCACTTGTTCATTAGCTTATATGAACCATAGCATCCTGGAAGCATGGGAATGCCAAGTTTATATAGGTTTGTTTATATGTTTAATGTACATCTTGTCTTTCTTGCTTTACAATATCCATTTGAAACCTGGGCAGATGTTTCTAAAATTTCCACAATACATTTGTGGCCTTCTAGATGTTGTGAAGGGATTGCAGTGGCTTAGTGGTTAAGATGCTGAACTTCACGACCAGAAGGTTGGCTGATCGAGACCTGAGTGCTGTACAATGGAGTGAGCTTCTTTCGTGTTCAGGGAATGAAGAAGCAGACGAGTGAAGTAGTGAAATTCAGCTCTTTATTAGTGGGGTTTGAACACAGTTTGGATGGGGCAAAATTCATATACACTATAAACAGTAACAGTAACAATAATACAACAAGCCCATTGGCTAACAGAGTGTGCACATTTTTGATCCACTTACTTGCATAAGAATAGATACATGAGAAAAGATACATTCTGCTCCTTTCAGAAAACACAGTTAACATACATAACATTCTTCCTCCCTAGGTAAAAACAAAATCCTTTAACCAGGATGGAGGTCTAATTTCCCTTCTGGGTTGGACGCTTGGCTGAGCTGGCTCAGGGACTCGTAGGATGGGCGACCCGACTGGAGTGAGGGATTGACTAGAGGGGGAGGATTGTAAACTCAAATTTAAGCCCCGTTTGTCAGATGGAGGAGCAGGGGATCGCTCAAAACCAAAATCTAATTCTGTTGATGAATAAGACAACTCAGGGTCCCTCCTGTGTGTACTAAGAGTGGAGGGTGACTCCAAGCAATATTGGTCATCATCAATAAAGGAATCCAGAGTGCTAGGCTGGGACAGTGTAGGGGTACACCTGGCCGGAATAGGGGAGCATTCCACAAATTCACCTTGAAATTGGTTCCTAGAAGACACTTCTGGGTCAATGTTGGCTGGCTGCTGACTGTTACCTCTGCCCCCTGGGTTTTAACGGGTGGGGGCCAACCCTAGCGTTGAGTGTCTGTATTCATTTTGTGGGTCCAGTACTCTGGGTCTCAGTTGATCCGTGTGCCTCCTCCAGATCAGACCAGTGGCTGTTTTGGTTCTGTAAGAAACAGGACCAGTTTGATTGATCACAAACCCAGGCACCCAGGTAGGGCCACCAGCTGCATAACTGCGGCAATGTACAGGGTCTCCGGATGAGAAACCCTTCTGGTGTTGCATTGCTATATTTGTGCCTTTGTCCTCTACCCTAGAGGGATCCAATCTGTCCAGCAAGGATGACAGTTTCCTTCGCTGGAGCAATTCAGTAGGGGACAGCCCTGAGGCAAGGGGGGGTGAGCATATATATGAAAAGAAACTGGCATAACTGGAGCTCCAAATCCCCTTCACCCATACGCCGAAGCGCGTCTTTAGTTGTGCGCACCTGCCACTCTACCTGGCCATTGGTGGCTGGGTGGAATGTGGCGGCAGTGATGTGCCTAATTGCATTCCTTTCCATGAAGGATCGGAATTCTGCAGATGTGAACATGGACGCGTTGTCGGACACCAGCACATCTGGAAGTTGCAAACAGTCTTCTTAGGTGCATTATCATGGTGACTGAAGTGGTATCAGGCACCCTAATCACTTCCAGCCACTTAGAGAATGAATCCACTACCAACAAAAAAAGGGCACTCCTAAATGGATCTGCAAAATCTATGTGTAACCTGGACCACGGGCCCCGAGCAGAATCCCATTTCGAAAGGTAAGGGGGGATTGTTCTGGGTGAGAGGATTGACAACTGGCACAAGTGCCTACCATTTGTTCTATGTCTTGGTTCAGTTGAGGCCACCAAAAGTAGCTACGGGCAAGGGCTTTGGAACAGGCAATTCTCAGGTGACTTGTGTGAAGTAAATGTAAAACCTTTTTCCTGAGAGTGACAGGAATGACCACCCGCTGGCCCCATAGAAGGCAACCTTGTTCCACTGACAATTCCAAGCGCTTGTGGTGGAATGTTCTGAATTCCTCGGATAGAGGAGAGACAGGCCAGCCTTTTTGTACCCAAGACATTACTTTAGTCAATGTTACATCCTTGGCCGTAGCTTTGGCTATATCTGAGGGGACGACTGGGGGCGAGTCGAATGCCTCAATCATGAGGACCTGGTGGTCTCTTTTCAATCTCGCAATTGGCTTCCCTGACCCCTGGCAGTGGAGAATGTGACAGGGCATCAGTGTGGCTGATGTCCTTCCCGGGCCTGTGCACCAAAGTAAAATAGTATGCATTTAGGAAAATTGCCCAACGCAACATCCTTGGGGACAGAATTTGAGGCGTGGGCTTCTCGTTCACAAAGATTCCAAGGAGGGGCTTGTGGTCAATTATGATGGTAAAAGGTCTTCCGTAAAGGTAATCGTGGAATTTTTTTAGTGTCTGCCACGATTGCCAACGCCTCCCTGTCTGTCTGAGCGTAATTTTTCTCCGGCTTTGAGAGTGAACAGAAATAGAATGCTACGGGGGCTTCCCTCCTGTCATTTAGTACATGGCATAACACAGCTCCCACCCCCACAGGGGATGCATCACACACAAGTACAACTTCTTTGTTAGGATCAAAATGAGTTAATACAGCATCCGAAGATAGCAGCCTTTTGAGTTCTAGGAATGCTTTCTCCTGGCAATGGCCTCAGTGCCATACAGTATCTTTCTTAAGAAGCCGTTGTAATGGTACGGCAACTGAGGCTTTGCGATGGAGAAAAGCATGATAGAAGTTTACCAATCCTAGAAATGATTGCAATTTGGCTTTACATGTTGGCCTGGGTGCATTTTGCATGGCCGCCACCTTGGAGTCAGAGGGCATGATACCTTGGGGTGTAATTTGGTACCCCAGGAACCCCACTTCCTGTGCCAAAAACACACATTTGTCTCTTCTGAGACGTAGACCGGCCCTCGCGAAACGTGAGAGGACTCAATCGAGCCTGGCCGCTAGTTTGACGGTGTCCTTAGCAGTGATCAGGACATCATCAAAATATGGCAGGACACCGGGCAAACCTTTTAAAATATGTTCTACAAGAGATTGAAATATTGAAGGGGGCGCATTCACCCTGAAGTTACCTTAAATGCCCCCCCCCCCCCCATGCATTACTATGGCAGCAGCAGGAGACACAGTCAATTGCTGGTAAGCCCGGGCAAGGGCAAGTTTTGCGAAGCAATTTCCTCCATGCAAGGAGGCAAGAAAGTGGCTTATCACAGGCACAGGATATGCGTTCGGGCAAATAGCTTTATTGATGGTACACTTGTAGTCAGTGCATATCCTGACCTCCCCGTTACTTTTCAAAGCAGATACAATTGGTGTCTCCCACTCTGCGGAGTCCACCAGCACTAGGATGCCTTGCCCCACCAGTTTGTCCAGCTTGGCTTCTATCTTCTAATTTAAAGCAAAGGGTACCCCGCGTGGCTTCATCCGGATGGGCCGGATGGTTGAGTCAAGCTCAAAGCCAACAGGGGGTCCTTTGTATAAACCTAAACCCTTTTTGAATACCTCAGGATGTGCAGCACAAACGTCACGGATTGGGTCAGCGTCTATTGCGTGAATGCCAGAAAGCCGGATTCCCAGGGGCCTAAACCATTGGGTCCCAATAAGACAGTTAGTGCCCTGCTTAACTACAACCAATGGCAAGGAGGTGTGAATGTTTTTTAATTTGACCAAGAAATTTCCCACCCCCAGGACCGGAATCTGGCAACCTTGCACATCCCGGAGGGAAGTTTTAAAAGATTTGAGCTTGGGCCGAGAGGCAGGGGGAATTCTCAAAAACTCCTGCTGTGGGATTATGGAAAAGGTAGTACCTGAATCCACCTCCATCTTGAAGGGGACGTCCTGCAGGCTCAGGTCTGCAAAGAAACGCTCGCTGACAATGCCCACTTGGCACAGCTCAGGTTCTGATGACACTTTGGCGATGGACGTTTTGTGGTGATGACTCTTCTTGGACTCAGGTGCTGGAGTTCTTTGCTTTCACTGTCGGCATACTTTAGCAATGTGCCCTCGTCGCCTGCAGTTGTGGCATTCTGTGGTGCGGAAGGGGCACTTCCTGCGGTCATCCCGGGCTCCGTAGCCATAACACTTGCAAAGGAATTTCTTCTCCCGATCGTCACGGTGCTCTCAGTGCTTTCATCAGACCACTCGGACTTCTCCCACTGCGTCGCTGGACTCTGATGAAGAGGCGGAAACAGGCGATGCTGAGGAGGGTGAAGATGAATTTTGCTGAGCTTGCACAGTTGAGTCGGTGGCACTGGTGGTGGAGTGGCGATGCCAGGAAAGCTTGATGCCGGACCGTGCGGCCTCAGACACTACCACCTCTTCTAGGACAGCCTTGAAAGTTAGCGTCTTCCTGATCATGAGGTGACATTGAGCATCTTCGTCCCTCATGCTGGCCAGCAGATGGTCCCGGAGTGTTTCTTCGATGTTGTCCCACTTGTACGGGGTGGCAGCAATGTGCAGAGTGGTGGCGTAGTTTGCAATGGACTCCCCAGGTCGCTGCTCCCTTCTGTGAAAGGCCACCCTGGCCGGGAAGATTGAGACCTCTGGCTGCAGGTGTTTCCTCAGTGCGGACATGATTTCTGTGAGCGGCACCACATCCACATCCCTTGGGAGAACGAGGTGGGTTGCCAGCTCAAGTGTCTCAGAACCGCACTGAGCGAGGAAACAGGAGTACTTCTGGTCTTCATCAGCGATCTTCTGCGAGGCCATTGTGTGGCGGAATTCGTGTTCGTATTTTGCCCATTTGTCTGGATGCACTGGGTCAAATGGGCCGATGTTGCTGCCGTGTGGGGACGCCATCCCATCCTCGTTGCCAGTTTCATGTTCAGGGAATGAGGAAGCAGACGAGTGAAGTAGTGAAATTCAGCTCTTTATTAGTTGGGTTTGAACACAGTTTGGATGGGGCAAAACTCGGACTTATATACACTATAAACAGTAACAGTAACAATAACAATAATACAACAAGCCCATTGGCTAACAGCGTGTGCACATTTTTGATCCACTTATTTGCATAAGAATAGATACATGAGAAAAGATACATTCCGCTCCTATAAACAGTAACAATAATACAACAAGCCCATTGGCTAACAGAGTGTGCACATTTTCGATCCACTTATTTGCATAAGAATAGATACATGAGAAAAGATACATTCTGCTCCTGTCAGAAAACACACTTAACATACATAACAGCTTCATCTCTGTTCCAGCTCCTGCCAACCTAGCAGTTCGAAAGGAAGATATTGCATAAATAGGTACTACTTTGGTGGAAAGGTAAACAGCATTTCGTGCACTGAGATGTCTAGTCACACCTGTCACATGTCCACAGAAACATCTGCAGACACAGACAGCGCTGGCTTTTTGGTTATAAACAGAGATGAGCACTGAACCCTAGAGTTGGATACGACTGGCTTTTGAACAAGGGTGACCTTTACTTTTACTAGACGTTGCGAGGCTGCAACACTCACCAGTCTTAGTCAACATACCCAGTGGTGAGATACAATCCAGCAAGAAATGAAAGTCAAAGAACTTTTAAATTCCAATTTACACAGTAACGTTAAAAACTGCATGTATCCAGAGGTTAGGAGTTTGATTCCCCATTGTGCATACCAAAAGAGCCAGCCTGTGTGACCTTGAGCAATCTGGTCATGGTCTCCAGGGTGCCCCCAGAAGAAGGGAGTGGAATACCTTAATTACTTTCTACCTATTATTATAAATGGTTCAACATTTATGGATTAAGTTATCTATACTAATGAATTATTCTTAATTATTTCTAATAAGACTAGGACTTGATAACTATAAGTTTTAAACAGTACAGAGCAATCTGCACCTACAAGATAACAGTAATGGAAGCTACATATACTGGATGTTTTTATTCATCTGATCTAAACAAGACAAGGAAAAGAACTCTCCAGTTTCATATACAGCAGGGTTTCTCAACCTTGGGTCCCCTGATGTCCTTGGACTTCATTCATTCATTCATAGGTTTATTTGTACCCTGCTTCCCTCAGCCCAAGGGCGACTCGAAGCAGCAAAACAACAATAATAAACAATACAATACATAAACAAGTATAAGTAAATAAGTCAAACAATATCAGCAATAATGCAATAGAGAAAAATACTATATCAAAATACAATATCATGAATGCAATAAGAAGAAACAGTAGGGTTTCAATAACAATTTACACAATTATAGATCAAGAAAAAAAGGCAAGCCCCAGGTGTGGCAAGTTGTCCTCCCTGCCTGTTCCTCTGGCCAGCTGACAGGCGAGCTCTGTGGAGCCTCCAAGCCCAGCGTCAGTGGTGGTGGCAGGAGCTGCAGGAGCCGCTTTTGAGGTGGGGGAAAGGTGAGCCCCAGGTGCGGCAAGTTCTGTCCTCCCTGCCTCCTCCTCTGGCCAGCTGACAGGCAAGCTCTGTGGAGCCTCCAAGCCCCGACATCGGTGGTGGTGGTGGTGGCAGGAGGTGCGGGAGCCGCTTTTGAGGCGGCGGAAAGGCGAGCCCCAGAAGCCTTGATCAGCGGGTGTACTGTCTTAGGCTTGTGGGAACAGATGTTCAAGAACACCTGGCGACCCATGGTTGAGAAACATTGGTATACAGTATATGCCTGAAATCTCCCACAGTATAATCTCCCATTATCTACTTCTTTTAGTTCAAAAATCCATATGCCCATTATCTACAATGACACATGAACATTTTTGTTCTGTTGTGAATATCCTGGGAGATACATAAAGGTCTATTTATGTCATGTCCCAAGATTTTCCAAACATACTGCTTTCATAGACTGAGTTGTTGTCTTAACTTGTTCACATGGAAATCCTTCATGGTAATGAAGGTGTAATGAAGAATAACAAAGACCTTGTCTGTGGAAACACTTCCCCAAAATGAGACATGTGATCATAGTTATCCTATCTTTTTATCTAACATGATTATGTAATTAATCACTGACAAGCACTACATATCAGCATACTTATGCTTGGTCAGACAAACATTGCTTCTTCTCACAGTTGTATCCACGTTTTTGCCACTCTTGGGACATGAGGGTATAGGATACACATATACTAAATATAATAACTGGAGGGAGGAGAGAATAATACTTTGTGTAGAAGCCTTAGATGCAGGAGTGGCCAGTCTTGGAGCCTAAGGTGTTCTTCAACTTCAATTACCAGAAACCCAAGTCAGCACACCTGCTTATCAGGGCTTCTGGGAATTGAAGTCCAAGAACATCTGGGGCACCAAGGTTGGCCACCCCTGCCTTAGAGTTTTTGCTCTGACTACATACTTAAGAAACTTTAATCAGTCAGTTATGTAGACATTTTATACAGTATGTATATTTGACACATATTTAGAAGAGGTATTTTTGCAAAAGGTATTCTTGCCATATTTTGCATTCTAAATGTTATTTTTGTTTTTAGTCATATGCAAGTAAGCCTGTGTTTAATTTGTAACTTGTATTGTTCAGTCACACACAGATGAAGAAATCCTTTTCTAAAGGAAAAGTAAGTTAATCAGAAAGAATACGCATATCCTTTACAGGTCTATGTGACCATCCATTGAAATGGTTGTTGACCCTAAACTTGTTCAGATTATATGTAAGGGGGCCACATTATGTAAGTCTTTCTATACAAATACCATATGTGTATATGAGTATATATTTTTAAAAAATCTGTGTTTGCTATGTTTTGAAGTTGCTTTGACTTTAATGGTTTACTTGAGAAAGCCTTGATGCTGGGAAAGATGGAGGGCAAAAGAAGAAGGGGGTGGCCAAAAATGAGATGGTTAGATGGTATTGTAGATGCAATAGGCACAGAGGTGGGTGGGTTGAGGAGGATGGTGGAGGACAGAGGTGCCTCGAGGGTGATGGTCCACGGGGTCACAAAGGGTCGGAATCAACTGTGCGACTGAGCAACAACAACAAAAATTAAATGGTTTGATATTAATGGTTTGATATCAATTTTTATTATTTTATTTCATGAACTTGTTCCTCTATTCCCATTCTATTTGGAAATTTACCTTGGTTTTCTGCATTGGGAGAAAGAGTATACAGATATGGAATTAAATAAATTAAATAAATAGAAAGCTAGCATGGCAGAAGAGAAACACTGAGATCTAGCATTTGCGTGGAACTTCAATCTGCACGGAAGTAATACAGACCTGACAGAGGTTTGCCACTTTCTTAAGAATGAAACCCATAAATCAAAATGGTTTCCCAGCTACATGTGCTAGCAAATTTATTATTTATTATTTATTTATTTTATTTAGTTGTATTTATATATGCCGCCCACTCAGGCAGAACCCGACTCAGGGCGGCATTACAACAAATTCTAAAAACATATAAAAACACTTTAAAAACCCCATATCCCACCCACTTAAAAACCCCTTATCCCACCCATCCATCCCACCCACTCTAAAAAAAGGAAGAGGGAGTTCTTAATTCT
The DNA here is from genome assembly GCA_035047345.1 of Bradypodion ventrale. Lineage (NCBI taxonomy): Eukaryota > Metazoa > Chordata > Lepidosauria > Squamata > Chamaeleonidae > Bradypodion > Bradypodion ventrale. The sequence goes on from JAWDJE010000001.1 coordinate 239,096,817, forward strand.
TTACGTAAGCCAGCAGGCGGGGACCGTGATCCCATTCGGGCCCCACACCTGCCCTGCCAGCCAGGTCTTCAATCCTTTCCTGAAGGGCAGCAATTCTCTTTGAAGTCTTAGATCTGTTGGCAGGAGGTTCCAGAGAGTTGGTGCGGACACGGAGAAGGCCCTCCTTCGGGTGCTAGACAGATGTGCACCCCTAACTGATGGCACCATTAGAGTGCCCCTCCGGTCCACTCTGGTTGGATGGGCAGACACTCTTGGGACGATGCGGTCTCTAAGGTATCCTGGCCCACTGCCATATAGGGCTTTAAAGGTCAAAACCAGCACCTTGAATTGCACCCGGAGACAAACTGGTAACCAGTGCAGCTCCCGAAGTAGCGGTGAGGCATGGGCATATCGCCCACATCCCATCACCACCCGGGCTGCCGCATTCTGGACCAGCTGCAGCCTCCGAATGGTCGTCAAGGGCAGCCCCATGTAGAGCGCATTACAATAATCTAGTCGGGAAGTAACCAGAGCATGGGTGACCATAAGCAAGGAGCCCCGATCCAGGAGCGTGCGCAATTGGCGAATCACCCGAAGTTGGGCAAAAGCCCTCCTGGCCACAGCCGCCACTTGTTCTTCCAGCAGCAGCCGTGAATCCAGAAGGACCCCCAAGTTGCGCACTGGGTCTGTCTGGGGCAAAACCGCCCCATCCAGTACCAAAGGTGGTAACTCCCTGGATAACACGGGGCCCCTTATCCACAGCCACTCTGTCTTGCTGGGATTCAGCCGAAGCCCATTGGCCCCCATCCAGACCCCAATGGCCTCCAGGCATCCGGATAGGATTTCAACAGCATCACTAGGGTCCCCACGGGCCGAGATATACAACTGGGTGTCATCCGCGTACTGATGGTACCTCACCCCGTGGGAACGAATGATCTCACCCAGTGGCTTCATGTAGATGTTAAATAAGAGGGGAGAGAGCACCGAGCCCTGAGGAACCCCATACTTGAGGGGCCTAGGGCTGGACCACTCACTCTCTAACCACACCGACTGGGTACGGCCCTCCAGAAAAGAGGAAAACCAGGACAACACAGTGCCCTGGATCCCCAATCCTTTGAGCCGTTCCAGAAGGATACCGTGGTCAACGGTATCGAAGGCCGCTGAGAGGTCAAGAAGAGCAAGGACGGATGGATAACCCCCGTCCCGCTCCCGCCAGAGATCATCCATTAGTGCGACCAATGCCATCTCCGTACCATACCCGGGCCTGAATCCTGATTGAAAGGGGTCTAGATAATCCGCTTCCTCCAGGACACTCTGCAGCTGGCGCGCCACCGCCTTCTCCAAAACCTTACCCAGAAAGGGCAGGTTGGAAACCGGCCTGTAATTGTTAAGGACAGCTGGGTCAAGGGATATTTTCTTCAGGAGGGGGCGCACCAAAGCATGTTTTAATGGTGCAGGAAATACCCCCTCCCGTAAGGATGCATTTATTATCGCCCCAAACCAGCCACCTGTCACCACCTTGGAGGCTTTCACCAACCAGGTGGGACAGGGGTCCAGAGGACATGTAGTGGCACGTACAGCTGCAAGGAGCCTGTCCACTTCATCTGGGACAACAGGATCAAACTGATCCCAGATCATACAGCAAGACTGTGCTCCGGCACCCCCCAGACCCTCCCCATCCACGCCGGGACTCAGTCCTGAACGAATCCGATCGATTTTCTCCACCAGATGGTCAGCAAAGTCCTCAGCCGAACCCTGCCAACCGGGCACCGATCTCCCCCTACCGAGGAGGGACCTGGTTACCCGGAACAGAGTGGCTGGGCGATTATCAGCGGAGGCAATAAGGGTGGTGAAGTATTGCCGCCTCACCACCCCCATCGCCACTAGGTAGGCCCTAATAGCAGCTCTAGCCAGTGTCCAATCGGAGTCATCCCGGGTCTTCACCCAGCGGCGCTCTAGGCGTCTCTTTGCCCGTTTGAGATCCCGCAGTTCATCTGTGAACCACGGGGATGACCTAACCCCATGGGCGCGGAGAGGCCGCAGTGGCACGATTTCATCCAAGGCTGCTGTTGCCATCCTGTTCCACAGGTCGACAAGTGCCTCGGGTGAATCGTGGAGCCGATCCAGAGGAACATCCCCTAGTTCCCTCTGGAATCCATCTGGATCCATTAGTCGCCGAGGGCGGGCCATTTTAATAGGCCCTGCCTCCCTACGATGAAGCATCGCCCCCAGGAAGTCAAGAGTCACCAGATAGTGATCTGACCATGGCACAGGTGAGATGGCTAAGTCCTGTAATCTCAGGTCACTCTGCCACTGCTCCGACAAGAAAACTAAGTCTGGCATGTGACCACTGCCCCTGGTCGGACCCCGCACTACCTGAGTCAGGCCCATGGCTGCCATGGAAGCCATGAACTCCCTTGCTACCTCAGAAGCCATCCCCAACGATGGCAAATTGAAGTCCCCCAGAACCATAAGCCTCGGGAACTCCAACGCCAGCATCGAGGCGGCTTCGAGGAGCTCAGGCAGGGCATCCCTTACCCTGCAAGGGGGCAGGTACAGGAGTAAGATCCCCAACTGACCCTTGGGGCCCAACCGTAGAAGCAGGGCCTCACAACCAGACACTTGTGGAGCAGTGGCCCTAGCAATTCCCAAAGACTCCCTGGCAACAATGGCGACACCACCGCCCTTCCCCTCACCTCTAGGCTGGTGCCAAATACCGAACCCAGCTGGAGACATATCCGAAAGAGGTACTCCATCTTCAGGTGTCAGCCAGGTTTCGGTGATGCATGCCAGGTCGGCCAGCCCCTCCTGGATAGCATCTTGGATCAGGGGGGCCTTATTACATACCGATCTGGCATTCACCAGCAGCAGCCTAAGGGCGGGGTCACTGTGGATCTGCTGCTCAGGGCCCAGAGATGTACCTGCAGGGCTGGAATGAGGGACCGCACTTAAACATCGGGCCCGCATTCCCCGAGTGCGGCCCGCCCCACGGTACCCGCCATACTGCCCCATGCCCATCACAACACCTATATGGATCCCTGGAACCTCCCTAGATGGAATGCTGCCCCTCCTTCCTGGCTGGCAGGACCAACTCTCTCTCTTCCCACCCCATCCACAATCCCCCCCTGGTTCCAGCAACAAGCATGGGCTCCTGGAACGAGCAGGGAGCGCTGGCAAGTCCCGGCGTCGACATCTCCTTCTTCTTCCCCCCAGGTGGGAAGGGCGGAGGCAGGGGGCGGGGGGGGGACGTCCGTGCGCGGCGGCAGCGTCTTCGGCTCCCCAGAGCCACGGGGAGCCCTTTCTCCAAAGCAGGTTATGGCTTTAAAACTGTGAATTTCTTTATGTTTTGCCCTCTGGTCTTTGTAGATTGGCTGCTGCTTGAAACTGGTAGATTTATAAATTGAACTGAAGTTAAATTATAACGTGTCTCTTTATTGCCTCTGTTCAAAATGAAAGGGCTTACTGCACACTTGCAGGGAGAAGCAGATATTACAAGTGATGCATCATTAGAAGATGGGATTTCTCAATTATGAAAGTATCTGAGTGCACGGTAGGAACTTGACTCAGCTCACACAATTTGCAAATTAGCTTGCTTTGTTTTGTGATTGGTCTTTAGAACTGTTTAAAAACATTACAAATAGCCCAAGATTAGAGCTGAAAGCACATCAGAGACTTTCATGTCTGAGAAACCAGATTCAAAGAGCTCCTTTGTTTAAGTTGCAAAAACAATCACAAAACATTAGTCTATACAACTATAATTAATTTCTTCTTATCTTGAATGTCTTCTTCTAATAAGATTACAACTAATATCTATTTCTGCCTTTCAGCCAGAGATTCCTTTGAAGTCTTATTATTTAAACATGAAAATCACCATCTTTCCATTATTAACCTGCTTTCAGATCTAGCCACAGGCCATCTATAACATTTGTTTCAGCTCATCTTCCGCTCTGGGTGGCGCCAGCGCCAGAAGGGCGGGATATGAATATATCAATTAAAAAATAAAAATAAAATCTTCTCTGTGTAAGGTTTCTTTACTTATAAAAGCTCTAGTGAAATCACTGAGGTTTACGTCAGAATAAAGATGGTTCAGATTGGGTTTCATAGTTCGTTTCATTTTTTATATTCCTTCAGCTCAGATACTCAATATCCACCCTGACCCCACTTTTCAGCTGCAAACATGGATATAATTAACCTTTCCCAGCCTCTGATTTCTGATGGGTCACAGATTACGATGAAAGATACAAAAATCCAGTTCAAAATGAACAGGTAAATTTGGTCTACGAAAAACCCCATGCTCTTAGAAGCCCATCAAGTTCTCTCACCAATTTCTCAGACCCATTCTGGAAAATTACACTGTGACCTTTGTTCTTCTCTGGCCCTCTGAGAACCATCACCGCTGCCACTAACGCAGCTGATCCAGGGTTGCCCCTCCCAGCCTGGGAGAGGGTAAAAGCGGACAGCCCCCGGCCTGCCGAGAACCATCACTGCCACCACCGTCACAGCTGATCCGGGGCTGCCCCTCCCAGCCCGGGAGAGGGTAAAAGCGGATGGGCTCAGGACAGCCGAGAACCATCACTGCCACTGCCATCGCAGCTGATCCGGGGCTGCCCCTCCCAGTCTGGGAGAGGGTAAAAGCGGACGGCCCCCGGCCCACCAAGAATGATCTTTGCTGCCGCCGTCGCAGCTGATCCAGGGCTGCCCTTTCCAGCTTGGGCTGGCAGGCATCCGACACCACTGAAGCCAGGGTTTGGAGGTCCCGCAGAGCTCGCCCAGCGACCGGCCGGAGGAGGAGGCGGGGAGGAGAGAACTGGCTGCACCTGGGGCTTGCCTTTCCACGGCCCCAAAAGCGGCTCCCCGTCCCCACCGACACCAGACCTTCGGGCCTCTCCTGGTGACTATTACTTGGTCCCGGGATGGGAGGCTGCTGTGCCCGGCACCCCTCCCTTTGGCCCCGCCGGGCGGGGAGTTCAAGGGACGCTGGAGACGTGCCGCCTCTTCCTGCCAGCCCTGCGGGGGAAGAGGCAGGTGGGAGCCATTCAGCCATCACCGCCAGCGCAACTGCCCTCACAGACGTTTGAATCGCAGGACACCTTTGTGATTGCTGGGTGGTTGAGGTTGATTTTTGTGTTTTTTATAATGTATGTAATTTTTCATGTGATTTTTTGAATTGTAATGTATGATATTATGCTTATTTTTTTGATGTGATATTTCATATTGTATTTTGACTTTGAATACTGCTTTTTGAATTGTATTGTATTACATTGTACTGTTTGAGATGTTGTTGCCACCTTGAGTCAGCCTCGGTCAGAGAAAGGCAGGGTATAAATTAAATTTGAATTTGAATTGAATTTTCTCAGAGATGTTAAGCTTCATATTTAAGGTTAAGAAAAAGACAAAAGGTTTCAGAGGTGGAACCATGACTCTAAATGTGTATAGAGAGCAAGATCTCTCATGTATATGCCTTAAAGCCCTGATCCCCTTTAACCTCCTGCAGGAAGGTCTTCTCTACTATGCAAATTCCTTTTGACACTGAGAACCTCCTAAACAAATGGAGGATTGCTTCACAGCTGCATATTTAGATATCATGCATAGATTTCATACCATCTCTTTCAGTGAAGGTATCAGAGAAGTCATCATTCTCCATACTGCAACTGGGGACATCTTTGGACAACTCCATGTCAGTTTTGTCTTTTGTCAGATCTTTAGTCAAATTAAGAAACACCTGTATAACCAGAATGGAAGGAAACAATTTTTTAAACATAATACTTAAGTTTGGCATTCCCTGGAACAAACTCAGTTAATTCCATTGGCAGTTTTTCTCCTTTGTCCCTAAGAGCTATATAAGGTGCCAGATGTAGGGCACAAATCCACTTTAGGGAGGCCCAACCTCTCTTTGAAGACATCATCTTTTTGAAAGACCATTTGGTCCAATTCTAGTTTAAGGATAAAGGGCTAAATCTAATGTTAGACCCACCCAAATAAATGGGACATCTTGGTCATTACTAAAAGGTTATTTTAGTTTAAATGATCTGCACTAACTGGGATTTACACTGCTTCTGGCTCAAAGAATACTAAGAAGAGGCCAGGAAGTTACAGTACATATCAGATGTTTAGCCCTCTGGGAGAGCAGACTGTGAAGGCAAGCAATTAAATCACTGGTCATAGCCCCCTATAGTGAGATGGCATTTTTTTCAGTCTATTCAAATTATAGCAAATTGGCCTATATCCACTGTCATGCAAATCTATATTTGCTCATTGGATGATATACACTACACTAGAAAAATGCAATAGTTCAGGGGAAGGAAGAAAAGATAGTTTTCAGTTGTATCAGCTTCCGATGACAATTTTTTTCTAAATGAAGGAACTGGTAGCCTTTGCCATAATAGTATGATGTCATCTCAGAGCCTTCCTGCAAATTTTAATGAATACAGGCTGTGCACAAAGACAAGGAGAACTGCGAAACATACATACAAACATCAAGCAGAAGCTCTCCGCTGAAACAAAATCCACAGTAGAACTCAACAGAGAGAAAGCCTTTCTGTGGATTGGCATTTCGCCCCATTAATCCAACCCCTAAATCTATTTTCAGCTCCTTCTGCCTCCTCTCTTTCCAGCTGGGAAAAGCCTGAAACAAAACTAAATAATTGGCTAGTAGAGGTCAGAGGAATCCCTCAATCAACTATGAGGCTGTTTCAAGGGGTTTGTTATCTTTGCCATTAGTAGGCCACTCGATCCATTTGCAAGATTAGATCATCAGCTTCCAGGGACTAAAAGAGGCTCTTGAACATGTTTCTGCATATCCCTATTACAACTCTACCTTTGTGGAGTTTTCATATTTTTAACCTATTGATAAATTGGGGGTAGAGTTTGCATATCTTCATCCTGACATATTTTAGCTCACCATTGTTTGCTTTGTTGGTTGTATCTACCATTTTCCAAATAAAACTACTATCAAGCTGTTCAGAAATAAATTAATAGAAGTACAATAAAACAACAATGAATAAATCAGCAGGAGGAAAAAGCAGCAATAAAACAATCAAATGACTGGATGCACATGAAACATTAAAATACACTTACTTCTTCCATTGTGCTGTCTGCTATGCCATAGCAGCCAATATGGAGATCATCTAAGCCACTGTCTAGGGCTCTCAGAAGAGATTGATAGGCTGAAGAAACTTTACTGTTAAACTGGGGAAGCACATAGACAAGTTCTCCACCAACATCTTCCTTGAGGTAGGCTTCAGGAAGATGAGACTGGATCATGGCTGTCACTGCAGAGGTATCACAGTCTTGTGCCACGTTCAGAGTTGGGCTCTGGAAGAGGAGGCAAGGGGAGAAGAACACAGTACAGAAAAACAATAAAACAAATGAATTAGACCAGGGGTTCTCCAACCTACAGCCCGTGGGCCGGCCCGTGGCACCATTCCATGTGGCCTGCCACTGCCACACCCGGAAGTGGAAGCAGACACATTTACAACAGCTGTAAAACACGCCTGCACATGCGTAAATGTGGTTATATCGGCCGTACATGTGCCCGTGGCTGTCGTAAACACAGAAGTGGACACATTTACTTCCGCTTTTCATGGGCATGGTCTGGCCTGCTCAGCTGTCCAGGGGACGTAGTCAGGCCCACTGTGTAAAAAGGTTGGGAACCCCTGAATTAGACCTTTGAGATGTACCATTTCAATTATACCAAAGTAAGAAGAAACTGGTCTTTAAATTACTGACTAACAATCTGGAACAAGTGATGCTAGGCTAGGGGAGGTCCCGGTTTGGAAATGTCTGTTTTGGCCAGTCAGAACCTGACCTTAAGTATACATATTTACTTGTTTACCCAATTCAACCCTTCTCTCCCAGTTGTTATTATTTCCTGTTAATACAACTCGAGTGTTCATTGCATCTATCCAAAAACATATCTGTAGGTGCTCTTTCTTCAGCTCCCTTCTTACCCTGGTGTTGCTTTAGGTCTCAAAACCTGTAAGAATACAAACTTTGTCTTGCAGACCAATTCCAAACCTTTTTCTTAGTGAGGGTCAAGTGGTATCCACTGCCAAAGGTTTCCTTCAGGTAGAATGGGCATCCACAGCACTTGAGCCCTCCATGTTCCAAGAATGCAATCCTGTCACTCAATACCTCAGCTTCATCCAGGTGATGGGTAGACAGAATGATTGTTCTGCCTGAAAATAGCATTTAAGGAAGTGCAGTGAAAACGAATAAAAATGCTAGACTTTTTATTTTACTTTAGGAAGTATGAGGAAGAGCTATAAGCAAAGGTTCTGGTTGTGCAAGTATCTTTGTTTTGGAGACTTCTGACTGAAGAGCATGCTGTGGTAGCTCAGCTTTTGGAAGGCCAGCTGTAGAGTCGCTGGTTTTCTCATTTGACTGACAAGTTGGGCCTGTAATGGTATCAAAATGTTTTGACTGCAGTACAGCAGTTTAATGTAATATATCTTGATATCTGGCATAATATTGCACAATCTCATATTTTCTGTATAGTTTCCACACATCATTTGATTCAAATCATTATCAAGTTGGGCCTGTAATGGTACCTAGATGGCACTCTTTAGGGAACATAGTTCCTCCTATGGCTTCTTGGAGAGACAGTGGACAATTCTTTGGGTTTCTTGGTGTGGCAGGAAGTAATGAACTGGAGCCTGGGCACTAGAAATCTCAGTTTTAGGTCTCTAGCACCATGTAAGAATAATAGTTATATCACAAGACTATTTTATCCAAAAGCCTGAACCATTCAAACTCATCTTGATTCCCAAATGTTTTGCCAATAGTACCACACCTCACTTTCTCCTTAGATTATATTTGCATGTGGTCCCTTCAAAAAGCTAAAGATGTCAATGTTTCTATCTGTATTATGTTATGTTTCTCCACATGTTACCTTTTCTGTTCTTTGATATTATTTCCCAGATGCCTCTCCTTGAACAGGGATCAACCCCGGTGGTTGGCTCATCCAAAATTACAACCTTTGAACCTCCAAGTAGAGCAATAGATATTGACAACTTTCTTTTCATGCCTCCAGATAATGAGCCAGCCATTTTGTGACGATGGTTGTATAGTCCAGTTTCCTTCAGAGTCCTTCAAAAAAAAAAAAAAAGGTCCACACACCAAACACAAATTAATGTTGCTCCATTGTGTATTACTAAAAGAAATAATTGACACATACCAATGCATTGTTATCACAACAAAAAACTGTTTCCCCTGAACTGGCAGAACTGTGATTCAACATGTTGTTTGGACTTGATTTTATTTTTTAAAGAAAATAGGGCTTAACCCTAACCTATTGGCAGATTTATGTTGGCCAATTTATGTGTTTGAAATGGTGCAAAGTTGTCTTAAGAATAGTGCTGTAAAAGGGAACAAAAATGACTATAATAATGACCAGAAAAAATAATGATCTTGACAACAAAGATTATAACTTGTATTGGATTAACTTTTACTGGATTAAAATGGTGAAACCTTATTTCAACAGCCTCGATTATTCTAATTTAGCTAAAATAAAATTTAAAAAAAACATTTTGACCCACATTAGTCAGGAATCCTCTCAGTAAGTTGGGAGACAATTTCAGCATGTAGACAGGAAAGCAAAAGCAGCACCCAATTGTTTTTAAAAGTTGATACCTTTATTTGCTACCCATGAAATGTAGATTCTGCAGATTGGTACCTATAATTTGCAGCTATAACTTCAATTTTTCCAAAACACTTAGAACCCTGCACTGGACATTCTGGTTTTTTTCCCCAGCAGCTGTATCCAAAAAAGTAACATTTTCACACTCTTAACAAACAGCAGGTTTCCTCCTCTACCATAAGAAGATACAGCCCTCAGGATTCATCAGCAGTATAAATGCTTATAAACATTTTAGATCGTGGGGGAAGAGAGAGAGAAAATAAGCCTGATATTTGATCTGATGGATGTCCCGTCGCCATTGTAGAACAGTCTAATCCTTTCTAATGTTCAATTTCTTAAAGACAGGTTAACCAAAGAACATGCCTAATTTTGCCCACTTTTAAATTGTTTTACATCTACAAGTGTTTGACAAAGCTTTCTTTTTTAGGTGTACTACATACCTTTCTACTTCCTCATGCAACTCTTGCTTGCTCCAGTGAGGCACCTTGATGTAGCCATATAGAAACAAGTGCTCCTTTGTAGTGAGGTAACTGAATAGTACATTATGTTGCATACAAATTCCCATGTTTTTCCTGATAATATCCTGATCATTTCTGATATCTTTACCATAAACAAATATAGTGCCAGATGAAGCAGGAAACAGACCAGTTAGAATAGATCTAGAAAGGGGGAAGAGGGAATAAAGAATCAATTAAATTAAATTAAATTAAATCAGCTTTTTGTTCAGTGATGGCCCATGCAGGATTTCAGAATTCTTGATTCTGACAATATTATGACAACGCTTCCCCCCTCACTGTTCCACTTTAATGATAGCAAACACAGTAGACTAGCAACTATAGATGACATTATGAGATATAATCCATCTCTTTGATTGAAGATATACCTACAAAATAGCAAAGCTACTGGTACACACGTTGGACAGAACGTGATTTTGACAGAGACTCCAACAGGTGAAAATTTAGGAAAACCCAACCTCCACCCCAAATGGATTTTTGTTCCTTTAGCCTCAGGAAGTCTTGACACTAACAGTATTAGACCACAGTTGGTTCCTGCTGGAGATCACTCCGCTTTGTGAAGATCAGATAACAAGCCTACATGCCAAAATGCCCCAAAATGGTAATTCAACACATTGGAAAGTTTTAGCAAGTGTTATTGCTTTATCTTCTATTTATATGGGAATAGAAAAATCCCTTAAATGTCCTTGCCAGTAATGACAAGAAACCTGCTTCAATTTGTAAAGAGCACGATACAAATAAAAAGCTTTGGAAATATATGGCATAAGATGCTTTGAAAAAGTGGATCTCAAAGACAACATCTGATCCAGTGTTAATATATATAATGGCATGCATTTTATCACTTGTCCCTACTAGTTACAAAGCATATTTGTTTTGGTTCTGAGCAAGGTAAAAACCTACATGGTGGTAGTTTTTCCAGCGCCATTGTGACCCAGCAAAGAAGTGATATTTCCTTCATAAAAATTGAGGCTGAGATTCTGAACAGCAGCTTTCGATTCGTAGATCTTTGTTATTCCATGAAGTGAAACCCCTACTTTTAAGTTAGTAGGTTCAGGCTCAAGGTTGGAAGGCAAAGCGCTCTGAATATCTGGGAAACATCAAAAGCAGAATGACTGGTTACGTTTGTACTTCAGATTGTAGAAACTTATGTATAAAATGTACACAGGGCTTTCAACAAATGACAATGCAAGAAGTATGGATTGTGTCTATGTAGGTGGTCTCCAAAGCTGTGAGTTTGAAAACTCTGGTTCATTATATGCAATAGCTTATGCTGTTGTATGCATTATATACCATTCGGAAAAAGGTTTGACGTACAAATGGGGAAAAACTAAAAGAAATTGTTTGAGCTGGTGTTAAATCTTCTGTTATGATTACATGCCTCTCTATATGTAGACGTATAGCTGTGTCATTTTTAATTTAGGTATATACTAGCAAATTACCCGGCCTTGCTTGGGTGTTTTCCCCACCCATGGAAACCTCATGGGGTGTTCGTGGGTCACTCCTGCTTCCCTGCCTCCGTATCTCTTCTCTCATCCATCTCGCATATCTGTCGATGGTCACTTACCACCTTTATCCTTCCCATACATGTGTCCGGCCACCTCTGTCCGGCCTCTGCCAGTGTGGGTGTCCCCTTTGCATCCCTACCTGGGACTGTGACATTAGCCAGCTCAATTACATCATGATTATGTCACAATCAGGTGACCTACTTGGGGCTATGATATTAGCACCACTATGACATCACTGGGAAACACACACACACACCTGTTGGGGATGATCCCCTTTGTGGATCAATTTAGGGGCATACACCCCCCCATGAGGCTCCTGACCCCTGCAGTGCTGATCTCACAAACCCAAGGTACGCAGTGCCGAATTTCAGTGTGATTGGTCCAGAGGTGTAGATTTCTATAGAGCACATACAAACTCACACCTCGGTTTTATAGATATAGATGAAGATATATCCCCTATATTTTTCAGGTCAGAAATGTTCTTTAGAGTTCGATTAGAGTATTTCCTCATATACATACTGGTAAAATATCAAAGCACTGTTAGCACAGAACTGGCAGAATTGAGATTTAATGTGACTTAGTTTTCTTTATTTTTCTTTGCAGACCTTCTGGAATTTGTCAAGGTTATGCCAATATGTCAAGGGTTAAGGATTTGGAATACCAATGGGAGGTTCAAATGTATGCTTGCCTTGCTTTCCCTGCAAAATGTGCAACAATAATGTTTCCAGATTGCAAGCAGAGCTTTGAGGCCTATATAAACTATGTTTCCAGAATTGGTCTTTCAATTCAGCTTTCAGCTTCAACCTCAAAAGGAGTTGCTGGATTGTGCAATGTGGCAGATCTCTTGCTAGCTTTTCTGCATCAGCCTGATGAGCCCATAAAAATATTCCCCACAGCTGAAAGTTGGGGTACTCACGTGTCTTGTCTGGGAAGAGTGGCTGCCTTGTCAGGAAAAATTTGGTGAAGAGATAGGCCTTGATCTTCTCACTCCACTCTGGGCTGTAACCGTAGCGCTCTGCCCAGTATGATGGAAGGAGGGGAAAATACCATGGGGCCGCTATACCATATTTTCCTATAATTAAAAAAATAATAAGAGTAACAGCAACATCAGAGAAAAAAATGAGATTCAAAAGGCCACCTCTTCAGATGCCTGGTCTACAGCATCTGGAGTTCTGGATAATTTTGACACTGTCTTTGTTATCTCCAACCAAAAGAAAATAGTTTAATTTAATTTAAATTTAAATTTTTTTGCACCGCACACCTGACTCAGGGCGGCTTACATCATCTTTAAAAACATATAAAACACTAAAACCCCACAATCCCACCCACCCACCCCACCCTATACATAAAAGAAAAAGAGAAAGGCTCCTGATTTCTATCTTGGTGTGAGCCAGCAGGTGGGGGCTACACCTGCCCTGCCAGCCAGGTTTTCAAGCCTTTTCTAAAGGGCAGCAGTTCTGTCTGTAATCTATGTTCTGTTGGCAGGAGGTTCCAGAGGGCTGGTGCGGACACAGAGAAGGCCCTCCTTCGAGTGCTAGAGAGATGGGCCCCTCTAGCTGATGGCACCACTAGAGAGCCCCTCCAGTCCGCTCTGGTTGGGCGGGCAGACACTCTTGGGGTGATGCGGTGAGGAGAATGCAAGCGCGGCGCCAAAATGGCGGCCGCACTCTTTGTGGGCCCCCCCACCGGACTTGGACATCCGGGTAGTTAGGGGGCGTGGCCAGCACCCTTTAAAAGGGGTGGCCACGAGGCAGCCGCGCTGCCATTTTGCGAAGCGACGGAGAGGAGAAGTTTTTCCCCAATTGCTCCGTCGCTCTTCCCTTTAGCCGGGAAGCCTTTTTTGGGCAGCGGTTTTTTCTTCGCTCCTTTTTCTTCGGCTTCCCAGCAATTCGCGGCAATGCCTTCCAAAAAGAAGGCGATAGCGAATGCGGTTCGCCCTTCAGGAGGCGCCAGCCGGGCCGGAGGACTGCGACTGCGCCCCCTCAGCAGGCCCCCTTTCTGGGGGCGCCCACCGGGACCGGTGGGATGGGGTCGATTGCTCCTTGGCCTGAGGCTGAGCAGCCTCAGACCGGCCCGGCAGGGGCTGCGGCCCCCGGCCCGCAATTAGCGGCCACCGGCCCGGGCCTGGCGCATAACCAGGCTGGGCCTTCGGACCTTGGCACGCAGCTTCCAGTGGTGGGCTTTAACCAAAGGGGTTGGCTGGGTTCCCTTCCCTGGCAGGGCATGCCCCCGGCCCCTCTGGGGCCGGTGGTTGGGGCATGGCCATATTCGGGCCCGGGGTCCAGAGACCTGGCCTGGCACCTGCTACCAGTGGGCTGGCCGGCCCTATGCCCCCCTTCAGCGTTGGGGGCTATGTAAACGTTGATGCCCTACTGGCCCGCGTAGCGGCCCTGGAGGCATCTTTGGGGATAGTTAATCCATCCGGGGCACCTTTTAGTTTACAGGTCAACACAACGTCTGCCGGTCCTCGGCAGGCGGCCGAACGGGTTGAGCTGCCTGAGGCACGTAGGCCGGCGCCAGCCGCGGCCTCGCAGCTCCCCACGCAGCAGATGCCGTCGGCAGGTAGTGGTCAGGCCCCATCTACGAGCTCGGTTGCGGTCGCGAGCTCCGACGCCCGCAGTGGGCCGGAACCCCCGGTGGGGGCGGCCCATGGGGGTGCAACTTGTGAGTATATGGTTCAAGCTAGTGCACCCACACCACAACCCACAACGGGGGGAGGCTTACAATGGCCGTGGCCTCGCCTGGCTGGGGCGGCGGGTCAGCCGCCACCGGCCCATCTGGGGACGGCTCCACTACTCCAGGGCCCCACTTGGGGCAGGGCACCCTGTCCTGCAGGGAACCTACTGGGGGTGGCGGGGCTGGTCCAGGCTCCTTTCATGGTGCCCAGCACTGTCAATGTGCTGGTGTCGGCGTTTCCGACAGCAGGTTATTCGTTACCCCTTGGGGATCATCTGGCCCAGGCCACCAAGGAAAAGATCTTGCGGGGGGAGTATGTGGACATTTTCTCCCTCTTGAATAGAGAACCCACCAAAGAGGAGAGGGAGGGGCAGGACGAGAAGGACAAGGAGCAGTCACGTCGACGTAAGCCGCCACGCACGTGGGCCAACTGGTTACCCGCGTACCTTATATACATGGCGGTGTACCTCAGGGCCCGTCCTGACCTGGCGATTCCGATGGTCCAGTATTTGGACAACATATACCGGGCGATGGTCGATTTCCCTGGCCCGTCGTGGTTGGCTTACGACGAAGAATTCCGTATGAGAGTGCCCCTACACCCAGAGATGAGGTGGGATGAGCCCTGCCAGAAGCTGTGGCTTCTGTACATGACCCCCACGCGCCCTGCGCCAGGGGAGAGGTACCATTGTGGACATGCGGTCCAGCGAGCTGCTCCAGCCCAGGCACCCCGCCAGGTGGCGGGGCAGGGGGTTCCAGCCCGCCTGCTGTGTTGGAGCTTCTCGGCCAATGGTGCGTGCAACAGGAAGCAGTGTCGATACAGGCACGAGTGTCCCTCTTGTGCTGGCCCTCATGCCGCCTCCGCGTGTCCTAGGGCAGGCGGACTGCGGGGCAGAGGTAGAGGTGGACAGGGAGCGGGCAGAATTGCCGCGGATGGAGCTGGTCAAGCAAAAGGCCCCCTCCCCAATTAATGTGGACATGTTGGAGCGTTGGCTCATGATGTACCCAAGGAGGGCGGATGCAGCTTACCTGCTTGAGGGTTTCCAGCAGGGGTTTCACATTCCTTTCACAGGGGACAGGTCCCCCCAAGATGCCCCCAACCTGTTTTCACTCAGGGGAAGGGAGGAGGTGGCTGCCATGAGCATTGCTAAGGAGGTTAATGCTGGCAGGGTCGCTGGCCCTTTCCCTGTCCCACCATTTCCCAATCTCAAGGTTTCCCCGTTGGGGTTAGTGCCCAAGAAGTCACCGGGGGAATTCCGTTTGATACACCACTTGTCTTACCTGGCCGGCCATTCGGTCAACGATGCTATCCCTGATGACCTTTGTTCGGTCAGGTATACATCTTTTGACCAGGCCCTGCACATGGTGCGCTCATGGTGCGCTCATGTTTGATACACCACTTGTCTTACCCGGCCGGCCGTTCGGTCAACGATGCTATCCCTGATGACCTTTGTTCGGTCAGGTATACATCTTTTGACCAGGCCCTGCACATGTTGCGCTCATGTGGCCCGGGTGCACTACTGGCTAAGTGCGACATTAAGTCCGCGTTCCGTCTCCTGCCAGTGCACCCGGGTGACTTTGAGTTGCTGGGTTTCAAGTTCCGGGGTGAATTTTATTTTGACAAAGCCATGCCTTTTGGCTGTTCCATTTCATGCTCGGCATTTGAATGCTTCAGCACCTTCCTGCAGTGGGCCTTTGTTCGCAGGTCAGGGTCTCGGTCTGTAGCCCACTACCTTGATGATTTCTTATTCGGGGGTGAACGGGGCTGGGACACGTGCACGCGTCTCCTAAATACATTTCAGACGCTAATGAAGGAACTCGGTGTCCCTTTAGCGCCTGAAAAGACCGAGGGTCCATCAACCAAGCTCACATTTCTGGGGGTGGAGATTGACACGGTCGTGCAAGCATCCAGGTTACCTGCTGATAAGGTTTCACGGATCGTTGCACTCATTTTGGACTTGCTGGCCAAACGCAAGGTGTCCCTTCGGGAGCTCCAGGTGTTACATGGTCACCTCAATTTCGCTTGCAGGGTGGTCGCACCTGGCAGAGCCTTTGCTCGACGCTTGTGCGACGCCATGACTGGCTTGGCCAGGCCCCACCACAGGGTCCGACTGAACAAGGGCATGAGGGCTGATATGCTCATCTGGCTTCAGTTCCTGAGGGAATTCAACGGGGTGTCATTTTGGAGGTCCGACCTTTTGGTTTCCCCTCGTTTTCAGGTTCAGTCGGATGCATCAGGGTCCCTGGGTTATGGGATTTACTTCGAAGGGAAGTGGGCCTACGGCAGATGGCCGCCAGCCTGGTGGGGCACGGATCGTTTGCGCGATCTCACGTACCTGGAATTTTTCCCCATTCTGGGAGCTTTGATGCTATGGGGCGAGGAGTGGGCCAATTCGGTCGTTCATTTCTGGTGTGACAATGCGGCAGTTGTCCACAGTGTCAACTCACAGATGTCAAAATCTCCCAGGGTTATGGAGCTGGTCCGCCAGTTTGTGTTGCGCAGCCTACGCCTCAATGTGCTTTTTAGGGCCAGACATGTTCCAGGTATTAATAATGATATTGCTGACGCTTTGTCCCGCCTGCAGATCCCCCGGTTCCGTGCCTTGGCCCCGGACGCAGAGGAATTTCCCTCGCTGCTCCCGGACGAGATATGGACCTTGGCAAGGAGAGGTGAACCGGGCGATCGGCATGTCGCTCACGCCCCGCACGCATAAGGCGTATAACCATGCATTCAGTTCATTCCGGGCCTTTTGTGCCCGATCCCGGCTACCTGAAAGTTGGCCCATCCCAGTGGCTCACGTCCTCCAATTTATGGTTTACTTACATACCCAGGGCTTAGCTCCCCGCACCATAGCATCCAGGCTGTCAGCGCTGGCATTCATGGCCAAGGTGGGTGGTTTTGCTGACAGCACAAATGATTTTCGCATACGACATGTTTTGGAAGGGTGGGCGCGGGAACGTGGGCGCAGCCCGGATGACCGCCACCCGATTTCTCCAGGGGTACTTACCCACCTTGCACGGGGCTGGCATGACCGGTGTTTCGACAGGTATGAGGCAGCCCTGTTTCATGCGGCTACAACGTTGGCCTTTTTTGGGGCGCTCCGCATCAGTGAGCTGGTGCTACTGTCTAAGGCGGATGCGAGTCGTAGGGCACTGGAACTCGAAGATGTCTATGTTTCCAATGATTGGGCTCAGCTGAGGATACGCTCCTCTAAGGTTGATCAGCACGGTGTAGGCAGTGGTGTAAGACTGCTACGATGTAGGCAGTGGTGTAAGACTGTTCCATGGCAGACATCTGTCCAGTTGGTGCCCTACAGGAGTTCCTTGCACTACGTGGTACGCACCCTGGCCCATTTTTCTGTCACCAAGATGGGTCTCCCCTTACTAAATTTCAATTTTGGAAGGTGACCGGTAAGGCACTAGCCAGTGTTGGCCTCCCTGGGGCTCGCTACGGCACCCATTCATTCAGGATAGGGGCGGCTTCCACCGCAGCGGCGTTTGGGTACTCTGGGGCTGAGATACGCAACATGGGAAGGTGGGGATCACGATGTTTTCAGTTGTATGTTCGCCCTCTTCAACCGTGAGTACCAGTTAAGTCACTGCCCTGTTTCCTTTTTTCCTTGACAGACCCTGGGTGTCGTCTTACACCGGTGACAGTATGGCTGGTGGGCCACAGCTATGTGCACAGGGCAGCGCAGTTTGCTGCGGTGACAGAGTGGGGACCCCGACTGGGACTGGGTGCATCCGCAAGTCTCAGGTGGTACGGTAAGCGCGGAATGTTATGGCGGGAACTGTTGCCATTCCTTTTCTCCATCAGGAATGCTGACCCGCCTGATGTCCTGATTATACACCTTGGGGGTAATGATTTGGGACAGGTCACGGGCCTATCGCTGAAGCATGCGATTTGCGGTGACCTGGCCTATTTGCATTATGTGTGGCCTGCCACAACCCTGCTTTGGTCGGACATGATACCGCGGCACGCTTACAGGGGAGGGTTTAACCTCCAGGCCCTTGATCGGGCTCGGCGCTCGGTGAACAGGGCTATTGCCCGGTTCTTTCCGGACAAGGGTTGGGGGCGCGTCATACGACACCCCACCATCAGTCTCCAAAATTATGAGCTTTACACAGGGGATGGGGTCCATCTGTCGCCGGGAGGTATGGACCTCTTGTTGGGAGATTGGCGAGCAGGCCTGTTGACCGAGCTGACGGTCGGGGGGGGGGGGGTGAGCCTTTGTTGAAGCCTCCCCGTGTGGCGGGTAGCACTGGTAAGGTAAACATTTATGACCCACAGGTATCCGGCAGGTTCGCAATTGACTGGACAACACTAGACAGGCACAAGTTGGTCAACGTTGTCCGGTCAACGATGAACCAGGCAATGGGGTGATGCCACGAGCTAGGCAGCATGCATCACCCCGTTATTTTACGGATACACGTCAGAGGGTGGGGTCAGTAGTTAGATTATTGACTACGGTCAACAATTTGTTTGTTGTCAACAAACAAATTGATACAAATGGATACATTGTAACCAATTGCCGTTGGCAATTTTGGGTGGAACCTTACCAGTGTTACTTCGGCCTGCTTGCCTTAAGAATTATAATTGGTTGAATACCAATAGAAATTTATAATTCGGACTAGGGCATGAATCAATAAATGTGGCCCAATGCCGTTATCCACTTTTACCTGTGTCTGAGTCCTTTATTGGGGGGTGCGCCTGCAATGTGATTCTACCACTTCCCTGCAGATATGTAAAACCAAGTTATGTATTCTCCAGGCCTTAAATAGCCTGTGACTCTGTCTGATCTCTTTGGCCCAAAGAATACAACCCATGTACCCTCCTTTGCCACCAAAAGGCCATAAATGTTGGGTTAATGTTTTCCAAGTTTTTGTGACATACTTTTTGCCTTTTTTCTGGTATCCACTTTTCTAATGTAGCAGTAGCAATTACACTTATATACCACCCCATAGAACTTAGTACTCTCTCTAGGTGGTTCATAAGATAATTAGCATTTTGCCCCTAAAATTCTGGGTACTCATTTTAACTGACCTTGGAAGAATGGACGGCTGATCCCTGTCAACCTTGATCACTGTCAGGATCGAACTCAAAACGTTTTGACTGCAGTACAGCAGTTTAATGTAATATATCTTGATATCTGGTATAATATTGCATAATCTCATATTTTCTGATAGTTTCCACGCATCATTTGATTCAAATAATTATCACCAATTATGGACAGCCAGCGTGAAGATAAAGGGTTTTTTAATGTGACAGGCACATGGCCTTTGTTAAACAATTATAACCTACAGTAGAGAGGATGGATTTGTAGGCCTCCCAGCAGTGACTATAAAACAGGTTTCTGTCAATAAAGTATCCATTTATCACAATTTTATAGCCATATAACACCTTTTTTTAATCTATCAGCAACCGGTTATTTATGTATATATTTATCTTAATATTCTGCTCTGCTTACCTGGGAAAACATTCCTAATGTACCAGCCCAGGAAAAAATAAATAAAAGAATCTATCAGAATTAACCAGCACATCCAGCCAAAATTAGTGTTGTCTCCTGACATGGGTGAATTATACATATTATCCCACTGCATACCTATTTAAAAAAATAGAGGGATGGGGGTGAGAAGAGAAAGAGCAATTACTGCATCAGATAAAGAAATGGGCCTCATTAACATTTGTGTGTCATCTGGCCAGTTCTGACTGATGGAGACCCTTTCCAGGACTTTATAGGTGTAAAGAGTACTTAGAAATGGTGTGCCACTTCCTTCTTCTGGGGCTATGCAGCTTCCCCAAGGCTACGCTTTTCCAGGATACACAGCGGGGAAGTTAACTCCCAACCTCTGGTGCCACAGCCAGATACCTAACCCACTGATCTGTGTGTATTTCATGTCAGAGATTACTCTAGGTTGAAAGGATTTTTTGCAGGGCACACCTAAATGAGGCTCCTTTCATGCCCCCCATTGTGCAGTTCTCATTGTGCAGCCTTCTGGTCTACAAACTCAGCAACTTACGCACTGAGCCACTGGGGGAGCTGCTACCCCCTGATCTGTTAAAGCAGCCCTGGCTGCATTAGGACTACAGTACAACCCCTACTTGCGTAAAAAATCTGTTCCGTTGCCTTTTACGTAAATCGTTTTTTTACATACATCGAAGCAAACCCATATGAAAAATGAATATTTGCGTAAATCGAAGCAAACCCACAGGAAAAATGAATTGTTTGCGTAAATCAAAGCAAACCCATAAGAAAATGAATATTTACGTACATTGAAGCAAACCCACAGCGTAAAAATGAAAGTTTTACGTAAATTGAAGCAAACCCATAGGAAATCGCATTACGTAAATCGGGACATTTACATAAACCAGGACAACATTTTAGCAAAAAATGATTATGTAAGTCGAATTTTATGTAACTCGAGGCATATGTAAGTCGGGTTTTTACTGTATCCAGATCTGTCTCGTTAAAAAAATAACCACACATACCAATGCCCTGTTCTTCATAGCGGGCAATATACTGGCTTGCATAGCCAAATGCAGTGGGAGATAACAAGCTCTGGAAAAAAGCAGAAACACATTGAAATATATACACACCTAAATATCCTGGTGAACATATGTAAACATTGCATATTTCAGAGGAATATAAATTACAGAAATAAAATTCAGCTAAGGATGAAAAATTGTTTAACTAAAGAAGGGAGAAAGAGGAAAGCAGGAAGAAATAATCCCTGGGAAATAGAAAACAAAAATACTTTGAGGGTCATTCTATTTATCACAGTTGGTATCTCCACTCTAATTGATCCAACTAACTAAAAAAACTGGATTTATCCAAAAGCTGCCAGAAGGCCTCTGCTCACAGCTAACACCACTGGTTTTCAGGGATCTTTCCCATATCTTGCATACCCCTTCTACAAAGTCCTCTTTCTTCTAATGCAGCATTTCCAAGAAGGCAGAAAGGCTGCTGTCAGGAGGGAGGCATGAGGAAGTTCTGCTTACCGAGTGGCACATGCCTAATTTTGGATCCAATCCAATTTGCCTACGTAAACATACAAAGTGTATTATGATAAAGCTGAGTTTTAGGCTGAGTTTAACGATGGAGGGGAAGAAGGAGAGAAAATTGTGGCCACTGTAAAGATCACTGAGTGATCTTTATAGGCTAGCTGAAACCCAGCATGCCACATTTGAACTAAAAGCCACAGTGGAATGTTTCTCCAATTGTCTCTTGTAATTAACACAGAAGGGGTACCTTCCTTCTGTGGAGACCTATGGAATTAGGTTCGTCTCATATGACCATGTTTACCCAGGTATACAGGAACCATTAATTGGAAAAGCAAGTACAGTACCAAGTGGCTAAGGTGACATGTAGCACTTTCGTCTATCCAGTGTTTCTACCAAGGAGCAATACTTTGATAGACACAACAGTCCTGCAAGGCAAATCATACTGAGGGTCAGTGATGTGGCCTAAGCTGTGTAGGGAGTTTCACTGTGATGCTGGGCTTTCTGTACCTAAAACTTGTCATGTTACACATTTTGTTTCCTAAAGTAAACGTCTGTACGGAAACACAATGTTCAATCTAAGCTGGAACTAGTGTACTGACACACTATGTTTGTTCAGGTGAGAAAAACTCAATTGGCCAAAAAAGTTCATTAAAACTCCGTTACTCATTTGGTTTGATGGCTTTATCAGTCTTTTCTATATTCTTTAACAGGCAGAACAACCACACACAACATTTTAAAGAATCTATCTTGTTGAACCATGACATTTTAAACACTTCCTTCTTAATTCAGACATCACTCAACTGAGTGCTCAATGAATAAGGATGATAGAGGTGAGGGGAGCAAAACTCTATTGGGCAGAAGTCATAGGTATGAAAGAGAACATGCTTTGAATACACTAAGCCTTGGGTTCAGGTTTTGACACCTCTGGTTTATAGAAACAAAGCTGGGAATAATCTCTGTCTGAGGCACAAGAGAGCTTCTACCAGTCTGATTAGAGAATGCTGGTCTAGATCAGGGGTTCCCAACCTTTTCAAGTTGTGGGCTGGGTCACACTCTCTCAGTCAGCTTTGAGGGTTGGATGGCCATTTTGCCCTGCCTGTATGATGAGAGTGGCCATTTTGTCCCAACAGCTTCAAAGGGTTGGCCATTTTGTTTTTTGATGCCCTTGGAGGGATGGGTTGCCCACATGAAATGGTGCTGTGGGCCAGATCCAGCCCATGGGCTTTAGGTTGGGAACCCCTGGTCTAGATGGACAAATCATCTGACTTAATCTTAGATGAACCATAATTTCTATTTGATGTGTACATTATTTCTTTTGTATACAATATTCCTAATGTTGAGTCTTAACATTAAACATACCACACACAACATTTCTAATGCAATTGAATGATGGTGATATAAGTATTTCAGGCTGAGAAAAAGTGGAGGTCTAGTTGTGAAAGTCTCCAGCCTGTTGATACAAAGAAGGACTTACTAGAAGGCTCTTCACTGAGAGGCTCACATGGTTCTCCACCACAAGCAGGACAATGAAGGGGAAAAAAGTCAAAATGTAGACTAGGCACCCAACCAATGCAGCAATGTTTGTGTTGTTGAAGAAGACACTGATGAGGTAGCACATGGCTATGATGGATAAGCTGTAGTCCATGAGGTACAGGGACAAAATCATGACATTTATTTTGGGAAGGATGTTCCCGACTTTGAGGGCAACAATCATAAATATATTCATAATTAGGAGAAAAGTGGCACACTCGATGAACCAGGCAAAGAAGTGGCTGCTGGAATTGACACCCATCATCTTCATGTACTAAAAAGAAGACATAAAATAGACAGACACTCAGTGTGACTTAAACATGTCTTACATAGGCATATGTACTTCTGTCAACTCAACCTTCGTGGACTTCCTTTCCTTTTTATGGGATCAACTACATTACAATTTATCCTGTGTTTTTACAGCATTATCAAAGTCAACTTCTAGTTATTTCCCACTGGCACAATGCAAAGCTAATTGCAAGTGAGCCCAGCATTTTAAAGTGGTCATTCATTGTATTCTGTTGTTCACTATATCAATATATCCTAGGAGACAGTGACTTCCTTAGTGCAGTGTGTTGTTGCAGATAAGGTAGATCACCCCTTTCTTCCTCCAGTGACCACCTCCTTTTTTAATGGAAGTTTTTTTTAAAAAAAAGTCTAACATAATTGTGATTCAGATCAGGGTTGTATCAACTATCAATATTTTTATTTAAAAAGGAAGAGGATGAGGATGAAAGGAATGGATGAAGAAGGGAAAGACAACTTTTCCAACCTCTGGTGTATCTGTCTATATATTAAAGAAAGAAAAGGAAGATGAGATTTCTCAGTGACTAGCTTTTCCTTTCAATCCCATTAAACACCCCTTTGATTTTCTAGGACAAGAAGACTACAAACTATCTCAAAACCTAGAGATGAAAAGCTATATGGTGCTGTAATACAGAGCTCCAGATTAGGTCACTGTGTTATCAGCTAACAAGATTTTAAAAGGGAACAGAGAATGGCTGAAGAGGAGGGGTAAAAAGAAGGGGTGGGAAGGATCCAGGTGAAAACGTTACCAGCTGGAAGATGCGATGTGGACTCTCCCAAGGAAGATAATTAATTAGTTTCTAGTTAACAATTATAATAATTTCAGGAGTGGGAAATGGGGTAAAAAAACCCTTCAAATCAACAGAGAGAGAGTCCCCAGACATCCTTACTTTTATGATCATAGTGTTACAATTCTATAATACTCTGAACGATTTGGGACCTTGTCACTTGTCTCTTCAGGAATTCCTTCACCCAGTCCACCATAGCTTTGCATCTGTAGGTATTCAATTTGTGGGAAGCCAAAAAGAAAGCAACTAGGAATAGGGCCTTCTTTACTGTGGCCCCAACACTATAGAATTCTTTTCTACAATCGATAGAGAGAGGCTTATGGAAAGCTATCCCATTATACTCCTGTGCTTTTTGTCTCCTTTATTCTATACTATGAATTATGATTTTTGGAATACTGCTGCTTGTTGTATTGGTTGTTAAACATATAGTTATTTGCCTATGTTGTTACATTACTATTGTTTGATTTTGTATTTGTTGTCAACCACCCAGAGTGGTTCTTTGACCAGATGGGTGATATATAAACACAATGAATGAATGATTCTGGAGAGCAGGCTTATTAATAGGGGCAGCATTATAGGGAAAGAACAATGCTGTCCAGGGTCGTAAAGACTGAGGAGGGGATAATCGGGCGTACTCTTCTCACTCTAGATCAAATCTATGCCACCAGGTGTTATAAGAAAGCTGTAGAGATTGCGCAAGATAGTACGCACCCCAGAAATGATCTCTTTCAGCTTCTGCCTTCTAGAAGAAGGTATAGGGTCATAAAGACCAGGACCAGCTGCTTGAGAAATAGTTTCTACCCAAAAGCGGTTCTGGCTTTGAATGCAGTGCAATGCACTCTATGAGGAAGCTTTTGTATAGAGTTTTTAGAGCGTTAGAGTTTTAGAGCTTTTTAGGGGTTAAATGTTTATATGTAGGGTGGGAGTATGTTGATAATTTTGTATAGTTGTATTTTGTTTAGGCTTTGTTGGGTTGATAAGTGTCCCCCCCCCCCCAATCTCGTTGTTCTGTGCAGGACAATGACAATAAAGATTTATCTATCTATTTCTATTTCTATTGGGTAACAGAAGGGATTGATGGAGGGTGAAGAAATGTCCAAGAATCTGTTGGCCTCTTCTTGCATTAGATCTTATTATGGAGTTGCCTCCTTGCCATGATGTAAGTAACAACTGCTTAAAAAACAGCTCATACTGCACCTCTCCAGGCTAGTGCTTTCTATGAGAAACAATTCTAGTGGAACACATTATGCTCTTTAAGTAAGGTACCACTGAACTGTTATGTTTATAACTTATGCCCAAAATCCTATGTGCTGTCGTTGCTGGACTTCAACTCCGAGACAGAATCCTGGGACTTCTTGTCCACAAAAACATACCTACAGACATCTATATTTCACTCACCTGGAACAGGTCCTGTCTTCCAGGTTGTCTCTGGCCTATTTCTTCTACCAAAAAGGAAAATGTGCAAGAACTTCCTGGGAGGCACTTTGGGGATGCCCTCTCATACAACCTAATGGGCAACAAGACTACATCTCCCACAAAGATCAAGGAAGCACTAGGACAATTCTCTTTTTTGTATAGACAATAGGCCTGAGCTAAGGCTTGTTTCATGCAACTGAAATATAGGTGTCTGTAGGTATGTGTCTGTGGGCAGGAATTTCCAGGAATCTGCCCGAGGAATTCTGGGAGAATTCAGGAAGATGGAGTCTAAAACAGAAACAAAAATTCTTCTCACATGGCACATTTCTTTTAATTATGCACCCAAGTATAACATAAATAATGTAACTTTGGGAGATGTATTGTCCAAGATTGAGAAAGCACCAGAAACATCATCTGTTGTATACTGATTGACCACTAGGCATGCGACAGACAATGGCTATGGCGATTTCTTAACTTAGGCAACTTTCCTCCAAAAGTTAGGTTTTTTTTGTCAGCAATATAATCTTAATGGCCAATGTGTATACATAAAGTTACAAACCATTCATTAATTAGAATAGGTTAGATTAGTTTATCTACCTTTATGCTGCTGCAGTTCTTATCTATAATCTATGGCTTTCAGAAACTGCAGCCATAAACCAAAAAACTACTTCATTATATGAAAAAGTAATTAAGAAACCTTCCTCTGATGACTGTTTCCACTGGATACAGTTGCTCATACTGTCCTGAAACCTACTTCCCCTTCGTCTCAGACAGTATGTTTCTTTGGATAAAGTCCTATTTCTTTTTCATGAGTGTGTGGGATGCCATAGGTAGCAATAAAGCTACACAAAATAAATAAATCGATGGTGTTGATGCATGATGGCTTTGGAAATGATGTAATGAGAAGTACCTGAATAAATCCTTTTATGTGTGTAGCATTCATTAGATGGCTTTCTGAGTGATGGCTCTATATTGCAAAATTCCCAATAATACTTTTATTTCCTTTAACTTCTTTTAATTTATAGCATTATTGTGATAACAACCCGAGCTTTCTCATATTTCACTGTCTAGTTTTTATCACTATGGTTATACCAGGAGAATGAAACTACATCATACATTTCCACATAGGTATCCAATGGCTGCTATTTTATTAGACTGAGCAGTTGTTTCCAAAATAAATGTTGCAAGAACTGTCTGGCTCATTTTTTTACAGGATTCTGGCCTTCATACATATAAGGCAGATAGACACTCACTCTCACACATGCCAGTTCTGCAAAAGGTATTGTGGCAATGTTCGGTGAACAACCATAATTTCAAAACTACCTCATAAAGCCTCAGGTCTTTTTCTTGCACAAGCTTCTTCACAAATGCGGCAATGAAAAGTATCCAAGCAGCCATCAGTGTAAATGGAAGTGAATAGGTCACACTAGTTAGGAACCTGCAACATACAACCCAGAAGATATTGGCTTCAGGAAGTATAGTTAATATAATTTTGAACAGGACAAATATGATTTCACTGAAACATGGGCTATAATTGAAATTAATTATTATTCTAGGAATCAGTAAGAATTTTTTTAAAGAGAGAGAGAGAGAGAGAGAGAGAGAGAGAGAGTTTACTAGTGGCTTAGTGGTTAAGATGCTGAACTTGATGACTGGAAGGTTGACAGGTCAGCAGTTAAAAACCCAAGTGCCCCATTATGGAGTGAGCTCCCATCTCTGTCCCAGTTCCTGCCAACCTAGTAGTTTGAAAGCAAGAAATTGCAAGTAGATAAATAGGTACTGCTTCAGTGGTGTGGTAATGGTGTTCCATGCACTACAGTGTGGTCATGCCAGCCTCATAACCACAGAGACAGTCTGCAGATGCAGACAGTGGTGACTCTTTGGCTGTAAACAGAGATGAACACAGTACCCTAGAGTCGGATACGGCTGGCTTTCAAGCAAAGGAGACCTTTACCTAGAGCAGGGGTGGCCAAACTATGTCCCGATGGCTGGATCCGGTCCCCAACACCAATTCACACCAATTCACCCTGCCCACGATGCCCTCGTCACTCCCGGAAGTAGAAGTAAAACACGCCCGTACAGGTGCATTTTAGTTCCGCTTCCGGGAGCAACAAGGGCATTGTGGGCCGGATGGATTGGTGTCAGGGGCTGGAACCACATGACTGGCCCACATAGTGAACCACATGACTGGCCCACAGCCTGAAAAGTTTGGGCAACCTAGACCTAGAGAATGGCAGCTACTAGTTTTCAAACTGCATGGACCCTATCATCATCTTATACTTCACCCACCTTCCTATGCATGTATTCATGACAAGGAGGAAGTATACATTTGTTCAGGATGTTTTTCTTTCTTCTGTGTTAAAAATTCTGAAGCCTCAGATTCCTTCTACCCAAACATATGAAAAATGAATTTTGACAAATTCTTTAAAAAATAAACTAAACCCAAAATTTCTCCATTTACACTGACCACATTCAAGAGGTGCAGGGATTCTTACCATGCAGAGGATCATTTTGTTCTGTTTGCATACCATGAAGGTCTTAATCATGAAGAGCCTCTTTAAAGTTTAATAAAAAAAATAAAGCTAGAGTCCCTAATTTAGCACTAAGAAACAAAAGGATTCAAAAACATATCTTTAGACATTAAATGCTGAAACGATTTTAAAAGGGTTTTGCCAGAGCAGCCTCTGTAACCTTCCAGTGGATTATGGTTGCACAAAATGGCTAAAGAGAAACCCTGGGTACATTCAGTTGTGTCATATTCTGTGATTCCAACATTGCATATTGTGGTCTGGAGGTGCTTTTTATGAGTCTATTCAAACTACTAACAACAAAAACAAAGCAAATATAAAATCCCATATGTAACCTCCCTTCCATACTCAACCCCTATAATCCAGGGATCCTCAACCTACAGTCCGTGGGCTGGATCTGGCCCATGGCACCAAATCATCCGGCCCAAGCCCTCTCTTCAGCCTCTGCTTCCGCTGCCACTGCCTCCTCAATCATTGTCTCCTCTGCTTGGCATGGCACGTCCCTAATGGTGCTCCATAGCAGGGCGGATGTTGTAAGCCTTACAACATCTGCCCTGCTATAGAGTGCCATTAGGGACACACCAAGCCAAGTGGAGGAGACAAGGATTGAGGTGGAGGCGGCTAAAAAAGGTTGAGGACCCCTACTGTAACCCATAAAAGCTCACACTGAAAAAAATGTGGGAAGGTAATGTGCAAATACCTGGCTTCCTGTTTGTGGAATGGGATTGTAAAAGGATGCAATCTGCTGTCCCCACACCCTCCCCCAACAAACCATCTAAGATACACAGCCTGGTTATACAACCATCTAAGATATTCTAAGATATATGATACCCAGTTATATATCTCGGCCCATGGGGACCCCAGTGATGCAGTCAATGTCCTATCCAGATGTCTGGAAGCGGTTGGGGTCTGGATGGGGGACAACGGGCTACAATTGAATCCCTCCAAGACTGAGTGGCTTTGGATAGGGGGTCCCGCGTTATCCAGGGAGCTGCCAATTTTGGTCTTGGATGGGGCTGTTTTGCCCCAGACAGACCCGGTACGCAACTTAGGGGTCCTCCTAGATTCGGGGCTGCTACTAGCAAGTCAGGTGGCAGCTGTGGCCAGGAGGGCTTTCTCACAGCTTCGCATCATCCGTCAGTTGCATTCGCACTGGGACTCCCTGCTCACGGTCACACATGCTCTGGTCACCTCCAGGCTAGATTATTGCAATGCAATCTACATGGGGCTGCCCTTGTCAACCATTCGGAGGCTGCAGTTGGTCCAGAATGCGGCAGCCCGGGGGTGATGGGGCGCAGGCGTTATGCTCGTGCCTCACCATTACTTCGGGAGCTGCACTGGCTACCAGTTTGCCTCCGGGTGCAGTTCAAGGTGCTGGTTTTGACCTTTAAAGCCCTTCATGGTAGTAGGCCAGGATACCTTAGAGACCGCATCATCCCAAGAGTGTCCGCCCATCCAACCAGAGTGGATCGGAGGGGCTCCCTAATTGTTCCATCTGCCAGAGGGGCCCGTCTCTCTGGTACACAAAGGGGGCCCTTTTCCGTGTCCGCACCGGCCTTGTGGAACCTCCTGCCTGTAGAGTTGCGGGAACAGATGGAGCTGCTACCTTTCAGAAAAGACCTAAAAACCTGGTTGGCGAGGCAGGTGTGGGGCCCAGATGGAAGAGTGGCCCCCGCCTGTTGGCTTATAAATTAAGCCCCCATTTCTTTTAATTGTCAATGAAGGCAGTTTTTTAATGTGGGTTTTTAAGAGGAATGCGGTAGGTGGGTGGGTATGTTGGGTTTTAATTGGTTGTATTGTTTTATGTGTATTTTAACTTGTTGTGAGCCGGGTTTACCTGATTGGGCGGCATATAAATTTGAATATAAATAAATAAGTAAATAAATAAATAAAAATTCAACCATCTAAGATACCTGTATACAGGTTAAACATCATGCAATGAATTTCTTGGACTTTTCTTTGTAATTTTCCTACCTTGTCTGAAGAAGTGACCTTGAGTCATGAAAGCTCACAATGTTTGATTTTTTTAAAGTGATCATATAAAGGTATCACCCTTCTCCTGCATTTATTTTATTTTATGTATGGATCACGCTTATTGAAAAAAATGTGATTGTCTTAGAGATGCAGCAATATTTCTGGTTGTGTCTCGCTGTTGTTGCTGCTGCTACCGAAACAAATGTCACACATCTAACTCTCTGAAAACTAATTCAAATAGCAATTCCTTGTCCCATGATTCTATCACAAACACTCCAGCAGTCAAGGGTTCTGTTAGAGACTTACATGTCCTTACTGTAGCAGGGATAAGGTATAGCCTGGACTTGTACAGCTATTTCCTCTGGGCTTTTCCCTGTCTGTAACTCAATTATTGCTCTGTCAATGCTCTCCTGGATATAGACAAATGCCCGACTATAGATTTGGCTCTGTGAGGCAGAATTATGAGGACCCACAGTCCAGATTTTTTCTCTTATTCTTCTTGTGGTTTGGGAGATCTTGCTGCTCATTCGGATGGTGTAATTGACTAGTGGAGGGAGAGAAACAGTGCCAGGAATTGCTCTCGCCTCTTTAACCCTGTTTGATGGCAAGTGGAAAATGACACCTTAAAGAGCGACAAACAGAGAGAAAAATAGATTTTAATTGCCACAATCAATTTAGCATACACTAAAGATCAAAAAGAAAATATACTTTAAACATTTTCAGTTGAAAATCTGTCATACATAGCTACAGACAGGGCTTGATTATATTTTTCTGCAGCAAAGTTGCACCCAGCCAACTCCCAACTTTTATTCTACAAATGACATGTGCATTCGCCTATTTGGACCCAAAACAGATTGCTGTCTCTTTTCTCCTGTCCATCTGTTGATATTTTCTCCCAGGCATCTTACAAATGTTTTGATGAAAGCTTTGTTCGGGAAGAACGAAGGAAAACTAACAATCTGGTACTGGGGAAGACAACATTCCCACCATGCTGCTAAGGTTCCCTCTCCCAGTTATGTCGAGATCCCACAACCATTAATCTCTATGTTATCAATTAGGCTACGACACAATCAGAATAATCTGCCAGACCTGAATGCCTTCTTGCTGTTAATGGAGATCTTAACAAAATGATACAAGAAGAGTTTACCACATGGGTAACATTGAAAATGAGGTGACGATCCAATGAGGTGTGGGTAGTTGGGAGAAGCGGGTTTTGGTATAAATTATTTAAGAGTTGGTAACTTGTTTCAAGGGACTGCAGTGGGTTAGAGGTTAAGTCGCTGAACTTGATGACCAGAAGGTCGGTAGGTCAGCAGTTCGAGACCCAAGTGCTGCACAACCAAGTGAGCTCCCATCTCTGTTCCAACTCCTGCCAACCTAGCAGTTTGAAAGCAAGAAATTGCAAGTAGATAAATAGGTACCACTTTGGTGGGAAGGTAGACAGCATTTCGTGCACTCCGGTGTCTAGGCATGCCTCCTACATGTCCATGGAAACGTCTGCAGACACAGACAATAGTGGCTCTTTGGCTATAAACAGAGATGAGCACCGGATACTAGAGTCGGCTGCGACTGGCTTTCAAGCAAGGGCAACCTTTACCGAACTTGTTTCAAAAGAGGAAATTAGCACTTGAGTTTTGTGTGGCCAATAGTAGTTTTTTCCAAGCCAAAGTAAAAAAAAAATCCCTACAGTTGTGCTGGTGGAAGGAAAATGGCATGACTCACAGTGGCAAATTGCTGCTTATTAACAAGGACCTGCTTGGATTTCTCACTGTGTGCCACTAGGATGCACTCAGCCAGCCAATTACCAAAAGCCCACTGTTTATTTAAATTCCATTAATGTAAACAATGTTATATTCCTTTGCTAGGCATATTATTGCTAACTACAAGTCTACTGCTTTTTTTAAAAAAAAAAAACAAAGGTAAAAAAATTGAAACAGTTTTCCTTTTTGTATTTATACAATTTAAAAAGTGTGCAAGCAATTCTTTCCAGCTTGGGGGGAAATGGTGGGGGTTTGTAACATGTATTTTCTTTTTTCCTTCTTTTTTCTGTTTGGAAAGGCAAAGGAATATATATAGCCGTGATGGCTAACCTTGGCGCTCCAGGTGTTCTTGGACTTCAATTCCTAGAAGCCCTGATCAGCAGGAGTGCTGACTTGGCCTTCTGGTAACTGAAGTCCAAGAACACCTGGAGTGCCAAGGTTCACCATCACTGATATATAGCATAAAAACAGACAATGCAGAAGTGAGTCAGAATTACAGGCAACAGACACCTGCAAACTAGATGCACAGCCCTGATTGTTGTAATCAACAGGTGTTCATGGCAGGCCACAGGAAACTGTGCAGTTTGCTGCTTGTTTGTTTTTTTGCCAGGGTTTTCTTTAGAGGCTGATTGTTTGTTGCAGTTGTGACTGGATGCCACTTGACATTAGATTGGATTAGGTGAGTAACATATTTCAAACTCACAGGAATGACATTTTAGATTGAGCTCAGCCATAAGACACATTTTTCAACCCCTGATCTTAATGTGTGTGTGCGTGTGTGCATGTGTAGTTTGTGTATGTGTGTGTGTGTGTGTGAGAGAGAGAGAGATTGTGTGAGAGAGAGAATAATTCCAGTCAGTGAACAAACCCAAGGCCAGACAATACTACTTACTTCCAAAAAGTTCATTCTTTAGAAAGAGATCTTTTGCCACCATCTCCAAGTCCTCTGAAGTCTTGTGCGGTTGAATGCGATCAAATAAGACACAGGATGAGAAATTTACCGCTAGCCCAGCTAAGGTGCTAAGTTGATCTATGATTTCAGCATTGTTCTGGAGTTCCAGACGTATGTCATCTGGGGTTGGGGGAAATAAGCAAGAAAAATGTAAGACTCCCCTTCGCAAATCACAAGAATCCCCCCAAATTAATATTCATTTACTAGACCCTGGGCCCAGAGAGAAGAAAAAGGCATCAGGAGAAAGACAGAAGCCCATCTCTGCTGCCATTTGCCATCCAGAGAGGCCAGGGGGAGGTGAGTAAAAGACCCTGCCCCCCCAATCCAAAGACCTGGTCCCAGAGAGAAGGAAAAGGCATCAGGAGAAAGACAGAAGCCAACTCTGCTGCCATTTGCCATCCAGAGAGGCCAGGGGGAGGTGAGTAAGGATATTGCCCCTCCCTCCCCATCCAGCGACCTGGGCCCAGAGAGGAAGAAAAGGCATCAGGAAGGGCCAGCTCTACTGCCCATTTGCCATCCAGAGAGGCCCAGGGGGGAGGTGAGTAAAGGATCTTGCCCCCCCTCCCCATCCAAAGACCTGGGACCAGAGAGAAAGACACCTCCAGAGACCCCCGACCACCCCCAGGAGATACCATCCACAACCACCATCACAGCAAGGCCCGAGTCGGTGCCTTTGACCAACACCATGCAGCCGAAGGGTGGCGAGAGCTCCTGCATGCATGCAAAGGATAAGTAATCGAACTGAAATAATATAATTGACTAAACATAGATGGCTTATAGCAACTGACATAGTGACTGTACAAGAAACTGACTTACATAGAGACTTGATAGAGTGGACTTTTTCTTTCTTTCATTCCCTTTATTAATTAGTTCAACTTTTACTTTGATACTATGTGATAAACTGTGATATTGTGCATGGTAATACTTTGTTTTAAAACTGTTTAAACTGTGATAACATGTGTGATGGGAAGAAACTGGCATAGAGACCGGCAAGGCATGCCACAAAGTTTGCCAAGAGAACCCTATGGACCAAAACAAAAGGCAAAACAAGGGGATGCTCAGCACAGCAGATCTGAAAAGGGGGAGGGATACGAAAGGGGGAGGAGAAATACAGTGTTGCAGGAAACAATACTGCATAGGGACATGGAATGTGAGGTCTATGAATCAAGGAAAACTGGAAGTGGTTAAAAATTAGATGGAAAGAATAAGCATTCACATCATGGGCATCTGTGAGTTAAAATGGACAGGGATAGGTGAATTCCGCTCTGGAAACCATCATATCTACTACTGTGGGCAAGAAAACCTCAGAAAAAAACGGAGTAGCCATAATTGTCAACAAAAGAGTGAGGAAAGCAGTAATGGGATACAATATCAAAAATGATAGAATGTCAGTCAGAATCCAAGGCAAACCCTTCAATATCACTTGAATTACTAAGTCTATGCACCAACAACTAGTGCAGATGAAGCCACAGTTGACCAGTTCTATGAGGACCTACAACACCTCATAGAACAGACACCAAGAAATGATGTCCACATTATCTTAGGAGATTGGAATGCCAAAGTAGGAAATCAAAAACTAAATGGAATAACAGGTAAGTTTGGTCTTGGAACACAGAATGAAGCAGGGCAAAGATTGATAGAGTTCTGCCAAGAGAATGCACTAGTCATAGCAAACACCCTCTTCCAGCAACACAAGAGGCGGCTTTACACATGGACATCACCAGATGGCCAGCATCAAAATCAGATTGATTACATACTCTGCAGTCAAAGATGGAGAACCTCCATTCACTCAGCAAAAACAAGACCTGGAGCAGACTGTGGCTCAGATCACAACCTACTGATCGCAAAATTCAGGCTTAGACTAAAGAAAATGGGGAAAACAATTAGACCAGACAGATAAGACCTACACAACATCCCTAAAGAATACACCGTGGAGGTAATGAACAGATTTAATGTCCTGTACCTGATAGACAGAGTACCAGAAGAATAATGGACAGAGACATGGGACATCATGCAGGAGGCAGCAAGAGAAACCATACCAAAAGAAAAGAAGCGTAAGAAAGCAAAGTGGTTGTCTGATGAGGCCCTTAAAATAGCAGAGGAAAGAAGGAATGCAAAAGTCCAAGGAGAAAGGAAAAAATACAACCACCTGAATACAGAATTTCAAAGAAAAGCAAGGAGAGATAAGGAAAACTACCTGAATGAACAGTGCAAAGAAATTGAGGAAAACAACAAAAGAGGCAGGACTAGAGATCTTTTCAAAAAAATTGGGGAAATCAAGGGAAAATTTAAAGTAAAAATGACCATGATAAGGGACAAAGATGGAAAGGAGTTAGCTGAAGCAGAAGAGATCAAAAAAAGATGGCAAGAGTACACAGAGGAACTCTACAAAAAGGACCTCAACACTCCTGATAATAACAATAATGAGAAATTTGAACTTGAACCAGACATTCTGGAAAGTGAAGTCAGAAAGGCCCTAAAAAGCACTGCAAATAATAAAGCTAGTGGAAATGATGGTATCCCAGTTGAATTTTTCAAAGCCCTAAAAGATGATGGAATCAAAATACTGCATTCAATATGCCAGCAAATTTGAAAAACAAAACAGTGGCCACAGGATTGGAAAAGATCAGTGTACGTTCCAATCCCAAAAAAAGAGCCAATGCCAAAGAATGCTCAAATTACCGAACAATTACGCTTATCCCACATGCCAGCAAGGTGATGCTCAAGATAATACAGGATAGACTTCAACAACATGTGGAGAGAGAACTACCAGAGGTGCAGGCCGGTTTCAGAAGAGGCAGGGGGACTAGAGAGCACATTGCCAACATACGTTGGATCATGGAGAAAACAAAAGAATACCAGAAACAAGTCTACTTTTGTTTTATCGACTACACCAAGGCTTTTGACTGTGTGCACCACAACAAAATGTGGCAAGTAATTAAAGAGATGGGAATACCAGAACACCTCATATGTCTCATGAGAAATCTGTACACGAACCAAGAAGCAACAGTTAGGACAGAACACGGAATGACAGAGTGGTTTGGAATAGGAAAAGGAGTAAGACAAGGCTGCATTTTATCACCCTGCTTATTCAATCTATACACAGAGCACATAATGCGCAATGCAGAGATGGAGTAATCACAATATGGGATCAAAATTACTGGGAGAAACATCAACAATTTGAGATATGCAGACAATACCACCCTAATGGCAGAAAGTGAGGAAGATCTAAAGAACCTCTTGATTGGATTGAAGGAGGAGAGTGCAAAAGCTGGCTTGAGACTTAATATCAAGAAAACCAAGATAATGGCAACAGGTCTGATCAGTCCCTGGAAAATAGAGGGGGAAGAAGTAGAAGCAGTGACAGATTTTACTTTGCAGGCGCACCCCCCCAATAACGGACACAGACAACATTGAAAGTGGATAACAGCATCGGGCCACATTTATTGATTCAATGCCCTAGTCCGAATTATAAATTTGTATTGGTAAAACGACCAATCATAATTCATAAGGCAAGCAGGCCGAAGTAACACTGGTAAGGTACCACCCCAAAATTGCCAACGGCAATTGGTTACAATGTATCAATTTGTATCAATTTGTTTGTTGACAACAAACAAATTGTTGACCGTAGTCAATAACTAACTCATGACCCCACCCTCTGACGCGTATCCGTGAAATCACAGGGGTGATGCATGCTGGTTAGCAATCGTCATCACCCCGTCGCCTGGTTCGTCGTTGACCGGACAACGTTTAACTAATTTATTCCTGTCTAGTGTTGTCCAGTTAATTGCGAACCTGCCGGATACCTGTGGGTCATACTGTTTACCTTACCAGTGCTACCCGCCAATGTGACCAAAGTCAACGTTAGGAACATAGAAAGACCCCTATATCAAACCATAGCAACAGTGTGGGATGGGCAAAAAAGCCAGGACCCGGAAGCCAATATGGGTCCCAGCCAAAAATTCCCACCCGGCCCCGAAGCGACCAAAATATCACACTGTTAACTAGGGAGGGGGTGGAGGGTAAAAAACTTCTCCGCTCCGTCGCTGAGGTAAAATGGCAGCTCGGCTGCCTCGTGGCCACCCCTTTTATCAGGGAGCTGGCCACGCCCCTAACTACCCGGATTCTCTGTCCTGTGGGGGGGGCCCCGCAAAGGGCGCGGCGGCCATTTTGGCGCCGCGCTTGCATTGCAGGCGCACCCCCCCAATAACGGACACAGACAACATTGAAAGTGGATAACAGCATCGGGCCACATTTATTGATTCAATGCCCTAGTCCGAATTATAAATTTGTATTGGTAAAACGACCAATCATAATTCATAAGGCAAGCAGGCCGAAGTAACACTGGTAAGGTACCACCCCAAAATTGCCAACGGCAATTGGTTACAATGTATCAATTTGTATCAATTTGTTTGTTGACAACAAACAAATTGTTGACCGTAGTCAATAACTAACTCATGACCCCACCCTCTGATGCGTATCCGTGAAATCACAGGGGTGATGCATGCTGGTTAGCAATCGTCATCACCCCGTCGCCTGGTTCGTCGTTGACCGGACAACGTTTAACTAATTTATTCCTGTCTAGTGTTGTCCAGTCAATTGCGAACCTGCCGGATACCTGTGGGTCATACTGTTTACCTTACCAGTGCTACCCGCCACACGGAGGGGCTTCAAAGAAGACCTGACGCCCCCACCCAGACCGTCAGCTCGGTTGACAGGCCTGCTCGCCAATAACCCAACAGGAGGTCCATACCTCCTCGCGACAGGTGGACCCCATCCCTTGCATACAAGTCATAATTTTGTAAGCTAATATCGGGGTGATGACTGACCCGTCCCCAAGCCCCGTTGGCAAGAAACCGCGCCACCACCCTGTTGACCGTGCGCCTAGCGCGGTCAAGGGCCAGGAGGTGAACGCCCCCTCTATAAGAAAGGCGCGGGATAATGTCCGACCAAACCAGGGTTGTGGCAGGCCAGACATAATGCAAGTAGGCGAGGTCCCCGCAATTCGCATGCGTGAGCGATAAGCCGGCGACCTGGCCCAAATCATTGCCCCCCAGGTGGATGATGAGAATGTCAGGCGGGTCAGCACTCAGGCCAGAAAAAAGGAAAGGCCGCAGCTCCCGCCATAACATCCCAGGCTTACCATGCCATGTGAGACTGGCGTGTTCACCCAGTCCCAGTCGGGGTCCCCACTCTGTCGCCGCAGCGTAATGCGCTGCCCTGTGCACATAGCTGTGGCCCACCAGCCATACTGTCACCGGTGTAATACAACACCCAGGGTCTGTAAGAAAATTGAGAAAAATTGAGAAAAAGACGGTAAGGTGACTGGATTGGTACTCATGGCGGGAGTGGGCGCACATAAAACTGAAAACATTGCGAGCCCCACCTCCCCATGCTGCGTATGTCAGCCCCAGAGTACCCAAAAGCAGCTGCTGTAGAGGCTGCACCAATACGGAATGAATGTGTGCCAAAACGGGCACCTGGTAGGCCCACCCTGGTGAGGGCTCTGGCTGTCACCTTCCAAAACTGAAATTTAGTAAGGGGAGACCCATCTTGGTGACAGAAAAACGGGCCGTGGTGCCTGCCACGCAGTGCCAGGAATTCCTGTAGGGCACCAACCGGACAGATGTCTGCCAAAGAACACCGTAGCAGTCTTACACCACTGCCTACGCCATGCTGATCTGTCTTAGAGGAGCGTATCCTCAACTGGGCCCAGTCTTTGGCAACATAGACATCCTCGAGTTCCAGTGCCCTACACTAGCATCCGCCTTATACAGCATCTCAAGCTCGCTGTCGCGGAGCGCTCCAAAAAGGCCACCGTTGTAGCCGCATGAAGTGGGCTGCCTCATTTCCAAAACAGAGGCCAGGCCAGCCCCGGGCCAATTGGGTAAAAACCCTGGGAAAATCTTGCATCCGCCTTACTCAGCATCTCAAGCTCGCCGATGCGGAGGGCTCCAAAAAGGCCACCGTTGTAGCCGCATAAAGTGGGCTGCCTCATTTATCAAAACTGAGGCCAGGCCAGCCCCGGGCCAATAGGGTAAAAACCCTGGGAAACTCTTGCATCCGCCTTACTCAGCATCTCAAGCTCGCCGACGCGGAGGGCTCCAAAAAGGCCACCGTTGTAGCCGCATGAAGTGGGCTGCCTCATCTATCAAAACAGAGGCCAGGCCAGCCCCGGGCCAACTGGGTCATAAACCCCCTGGGTAAATGGGGTGGCGGTCGCCCAGGAAACGCCCGGGCACGCGCACCCACCCCTCCCAACATGTCTCACCCGGAAGTCATTGGTGCTGTCCACACGACCTCCCACTTTGGCCCTAAAAGCCAACCCGACAGCTGAGATGCTATGGTGCGTGGTGCAAGGCCCTGGGGATACAGGTAAATCGTGAACCGCAGAACATGGGCTACTGGAAAAGGCCAGGTTCCTGGCAGTCGGAATCGGGTACATAATACTCTAAAGGAACTAAATGCGTGGTGATACGCCTTACTCATGCATGGCGCTAGTGACAGGCCAATCGCCCGGTTCACCTCTCCTTGCCAACGGTCCATCTCACATCCGGGAGTGGCGAGGGAAATTCCTCCGCATCCGGGGGCCGAGGCACGGAACCGGGAGATCTGCAGGCGGGACAAAGCAGCAGCAATATCATTATCAACCCTTGGGAAATGCCTGGCCCTGAAGGGAACGTTGAGGCACAGGTTGCATAACACAAACCAACTAACTAGCTCCATAACCCCGGGCGATTTGGAATTCTGTGCAGTGACGATGTGGAAAACAGCCGCGTTGCCATGCCAAAGTTGCACAACCGTGTTGGCCCACCCCTTGCCCCATAGCATCAAAGCACCCAGGATAGGGAAACATTCCAGATACGTGAGACCATGCAGGCAACCCTTGCCTGCCCAGGATGGTGGCCACCCACCATAGGCCCACTTCCAATTGAAGTACATCCCAGAAACCCAGGTATCCTGAGGCATCGGACTGCATCTAAAAGCAAGGGGGAGCCAGGAAATCAGACCCCAAAATGACACCCCGTTGAACTACCTCTGGATCTATGGCCAGACAAGCACGTCTGCCCCGATACCCCGGGTAAATCTGAGCCTGTGGTGGGGCCTGGATAATCCCGCCATAGCGTCGCACCAGCGCAGAGCAAATGCCCTGCCCGGTGCGACGACCCTGCCAGCGAAACTGGGGTGACCATGTAGCACCAGAAGTTCCCTCAGTGATGCCATGCACTCTGCCAGCAAGACCGCGACAAGGGCCACTAGCCTTGACACCTTATCCCGCTGCAACCTAGAATCCTGCGCTATCGTGTTGCTCTCCACCCCAGGAATACTAGCTGTGGAGATGGGCCCTCGGTCTTTTTGGGCGCTAAAGGGACACCAAGTTCCTCCATTAGCGTCTGAAATGTGTTGAGGAGACGTGGGTACGTGTCCCAGCCCCGTTCAGCCCCGAATAAAACCATCCAGGGAATGGGCTACAGACCGGGACCCTACCTGCGGACAAAAGCGCAATCTAGTAAAATGGTGAAACGCTCGAATACCGAGCCCCAATGGAATAGTCAAAAGGCATGGCATCATTGAAATAATATGCTCCCCGGGACGGGGGTGCAGGGACAGTGCCACGACCCTGCCCGCATAGACCATTTTGTCAAAGCTGGCAGCAGCCACCTCCTCCCTCCCCTTAAGGGATGAAAGATTGGGGGCATCCTGAGGGGACCCGTTACCCATGAAAAGGATCCGGGACCCCTGCCTAAAACCCTGAAGGAGATAACCCGCATCCTCTCCCTACAGGTACCATGTGAGCCAACGCCCCAACATGTCCACCTCAAATGGGGAGGGAGCCCTTCGGTGAACTAGATCCATCTGCGGCAGTCTTGCAAGCCCCCTGTCTGCCCCACCCTCTGCCCTGCATCCTTCTATGCCTGGGACAGGCAGAGGCCGCATGGGGGCCAACACAGGTGGGACATTCCTGTCTGTATATACAAGTCCTCCCATTAGAGGAGCCATTGGACAAGAAAGTCCAGCACGGCAGGCGGGCTGTAACCCCCCGCCCCGCCCCATGGCAGGTGACCTATGCTGGGGCCGCCCTCTGAACCGCATGCCCACAATGGTATATCTCCCCGGGCACAGGGCGCGTGGGCGTAAAGTACAAAAGCTGCAGGCTCTGGCCTGGCTCATCCCGCCTAATCCCCAGGGTGTGGGGGAATCCGCCTACGGCATTCCTTGTCACAAGCCAACCACGCTGGGCCCGGAAAGTAAACCATCGCCCGGTAGATGTTGCCCAAATACAGGACCATCGGAATTGCCAGATCCGGCCGGGCCCTAAGGTACACCGCCATGCATATGATGCAGGCCGGCGACCATTTGGCCCACATACTTGGTGGCTTGCGACAACGTGCCTGCCACTATCCTTTTCGTTCCGCCCCTCCATCTCTCCTTGGTGGGCACCTTGTTTAGGAG
The DNA here is from genome assembly GCA_035047345.1 of Bradypodion ventrale. Lineage (NCBI taxonomy): Eukaryota > Metazoa > Chordata > Lepidosauria > Squamata > Chamaeleonidae > Bradypodion > Bradypodion ventrale. The sequence goes on from JAWDJE010000001.1 coordinate 239,137,837, forward strand.
TGAGAAGATATCCACATACTCCCCCCGCCAAATTTACTCCCTGGCGGCCTGTGCCAAGTGGTCACTAGCAGTAAGGAATAGGAGCTTAGACCAACCCAGCCACCCCAAACATGCCCCTCAGGGTAGGGAACACCCCCCACCACGGGGCCCCGGGGATGTGTGTGGATGTACTCGCTTACACCGTATACTCACATGCTGCACCCCCGCGGGCCGCCCCCACCGGGGGTTCCGGCCCACTGGGGGCGTCGGAGCTCACGACCGACGTAGAGCTCATCACCGGGGCTTGACCCGCACCTGGCTGCTGGCTGGGGAGCTGCGAGGCAGTGGCCGAAACCGCGCCACGCGCCTGCAGCAGCTCAACCCTCCCTGTCGGCTGTTGTCCTCCTGCCGACAGCGCCTCAAAAGGAACCCCAAAAGGGGGGGGGGGCCCGCCTGACTGGCCCGAGCCAACGACGCTTCAAGGGCCGCAAGGCGGGCTAGTAAGGCTTCCACGGTGACCTGGGGCCAAGGGCCGGCCGGCCCGCACGGTCCAGACGTGGGTCCAGGTCCCTGTACCCCGGGACCCGAATACGGCCATTGGCCAATACCGAAGCCCGGCAGGGTCGGTGGAGAAACCTGCCAAGGCAGGGGGCCGCACCACCCCCCAAGGCTAGAGGGCCCCGGGGGAGGTGGCGACCCAAGAGCAGCAGGCCCAACCTGGTGGGCAGATGCAGGAGCGGTGTCCACCGCTCGCGGGCCGCGGGCCGGATCCCCTACCGCGCCCGCACTCTGTTCGCCCGCTCCGGGCCAAGGGGCAATAGACCCCATTCCGCCGATCCCGGCAGGGGCAAAGGCGGCTGCTGAGGAGGCGGCACCGCGGTCCTCCGACCTGGGTTGCGCCTCCTGACAGCGCGAGCCGCACTCGAAGCTGCCTTCTTCTTCGAAGGCATCTCCACCAGGAGTAAAGGGAAGCCAAAAAGGAAAAAATCGCCGCCAAAGGCTTCCTGGTAAGTTAAAGAGCGACGGAGCCACAGGGGAAAAAACTTCTCCGCTCCGTCGCTGAGGTAAAATGGCAGCTCGGCTGCCTCGTGGCCACCCCTTTTATCAGGGAGCTGGCCACGCCCCTAACTACCCGGATTCTCTGTCCTGTGGGGGGGGCGCAAAGGGCGCGGCGGCCATTTTGGCGCCGCGCTTGCATTCCTGGGGTCTAAGATCACTGCAGATGGCGACTGTAGCCATGAAATAAAAAGACAACTGATTATGGGGAGACAAGCTATGAGAAACCTGGGGAATATAGTGAGAAGCAGAGACATCACCTTGAAAACAAAAATTCGCATAATCAAAGCAATGGTATTCCCAGTGGTAATGTATGGGTGTGAGAGCTGGACCATTAGGAAGGCTGAGCGCAGACGAATAGATGCCTTTGAGATGTGGTGTTGGAGGAGAGTCCCTTGGACAGCAAAAAGAACAAATAGGTCAATACTGGAAGAAATCAATCCTGACTGTTCATTGGAGGGACAAATGGTGAAGATGAAGCTAAAGTACTTTGGACATCAAATGAGAATGGAGGACTCACTTGAGAAGGCCTTGATGCTGGGAAAAGTGGCGGGCAAGAGAAAAAGGGGGCGTCCAAAGATGAGATGGATAGATTGTATTGTGGACACAATGGGCACAGAGCTTGGTGGGCTGAGGAGAATGGTGGAGGACAGAGGTGCCTGGAGGGAAATGGTCCATGGGGTTGCAAAGGGCCGGAATCGACTGTGCGACTGAACAACAACAAGAAGAAGACCCTGTTCACAGATTCCCAAGAGCAGAATGAAATCTGATCCTCATCCATGCCTAGTGCTTACTCAAGGAGCAAAGTTGTATCAAATGATGGAAGTCACATGACTTTTCATCATGTAACTTTTTTATACAAAGCTATATCACCACATATGTTTACTCAAGATTTTGTAATCTCCATGTGCAGTCAAAAATGATACCGTCCCCACACACAGCTCACTAATCAGCAATAACAACTAACTCCTTGGTGTATTGGCTTTCAAACTATGTTCCAGGGAGCTGCAGTTTTTTTCAGAAATGTGCCTGGTTTCAACATGAAGACCAGGAACAGCAGGTCAAGCTCACCTGATACCACCCTTCCCACCACTTTTGAATTCTCTCTGTCTAAAGTATGTGGTCATGAGTCTTAATTCCTGTGGTACATTAGGGGGACCTGATTCCATGGTCAAGGCTCCTCAACAAACCAAGTAAGAAATTCTGAGTTGCCATGGATCTAGTCATTGAACATCTTGAGACAAAATTAGCTGCCATGGATATTAATCATCTCCATCCAACTCACATGCTGCATGAGCATTCAGTGGTTGTGGAAACTATATAAGCGTGTAAGAAGAAGGTGAAAGAGGATGGCCATATTCTGATGGCCATATTCTGCAGTGACCTCCAGAGAAAGATTACAAAGTATAGCTCTATATCTTTTCCCTAGATATTATGGTTTCTCTCATTGCATACTTGGTCATCTATTGTTGGAGCCAGAATATAGTGTCTGTGGGCAGTAAATACATTTCCCATAGATAGAATCAGTAACCATCCATTTGTATGTAAATAAAAATCCAGTGTATAGTCAGAAACAATGGTAGTGTGATGGTCAAATAAGCAGTCTGCTTCAGTTCAATTCAATTTCCAGACAGGAAGGGGTTTGCTTTCTTCTCTAATTGTGGGTCAGTTATTTTGTCTCAGTGAGAGCTGCTGAGCACTGAACCTGCCATAGCTCTCAGAAAGAAGACCAGAGTAAGGAGAAGAATAGGCAGGTCTCTGACTTTGTCCAAAGAAGGAGTAGCTGCAGTGAATTTGCTTCTCTCTAGAGATAATACTATGGCTGCAGGAATAAGGGGAAGGAAATTCTGGCCTCGGTAATTGCCTTCAAACATTATAGCAAATGGGGACAGGGAGACAACCTCCGCCTTTTATATATGGTATAAATGACAGAAGAGCTATCCTACTAAGGAGGAACTCAATATGTAAAAGATTAATCTGTTTTCTCTCTTATAACTTGTCTATGTAGATATTGTGCAATTGTAGATTCCAGTTCACTGAGCAGAAGCTGCATCTGAAACCTTTAAATGTAAAATCCCCTGTAATCGTCTATAGAGTTATTTTCAGATCTTCAATACATAATTATATTATTGTGGCAGAACAGCATACTCCAGTGGCCAGAAGACATTTAAACAATGGCTAAAATCTTGTTACATATCATAGTAAGTTGCAAGTAGCATAGGCCCATTGAATCTGTGATGATTTGATGAGTCAAGTCCTACTAATGCAATAGTCCTACTCTAGATGTGACTTACTATGCTATGCAACAGAATTTGAGCCAATGTGTGCAGATGTTTTCCAACTGCCTATACTGGCTTAATTTAAATTGAGAAATATAATACCAAAAATATAATTCGGATTACATGTACTTGAGCTAATTTGGATTTCAGTTTTGTCTATTTTCTTCATTTGTAGCATTAGACAGTTTCAGTATGACACATCTCAACAACAAAATCAACACTGGGTATGTGTGTCGTTTTTTTACAGGTATTTATATTTTGGGATTTTTTTGTTATATTTATTGATACAGTGAAGTATTTTTGTTTTGTTTTTATTAAACATGCCAGAATAGGCTGACATGTCTACCAACCTGAAACTGCAGCTACAAAGGCTCTAGTAGTTCATTTTTTAAAAAACCACCTAGATTTTGTTATCCAATAATAATAAACATCTATGTGGCTAATGTTTATGATCTTCCAAGTAAAAAAGAATAATGCAGGCATGATGATGATTTTGAAAAGGAGTGAAAAGGAAGATTTTAGAATTAGGGTGTCTCCGTAACCTGTGTAATATTTAGCTACTAGCAAAGGTTGCCCGGCGTTGCCGGGCTGTTTTAAATGGTGTTGGAAAGTTTTTGTTGTTGTTGTTGTTGTTGTTGTTGTTGTTAATGTTTGTAAAGAAGAGGTTAGTCTATAATTGAAGTTTTTAAAATTTTTATTTATACAAATTTTTTTTGGATGGCCTGTTATAAACTGTGATGAGTTTTGTTTGGTGTTTTGGTTTTGTGGATGAAAAAAAGAATAAAGGATGATATACTTTTTCAAAAAACTCTTGGGGCCTTTTGTGTGGGGCTATTGTGACTTTTTGAATTTTTTTATTATTCTGGGCAGCAAGTGCTGCTGGTAGGGGTTATCTTGTATTTTGACTGTTTTTTCTCTCGTGGCCTCTGGGTGGAGCTTCTTCCAGTAAGTAGTCTCTTTCTTTATTCATTTCTTTTCCAGTCGTTGTGGTATGAGGTCGTGTGGTGGTGAGTTGGCTGTTTTTCTTTATTTGGGGTGGTGGTGGTGTTTGGATTTTGTGGTGTTTGGCTGGGTGCTGGGTGTGTTTGGAAATGTTTGTTGTTGTTTACTTTTTTGGTGTTATTTTTGTTTGTTTTTGTGTATTTTTGAATGTTTTTGATTGTTTGTTTTTGTGTTTTTTGGTGTCCTACGGGGGGGATCCCCTCTCTGCCATCTCCCCTGGCTCTGGAAGGCTTGGGGGGACAGACCCCTTTTGTCTCCCCAAACCTTCCAGACTCATGGGACCCAGGAGAGGGGATCGAATCCAGGCTACCCTCTGATATTAAAATGGAAATCTCAATTGGGGATTCCCCCTTAATATCAGTGGGGGGGGGGGGGGTTGTGATCCCCCACTCCGCAGGCTTCCTTGGGTTTGGGAGGGTTGGGTTGAGAAAATGGGTCTGTCTCCCCAACCCTTCCGGACCCAGGAGAGCCATCGAGAGGGGGATTCCCCACCACCACCACCATTTTTAAAGAGAAGTAACCGCTTGGTTTCTTCTCTTTAATATGTGGCGTGTGTGTGTGTGTGGGGAGGGGAATCCCCTCTCTGCCAGGTCCCCTGGGGTCAGGAGGGTTGGGGAGACAGGCTCCTTTGGTCCCCCCAACCATCTCAACCCCAGGGGAGCCAGTAGAGAGGGGGAGCACAACACCCCTGCCCCCACCCAGTGATATTAAAGGGGAAACTCCGATTAGGAGCTTCAGGCGCCGATGGGGAGTGGGGCTTTGGTTCCCGTGGCTTGTCGGACTTGCTCTCCCGGTGTTTTTGTTTTTGTTTTATTTTTTGGGCGCCGGCTTCCTCAGCGTTCTGCGTGCTCATGGCGCGCAGGATGCTGGGGCTTGTAGTTATGGGTTTGTGCTTTGTGTTTGTGCTGCGTTTTTTAAAATGGTTTTCTTTTGATTGGCGTTTCCGAACGTTCCGTGCGCCGCGCCGTGCGAGAGCCTCTCAACCTGATTGGCTCTGGAGCGGCGCGGCACAAGGAATGTTGGGAAAGGAAGTTGTTTCCCTTTTTTCACATTTGTGGGGCTGTTGCCCCACTGCCTGTTTTCTCAACCCTTTGTTGACCTGCGGACCCAGATCGGCCGTGTGCACGAAGGGTGAGTGCAGGCAAGTAGGGTGAGGCATAGCAACCTATAGCAAGTTCCAATGGTTACCCCTTGGTTTTATAGATTAAGATACTAGTGTTCAAAGCTGTAGAGACAAAAGAACATTTTTGTATATATTATTGCTTGAAAATGAAGTGGGCCTTTTGTTTTTTTTTTTGTTTTTTTTTTTGTATGTGCACACTTCAGAACCTATGTGATTACTGCTTTCTGATGTGTATTTAAAAATAATTGCAATCTTTTAAAAAAGTAAATTCTTCTGAAGAGCTTTTTAAATAAACAATGAGATTCTGAGCACAGATACACTTTCCTAGATTCTTAAAGCTATATTTCAAAAGTACGTTTTCACAGAATGCAGTTTGTGCAAACATATTCTACTTCAGCTCTTTGAGGAGAGTACCAGAGGCATCAGACACCCTCCAAAGACATAAAGATGATGTGTTCTTAAAGGGCTACCAAAATCATCTGAGAAGGGGCCCCACATTACTTTGTCCTTTCTCTAGGATGCTCTCTCCCTAACCACAGCAACAGAGGTAGCCAGAACATCCCACCTCATCTTTTGTCACTGGGGATGTATTTGCCACTCTTCATTAGATGCCTGCAAGAACTAATCAGAACAGAAATGTACTGAATCAGGCATGCTGTGCTAAAAACGTTTGATATACTTCTAAACCACAAAGGTTGCCTTAGCCAAAATGTATGTGTTATGTAAGTACTGCTAAAGCAGAAAAGCCGCTAGAATTGACCAAATTCCCTTGTAACCTCATTATAACAGCATCTACCAAATGAACTAACAATATTGTGCTAGTTAAAGGAGTTTGCGGTATTAAAGTTTGGGGAATTAAAGTTTGTTCGTGTTAGTTAAAGGAGTTTGGGGTATTAAAGTTTGGAAAATGGGAATCTGATTTTTAAAAAATGGACAAACGAAATTGCCCATCTAATGAGTTTGTTGTTCTATTTAGAATGCCTGTGAATTTAGACATTTGACAGAATGGAATCAGAAAATGGAAGTAAAGGATGGGATTTGCCATTCAATAGTCTCCTTGCAAAGACACAGAAACCTTCCCAAGCCCAGCTGGAATATGTTATGTAGACTATACTACACAAACTTGCATAACTTAAGGGGGAGAAATGAATATTTACAATCTGTCCATTCACATTTCCTTCTGTAGCCAATTTACAGCTTTGTAATGTAATTAATGTTTCACAAAAAATTATTTGTGGATGAGTAGATGTTTAAAAAATAATTTTGTAAGAATAGATTCCAGGCAAAGAAATATTCTCAAGGATAATCCTGCATCCCTAACAAGACATCAATTCCTGTCTCCTCTCTTGTTTCTGATGTATTTTCATACTTTTCTCCAAGTTTATTAGGAGTAAATGAAATACATTGTGTCAGATGTCAACATTTTTCCATCTTGGATGTAATTTGACCAGTCACCGTCATTTCTTGATGGGGCAAATGTGTGTGACTTACCCAACTCATCAATTTGGTTTAAAAGATCAACAGCATCCAGCTTCACCATGAGCTTGATAAACACTTGAACAAAAGGATTCCTCAGTGTATTCTATCAAATGACATAATGCATTTGTTTAAACAATGAAAATCAAATACATCCTGCTACTTTTCAAAATTAAACCCATAGCTGTCAAAGTAAACAGAGGAAAGCTTGGACACTTCCTAGCAAATGCTGGAGCCCCGGCTGCAATAATTCAGAATCTAAGGGCCACATTTGTGATCCCAGAGACTGAGATTAAGGTTGTGAGACAGCAAATATTGATAAAAGGACTAAATTAACACCATGCTGCCATATTAAATGTGTACCGGGGTGTGTGTGAGAAGTTGTGAGCATTAGCATACTAGATCTCAATGTACAAAACTGGCATGGAGGAAAAACATTTTGAAAACATGACTTTAATCAGTTTCTTAAGCAGGTTTAGCAGTGCACCTAAGTTTTATTTGAAATCCTGCAGGGAGGCATTCTGGAATTCAAAATGAGAGGGTCTGCTTAGAGAATATGTGCAATGTGATTCCACAGTTCAGTTTTGATTTCTAAAAACTGAGATTAGTTATAAACCTCAAGCAGGTCTGGGCTAAATGCAAATCTTGCTATAGTTACAAAGTGGTTCCTCTGAATGACAGAGGATTCCAAATGTGCCTGGAAGGTGTCTGTTCCAACAACCTCAGTAAGCATGTTTCACGGGAGGTTTGAGGGCATATTTCGGACAACGATAACCCATTGTTCAAACATTATGAGATGCGTGCTTCCCCCATGCTAAATCCAAATTAATCTCCAAAAGGATCATGTGTTCCCTACCAGCCTTTGTTTCCACATATTATGCTGAATTTGCTGTATTCTACAATTGATTTTGCCAAATACACCATCAGGAATTTTAACTGCTTCACCAGTACTGCTTCATCAGTACTGTACAGAAGAGTGGCTGCAAAACATCATAAGAAAAAAGAAGAAAACCTTTTCTTCTAAGAGTTAGACCAGGGGTTTGCAACCTATGGCCTGTGGGCCGGATCCGGGCCCCCAGTGCCAAATAATCTGGCCCCCAAGCTTGCTCCAGCCGCCCTTCCACCCCCACCACAGGAATTGGCTACGGACTCATTTACAGCCATGTAAATGCATTTACTACAGCCGTAAATGAGTCCATGGTCATCGTAAACATGTTTACTACAGCCGTGGATGCGTTTTATGACACCAATCTGGCCCGCTCAGCTGTCTGAGGGGCGTGGTCTGGACCGCAGCTGAAAAACATTGAGAACCCATGAGTTAAACTATCAGAAAGGAATAGAAAAGGCCATATCTGAAACATATCATTTGTCTGAGTAGGAGCATGGACTTACGAAGAAAAAAGCCAGAATGTTACAGTTTCAATCCAACTGTATTTTAGTTTAGCTACAATATAGCTACAATATACAAACAGAGTGGGTTGGGTAGTACAAGGAAGCAATGGGATAGAGGTATTGAATCCCCTCTGCTTTTCCCCCACCACTATAGTCAGGCAGTTTATTACTGGGATGAGAAACTGGCTGAATATAGTCAGCCCACTTAAGGAAATGATTTTTCGGGGTACAGTTGCTATAAAAGTGCTGCAAGATTTGCAAAATAATTACTAAGAGATTAAACTAGCCCTGGAAATTAGAAGGTTGCGCCAAAAGGCATGGGAAAATATTTGCACTAAATGCAGCTTCCAAACCATATTCTAAATTTGTCATACGTAGATCCTTCCCATAAAGCTTGTGCATGGCTATTTTGGTGAGCAGTTTAGATTAAAATATTCCTAAAAGTGAAACATGGCAAGCACCATCTAAAAACTGAAGTGACTTAAACACTTTTGGTGCTCCAGACTTTTCTCTTCTGGTACACACATGGAAAGAAATTCATTCACACCTTGTCTCCTTTAAGCTCTTCTTTCCTTTCTCATCACACGTAAAAACAGTCATAAGGCTAACAGAGTGGTAAACTCATTCACCTTCATAGACCTGGTCTATGAAGATATGCCCAGGAATGCAAGTATTAATTGCTTGCATTCCTGGGCATTTTGTCTTTCTTTGTGGTAGGACATTTTTCTTCTTCTGTTACCATATGTATTTCAAAGCTGTCAATATAGTGAAATGGATTTTTCAAAGTAGAGAATTCCTAGATTATGCAGCAGGCTGGACATCCTATGCAATGGAATTCTCATCTACCATAGTATCAAAGCAAAATGTGAAATCAGTGGTACAGGTTAATCAGATGAAAAGTGATTGTTTCTTACCTTCACTATTGGAATAGTTTCGTTCAACATAGTTAGTGAGTTCATGAGTAGTACTGAACTGTCCAGCCACTCCTGAGACTTTTGTGTTAAACCAGCCATCAGTTTCAAAGTTGAATTAGACTTGAGAGAATTGAAACAAAACAAAAGAAATTGTAACATCAATAAAAATGCATATCTAGGCAATCACACAGATTTAAAGCATAAAGCTCTCAATATAAACGTTTTATCTTTATCACAAAATAATATCCAGTTTGCTGCCTCAGTCACAAAAACAAATGATTACTAATATGATAATAACACTAATTTAGAGCGTTTAGGAGTGCTTGAGGTCTTGGTTTGCTTGTCTTTTGAGACCATGCTTGTTCACATTGATAGTAATTCCTAAGCAGCTGCTTTTACAAGATACCTTCTCAACCAAGTCATATATTCTGAAGTCCAATTTACATTATGAATTCTACACCTCCCTTAGTTACCAAAGAAACATCCATCTAATTGGTATTTGCTGAAAGTCCCAAGAGCTTTCTAATAGCTGAGAACTATTGATTTTATAGAGCACGGCTTTACCTTCTCCATGATTGCTCGTGTTTCAGGAGTGTCTGGTGTATACAAAACCCTCCCAAGCAGCATGGGCTTTAGAAAAGACCAGATCAAAGCCCCGGCAGGTGTCTTAACCAAGTCCAAAAAGAATGATAAACAGAACGGTGCTAAAAAAAGAAGAAGATGATGGGGAAATTAGCACACATAACACAGATGCACACAGTCTTAGGATATTTGCAGGTTGCTGACAAATTCTTGTGAATTCCCTAGGAAGTCTTGTCTTCACATATTGATGTAATACTATTTGACAAAGCTAATCCTCCCCAAAGATCTCCCATTGCTGAACTCTGCTAACAAGGTTTGCATTGCTCGAGAGGGGGAAAAACACCTTCTGTTTAAAGCTAAATGGAACTTTTGGAGCTCAGTGGGACCAATGCCTGCCAATATAACTGGGGAGAAGAAGAACAACTCCTCCGAATGAATGCAGTGACATTTTGAATATAAAATCCAAATTCATCGGGGATTTGAGATTTTGTGGTGAATTACAGGCGCTTCAGCTTTTGTCTAGATTACACCAGTTTTCAGAAACAAACTTTTCCTCATAAACAGGTTCAAAGCTTGCTCTTCTTTCCAAAGGGTCTTCAAAAACTCAGCAGAAGTCATTCCCCTCATCCTCATTTTCATGTTCTTCAGATTTTAGAGTGGATGTCCCTTATGAACATCTCAAAACACCAAACAGAGTCAAGCTGATGGCTCTGTTGAATAATGGGGTACAAACCAAACCAGCAAATAAAGGGTTAAACCAAGGGCCCCAAATGAACAGCTTAAAGTAACCAATCATAAAACTAGTTCCCCCTCCTGTTTCTTAATCCGGGACTGGATCACTTAAAAGCCAGCACAGATCCTGATTGATGTTACATGAAACCTCATAATAGGTGAGTGCCAAATTATGCAGTAAAGCCACTGATGGTATTTAACTTAAGTAACACATCTCTCTGTTTTATTGGAAATAGCCAAAGGTTGCTGGCACAGCCAACTCTACATTTAACCTCCTGTGATTGGCTCTCATTGCACTATTGTTGTGTCTAATTTACTCTGCTAGCTATATATAAATGCACACCTTCAGCAGGTCATATGGCTTAAGAACAGTTTTGTCTTAGTTTTTAAACTCAAATAGGCTCATCTCATTCAGTCTTGCCACTCAACCAGTAGTTGGGTTATTGATAATTCAACGCCTCATTATCAGGCTTGCCCAGACCTGCTGCCTTAGCTGTACTGAATGTGCTCCATGAGCAAAACATCTGCTTTTCCACTGAACAATACCACAAAAAAGAGCCCACTGTTCAGAAGGAGAGCAGTTATTCTGTTCAAGGATCACAGTAACAGAGGATTTCAGGTAGCAGGGCTGGGTAATGAACCAATGGTTTACATTGTTCAGCTTATACAAAAAAGCACAACATTCCACCCACAAAACTTTGCAATATACAGTAATACCTCATACAAAGTCCGCTTCATACAACATCGCATTCATATAACATCGCCTAATTCCTTGAAAAAAGTTGCCTCATACAAAGTTGTGCGACTTTGTATGAGGCATTGGGGTTTTCCCAGGTTGCATTGTGCCTGGGCAGTATAAAAGGCAGGACACATGCGTGCATTGCTCTTGTGGATTTTGCATGAGGCGAAGAGTGTTTTAAGAGTGGTTTTGAGCACGATTTTGGATCTTTTGAATTTTTTCGTCAGAATTTTTAGAAGCATTCCTGGGATTTTTGCAGCATTCTTCAGGTTCTTGGACAATCAAGGTTGTTTGACATGTTTTTGTAATGTTTTTAGCCTTTAGACAATGATTTCTTAAAGTTCTGTCAGTTCCCTGTCTGTTTCCTTGACTTTGCCCTGAAGTCTGTGCTGTTATAGTACAATGTATCTCTATGGAAATGACATTGTATGAGGCATCGTGGCAAGGATTTGGACGTTGTATGAGGCATCGCGGCTAGGATTTTGCATGCCTCATACAAAGTCCAAATCCGTATAAAGTCCAAACTTGTGGAACTTATGGGGTTAAAAAATAAATTTGACCAGTCATAATTGAAGGAATTTTAATGATCTACAACTTTCTAATTACATGTAGTAGACAAAAAATGCATGATGTGGAAGATATAATCGTAAAACTGAGAAGAGTGCTAAAATTTTGCAGTTTTTGCCCCCCCCCCCCCAAGGTTCCACAAGGAAATTTTGTTGGATAAATTGGGTGTAGCTCCACTGGGCACCCATACACAACATCCCAGAGTTTCATTAACTTGGGAATTTTTGCAAGGTCTAAAGTACATCTCGACTGGGCTAAGTGTCTTCAGCAAGAAATCTAGTTAACAACTCACAGGAATCCTGTGGAATGCCATATTTCTTCATGATATGCTCCACATGCTCTTCTTGTATGGAAGAATGGTGAACATTCTGTTCTTCAAAATCAGGCAGCAGGGATACAAAAAACAATGGAGTGATTTCTTGGTTGCAGAAGGCTTTTGAAATGGCTTTGAATGTCTTTCCATCTATTGTTAGTCTGTTAGTCTGAATGAGTGCCTGTTGAAACAGAGACAACATACTGAACGGAATGAATGATAGACCAAAGGGAAGCCAATGATAGCATTCAAATTTATACAGGGCATAACATTCTTATGGCACCATTTAACACTGCCTGCCTGTATGGGCTGAGAGCATTTAATGTTGTATGGATGTAACCTTTCACAGTCCCCTGTAGCTCCATTAGAACTTTCACCATACTGTATTTCATAAGAACATAAGAACAGCCTTGCCGAAACAGGCCACAGCTCATCCAGTCTAGCATTCTGTCTCACACAGTGGCTCACCATTTGCTTCAGGGTATTTCACTGTAATCTACATCTACTACACAGCTATACACAAAAAACAACGAAAACAGAATTATAGAACAATGTTATCCTGATATTCACTACAGATGATTATTCTACAGGAAACAAAAGACAGGGCATTTCACATAATTAGCGGGACTGTACATTAATTGCCACTACAGTAAGCAAACTTTATGTTGCGTCAAATATACATTAGAACCTATCTGAAAACGGGGCTACCAGGACTCAGACATATGACCCTGTAATTTTCCCCGAAATCTCTGACAGGGTTTTATCCTGCCACGGTGTGATAATTAGCTGTAAATATGAAGCTGTTTGTGTTATTAGCTCACTTTGTGAAAAGTCACTGCTGAACACTTATCCCCTCCAGAAGTATAGGTCTATTGGCTTTTGTTTCAGTAACCTAACCCGGGTATTCCTCTGGATACAAGTTTCTTTACACTTTAAGACCCATGGTCATACCTGTCAACTATCCCATTTTTCACCAGGAAAACCCCTTATTTTTACCCCTCTTCCTACCCCACCCCCACTCCGTTTTATTAATTTCCCTGTAATATCACTTATTTTTTTTTAAAAAATCCTGACCAGAGCCTTCACAGGTGAAGCTGCATTATGTTTCTCCTGCCACCAGAGGCCGCTGCGCTGTGGCTTTTCGCTTATGGAAGGGGAGAGAGAAAGAGAAGGTGGTGGGGGCTGGGACCTTCTCTTTCATTTCCCTGCCACATGGTCATGGAGACTTCGGTTTTGCTGCTGTTGGTTGGAGCCACCATGGGACGGGAGTCTACTCTAGGTGAGCGATATTTGATATATGCAGGGGAAAATCAGCTCTTGGTCTAGGGCAGAGACTTCTCTCTCACTCTCATGGTTTATTGAGCTGTTTCTGCTCTGCCTCATGGAGGCTTTCATTTCTGTTCTAGAATTAACTTGGGAGGGGCGGATGTTGCTTGATCACTATATGAGAGAGAGAGAGAGAGAGAGCTGAGGTTTATTTTGCTTGCAGTTGCCTGGCTGGGTTCCTTTTACAGTAGGGAAAGCTGTTGCCGAAGGTTTCCCCACCCTGCCCAACAGGCACCCCACCTTCTAACAAACCATCTGGACTGGAAGGAGATTAACTCCTCAGCTGCTGGGAGGCTTGGAAACTACAGAGGTTGCTTTTTACTTTACTAATTCCCTTCCTTAAGCTGGATCCGACATTCTCAGGTGTTGGTGTTTCAATTGGTTGCAGTGAGGAACAAATAGATTGGTTTATCCCTTGTTCCTCCACCCTAATGTGTGCAGGGCTAGTTCATTAAAGCCAAGCTGCTTACAAACAGTTGGTAACCCTAGGGGGCTGGTTTACTATTCTGCACTTTGCTTCCCAGGAAAACAAATTAATTAAAAATGAGTAAACAAGGAAGAAAAGAAAAGAAAAGTCCCCCAAGAAGATGGGGAAAGGGTTCTTTGGCCCACACAGCTTTGTGCCCATTGCATCTACAATACCATCTAGCCATCTTATTTTTGGCCACCCCCTTCTTTTGTCCTCCACTTTTCCCAGCATCAAGGCTTTCTCAAGTGAATCCTCTCTTCTCATTTGATGTCCAAAGTACTTTAGCATCATCTTTACTATTTGACCTTTAATGAGCAGTCAGGATTGGGGATCCAGGGCACTGTGTGGTCCTGGTTTTCCTCATTTCTGAAGGGCCGGACCCAGTCGGTGTGGTTGGAGAGTGAGAGGTCCAGCCCTAGGCCCCTCCAATATGGGGTTCCTCAGGGCTTGGTGCTATCTCCTCTCCTTTTTAGCATCTACATGAAGCCGCTGGGTGAGATCATCCGTTCCCACGGGGTGCGGTACCATCAGTATGCGGATGACACTGAGTTGTACATCTCGGCCTGTGGTGATCCCAGCGATGCTGTCAAAGTCCTATCTGGGTGTCTGGAGGCTGTGGTGGTCTGGATGGGGGCCAATGGGCTACAACTGAATCCCAGCAAGAGTGAGTGGCTATGGATTGGGGGGTCCTGTGCTGTCCCGGGTACTACCATCTTTCATCTTGGATGGGGCAGTCTTGCCCAGACAAACCTGGTGTGCAATTGGGGGTCCTCCTGGACTCACAACTGCTGCTCGAAGAATAGGTGGTGGCCGTGGCCAGGAGGGCTTTTGCACAGATATGGTTAATCTGCGCCCGTTCCTGGACAGGGACTCCTTGCTCATGGTCACTCATGCTCTGGTCACCTCCAGACTAGATTATTATAATGGGGCTGCCCTTAATGACAATTCAGAGGCTGCAGCTGGTCCAGAATGTGGCTGCCCAGGTGGTGATGGGGTGTGGACGTTATGCCCACATCTCACCACTACTTCGGGAGCTGCACTGGTTACCAGTGTGCCTCCGGGTGCAATTCAAGGTGCTGGTTTTGACATTTAAAGCCCTATATGTTAGTGGGCTAGGATACCTAAGAGACCGCACTGCCCTAAGGATGTCTGTCCATCCAACCACCTCTCTAGCACAAGGAGGAGGGCCTTCTCCGTGTCTGCGCACTGGAACCTCCTGCCAACAGAGCTACATCTCCAGAAGGAATTGCTGACCTTCAGAAAAGAACTCAAAACCTGGCTGGCTGGCCAAGTATGGGGTGCAGGTGGAAGGGTGACCTCCGTTGGGTGGTTGGTTTAGTGGAAAATCCCTCCCCTTTGGTCCCTTCAGCCTTTTTTAGGCGGTGGGAAGTTTTAATTCAGTTTTAACTATGTCGTTTTTATCTATGACTAGCATAGTTTGCCCGGCATTGCCGGGCTGTTTTAAATTGTGTTGGAAGGTTTTATTTTTTGGTAATGCTTGTAAAAAAGAGGTTAGTCTGTAATTGTTCTTTTTAAAAATTGTATTTATGCACAATTCCTTTATGTTTTCATTTGTTAAATAGATTGTATTGTTGTGATACTTTACAGTAATAACAACTTGTATTTTGTAATTTTTCTAATGTGTTTTTGAATATTTGCTTTAACATATATGTTAATTTTTGTTACGATGCCGGGCTGTTATAAACTGTGATCAGTTTGTTTGGGTTTTTTGTGGATTAAAAATAGAACAAAGGATTATATAATTTTTTCTAAATTTTCTATTTAACCAAATAATATTTTAGTATGTGACCTTTTTTAATGGTTGTATTGTAGGTAATAATTTTAAAAATGTGAAAGTACACGTTTTTTTACATTCAATGTTTTTAAACTGTGTTTAGATGTTTTGTTATTTATTTATTTATTTATTTATTTATTTTTCACGCTTATATACCGCCCACTCAGGTACAACCCAACTCAGGGCGGTTTACATACCGGACAGTAAATACATAAAAAGACACATGATAAAACAAAGTTAAAAGTTAAAAAACCCACCCCTAAAAGGTGCGCAAGTACGGAAGGGACCTTGGGGGAAGGCACACTTCTCTATACCAACCACCCAACGGTACCCCCATCCCCACCCGCACCCCAAACTTGGTGCACCAGCCAGGTCTTTAGTTCCTTCCTAAAGGGAAGGAAAAACTAAACACAGGATTTTAGAAATCTTTTTATGTTATCTTTTTGAGATATATTTGTGATTTGTGTAAAATTGTGATTTTGTGTAATGTTTTTGACTTGTTTTTACTCTTGTGGCTTCTAGGTGGGGCTGTTGAGTCTTTTTGAGTTGATTTTACTATTGTGCCCTGCAGGTGGGGCTGCTAGGGGGTTTGGTTTCATTTCAGGTGTTTTTTCTCTTCTGGCATCTGGGTGGTGCTTCTTCCGGTAAGTTGTCTTTGTTTCTTCATTTCTGTTCCGGTCGTCGTGGAGGGAGGACATGCTTGTAAGTTGTCTGGTTTTCTTTCTTCTGGGATTTTTCCTTGTTTTGGTTTTGTGTTGGTGGGCTGGGAGGTGTTTCTGTTTGGTCTTTTGTGTATTGGTTTATTTTTAGTTTGGTTTAATTGGTTTGATTATTTCTGGTTGTGTTTAATTTGTTTTATTTTGTTGTTTGTGGTTTTGTGGTGTTGTGGAAGTTTTTGTTTGTGTATTTTGTGGCTTATTTATTTTTGTTTATTAATGTTTTTTAAATTATTGATTTATTTTTGTTTATTATTTTGTAATAGTTTTGGTGTTTATTTTGTTGTTTTCTTTTTGGTGATGTTGGTGTTTAGGGGTTGTTTTGGGGTGTGCGCACACACACACTGGGCAGGTTTTAAAAGTGCTGCCCAGTATGTGTGTGCTGCACCCTGGTGAGTACCTCCGGGAGGCGGAGGCAATGACCGGAGCCCCGTTCGCTGCCTTTGCTTCCCGGGGAATTGGTTTGCTTTCAACGGGGGGGGAGAGGTACTGGTGCATTCCCCCCCTGAAAGCGAAACACTTCCTCGGGAAGTAAAGGCAGTGACCGGAGCCTCATTCGCTGCCTTTGCTTCCCGGGGAATTGGTTCGCTTTCAAGGGGGGGATGCTCCAGCACCTTTCCCCCCCCCTTGACCCCCTCCGTTTTTTCTGGTGTTTTTTCCCACCCCGGCTCAACTTTCCTTGAGGCCGGTGGTGGTCTCGCAGTGTCTTTGGTGGGGTAGCGTGGAGGAGAGGGAGTCCCCCCCCCGTTGCTCCGGGAAAGAAGGGCAGTGGGTGTCTCGCGGTGGCATTTTGTTCCTTTTATTTTGTGTGGCTGTGAGGCACTGAGTCTGCTTGCTGGGGACTTGCGCTCCAATTGTTTTTTGTAAGTTTATTTTTCACGCGCTGGCTTTCTCAGCATTCTGCATGCTCACGGCACGCAGGACGCTTGGACTTGTAGTTTTGAGTCTGTGGTTTGTGTTCATGCACCGGTTTTTTTTATGAGGCTTGATTTCAATTGGCTGCGATGCGTTTCCCAACATTCTTTTTGCTTGCGCCTCTCAGCCTGATTGGCTGTGGCGCAGCGCAAGAAACATTGGTAATTGAAGTTCTTTTTCTTTGTTTGAGTTTGTGGGTCTCCTGCCCCACTGCCACATTTCTCAACCCGACAGTTACCTGTGAACCCAGTTCGGGCAAGTGCACGAATGCTCGGTACAGGATAGTATGGCCGGGTGCAGGATCCTTTGTCAAATTACAATGGTTAACGCTCGGATTTATAGGTAAAGATTGTGAACCACCTCCCCCCCTTCCCTGCCTTCCCCCCCTCACTGGCAGGGAAAGGGGGAAATGGAATGCTTCCACCTCCCACCCTTCCCTGCCTTCCCCTCCTCACTGGCAGGGAAAGGGGGAAACAGAACCCTTCCGCCTCCCACCTTTCCCTGCCTCCCCCCTCTCACCGGCAGGGAAAAGGGGGAAATGGAACCCTTCCACCTCCTACCATTCCCTGCCTCCCCCCTCGCAGGCAGGAAAAAGGGGGAGATGGAACCCTTCTGCCTCCCACCCTTCCCTGCCTCCCCCCCCCCCCACGCTGGCAGGGAAAGGGGGAACGAAACACTTCCACCTTCACCTTCCCTCACTACTCACCCGGGTGCTGCCTCCTCACCTGCAGCCTCCCCCCTCTCTATGTACCCCCCCAAAACCACCTACTCACCTGCCGCCTCCCCCTCTCCCCCCTCTCTCTCTGTGTACCCCCCAAAACCACCCCACCAATCAACACACAATCCAAACCTGCCTGGCAAGGCCGGGTACAATAGCTAGTAAATAAAATAAAATAAAGCCAGTCGTATCCGACTCTAGGGTATGGTGCTCATCTCCGTTTACAGCCAAAGAGTCTGCAGACTTTTCCATGGTCATGTTGCAGGCATGACTAGATGCCAGAGGGTGCAAAATGCTGTTACCTTTCCCACCAAAGTGGTACCTATTTATTCTACTTGCAGTTTCATGCTTTCCAAATGCTAGGTTGGCAGGAGCTGGGACAGATGACAGAAGCTCACTCCGTCAAAAAAAAAAGCCTTAATAAAGATAAGTTCTACTTGGCAATGGCATATGGGCAGGATTTTAATTTTTTTAATTGATTTAAATATTTTATTAAAATATTATCCTTTCCACAAATTAAAATATTATTCCTCTCCACAATATATGGCGAAACTAGCAATCTGCTTTTTAGATGTGATGCACATTTTGTTGAGCTTCGAATATATTTTACTATTGTAAAGGTCACCCATACTTTAAAGTCAGTCGTATCCCACTCTAAGGTACAGTGCTCATTTCTGTCTACAGCCAGACATTTCTGTGCAGACATTTCTGTGGTCACATGGCAAGCAGGACTAGACACCAGAGTGCATGGGATGCTGTTACCTTCCCACTGAAGCAGTAACTATTTATCTACTTGCAAGTTCTTGCTTTCAAACTGTTAGGTTGGCAGGAGCTGGAACAGACAGGCACTCACTCTGTTGTGCAGCACTCGGATCTCGAACTGCTGACCTGCCGACCTTCCAGTCATCAAGTTCATCATCTTGACCACTAGGGCACCGCAGTCCCATGTACTATTGTCACTAGAGGTGACTAATCATCAGTTTTAAGTATAACTATATGGAAAGAATTCTTGTCTCTGACTACTGGCAAATAAAACAAACCTTAGAAAGTGGTGCATTTCTGGACTGCCGCAGTTTTTTGAGGGAATGAATTGCATCTAAGAGTGGTTGGATGTCAGATGCAACCTTCTTCTTGAAACTGTCTAATTCTTTGAGGAGACTAAATGCTTTATCCAGAGACGTTTGTAGCTTCATAGGTAAAAGAACCTGCAGTACACAAGAGATAGGAATATTGCAGACAATATGACACAATATGACCAAATGTGATTACTTCGGGGGACACAATATTGATAAAACTGGAAACCATCAAATCCCATTTGCTGCAATAGGAACAGTAGACACCTGTTTAAATTAGTTTTAAAACTACTTAACCAGAATTCGCTAACATGATGTTGTAAACTTAAGCTAACAGAGAATAAGATTCTTTCTGCATTATTCCAGTTGAAAACTGGTAACAACTTTCCAGAAATTCACCTCTGCTTTACAGCAGTGCAGTACTGTATACGTTTGAAGATTTATTGTTTAAATATGTTCTTCTGAGATAACAAAGGGAAATATGTTTCTGTATTCCAGCAGGTTTGGACAGTAATATATATATTTCAAAGCAGTCTCTTCTCTGAGGCCAGGGACTATAACCTTTTCCCAGTGAGAGTTACTGTCTCTATTAATAATTTCAGCAGCCTTTAATGCCTGAAGATGACAATTTGCACTCTTCTTCTGAGAACAACACACAGTACAAGATACGGAGGAGAATCACAGCATACCTACAGGGATGGAAGGTCTTGCGAGAAACCGCTGAGTGTCACTGATCTTTGGGTCATACCACACCTCAGACTTTGCCTTTGCTGCTATTCACAAATGTACTATCACAGAGACATGTCAGTTTTTGTTCTTGTTGAACAATACTCTCAAAGGTACAAATCTTCTCTTTCTTTCATAAACTCTCCTCAGGTGCACTAAAATCTCTAAGGGAGATGACAGAACTGTGGGGAATAGGCAATTCTCTTTCCTTGGCTCAAGGAAAATGTTTGCCATACTAGCACATCTGACTGGGACCAGAAGAAAAGACTTTTCGGTGTCTGCCCCGGCCATGTGGAACCTATTACCACCTGAATTGCACCTCCAGACAGAGATTCTCCCCTTTAGGAAGGCATTGAAGACCTGGCTGTGCCAGCGGGTGTGGGGTGCATGAGGTGTGACGGCCCAGTCCCGCTGGCTTGTATAGTGGCCTTGTTTCTCAACTGACTTGCCTATTTTTATTCCTCCCCTTCTCCTTTCTATCCCTTTCTATCTCTTTTATCTCTTTCTCCTTTTAACTTTATTTAGTATCTTCTTAAGGGGTTAGGGAGGGTATTGGAGGGTTTAGATGTTTTTAAGATTGTGTATGCTTTAATTTTTTGCTGTAGGCCGCTTTGGGTCATCCAGGGATAAGGAAGGCGGGGTATAAATGTTGTAAATAAATAATAGTCACAAGGGTGCCACCAAGAGGGTGCCACCCCTGGTTCCAATAATTTATATGAGAACCCCAAAATAAAATAAAATAAAATAAGTAATCTCCTGTGAAATCAGACACCCCATCTGAAGAAGCTAAGGCTCTAAAATGGGGGTTCCCAACCTTTTCGGGCCACAGTCTGGTCACGTGGTTTAGCAGGCTGGTCACATGGTTCCTCCCACCAGGAAGGGGAAGTAAAATGCACCCACGCATGTGCAGAACCCTGCCGTAAATTTATTTATTTATTTGTTCAAATTTATATAGCCGCCCCCCTCACCAGGGTAACTTTGGGCGGCATTACATCCACTAAAAATCCAATTAAAAAACTAAAAACCATTAAAACCCTTATCAACACATAAAAACTCATATAAGCTCATTTACCCACCCCAACTGAAGAGAGGGACAATTATCTCACGTGCCACCGAGCAGGGGCCACCTTCCCATCCATGTCCCACACATGCCCTGCCAGCCATGTTTTAATTCTTTTCTAAAGGGCAGCAGCTCTGTCTGTAACTGCAGTTCTACTGGCTGCACATGCACATGCATGTGCGGCTGTCAAAAATGCATTTATGATAGCCGTGGGTCATTTATGGCAGTGTTTTGTGTATGTGTGGGTGTATTTTACTTCCACTTCCAGGAGCAGTGAGGGCAGCATGGGCTGGATGGAATGGTGCCATGGGCTGGATCCAGCTTGCAGGCCATAGGTTGGGAACCCCTGATCTAAAACTTCAGGGACATGGCAAGTCTACCACTCTGTAGAGGCGTCCCCATAAAGTTGAACATTAGCCTACAGCACCTAAGTCTCGGCAAGTCTCAGAATTTTAGCCTTTTCGTTGTGAGATCTTCCAAGCAAGGGACAAATCTGAAGGTATGGGTGCGTAATATAGAGGACAAAGTTGACCTGAGCAATTATTTTACTAAATATGAACCACCAAGAGCTTGACTGAAGTGTTTCCTTCGATGACTAAGCTGGCTGGGGGATTGTGGGAAATGTAGTCCAAAAAGTAACTTTTCCAAACTCTGGGCCATTCCCATGTACATCAAATCCATTTTGTCATCCTAATCCAATGTGAGATGTGACAGTATAAAAGAGAAAATATCCTATATCCTATATCCAATTTATCTTTAGTTTTCAAAGAATTATTCAATTTATAACTCTGATGGAATTAATTATTACCCTAAGTACTGTAAATCTTCAAGACATTTCTCTAAGAATCTCCCACAAGAGGGGTGCATCTTCAAATATATGTACCATATAAATATAGCAGTTGATTAAACAACAGTCAGTATAACAGGAAGATGTTGAGAAATGCATATTAAAGCAGAATTCATTAAAATTTTGTTTGACAATATATTTTTTAAATTGAGATAATTCAGATGAGAATCCACAAATAAAATAAAATAATTACAATCATGGATGACTCAGTAAGGTTACTTGATTCCTTGGACTTTCTTTCTGCTATGTATATACAGCAGAAAATGAGTCTACAGGAGAACAGCCTAAACCAGTGATGGCCAACCTTGGCACTCCAGGTGTTCTTCGACTTCAACTACCAGAAACCCAAGTCGACACTCCTGCTGATCAGAGTTTGTGGTAACTGAAGTTCAAGAACACCTAGAGTGCCATGGTTCACCATCATGGACCTAAATCATAGAAAGTTACTATATATAATCGAGTATGTCAATGCAAATGTAAGTCGAAGTACTTAATTTGGACATCTAAAACTAGGAAAATAGATTGACCCAAGTATAGGTTGGGGGTGGAAAATGCAGCAGCTGCTAGTGAGTTTCAAATAATCAAAAAACATGAAAATACAGTAAAATTAATTAATTTAAACATTTGTGCGGACATGTTTTTGAGTGTTTATGGTAGTTACTGATTTTTTAAAAAACTGTATTTGCACCACCAACCAGTGGTGGTGCTGCAGGGGAAATGGGTGGACAGGCCAACTGCACTGATGCAGGAAGCGATGCTCTAGCCTAGCCTCTTGCTCTCCCTGCAAGCAGCAAGCATGGCTTCCCCCTCCATCTTGGCCACATTGAGCAGGGACAAAGACACGAAAGTAAGGGAAACCCTTTCTTTTTATGCACAGGTTTAGTTTCCCACTGAAATGCATTGGAAGCAAACAAATTAATTTCTTGTATTCTGAATCTTTTCTGTTTGTTTGTTTCCAATGCATTTAAATGGGAAATCGTGATTTACATCCTCTTGTGGCCATATGTTTTCCTTTCCCTTCTCCTGAAGCCGAAAGTCACATTTAAGCTCCTGCACCGCACTGAATCCAGCACAGTTTGGGGACCCACAAGGTTGTTGAGTCACCTTTTTTGGACCTCATTTTGGAGGCTAAAGAACTCGACTTATACTTGAGTATATATGGTAACTGAAAAACTGCGGATGAGGTACAAACCTTGCACATGAAGTTGTAAACATCTAGGTGATGAAGAAATGTGATCCCCAAAAGATAAGACTTGTGGGCCCTTTCTGCAAGTGACAGGTTGCAGAATTGCTGTGTTACAGTTCCCAGCTTAGTATCAATGGCATCAGTATCACAGGACTCCACTTGCAGTATCTGAAAAATTAGCTGCAATGACAGAAGAATAGCAGGTTGTTAAGGAGGCAGTTCTTTCTAATGAAAATAAATTAACCAGCTCTCTCTTCTTTTTTAACACTTTGCTCAGTGCCACCTTGCAAAATGGAGCACAGAGAGTAATGTGTCCTTTTTCACACAATAATCAATATACTGAAGGATTTCTTTAGCATCTTGCATCATTTCTTTAGCATCTTGTTCTCAAATTCATATTGCAGAAGAGCAGTGTCATGCATTCCAAAATTCACCACAACTCTTTGGTCCCAAAATGTCTAAGGCTGCAGATGCATGTGCTATGCAGTTATATAAATTTCATAATATTTCAGTGCACAGTCTCTGAACTTCAATAGAAACCAAATCACAATCCCATTATTCTTTTGGGCAGTTATTGTAGAACTAAAGTGCTACAACAGTTTGTTATATTCCCATACATAGACAGCTTTTAATTTCACAATGGGACAGGTTTTCCATATCTGTGTGTTCAGTTACTCAGAAACATTCCTAAGCCAATGAGCCATAGGCAAAACCAAAATGAATGAACACCTGCCCAGCCTCTGCTATGATCCAACCTTATCTTTAAGCAACAGACAGGATTTTGATTAACTCATTTCATATGGGTGGGCACTTTATAAAATCTGAAATGGAGAACTTTTAGGAAGCTCCAACTAGTTTCTTGAAAGTGGTGCTCTGCGGTGTATCTAATCTGTGCTTTTAATAAGCCTTCCTCTCAAGAAAGATCTTGGTATTATAAGCAGCTGATATGCGGAGAACTTGCCACCAGTGTATCACCATTCTAAATTATTCCCTTAGGACAATGCCATGCTCTTAACATCCACCCATAGTCTCCATAAGCTAAAATGTTGGGGCTGCACTCTTTATGGCTGGACAAATGAACAAGAAGTGTGAGCTACAGATTGATGTCAGCCATGTAATCACTATCACAATTTACAGACCCAAGCATGTTTTCATGTACACATGGGCATGTGTGTGTGTGTGTGTGTGCGCGCACCATAAGCCCTTAATATAAAAAGTCAGCTAAAGTTTGGTGGTGTCCATAGAAAACTTGCCTGTGTTCTGTTTTCTGGAAGAGGCATTTCCATCACAGCACTGATACTTTCTGGTGACATTCCAATCAAATTTCTGAGATCATTCTTGAGGTCATCAACATTTCTGAACAGGTCCTTTAGCATGTCTTTAAAACATTGCAAAACAAATATTAAAAATTACATTTTGCTCCAGACTTCATGTTGCTTACACAAATTACTTTCATTAAGCTTTTGCAATAATGAGAACAAATGCCTCAAGAGTGTCACCGTGTGGTGCATTTAAATGCAGAACTCCATTCCCCTATTGGCAATTTATTTTGTATTCATGTACTGAGAGAGATCTGAGGTTGCAGTGTTATTTTAAGGCTATTAGGTATTCAGACTAAGGTAACCCTTTTGTCTTTTTTCCCTTGCTTAGATGTTTTCCATATGAGTATGATAATAAAAGCAGAAATTATATAAACTCTAGTCTAGACAATGATTTTTCATTTGTTACATGTTGTCAAATGCTTCTCTTTCACAAGCTAGGAATAAATACCAATTGCCTGTAAATTTCTAATTATTCTCCTGCCTCTAAATCTAATCAAATGAGTATGTTTTGACACCAGCAAATATTTCATTTGATCCAATCCAAAACAAAAACCAAACATTCCAGTTCTTCATGTAAACACTATTTCAATCCTAGTTATTAGCAATTTATTAATTGCTGTATTTTCTTGCATATTATACTTTACCTTCTCCCTCCTAATGGCCTGGCTGGTGTTAATCTCATGATCAGGTGACTAAGTACTTAATGATATGGCTGATGTTATTAGTTCATAATGTGTTTCTTAAAGAGATATCTATTAAAGCAACACAATTAAAGAACTTGATAACATTAGCCATCCATAAGGGGCTAATTCATCAGCTAATCCTCCCATGTGATAGATGTCAATGCCTTCCAGCAATGCCCTCCTTCTACCTCTGTAGGCTAAGAGTGAGCCACACTCCAGAAGTCTGGGTCTGCACATGCCCTTCCGTAGACTCTGGAAGGCTAAATCTCTTACTGTTACCCATCACCACCACCTACACAAAACTTGAAAACTGAAAAATAAATTGAGGGGCACGTAATAAATGTGCCTCTACACCTCCCAGAGGACTTGCAGAGACACCTGCAGATGTCTGTGGGTGCTGAGGTGCCCAAATGTTGGGAGGGGACATTTGGCATTGGGATGCCATACAGTTCTCAGAATTTGCCACTGAGGCTGTACTAGTTCTCAGAATTTGCCACTGAGGCTGTACTAGTTCCTGGGAGATAAAATCCAAAAAGGCAACTCCACAAAGCTCTTGACAAAGAAGGCTCTAGCATGACACTGTGGAGTTAGAATCTATCGGTAAATTAAACTTCCTTTCTTAACTTGATTTAATTTAATTTAATTTTCAAACTATTATGCCACCCATTCAGGCGAACCCAACTCAGGGCAGCTTACATCAATACTAAAAACATGTAAAACAGATAAACCCGTTCTTTGGCCTCAGTCCAAAGAAAGGGTTTAGATGAGAGTTCAAAATAGCACAGCAAAACTAGAAATGATAAATTATCACAGTAACACCTGATACATTGCAGATCTTTCTTTCTATAGCCTTTTTGATATGTTGGTTAGAATTGTATTATTTACATGGCCCCATGTAAATCCAACGGTGCATATTCCCGGTTGCAAATAGCTATAAGTTAAGAAGCCAATGTAAGCATTTACTATCATGTACCAGTCACATGACTCTGTGTGCATCAGCAAATGCTGATGCTCACTTCTTAACCAGTAGCAATTCACACCTTGAAATGTATGATAATAGACTTAACGTTGGTATGACAAGTTTCGTAAGGCAAATCAGCTCATGCCATACCTGTCAACTATCCCGATTTGGCTGGAATTACCCCGTAATTTGACGTCGATTGACGTCATAACCTGCCATGCGCTGCCAAAATCCCGTAATTTGGCAGCGGGGGAAAACGCTTTCCACGCATGCATGGAAGCGCTACGCCGCTTGCACAGTCCCTACGCAAGTGGCGTAGTGCTTCCGCACATGCGCCGAAGGGGTAAAACCCTTCCACGCATGCACGGAAGCGCTACACCGCTTGCGTAGGGGCTGCGCAAGCAGCGTAGCGCTTCCACGCATGCGTGGAAAGCGACCTGCGCACAAGCGATCTGCGCAGGTCCCATTTTTCCGGAGCCGCGGGTTGACAGGTATGGCTCATGTCCATGACTGTAATTCTTACCACAGTAACAGGTTGCAGAATTGCTGCATTACAGTTTCAACAGGACACCAAGTAATCCAGCTATGCCAATATGAGAAGAGGAGCAGGGTAGGAGAGTAAGCCCCTCTGTGAGAGACTTTAGGGGAAATGAGCCAAGGCAGAGAAGGTCATTGCTTGCACATCACAAACACATGGGGGGGGGGCATCAAGAGCAAGACTTGGTGTGAGAGGAACCACACATAGCCTATGTGGGAAGAGGTGGTGGAGTTCCAGAGAGCATATTTTTTTAAATTGAATTTTGTATGTACACCTGACAATTTAAGATTGGCAGCATGTCATGCATCTGAAAACAGCGGCTTCAGCTGGTTACAATAAAAGTGATAGCCAATAAACGTATTGATTGATTGATAGCCTTTAAGATGCCAGGAGAATTTACTTTATGTTTCCCAAACAAACTAACCTGGCTACCCCTCTGGAATTTATCATATTAAAAGCAAACTTTAAACATTTTGATTTATTTTCATCTAAGTTTTTTTAAAGGTTAAGGTGAAAACTTGTAATAACTTTTTATGGTACATAAATTACCTTGTTTTCTGGAATATGCCGCATTGTTGGTGATATTCACTATGGAATTCAGGGAAGCTGTATACTTGGGGATATCCTGGAAATATTTAAGCTGTGGCACATTTTCTTGTAGCCTTTTTAAGGAACAGAAAATATAGTTATTATTTGTTTTTTCAGTGTGAGAAATACAAAGAGTGTTTTGAAGAACGTCTTACCAGTTAATTTGTTGCTGAATTTTTTGGGGATCGCCAAAGACTATTTCCTGAATTTCTTTAGATACACTTTGCCGATGAATGGAGCTAGTCATAGCACGACCACTTAGTTCTATGGCACGAAGAAGCTTCTCATAGAACTTACTTTGATGGCACAGCTCTGTCAAGCTAATGTCAGGGAGCTGGCAGGTTCGTTGCAATGATCTAACAGTCTCATGGTCACAAAGGAGCGATGTCAAGTTTTGGAGATGAATTAGCTTTACATATAAGCAAGAGAAGGACAGAGGTTATTCATCAGTGAATGATACATTGGTGAGGAAAGGAGGCTAGCAAATACAGGGGAGGGGGACAGGAACACTGTCCCTATGTTGGGGGCAAGGATGGCATAACATGTTGTATATAAGGCTGTGCAACAAAGGCTCAAGAACAATTTCCCCTAGGCTTGCTTACTCACTTATTTGTTCATTCATTCATTCATTACATTTATTTACCACCTATCTGGGTGGTGTACAACAATTTTAAAAACCAAGTTTTACAAAATCAACAATAAAAAACAACCAACAAAACACACCAATTAAGACCCATGGGAACCTAATTAAATAATATCCAACAAAAACTAAATACTAAATGGAATTGGAGAGGATATCTGAAAAGCCTCTCTAAAGAGCAGGGTCTTTAGCTGTTTCTTGATTATCCTCAAAGATGGAGCCTGGCATAGCTCTGTTGGCGGCACATTCCACAATGTAGGTGCCACCACTGAGAAGGCCGTTCTCCTTGTCATAGTCCTTTTTGCCACTATTGGAGTCAGGACCTAAAGGTGCACTGTTTGAGAAGTATGGGTGATGCAGGCAGCCATTTTATAGGAAAGATTCTCTGACAGATGCTTGGGATGATTCTCTACTGCAAAGAAGTTTGTATGTTTGTGTGTGTTAGTGCATGTGCATGTTCAACACTTTCCAAACTGCCATTTCTCTATTCAAAACTGCCCTTGCCAGAACCATTTTCTACCTAGGGAGGCACATCAGAAGAGGCATAGTCAGGTGAGAGAGAGGAAGGTCATGTCATTGACTTGCCTATTCAACCAACCTCTCTACTCTCCACTCTATTCCATTTCCCCCACCAAAACTACTTTCCCTCCCTGAAAGGCTGCCATATGTTCCTTGGCAAACCCACTTCATACGATGTTCACTTGGACTTTCACTTCTGCACCCATCAGTATCAAGTTGGTACTTACTCTTAATATCACAGTGTCTGAGACTGATGAAGAGTTCTTAAATATCTCGTGAGTGTTTATGAGAACTTTTTCCAACTGTGCTATGTTTGGAGGAAGAGAAGAATGTTCTGTGAAGAATAACAAATAATTATTTGTTCATTTATCTATTTAAATAGTTGCTTTTACATATTTCTGCCCAAAAGGTACCAAGGGATTCACATCAAAATGCAGGTACCTTTTCCTCTTGCAATGGAAATGTAGTCAGGTAAAGAATGATACTAAGTTTTAAAGTAAACTAGCATTTCTGCCCGGGCGGATGATATTTGGCCGTGGTGGCCGTGGCAGATGGCGTAGTTTCCGAGGGCCCCCCGTGGCGAAGTGGTGGAGCTAGTGCTTGAGGTAGATTTTGGAGGGGCACGGCGTCCACCTCTGGCAATTTTGGGTTTCCGGTCCCTTGCGGGGGGTGGTGGTGGTGTGTGGGATGGCGTTCGGGGCACAGTGGCATGAGGGGTGGGTTGTTTTTTTTAAGGTTGGGCTGGGGGCCGTGTTGGGAGTGTCCCAGCGGTCGCCTCCTGTGGCCTCATGTTTTTGCCCGTTGTGGCATTTGGTGGTGGTGGGTTGGAGGGCTGGCGCCCCATCCCTGTTGTTATTGGGGGGTTTTTTTGGGGGGGTTGTGGCGTTGTCTGTGAGGTCAGGCTAGCAGATGCATTGGGAATGTCCCAGCGGTTGCCTCCTGTGGCCTCACGTTTCTGCTCGTGGTGGCGGATGGTGGTGTTGGGTTGGAGGGCGGGCGTGTAGCAATTTATGGAGGGGTGCGGCAGCTGCCTCGGACTTTTGTTTCCATTGAGTTGGGTTTTTTTGGTGCATTGTTTGGGAGGCCGGGAGCAGCGTCGAGATTATCCCAGTGGGTGGCTTGTGCGCCCTTGTGTTCGGCTGCTTGTGCTGGTGCACGCACGTGCACCAGCGCAATTGTTTTTCTTGTGGTGCTCGTTTGTGATGTCAGCACGCTGATGCGCGCTGCCGCACCATTAGTGCTACGGCGGTCCTTCCTTGTGGGGCTGGCCCCCCAACCGCAGCATCCAGATCCCACACTTTCGGTGGTGGGACGTGCAAGGTAGGGCCAGGTGCATTGTCAGGGGATAGGTCACAGAGGGGGGAACGTATCCAGGACTTACTAATGTACTTCTTTGATTTATAGATATAGATGGAAGGGAGAAAATCAAATCTTCAAACAGATAGCCTTTGCCAACTCCCTTTACAGAAACAAAGGGTAGGTGTGTATTCACTGTCACATAAGTCAGCTCTCAAAAGCTATGGTGTTAGAATTAAATCTGAATAGAAACCACTCTCATTGATCTGAAAATCTTGCCACAATCCCATATGCATAGGGTGGAGTTACTAAGCACTGAGACAAATGTACATTGTGCATGCTCAGAGATGACATCTGGTTTGTTAGTACTTTCCATGTACCAGGTCAGGAATGTTAAATATGGGAAAGAATATTAGCCATGTATTTCTGATTTTCCAAAGCAAAATAAAAAAATAAAGAAGTATAATCTTCAGTGAATTGTTTCTAAGACGCAGGATGTCTTTTTGAAGGACCATTAGGAGGAAAAATCAAATATTACTCTTCTTAGAATAAAACACTTCTAATATCTAAAATATCAGCAAATGAATTTGTATGAGCTAAAGAATCCTTACATTCTGTAAAATTTTAATTTATAAAATTCTAGAATGAGTGGAATCTGAGGTTCTCTAGTATCTTTGATTATAACCCACCCCCAAATGGTAAACCCAAGCAAGTTTTGCACTTCATGGAGAAATCACCCTAGCCACACAACTGTACAAGACTTATAGCAGCATTTCCCACTGTATAAGCACATTAAGTGTGAGTGGCAGGTAAGCAATTTCCTAAACTCTTGGGAGACACACACCAGGAAACTTGTATTGATTGCAACTGCCTGATTCTTGGCCAAGAATTTACTCCTGCCAGCGTAGCCAGAGCACACTCGTTTGCCATGTAAGTCTCTAACTGTACACTGGGGAATGTTTCAGAAACAACTACAAAGTATTCGGTTATCAAATCACAGATTACCTGACAATTCACTGTCTAGATCTTCAGTTGAATTCATTATACAAGCCATGTATCCTCGGATGCCATTATCAGATAACAGCTCTATGAAGACATTTTCAAATTCTGAAAACAGGAACCTTGAGACAAATGAAAAAGGAACAGGTCAGTTTGTCTAAAATGAAACAACTTCTATCACAGAACGGCTTGAAAGGGAAGTCCTAAAATAGAATTCAGTTGCCACTTATAATTGTAGTTACTAAGGTAAATTCAAATCATTTACCTAAGATTCCCAATAAGGTAGTAAAGTTTTTAGCAGCTTTACAAATAGTTGCTCTCCTAATTTCCACATAAACTAATTTGAATTTAGTACAGGAGAATAAATGTAGACTTAAATGTGCCTTTACTGTCGCATATTCCTGAGAATGTAACCATGGTTAAATAGATTTCCCAGAAAGGGACTTCATTTATAACTGAGCTGTCTCCTCTAAACTTTTCATTAAAAAAAAATAAAAACCAGTAAGATCAATAACACTGCAACAAGACAGATCTAGTTTACAAGCTACACATCCATTAAGTTCAATACTTTCTCTCCTTCCTTCCCTCCCACCCTCCTTTTTTCATTTTTATTTAATTTTTACTCCTAGCCAAAGACAAAAATGAACTTTTACAGATGAACATTAATGCTCGTATGCAAAGATCTGTGACATGAGCAAAAAAAATTTTTTTGCTAGCCCAGGAGATATTGCCAATCTCCCATTCCTTCTATGCCTTGTGAAATCCTGTTGCAGATGAATCCCTCTCCTTCTAGAGTAAGGGTTCTACAAAATGGTTGTGGTGGTGATGGTAGGACCAGTGACACCCCATTTGGCTTTTGTTCTTGTTCAGTT
Organism: Bradypodion ventrale; assembly: GCA_035047345.1. NCBI lineage: Eukaryota > Metazoa > Chordata > Lepidosauria > Squamata > Chamaeleonidae > Bradypodion > Bradypodion ventrale. Next base: position 239,169,240 of record JAWDJE010000001.1, read on the forward strand.
GCACAGTCGATTCCAACCCTTTGCAACCCCATGGACCACCACCCTCCAGGCACGTCTGTCCTCCATCATCATCCTCAACTCGCCCAGCTCTGTGCCCACTCTGTCTACAATACCATCTAGCTATCTCATTTTTGGCTGCCCCCTTCTTCTTTTGTCCTCCACCCTTCCCAGCATCAAGGGTTTCTCAAGTGAATCCTCTATTCTCATTTGATGTCTGTTATGTATGACAAATTGTGTTAATGAGATTTTAAACATTCATAAGAACAGCCTTGCTGGAACAGGCCACAGCCCATCCAGTCCAGCATTCTGTCTCACACAGTGGCTCACCATTTGCTTCAGGGTATTCCCAAGCAGATGCCTTCACCTGCTTAGGATTCCCTGGAAATAGCATTGAGAGATATCCTGCCTATCTCTCCAACCCGCAGGTTGTCCTCAAGTATCCATAATTATAGCCATTGATACTCTTGTCCTCCATGAACTTGTCTAATCAAATGGCTACTTAGCCAGCTAAAGAAACCGCACAAATTACTTGACAAACTGCCACGCTGTTTGACAGCCGCAAGATCTCGGCAACTCACATAATATCGCAAGACTTCGAGTGTGCACAATTCAAACGCCGAGAAGCGCACACCATAGCTGTCAAATGTACATACTCTTGTAACATACGTTCAAATCACCCAATAATGTTTGTTCCCGCTGTTTTGTATCAAGTTAAATGTGTATATAAGTCCCCGTTGTTCCCCTCCAAGTTGTGTTCAGACCCTAGAAATAAAAGAGCTGTATTTCACTACGCTAGTTGTCGCCTCCAGTTTCTGAACACCAAATTGGTGACGAAGGTGGGATGGTATCCTCACAAGAAAACAGTGGTCCCTTTGACGCGGCACATCCCGACAAGTGGGCACTCTACGAGCGCCAGTTCCGCCATGCCATGGCGGCCCAGAAGATCGAGGATGAGGGCCAGATGCGCTCCTGTTTCCTGTCCCAGTGCAGACTTGAGACGCTGGAGCTGGCAATCCACCTCGTCCTCCCTCGGAATGTGGATGAAGTGCAGCTCACTGAAATCCTTGCAGCTCTGAGGAGGCATCTCCAGCCCGAAGTATCAATCTTCCCAGCCCGGGTGGCGTTCCACTGCAGAGAGCAGCATCCCGGAGAGTATGTGGCAGATTACGCCACCGCGCTACGTCTTGCTGCTGCCCCATGCAAATGGGACAATCTTGAAGAGGTTCTCCATGACCGTCTGCTGGCCGGCATGAGGGACGAAGATGCCCAATGTCGCCTCATGACTCAAAAGACACTGACCTTCAAGTCCGTGCTGGACAAGGCACTGGCATTAGAGGCCGCACGGTCTGGAGTGAAGTTTTTCAGCCATTGCCACACGATTGCGGGTGCTGCCGAATCATCTGTCCAGGCTCACCACTGTTCATCCTCAGCATCCTCTGAGTCCCCCGGCTCAACATCATCGTCCAGGTCCAACGATGACGAGAGCAAGGTCCGGAAGGTCCACCGCAAGCATTGGGAGCAACACGGAGATCGCGACAAGAATCCTCACTAGAAGTGTCATGGGTGCGGAGGTCAGCATGAGAGGCAGAGGTGTCCGTTCCGAAATGCAGAGTGCCACAACTGTGGACGGAAGGGCCAGATCGCCAAAGTGTGTTGACAGTGCAGGAAAAGGGCCCCGATGCCAGAGACCAAGCGTGGGAAGCAGAGAGAGTCGTCCATCGCCAAGGTCTTATTAGGTTCACCAGACCAGAGCCAGGTGTCCAGTGTCAGCAACCGGTTCTACGCCAATCTCAAGCTGCAGGACGTGCCGATACAGATGGAGGTCGACTCAGGTACTTCAGTCTGCATCATCCCTCAGAAAGAGTTCCTCCGTATTCCCCCTGCATCTCGCCCCAAGCTGAAGGCATTCAAAACGTCACTAGGGGATGCCCAGGGGTGTCAGATCCCGGTCCTGGGGGTGGGAGCCTTTACTGTGCATTTTAAGGGTATCTGCACACAACTGCCCCTAGTCATAGTCAAGCAGGGGATCAACAGTCTGTTAGGGGTTCAATGGTTTGAGCCCCTGGGCATCCGTTTGTCTGGCATAAATGCAGTCACTGCGGATCCACCCTGAGGTCTTCAGGAAGGGGCTCAGGACATATGTGGGTTCCCCTGTTGATTTTGAACTCGATCCAATGATTTGACCCAATCGTATGAAGCCTCGCCGGGTCCCCTTTGCCCTCAAGGAAAAAATTGAGGCAGAACTGGACAAACTGGTTGGGCAGGGGATTCTGGTCCAGGTCGACTCCGCCAAGTGGGAGACACCAATCATCACGGCACTTAAAAGCAATGGGGAGGTCAGGATATGCGCGGACTACAAATGCACTATTAATAAAGCCATACGGCCAAACGCATATCCTGTACCAGTTGTCAGCCACCTACTTGCCTCCTTGCATGGAGGAAACTGTTTTGCGAAGCTTGATCTTGCCCAAGCATACCAGCAGCTGTCAGTAATGCCCGCCGCTGCTGCAGCACAGACTACTGTAACACACAAGGGGGAATTAAGGTTACAAGGCTGCAATTCGGGGTGAATGCAGCCTCCAGAATTTTTCAGTCTTTAGTCGAACGATTACTAAAGGGGTTACCGGGGGTCCTGCCATACTTCGATGACATCCTGATCACAGCTAAGGATGACGTCGAACTAGCGGCCAGGCTTGATAGAGTATTAACCTGTTTTGAGCAGGCAGGATTGCGTCTTTGCAAAGACAAATGTGTATTTATGGCCAACGAAGTTGAGTTCCTGGGATACAGAATCACCCCCCAGGGCATTATGCCTTCTGATTCAAAGGTTTCGGCCGTATGGAATGCACCCAGGCCAACCTGTAAATCAGAACTGCAATCCTTTTTAGGTTTGCTTAATTTCTATCATGCATTCCTTCATCACAAGGCCTCGGTTGCTGAACCACTGCACCACCTCCTTAAAAAAGACACTGTTTGGCACTGGGGCCACAGCCAGGAGAAAGCGTTCCCGGAACTTAATAAACTGTTAACTTCAGACGCAGTGTTAACTCATTTCAACCCAAAAAAGCAGGTCGTCTTGGTATGTGATGCATCCCCTGTGGGGGTTGGGGCTGTACTGTGCCATGTGTTAGATGATGGGAGGGAAGCCCCAGTAGCGTTCTACTCACACTCTCTGTCCAAACCTGAGAAAAATTATGCCCAAATTGATAGGGAGGTACTGGCTATTGTGGCAGGCACAAAGAAATTTCATGATTACCTCTACAGTAGGCCCTTTACTATCGTGACTAACCACAAGCCCCTCTTTGGCATTTTTGTGAATGGGAAGCCCACGTCACAGATCCTGTCTTCTTGGATGTTGCAATGGGCAATTTTCCTAAACGCGTACCATTTCACTCTGGTGCACCGACCCGGCAAAGACATCAGCCACGCTGATACTCTGTTGTGTTCACCCCTGCCCAAGCTCGAGGAGCCGGATTGCGAGATCGAGCAGGATCACCAGGTCCTAATGATTAAAGCCCTCGACTTGCCTCCAGTTGTCCGTCAGGCATAGCCAAAGCCACGGCCAAGGACAAGGTTTTGTCAAAGGTGGTTTCTTGGGTACAGAAGGGCTGGCCCGCTACCCCTCAAGTTGAGGAAATTAAAACGTTTCACCGAAAGCGTTTGGAGTTGTCGATTGAATGGGGCTGTCTTTTGTGGGGCCAGTGGGTGGTCATCCCTGTCACTTTCCGCCACAAGGTATTACAGTTACTCCACACCAGTCATCCAGGGATCGTCCGCTCAAAAGCCCTCACCTGTAGTTATTTTTGGTGGCCCCTACTGGACCAGGATATTGAACAAATGGTCGACACTTGTGTCAGCTGCCAATGTTCTCGTCCCGACCAATCTCACCTTCCCTCCCAGGAATGGGATTCTGTCAGGCGCCCGTGGTCCAGGATACACATTGATTTTGCGGGACCATTCCGGGGGACTGTGTTCCTATTGGTAGTAGACTCCAATTCTAAGTGGCTCGAAGTGATTTGGGTGTCCGGCACCGCTTCGTCCACTACAATCATGCATTTGAGAAGGCTGTTCACCACATTCGGACTTCCAGATGTTCTGGTGTCCGACAATGCATCCACTTTCACATCTGCGGAGTTCCAATCCTTCATGGAAAGGAATGCTATTAGGCACATCACTGCCACTCCATTCCACCCGGCCACCAATGGCCAGGTGGAGCGGCAGGTGCGCACCACTAAAGATGCGTTGTGGCGTATGGGTGAAGGAGATCTGGAATTACAAATCTGTCAATTTCTCCTCACATACAGGGTCAACTCCCTCGCCTCCGTGCTATCTCCTGCTGAATTACACCAGCGAAGGAAGCTCACATCCTTGCTGGATAGGTTGGATCCCTCTGGGGTGGAGGATAAGGGTATTAATATAGGGATCCAGCACCAGAAAGGTTTCTCGGCTGGGGACCCTGTCCATTGCTGCAATTATGCAGCTGGTGGTCCCACATGGGTCCCAGGTTTTATACTAGACCAAACTGGTCCTGTTTTTTACAGAATCGAAACAGCCAATGGTCTAATCTGGAGACGGCATGTGGACCAGCTGAGACCCCGAGTACTTGACCCACAGGACGAGCACAGAAATTCAATGTTAGGGTTTGTCCCCACCCGTGTAACCCAAGGGGGCAGAGGTAACAGCCAGCAGCCAGTTAGTTTGGACCAAACAGAGAGTTCCAGGGATTGCTATGATTTTGGGGAACAAGGTGGTTTTACAGAACGCTCCCCCACTCAGGCCAATGACATACGGGGGTGTGAAGGTGTCCCCAAATATTTTATCCCAAAATGCTGGAATCACAGGTTAGAAATAAAAATTGTTCTTTTGAGTCGCCCTCCACTCAAAGAAAGCAAAGGAGGGACTCTCAGTTATCGTTTTCACCTCCACAATTAGAATTTGATTTAGAGCGATAACCTGCTCCTCCCAATGACAAACGGGGCTATGATTTAAGTTTTCAAATGACCTCTCCTAATAGTCAAACTCTCACTCCAGCCGCATTGCCAAACCTAAGGGCCACTGAGCCGGCCCAATGAAGTGTCCGGCTAAAAAGAGAAACCCAACTGCCATCCTGGTTGAGGGATTTTGTCTATACCTAGGGGGGAGGAATGTTATGTATGACAATTGTGTTAATGACATTTTAAACATTCAAACGGCTACTTAGCCGGCTGAAGAAACCGCACAAATTACTTGTCAAACAGCCATGCTGTTTGACAGCTGCAAGACCTTGGCAACTCATGTAATATCGCGAGACTTCGAGCGCGCACAATTCAAACGCTGAGAAGCACGCATCATAGCTGTCAAATGTACATACTCTTGTAACATACATTCAAATCACCGAATAATGTTTGTTCTCGCTGTTGTTGTATCAAGTTAAATGTGTATATAAGTCCCCGTTGTTCCCCTCCAAGTTGTGTTCAGACCCTAGAAATAAAAGATCTGAATTTCACTACGCTGGTTGTCACCTCCAGTTTCTGAACACCAAAATGTCCAAAAGTACTTTAGCTTCATCTTTACTATTTGACCTTCCAATGAGCAATCAGGGTTGATTTCTTCTAAGATCGACCTATTCATTCTCCTCACTGTCCAGAGGACTCTCAAAACTCTCCTCCAACACCACATTTCAAAGACCTCTATTCTTCTGTGCTCAGCTTTCTTAATGGTCCAGCTCTCACAACCATACATTACCACTGGGAATACCATTGCTTTGACTATGTGAATTTTTGTTTGCAAGGTGATGGCTTCACTTTTAACTATGTTCCCTAGGTTTCTTGTAGTTTGTCTCCCAAGAATCAGTCACCTATTTATTTTATCGCAGCAATCACCATCTGCAGTGATCTTTGATCCTAAGAAAGTAAAATCTGTCACTGCTTCTACTTCTTCCCTATCTATTTTCCAGGGACTGATAGGGCTTGTTGCAATTATCTTGGTTTTCTTGATATTGAGTCTCAATCCAGCTTTTGCACTCTCTTCTTTCAACCTAAGCAGAAGCTTCTTTAGGTATTTCTCACTTTCTGCATTAGGGTAGTGTCATCTGCATATCTCAAGTTGTTGATGTTTCTCCCAGCAATTTTGATCCCAACTTGTGATTCGTCCAACCCTGGATTGCGCATTATGTGGTCTGTGTATACGTTGAATAAGGAGGGTGACAAAATGCAGCCTTGTCTTACTCCTTTTCCTATTCCAAACCACTCCGTTATTCCATATTCCATCCTAACTGTTGCTTCTTGACTCATGTACAGATTTCTCATGAAGCATAAAAGGTGTTCTGGTATTCCCACCTCTTTAATTACTTGCCACATTTTGTTGTGGTCCGCACAGTAAAAGGCCTTGGTGTAGTCAATGAAGCAGAAGTAGATTTGTTTCTGATATTCCTTTGTTTTCTCCAAGATCAGTACAGTATGTTGGCAATGTGGTCTCTAGAAATGCTTTCCATTCATGTTGTGAGATCTCTGTATCCTAGTCACTGTTCCAATTACAAAGTTAAAGGCTCAAATATTTTAACCCCTTTAAAGTATCAAGGTTTGAGAATTTAAGAACTCATTTAATTTAATCCAACCATCCATTATGACAATCTAAACCACTGTTTCCCAAACTTTGGTTTTTGGACATCAATTCCCAGAAGCCTAAGTCAATTCCCCCAAACACTGATCAGCCAATGTACTGACTTTGGCTTCTGGGAATTGAAGTCCTCCTGTGGGACATGTGTCCCATGTTGGGAACCACTGACCTAGACCAATGAAAAGGTTGAACTTTAAAATAATTGTATAAGAAGCAGATGTTTGTTTTTGAGACAAATTATACATAGCCGTTATCTATGCTGGAAACAACATATTAAAATTTGCTTGACAAAAAAAGTCCTTCTGTAGTTATTAAGTTAACCTTATTACTGGATGGGGGTATGTAGAAAGCCAGGATGGGGGTATGTAGAAATACTACAGAAGACTGTAGTATTTTGGAACCATGTTGTTTAAAGATAGTGTTTGTCCCCATTCATTTGTGTTTCTCTCTATTCACCTGATTATCCATGTCGCTAATTAATTGTAAATATTCATCCCTCATCAGACTCCGTCACTTCAACCACACTCATTTCCCCAAGGCTCTTCCCTCCTATTGCACCTCCAGTTTCTTCCTCACTCTGCGTCCTCTCAATAGCCCCTGTCTCCATCAATGCCTGTCTCGAAGATGACCATTCTTGTGTACCTCCTCTAATTAAACCAATCATTCGAAAATATTCCAGAGGGTTCATTCCTAAATCAATTGTATGCATTTTTTTTGCATAAAAAAACCTCATCTGCAACAGAAACCTCCAATAATAATTAATCCCTTGATCCCAAAGAATTTTCATTGCGGGTTTCATTTTGTATCTCCAATTTCGCTCCTCAATAGAAATATCATTAAAAACTTCCACATCATCTCCATCAATTTTTAAAACACCAGATCCCATTTGTTTCATGTGAGCCATCACCTTCAATTTGTCACCAACATTTGAGAACTTAACCAAAACATTTCAAACTTTGCCCATCCTTTTTCACCCCAATCGAAATATATTAACTATGTCTTCAGCCACAAAAATTTTACCCATATTGAGATTATTCAACCAATCAAAATTTGAATCTTCAACTGATCTGGCTTTTTTTCAGTTCTGCAATTGTTTTAAAGTTTGCATGTTTTTTCAATAATTACACAACTGCCGTCTTACCGTGCAACCATGTTGTTTAAAGATAGTGTTTGTCCCCATTCATTTGAAAGCAGTGCCTTATTCAAAAGCGTTTTGGCAGCCATGGTAAAATGATACGTAATATGTTCAAGTCTATATTCCAAACTGCTTCTGTTTGAAAGATTTCTTTCCTTCAGATCAGCTTTTAGCTCCTTATAAACACTAGCATCAAGAATTTCGTGAGCTGAATTGTTGTGAGCCATAGTCGTTTCTATTAGTTTCTCAACAAAGTGTATATATTTGTTCTCTGTAAAGTTTAATTTGGAGACTTGAGCAAAATTATTCCATCCGCTTTGGCTGGAGAGAATTTCCTCGGCCATCTGGACAGGTTCATTTGTAGAAACATTGAGATGAAAACTGTCCCTCAGTGACCTGAAGAACACCGACAAATTATTCCAGTCTGTTAAAATGCCAGTAAAAATTTGCAAATAAGATTCTGCTTCATTGGTAAAGAAGGGAGGAACAACATTTAAAGGACTGTCTTCAACTATAGCATTTCTATCACCAAGGCCTGGGATTAGGCAAGTTGCATTAGCTGGAGGTAATTCTTTACAAACTATTGCTAGAGTTTTGTAAGTCTTGTGGATCCAAGGATGTTTAAAGTTGAGGAGAAGGTCTATTTTTGAAAGCAAGGCTGATGAAAAGTGTATGGACTGGATCATGCACAGCACTGCACTTGAAAAGTGTTCAGGCTTGTTCTGATAAAAACTTGATAATTTTGCAGGTTGTTCTATCTCTCTTATTGAGAACTGAAACCACTCAGTAAATGTTTGACTGGGCATTACTCTATCTTCAGTCTCCCTGGAAGTGAAGAATAGTTCACAAGGGTTTTGTTTCAAGGCCTCCTGGAAGGTGGCATTTTTAAACAACGTCTGAAGAATTATGTGAATTACATTTTGGACACTGCAGTTCTGTAGCCTTCCAGCTCCATCCCTGCTAACATGTAGAAAAGGACTGAGAGATAAATGCAAGATATCCACTATTGCTCTTTCTGCAGAGGTATTCAGCCCTAGCAGAGACTCAAACTCCTTTTGAAACAGGAAGCGTGAATAACCATACAGGGTGGCAAATTTTTCCTTATCAGTTTCTTCTTCCAAGCTGTGGTCAGAAAGAACAAATGTCCCTTGTCTCCACATGTCATGTGTCCGCTTGGTGATTTTATTGTTGTCATTATGCAAGGAAGACATTGTTTCTAACTTAGTGATGTTAAATAGATGTTCCATGTTCTCCTGACCTATCAGATTCATAACAACAGCGTTAATTACATCTGAGTTATGATTTTGTGAACTCGTACCGTTGAACCAGGATTTTCTTGTGGCATTTCGGATTATTTGCCTTATTTCTGAAAGATAAGGATAGTTATCAGTCTTGTTTACATCTTCTGTTTTATGGTAGTCATTCTGAAGCCCTGAAAGCTGCTCCAAAATAATTTCCATGGTGGTAACATTAAGTCCAGAATTTGAAAACTCCAGTGGAACTTGCTGTGTTGTACTGAAATTCCCCAGTATTCCCTCAGGAAGGAGTGGAGTTAAAATAGTTATCACTTTTTGGATAGTTTCCCATAGCCTTGCTAATTTGAAACTGGTTTTATTTAAAAGCAACTGATTCCAAACTATCACTGCTAATTTTAATGCTTCCCTGGTATCTTCCCAATGAGGATTTGTGTAGAAAAGGCTTTGGGTAAGAACATCAATGGGTGGAGAAAAAGTATGAAACAGGTTTTCAACATAGGTTTTATAATCTATGTCGGAGGTTGGCTTGAAGGATAACAACCCAAGCACCTCTTCTATGTAGGAAGGATTCATTCTCCAATTTAGGGTTTCAACAAACTGATAGGTTTCTGTCTTATTGGAGGCTAACCCTGTTGCAAGAAGAACTAGAGCTTTCCTGGTCATTTCCAGGAGTTGAACATATTGATTTGTATCTGTCACATTCTGACTGGAACTCAGTATGTCTGCAACTTTGCTAAAGACTGTTGAGAAATTCTTCCCCTGTGACTGCTTGACAGCACTTTTACTCACTTCTAAAATCTGTGACACAGTGGCATTCATACGGGGTTCACTATGGAGCAAAATGAAAGACCGGAGTGCTTGATTCCAGACTGAAGGACTGCCAGATACATTAGCTTCTGTTTCATTCAGCATAAAATAAGAAAAAATGTATGAAGCAGACGAGTCATTTCTAATATCTGCACTGCCCAACAATGGTACTTTGCAGGTCGGATTACTTTGGGAGAACTCATTAGAGATGGCTATTAGACTTTCATGCATCCTTTGTATCCAGGGATTCTTGTAGTTATAGAAACTATTCAATTCAGATAGAAATCCTGATGAAAATTGTAATGATTTGATGAGGCACTGAAATTTGTCAGAAAAGTATTTCCTTCTGTCATTATGAAGTGTATCAAAAGCTAGCATTGATTTTAAATTTCTCACTGCAACTTGAAACAATTCCGTGAATGTATGCTGGTGAGTTGTTTGATTTTTGACGCCCATGGAATTTAAAAGAAAACTGCAATTGCTTTCTCTTAATTCTTCTTTCAGTGTTGCATTGTTCAACATCACTTCAATAGTAATGAGGTGTAAGTCCTTAACTGTGCAATTTGGCAGCCAGTCACCTGCCTGAATATCTTCCTTCAGGAAAGGACCCAATGTTAAATGTAAGAGTTCCAATGCTTTTACTTCTGCTGAGGAATTATGCCACTCTGGAGACCTAGAAAACTCCTTCAAAAGCAACAAGTGAGAAAAACTGAAAAGGGTATCCATTATTTTTGCACTAGATGCTTTGGTCAACTTGGGATCAGAAATTATATCTATCCCTTCCTTGAATATCTGAAATAACCTTTGGACAGTTTCATTATTGGTGTCCATTAATGGATTAACAGTAAATAATTCACTGATGTACTTTTCCTCTAAGTCCTCTAATACATAGAGAGTTTTAAGGATGGCATCGAAAACCATTGAGACATTGGTCCCAGTGATGCTTTCATCAGCATACACCTTCAGCAAATGGTTGACATATTGTGTCATTTGCTCAAGTTCCATTTTCAAATGAAGCTTTGAACCATTGTGGTGACTGTCCAGGCTGTGATGCAGAATATCTAAAACCTGCCCATAGATAAAAATGTCTGTATCATTCCATTTTGCAGACCTGAGTTTTTCACCAATATACCAATATGTATTGAATTCCTTCCACTGAGATTCTTGAATGGAATCTTGGATTTTCTGCATCATGTCAGTGAGGGAGGAGATCAGGAGGTAACGGTGACTTGTGTCAATGTTTGTGATGGTTCCCAAAATTTCCTGAAGTGCCAGTAACTTCTCAGGAAAGTTCTCAATTGTTGTAGGTTTAAGTAGAGAATTTGCAAATAATAACGGCACTTCTTGCATTGACATTAAGTACTTTTCAATCTCTTTAGGCAAGAGAGGAACTCGGTGCAATTTTGGCATTTTAATGGTTTGCCATGCCTCTGTGGCTTTAGGATTAGTCTTATTTAAAAAAGCTGGATTCCAAACACTTGTAACAAAATTGTGACTTTCTTTCAAATTCAAGGAAATAATGTCAAATAATGCACTGAAGCCATTCTGAAGCAGCAGAGCTGTCAAGTTGTAGAATCTACTGATTTTTTCTTCTGTATTTAATAGATCTTCTAATTTATTGTCTCTGTCATTTTCTGTTTGCTGCCCTAGAATTTCAGCCAGTCTCAATATCGTTTTGTTCTCATATTGCTTGAGTAGCTGTAGATTTTTAAATTTCTCCTGTAAACCTTTGAAAAGGTGCAGAGATTTCTTTGTACTTTTCAATTCCTTTGTGAGATTACTCATTATAACCACAAAATCTTCATCCACAAATTCAGGAGATGATATTTTTCTAAAATAAAAAAAGACAAAAATGCAGTTCAAGAAAAAATAAAAATTCCCAAGAAAATACTAATGTTAATCCATTACAGCAGAAAGAATAAAGTGTTTTATGGTGACTTAAATACTGATTGGTGTATTAAGGCATAAAGCAGAGATAGGAAAGCTATGGCCCTCCAGAAATTGTGGGATTGAAGTTCCCCTTAGATCCAGCCAGAATGGCCAATATTCAGAGATGATGGGAGGTGGAGTCTAACAAGATCTGGAGGGCTTATACCATCCCCATCCCTGACAAACTGTTTGGTAAATTTGCTTTGCTTTGTTCTTAAACAAAACTACTTTTCTGCTTTTTATAATAAGCTCTTTTGACTGAAGAGTTCACATTGGACAGAGTCTTGTATAAAGGCTGATGATGTCACCAACCAAAGATTCTTCCTGGGAGCCTTTCAAACCATGGAGCCCGTGTAAGAGGGGAGGGGAGGCTCTAACACTGGAAGATTGCTGGTGGTGATCCTGCCATTGAGATGGAAAGTAGCAGAAAATTTCAAAAAGTAAAGGCTTCCTGCCATCCCATCCTGAGGATCCCAAATGATTCTCCAGCTCAATAGGTGTCCTGAGAGAGCCTCAGAATCTGAAGGGAAGGGGGAGTGGAGAGTTTAAATTAAAATCCATGACTGATGATGTCATTAGCTTTTATATGGGCAGAGTTGTGCAATAGGATTCTAGCCCAATGTATCTCAAGCTAAAATGCTGACTGGAAGGCGGCAGGTCAGCAGTTCGATACCCGAATACTGCAAGATGGAAATTTAGACAACAGACAGGCAGGCAGCACATTCCCCTCTCTTCGAGTCTCCATGGCTCTGAATCTTCTCCTGTCTCCCGCTCCATTGTGAGCAAAGGAAAGTTTTTTTCCCCCATCAACATGTTACTTAAGTGACCATCTAGGGCAGGGATTCTCAACCTTCAGTCCATGGCACCAAATCATCTGGCCCATGACCTCACTCCCACTGCCGCTTCTGCCACTGCTAGAAGCAGCCGCAGGCACATTCCTGGAAGCTGGGGGGGGGGGGGGGGGGTTCTGCATTTCTGGCAGCTACAGTGACATTCCCAGTGGCTGCGGTTTTTTCCCCAGTGGCTGCTTAATGTGTTCCCAGCGGCTGTGGAGGTGTTCCTAGCGGCTGGGGGATCCTTCACCCATGCCACGCAGGTCCTCCAGGTCAGTAAGCAGAAGAGCAGTGGGGGTGCTTTTGGGGGTATGGTGGGCTTGGGGTGGTCCCAGTGGTGTTGGTGAGAACACCAGTCTGGCCCGCCACCAGTCTGAGGGGGCACGATCCAGCCCCCAGCTTAAAAAGGTTAAGAACCCCTGTTCTAGGGGCAAGGCCCTCCTTTGTGCAATATGGGCAATCACATATTCTGGAAACCAAGCTAAAATGGAATGATGCTACTCATGCTGAGAAAAACCGTAACTCCAGCCATAGATTTGAAAAAGTGCAATTAGGAGTGGATGACCGTTGGGCTGGTTTGCAATTGACTGGACATTGTGTGGGGGTGGAAAATGGAATGAACCAGCTCATTCCCAAAGTGGGTGAAAATACAAGACAAAGCTCCCTGACTGTATTTAGATATGACACTGAGTTATAGTCTGAGGCTTGTAAGCTTTTCCCTCTTACTTTTCCTTGGGACAGCTGTCAGAAAGCTAAATAAATCACAGCCTGTCATTAAGTCTAAACATGTGTTTAGTCTCAGCTATAGTTAAATTTTAGGGTAACAAGTCAATTTCACACAATAGTTTTTGATTCTGCTTTTTCTTTCAATTTCAGTTGGAAAACATTTTTATTCCCAAGTATTTATTATAACAAGAAACCAAGTTACATTTTTCTCCTGTTAGTTTGATGCAGTCTGTCATTGGCTGAGCTTGTTGCTATTCTACAATGAGTACATATTTGATGTTTATAGGATTGAGGGAGGGGGTTATATTTTATGTGCTATATGTGTTGTTTGTTACATTCAAGAGTTACAGTCAAGTCAGGCGGGCAGAATAAAAACTGAATGACTGATTGAATGCATGCATGCATGCATAAATACATAAATAGTGAGCTGAAAATAGAAAAGAAAGTCACCAGCCACAGATTTTAATACCCTATTTTCCGGCGTATAAGATGACTTTTTAACCCCGAAAAATCTGTGCCAAAATCGGGGGTCGTCTTATACACGGGTACTCCGGAGCCAGGGGCCGCCCGGCGGGGAAAGCCATCTGCCGCTGCCGCTGTGAGGCCTCCGGAGCAAGGGGCAGCCCAGATATCACCACCATCAGCCTCGCGGTGGTGGCGGTGTCGGGTGGCTTTCCCCGCCGGTCAGCTGCTGCTCCTGCAGACATTTCCGTGATCATGTGCACAGAACGCTGTTACCTTCCCACTGAAGTGGCCCCTATTTAGTAAAGGTAAAGGTTTTCCCTTGCTCGAAAGCTAGTCGTAGCCGACTCTAGCGTGCAGGGAGGGAGGGAAGCGGCACCCTCACCCAAGCTTTGCTGCTGCTTTCTCATCCACTTAAAGCGGCTGCTAATCGCAGCTCTGCTCTGAGTCTGCCCTGACGTCTCCGAGTTTCCCCGCTGAGGGGAGAAGAGGAGGCGGAGGACGGGAAAAAAAGGTGGGTCTCGTCGTGCTCAGAGGGCAGGAGGGAGTCTAGACTCCCCCCCACCCCTTCACTGACCCAGGTCGAGAGACGTCTATCTGGTTTACTTACAGGTGAATCTCGGAAAATTAGAATATCGTGCAAATGTTCATTCATTTCACTTAAAAGGTGAAACAAATATATGAGATTGACTCATTGCATGCATAGTGAGATGGTTCAAGCCTTACTTTAATGTTGATGCTCATGGCTTAAAGGTAAAGGTAAAGGGTTTTCCTTGCTCGAAAGCCAGTCGTATCCGACTCGAGGGTGCAGTGCTCATCTCTGTTTCAAAGCCGAAAGAGCTAGCGCTATGTCTGCTTCTGCAGACATTTCCGTGGTCATGTGGCAGGCATGACTAAACACCGGAGTGCACGGAACGCTGTTACCTTCCCACCAAAGTGGTCCCTATTTAGTAAAGGTAAAGGTTTCCCTTGCTCGAAAGCTAGTCGTATCCGACTCTAGGGTGCAGTGCTCATCTCTGTTTCAAAGCCGAAAGAGCCAGCGCTGTGTCTGCTTCTGCAGACATTTCCGTGGTCATGTGGCAGGCATGACTAAACACCGGAGTGCACGGAACGCTGTTACCTTCCCACCGAAGTGGTCCCTATTTAGTAAACGTAAAGGTTTCCCTTGCTCGAAAGCCTGTCGTATCTGACTCTAGGGTGCAGTGCTCATCTCTGTTTCAAAACCAAAGAGCCAGCGCTGTCTGCTTCTGCAGACGTTTTCCATGGACATGTGGCAGGCATGAAAATTTTGTGAGAGCTGATGTAAAAAGTGGCAGATAGCACCATAGGACATGAAATGATCTGTTGCCTTCAAAACACAGGAGTGCACGGAATGCTGTTACCTTCCCACCAAAGTGGTCCCTGTTTATCTACTTGCAATTTCTTGCTTTCATGATAATAATAATAATAGGTAAAGGTAAAAGTTTCTCTTGCTCGAAAGCCAGTCATATCCAACTCTAGGGTGCAGTGGTCATCTCTGTTTCAAAGCTGAAGAGCCAGCACTGTCTGCTGCTGCAGACTTTTCCGTGGTCATGTGGCAGGCATGACTAGACACCAAAGTGAACGGAATGCTACTACCTTCCCTATTTATCTACTTGCAACTTCTTGCTTTCGAACTGCTATGTTGGCAGGAGCTGGGACAAAGACAGGAGCTCATTCCGTCCTGCAGTCCTCGGGAATCGAACTGCTGATCTTCCGCCTCCCAGTCAGCATCTTAGCCACTTGATAATTAGTTATTTCTAAGCTTTAGAATAAAAGCTTGTCCCCGGCGGCCCACAGCCCTTTATCCCTCCTGGTAGGAGCAGGGAGGGAGAGGCGGGACCCCTTGCAGCTTTGGCGGCGCTCCTACCGGGAGGGATAAAAGGCCGTGGGCCGCCTTAAAGGGGCAGTGTAGGCAGGCACTGGCTGTCTGCCAGCGTTGGAAGAAGGGTAGTCTTATAGGGTGAGTATATTCCAAACTCTTGAAAAGTTGGAGGTCGTCTTATACGCCCAGTCGTCTTATACGCCGGAAAAGACTACTTAATTTTAAACTCTTTCTAGATATTCCTTATAACCGATGGAAGCCTCTTCCTTGCACCTGTGCTGAAGGGGGGGCCTTATTAAATCATACTTCAGTGGTATTTCTGAGTCCAATTAGGGTGAAGTCTTGGATACAGCTGTCTCTAGGTCAACCCCACTGAACACTGTGGGACCTATTTCTAAGTAAACATCCATTCAATTGCTTTCTTGTTGTAGTTAAAACAGTAGCTCTCATTCATGCATATTTTATTTAAAGTCAAAATGCATCGTAGGCTTGTAGGCTAGTTAACAAAAGATACAGAAGGACATAGGTTAGTACTAAGTGGATCTCATGAAATCAGTACAATTTTTGCTATTATCCTCCTCCCAAATTGGAACAAAAATCCGCATCAGCAAAATCCTAAATGTCACCCTTTACAGGACATCGGCTCAGACCATGATCTTACCTTAAAATATTATTCATGTCAGAAAATAAGGTCTGATTGTTTTTCCAATAAAGAGAGAACTCACAAATATCGTTCATTACTGAGTTGTTCATATCTGGCAAAAGAAAAATTAGCAAATTAAAGCAAAAATGGAAACTATTAACTTTCCAGTTTACTGTATTTATGATAAAAGGCAAATTAGATGAGCAACTGAAGCAAATTCACAATGAATTTCTCATAAAGTTCATAATCCCACCTCTCTGCTGGCTTCTGCTTTCATTTTCCTTCAGTTCAATTTGCTAATTTGTCTGTTCCATGCTATTTTCTGTTATTTTTTGGCACAAGGTTTTTGTTGGCACATACTTGATCTTACTTTGATTATTATTACTATGCTGGTTTCATGTTGATCATATTTTTGTTGTTGTTGCATGCTATCTTGATAGTACAGTAAAACCTCGCATAAAGAACGCCTCGCTTAGAGACTAACTTGCTTAAAGAGCAGAATTTTCTCTGAATGGTCACCTTGCTTAACAACTTTTTGTTGTTCAGTCACATAGTCGATTCTGACCCTCTAGCCATCTCATTTTTGGCTACCTCCTTCTTCTTTTGCCCTCCACCTTTCCCAGCAACAAGGCCTTCTCAAGTGAATCCTCTCTTCTCATTTCATATCCAAAGTACTTTAGCTTCATCTTTACTATTTGACCTTCTAAGGAGCAGTCAGGGTTGATTTCTTCTAAGATTGACCTATTTGTTCTCTTTGCTGTCTAGGGGACTCTCAGGAATCTCCTCCAACACCACATCTCAAAGGCATCTATTCTTCTGTGCTCAGCTTTCCTAATGGTCCAGCTCTCACAATCATACATTAACTTGCTTAACAACTAAATTGGGGTTCGCAATCCCCCGCCAGAAGTCACAATTGGTCACTTACAATGGTGTTTCACTTAAAGAGCAAACTCGCTTAAAGTGGAATGCATTATGCTCTTTAAACAAGGTACCACTGTATATGGAAAGGAGGCAAGCAAATGACTAACAAATATTTAGAAACCTCTGCCAGGGTTCTTGGAGAATCACTACTACTTGATACATTCCTGAGATAGTTAGACCAATGTCAGCTGTATATGTTCAAGGAGTTTACTTGTATAATCCCATAGATGTCTAACTCACACATCAGTCTCATTTATTTTAGTGAGGATTATTCCCAGGTGAATCAGTATAGGATCACAGCCTAACAATCTGCATGATCGTGATTTTAGATGTAGTACACTTATATCACTCCTAAATCCTCATTTCAAGAAATCTGGCTACTATCCCTTTCTAGGCTTTAGAACAGTGCTGTAAGTATGACAAGAGAAACACAGATGTCACACATTTCAAGGTAACATGACTATAATAATAATAATAATAATAATAATAATAATAATAATAATAATAATAATAATAATAATAATAATAATAATAATAATAATAATAATAATAATAATAATAATAATTTCATGTCAGAAATTATTCTGGGTTGAAACTCAGAAACTACGCTCAGGGAATGCCCAAATGAGGCTCCTTTTATGTCCCCAAGAGCTGGGACAGAGACAGACACTCGATTCATCATTCTGTACCTGGATCTCGAACTGCTGATTTGCCAGCCTTCCAGCTTACAAGGTGAGCTTCTTAACCACTGAGCCACCGCAGCCCCTGGTAACATTACTAACCACAGTACACATTTTAAAATGCTGACTATGGCATTTTTAGTGCCATATGCTGACTAATATACTGAAGACCACAGGACTGTGTTCTGAATCAGAGACTTACCATATTATATGTTTGTGATATTTTTAAAAAATTAAATTACATAGTTCCTGTTCCATCATGAAATCCACTATTACAACCATTGATATATAGTACAAAAAATCATAATATATGTTGTTCACTTCTGTGCTAGATGCTGAATGGGTTCCTGTAGGAATGCATCTGGATTCTGTCAGGCTGTCTCTGACACATTTTGTAAACAAAAGCCTCTGCTCACTGAGAGACAGCGCTCCTTATCTCTCTTTCTTTGGGTTCTGACACTTCTGATTGGCTGTAAGCACTCAGCTTTGTCTCTGTGAAGTTTCGTTTCTGCTATACAATGCTTGCTAGTTTCGTTTCTCTCTCTCACTGCCTAAATAAAGAAAAAGGCTTCAGTAGCATTTGACCAGCCAAGGACTGCAGAGTGCTCTCTCTCTGTCTCTCTGTTCCTCCCTACAAAAAGCCTAAGGAAGCAGGACTTCTTGGGACTGATTGTTATCTTAAAGATCTGAGGATATAACTGCTGCTAATGAGACTGAAGAATAAAGAAGATATCTTTACATGAAGCAGAATCCCATCAAGTGGCGCCCCGTCGTGAGGCCAATTGAATGAAATTCAAAGGAATGCTTTGAAAGCTGCTTCAATAATTAACACCTCATCGACCGGGAAGGTCTCATTCACCTACGACCAGGAAAGGTCTAATCGAGCGCTCGAGAATTACTAGGTGAGTGAAAATGGGGTGTGTTTTTTCTTCGCAAATGTATGAACTTTGTAAAGATATCTCAGATCTTTTGCATGAGAATGGGCGGAAGGCTAATGAACAGGAGATACAGAAACTGGCTAAAGCTATAGCAAAATTCTGTCCTTGGTTTAAATATGAAGGTCTGGACTTAAATGAGTGGAAACAGATCGGGAGAGAAATGCAGAAGCATAATGGAATTTCTGTGTCAATATTATTTACATGGGAGGCAGTTAGGGACTGCCTTCAAAGACTTACTCCAAAAAATATTTTATTGTCTCAAAGACTTGATGGCCATCCCCTCCCACAGCTTTTGCCTTCAGAGAAAGGGGGGGCCATGGCAACCATGGCAGCCATGGCAACTGCTCCTCCATCATATGAGAAACAACAGACTCCTGATGGAGGTGGAAATGGAGATGGGACTTTATATCCTGCCTTGCAATTAGATCCTGACTTGCAACAATCAAGTCCTTTTAGCCCTACAAAAGACCTGTTCTCTGCTGCAATATTGCCAGCTGAGCATAAAAAACAGCTAGTGCCGGCTGATGGGGAACAAATGGCGGGGAACTCATCACAGATTGAAGTTGTTGATGCATGCAGAGTGGCAGAAAGCAAGGACTGTGTTTTAAAGAGCAGCATAGGGGATCTCAGCCCCCCCGTGAATCAACCCTCATCACAAAAGCAGGAGAAGCTGAGTAGTAAATTTGATACCTCACGTTTGGGCAGGGAGATCCTGCAAAAATGGAAGGATGGCCCAAAGGAGGAACGCACAAAACTCAAGACAAAAAAGGGGTGCAAGTACAAACTAACCGATGCAGGTTGTCATAAGGTTGAGAATCATATGCTGGAGATGAAAGAAATACAGAGAAAGAGGGGGGTGAATATTTCCTGTATGGATAGCAGGCTGTGGCAAAAATACAAGGAGGAAGAAGACATACAGTTTTTTGCTGATTTTGAACTGCCCAACCCACAAACAAAGAGATCAGAGTGGGCTGTCTCAAGTTTCCAGCATCAGGATGGCAGGGAAAGCAACGGGAAATTCCCTGTACTATTCTTCTGTGTGGAAGCTGCTTGCAAATTCTGGAGAAGTTCTTTGTGCCTTCATACCTCCTCGGCCTGCCTTACTGCAGATGGGTGTGGCTGGAGCATGAAGGAATGTGTGTCTGCCTGAAAAGCTGAAAAGGGGGGTTGTGGGGGATTGTCTTGTGAAGTCAGTGAGACTTAATTTATGGCTTAATTTCAACTTGCCATGCCAAGGACTGTGCTGGAGAGGAGATGATGTTTCAGAGAGCTTCAATCAAGATTGGGATTTTTTAATTTGGACATTTTAATTGGACTAGAAAGAACAAAAGTTTGTTTGGATTTTAAAGAAGAATTATAAAACCTGACAGCCTTTTTAAGAAATTGTCTACCTGCTCATGCTAATGAGATTTGTACTGTATTTGAGTTACCATGCTATGTTGATTAAAAGTTATTAATGCCTCTCTCACTATTACACCAGTGAGAGAAGAAAAAATGTAATGCCTCTTTCACTTTACATCCAGTGGGAGAAGAAGAAATTTAATGCATTACTCATGTAATTGGGTAGTAAGAATTGCTTTCTAGAATGCTATAGAGGCCTCCTTCATGTAAGGAAGAAAAAAAATGTTCATGTCTTGTTTATGCTTAAATGTTTTGCTTATTCTTTTGCAGGAGAAAGATCTGTCTTTGCTTATGTTATGTATTGTCTTATGAAACTGCATACCTTCAGAAGCACATGGCAGAGTTTCCAGTACTCTACACATGTAAATGGGTTTGTGATATTGCATTTGTGTTATATGTCACTCATGTTTCATGTTTAGTTATATGGTACTAGTAATAACAGGGCATGCTCCTGTTTCTTAGGGGAGTGTCTTCTTAAGCCATTGGTCATCTATTGGCAACAAGGGGATCCTGAGTGAAAGGATTCCTGCACGAGCGATCCGCCCATGGAGAGAGAAGAAGGTTATTCAGCTCCAGGATGGTGGTTCACCAGTAAACTAAATTTGCTGACATTTGTTATTTTCTTTCTTACTGTGCTTCCAGCTGTAAGAACAATGCCTCATGGGGGCAACCCCAACTTTTGGATTCGTCATGCTAACTATATGTTTGAGGTTCATGGTAAGAATGCAACGTTATACTATGAGCATCCACTGGCAGTGTCTCAAATGGCCTTTCTTCCGGCATTGTTCAACACACCTGAGCTGGTTATTGGACATTTGCAACATCTTGATAGGTCTACACTCTTCTCTAATCCTCCAGAACAATTTAACAACATCCGTTGGCGAAGCATGACATTCAAGAAATACACTAAAGGACTTTGTTTCTGCTGTCATAGTTCTGGAGTCTGGAATAGTAAATGGAAGAACTGGACTCAAGCAAAAAGGGTTTTGCAGAATGTAGGCAATTATACGGGTTGTGACGATTATTTTTGGTTATGGGGTAGTTATAACAGTTCTTATAAGCTTAATTATACCTTGTTTAACACTACTATTGAAGATATATATGATGTTTTTCCTATGTTTACTCCTGATTATTCTGCTATAGATAGTGGTTCAATTTGCAATGGATGGCAAATCAAGGATCCCAACATGTGGTTCTTTTTTAATGGAGTTGCCACGAATTTCCATCCAGGACAATATCAATGTGCAGCATTGGGTTATTTCACCTTACCCGTACAAGTGCAAATGCCGCCTCAGGCACATGCACGGCGCCGGAGAGCTGCTGCCGGCCCGATGGGTTCTGGTTGCAATGATGAAGTGATAATCGATGTTCAGCTTTCTGATGGTAGCTCCTGGGGGAGAGCTATAGGGAGTGCTATCACTGGAGCACTCACCTTGGGATCATACCCAGGTGTCATTTCCCAGGAGAATAGAAGGTCCATTTTGGGACTCACCTGTAGGCTGGAGAAATCAATCAATGCCACAGGGAGGGTCATACGGGATCTTCAAATGGAAATCACTGAACTTCATCAAGACCAAATGCAGGACAGACTGGCCATAGATTACCTGTTAGCAAAATCCGGAGGATTTTGTAAACTGGTCGGGAACCAGGGATGTCGGGTAAAATTCCAGGATCTGAATAATACTATTGAGAAAGAACTTCAGAATTTACAGGAGAGTATTACTAACAATGTACGCACTGATGTTAATCTCTTTGATTGGGTGACTTCTTGGTTGCCTGATTTATCTGTCCTTAGACAAGTTTTCTTTTATGGGTTTATTATTATTATCTGCTTTTTACTTTTGTGTTTTTGCATTACTTGTATTCCTAATCTTATTTCTATGTGTAACACATGTCCATTGCGTAGAAGGGAGACATCGAGTTTTGCACGACGGCAATTGTACTCAATGAGGTATCTTCCTTCGGAACAAAGTACCATGAGTCAGGAGGGGTACGATGTCCAGGAGGACAGTGATGATGTATATGGAGGAGTAGTTATGGAGTATGATGACATGCAGGGGTATGATTAGCCGTCCCTCTCTCAAATTTAAATGAAAAAGGAGGACATGTAGGAATGCATCTGGATTCTGTCAGGCTGTCTCTGACACATTTTGTAAACAAAAGCCTCTGCTCACTGAGAGACAGCGCTCCTTATCTCTCTTTCTTTGGGTTCTGACACTTCTGATTGGCTGTAAGCACTCAGCTTTGTCTCTGTGAAGTTTCGTTTCTGCTATACAATGCTTGCTAGTTTCGTTTCTCTCTCTCACTGCCTAAATAAAGAAAAAGGCTTCAGTCGCATTTGACCAGCCAAGGACTGCAGAGTGCTTTCTCTCTGTCTCTCTGTTCCTCCCTACAAAAAGCCTAAGGAAGCAGGACTTCTTGGGACTGATTGCTATCTTAAAGATCTGAGGATATAACTGCTGCTAATGAGGCTGACTGAATAAAGAAGATATCCTTACATGAAGCAGAATCCCAACAGGTTCCGTTACTACATATTGACCTAAATTCAATTGCTAGTCTCAATTAATGTAGACCTATTGATGCAATGGGATTTGCATAACTATTAACTATCATTCAGTAATTAATTCAGTAGATCTTTTCTAGTTTAGATGCTAGCAGGCATTATTAATAGTGGATTTGGGGCCATTATTTGAGTACCTGATGAAGGGACAAGGCAAACGAAATGGTCTTACCTTGTTTTGAACATTTCAGGGCAGACAGCAGGCTGCCAATCACATTCTCAATGTTTTTTAATCCATCATTATTCAAGACAGGTGGAGAATCTTCTATATTTCTAACAAACCTTTAAAGGCAAGATGGCATAATCTGAGGACTGTAATGCAAAACCACTCACAATACAACATACAGTATATACATATGCTGGACACCCAATTCGAAGGTTTGAATATTTGTCAAGGGTTTCTGGGATGTTATCAAATTTAAAATGCCACAACTAACAGGTTGTTATATGTTGTAATTTTCTCAATTCATAGCCTCAAGCCATACCACAGAAGTACGCAAGCTCTGTTTCTTTCCTCTTTCTGATGAGTTCTGTCACATTTTTCTAGGTTGGGAGTAGTAGTCCTTGCATAAAAGACAAAGAGCAACTGGGGAGCTCTACTGTTCTCCCATGAATCTCAAAGAATTAGATGGAGGTCTCTTTGGCTCAATTTCCCTATATGACCCCAATCCACTTAGAGAAATACAAATTATATGATGCTCATCTCACCCATTCAGACTTCTGAAAAATTATTTTTCTAAACCCCAGCTCCCAGAACACCTCAGTCAGCATTGGCTTTGTAACTAATTAATTCTGGGAGTTGCAGCCCAAACACCATTTACAACAGGAATTCTCAACCTTTTGAAGCCAGGGGCCGGTTAATGCTCCCTCAGACAGCTTCGGAGTATGGACGGCTATTTTGCCCTTCCTCCACCACATGGCACTTCCTGGTGTGGTGGAGGTGGTGGTGGGCCATATGAAATGGTGCCATGGGCCACATTCAGACCACGGGCTGCAGGTTGAGAATCCCTGATTTACAACAAGGTCTGTATATATTTTTGAAAGCGAAGAGGATGGAAGACACTAGCATTGATGACTTCAGTCCCTGCTGTCTTTCTCCTCCCTTTCTTGTTCATCAGCTAAGTTTTCTTCCTCCCTTTCTCTCCTAAAGAATATCAGAGAGTAAACAAAACAAACAAAAACAACAAAAATATTGTGGCACTTTAAAGACTAACTCCTATATTTTAATGTTAGCATTCATGGATCAAGTCCAATTCATCAGACATTCTTGATCCACAAAAGCTAACATTAAAATACAGGAGTTAGTCTT
Source organism: Bradypodion ventrale (assembly GCA_035047345.1). NCBI lineage: Eukaryota > Metazoa > Chordata > Lepidosauria > Squamata > Chamaeleonidae > Bradypodion > Bradypodion ventrale. The sequence goes on from JAWDJE010000001.1 coordinate 239,193,280, forward strand.
TAAAGTGCCACATTTTTGTCTTTTTGTTTTGTTTTTATTCTCTGATATGTTTGCAAAGACTAACACGGCTACCACTTCAAAAAATTCCTCCTAAAGAGAGCACTCTTGGTGGCAGAATTGGGTTACCAGAAGCATAAAAGAAACAAGATACTAATCACTGCACTTTCATTGAGCATTCCTGTTTCCTACCCAGGTGGATGCTCTACCCTCCTCTCTTAATCTTTAATCTATAAAAAGTTTATGGCACAAGATCTCTAACTAGGCTATTACTTTATTTTTAAGTACTGTGTTATTATTTATTCACTTATTTCACCACATTTATATACTACATTTCTCCTAGTTCAGGGGCCCATGGCAGCTTACAAAACAGTGAGCAGGAGGATAAGAGATATATACCTTAAAACATTTAAAATTCTTTGCAACATATTATAATATTTTTTAAAAACCACACTTAACGCACTTATAATGGGGGACTTCAATTAACCTCACATAGACTGGGTGAACTGTTGTTCAGCACATGATAAAGAGATAAAGTTCCTAGATATGCTAAATGATTGTTCCCTGGGACAGATGGTTGAAGACCCAACTAGAGGTACAAGAATCCTTGACTTGACCCCGAGTAATACACAACTCGATTATGTTTAACTTGATCATAGACCGCAAGTCACTGATAAAATCTAACACAGAAACCTTAAATTTTCAAAAAGGAAATTTCCCAAAGATGAGGAAACTAGTAAAAAAAGAAGCTGAAAGGGAAAATTGAGAGAGTCCAAACACTCCAAGAGGCATGGAGGCTGTTTACAAAAACAATAACAGAGGCCCAATTGGAATGCATACCCAAAAGGAAAAAGGGCACTGCCAAGTCCAAGAGGACTCCAATGTGGCTTACAGGAGCTGTTCGGGAAGTGATCAAAAGCAAGAAAAGCTCATTTAGAAGATGGAAGGCTTGTCTGAATGAGGACAGCAGGCAGAAACATAAATTCTGGCTGAACAAATGCAAGGCAACAATCAGGAAAGCAAAGCAAGACTTTGAAGAGCATATGGTGAAAAACACTCAGAGAAATAACAAAGACTTCTTTAAGTACATTAGAAGTAAGAACCCAACTAGGAAGGCCATTGGACCATTAGACGACAATGGAAGGCAAGGGGTTATTAAAGAGGAAACAGAAATTGCAGAGAGACTCAACGAATTCTTTGCTTCAGTATTCACTGAAGACGACAGAGACCACATGCCCAATACAGAGCCTATCTTAGTAGGGGGGTGGGGGACCGAAGAATTAAGCCAGATATAAATAACCTTGCATGTCTTGTTAAACTAAATGCTGACAAATCACCGGGACCAGATGGCATCCATCCACGAGTTCTCAGGGAATTTAAAGATGAAATTGCTGATCACCTAGCCAAAATATACAATCTTTCCCTCAAATCAGGCTTTGTGCCAGGAAATTACCGACCGGTCAGTTTGACATGTGTCCTAGGTAAAGTGATGGAAACCATCCTAAAAGATAGAATTAATAGGCACATATAAGAGAAGGCGCTGCTGAAGGAGAGCCAACATGGCTTTTGCAAGGGCAAATCATGCCTCACTAATCCGTTGGAATTTTTTGAGAGTGTCAACAAGCATGTGGATAAGGGGGATCCAGTTGACATTGTTTATCTGGACTTTCAGAAGGCTTTTGACAAGGTCCCGCACCAAAGGCTCTTGAATAAACTTGCCAGTCATGGAATAAAGGGACAGGTCTTGTCCTGGATCAGCAACTGGCTAAGGGACAGGAAACAGAGGGTAGCACTAAATTGACACTTCTCCAAGTGGAGGGAAGTAAAGAGTGGGGTTCCCTAAAGTTCAGTACTGGGACCCCTGCTTTTCAACCTCTTCATAAATAATCTAGAAGTAGGAGTAAATAGCAAGGTAGCCAAATTTGCTGACAACCCTAAATTATACAGGGTAGTGAAAACTGTGAGAGATTATGAGGAGCTCCAGAGGGATCTCTTGACACTGGGGGAGTGGGCAAAACACTGGCAAATGAGCTTCAACACTAGTAAGTATAGAGTGATGCACGTTAGGGCAAAAAACCCCAATTACATTTATAAACTGATGGGGTCTGAACTCTCTGCGACAAACCAGGAAAGGGACCTTGGTGTCCTGGTGGACAGCTCAATGAAGGTGTCAACCCCGTGTGCCTCAGCCGTGAAAAAAGCAAACTCAATGCTAGGGATCATTTGGAAGGGTATAAAAAATAAGTCAGCAAGTGTCATTTTGCCTCTTTATAGATCTATGGTGAGGCCCCATCTGGAATACTGTGTACAGTTCTGGTCACCATACCTCCAGAAGGATATTATGGAGCTGGAAAAAGTGCAGAGGAGGGCAACCAGAATGATTAGGGGACTGGAACACCTTCCCTACCATCTGAGGCTGCAACGGTTGGGCCTCTTCACTCTTGAACGACGGCGTCTAAGAGGTGACCTGATTGAAGTTTATAAAATCATGCACGGTGTGGACAAAGTAGATAAGGAAAAACTGTTTTCCGTATTGGATAACACTAGAACTAGGAGACACTCCATGAATCTTTTGGGTGCTAGTTCTCAAACAAATAAGAGAAAGTACTTTTTCACCCAGAGGATCACTGGTCTATGGAACTCCCTGCCAGAAGAAGTGGTGACAACTGTCAGTCTTGACAGCTTTAAGAAAGGATTAGACAAGTTCATGGAGGACAAAGGTATCAATAGCTATAATTATGGATACCTAAGGACAACCTCTGGGTTGGAGAGATAGGCAGGATATCTCTCAATGCCATTTCCAGGGAATCCTAAGCAGGTGAAGGCATCTGCTTGGGAATACCCTGAAGCAAATGGTGAGCCATTGTGTGAGACAGAATGCTGGACTGGATAGGCTGTGGCCTGTTCCAGCAAGGCTGTTCTTATGTAACACTATTAAAAATATAAAGAGCAAAAAAGGAGTTTTAAAGAAAAGAGCAAGAGGTAAGAAAGGAACAAGAAAAAAATTGGTTAAAATCAATCTCTGTAGCCTGAACAACAGCCAAAATTTTGAGATAAAAGGTATTTCCCATGTGATATACCAAGTGTAAGGCTATTTTTTAAAATATCACTTTAGAAATAGCAGCTTTAGATAATCTCTTTGGAAATCTCTAAATGGACTGGAACACACATATACAGGAAACAAACACCCATGTAAAATAAAATCCAGTTCCCACTTTTCTCAGTTGTCAAGCTGGTTTATTGTGTAGTAGCAAGATGGAGCAGTTGAGAACATAGAGAAAAAAACTTTCAGTGTTGCTGTATTCCATCCTATTACTACACTATCCCAAAGATCCATGAGCTAATTTAATGTTTCATTATTCACTGTTTCATTACATTTACTTTTATTGGATTTCCTCTGTTTTAACTGTTTTGTAACTTATGGAGCAAATAATAACTTTAAGGAAAGGTAAACGTTTCCCTTGCTTGAAAGCCAGTCGTATCTGACTCTAGGGTTCAGTGCTCATCTCTGTTTCAAAGCCGAAGAGCCAGTGTTGTCTGCTTATGCAGACGTTTCCGTGGCCATGTGGCAGGCATGACTAGACACCAGAGCACACGGAATGCTGTTACCTTCCCACTGAAGTGGTTCCTATTTATTTACTTCCAATTTCTTGCTTTCAAACTGCTAGGTTGACAGGTGCTGGGACAAAGATGGGAGCTCATTTCGTCCTGCAGTACTCAGGAATCGAACTGCTGACCTTCCGCCTCCCAGACAGCATCTTAGCCACTTGAGCCACTGCAGTCCCTATTAACTTATGGAGCCGATATTATTTGTTGTCACACACAAAATGGAAGCCTCCGTCGACATCCAGCATGTCGCCAACCCCAAAGACATAAGAACATCTGACTTTCAAGGCATACTAGGAAAACGAGGCCACTACAAGGCATACCTGTCAACCATCCCGATTTGGCCGGCATTACCCCGTAATTCGGCATCAATTTGCACCATTTCCCGACCTGCACTGCCAAAACCCCGTGATTTGGCAGCGGGGGAAAGGAGGCACTGCGCAGCCCATCTGCGCATGTCGCGTTGCACGCATGCGTGGAAGGGCTCTACACTTCCGTAGCTCCCTTCCACGCATGCGCAGAAGGGTACGCCGCCTACGTAGAAGGCTATGCAAGTGGCGTAGCCCTCCATGCGCATGCGTACAACGCAACCTGCGCAGACCCGGTCTGCGCAGGTCCCGGATTCACCGGAGCCGCGGTTGAAAGGTATGCTACAAGGAAAAGGAAGCAGTATCAAAAGAAGATACTGCCACAAAATGATACCCAAGCAAGCGATAATGAAGTTATGGAGAAGGAACCCATTTATTTCTGTTTGGTTCACTTTTTCATTTGTTACAAAAGGAATATACAATCTCATTTTCATGTTGCGTCCCTAGCTAAACCAGAATCTTGGCTGCAAAGCTTTAGTTTCCTCACTGTGCTAGTTCTCTTATCAGTGCTCGGTGTTTAATTCGGAACTGAAGACAGAGTCTGGAGTTATAGAGCAAACTTTCAAGAGATCATTCTTCTGCTGATCCACCAAAATATCTTAATTTCTTTTCATAACAGCTTCATGCATAATAGACAAAGCTGCATATTTCATCATAGCATAGTGCATAAGAGATGAAATTACATAATTCATCACAAATGAAGTGCCAACACAACTATTATCTCTGCTGCATTTATCTTGCCTTTTCTTTTACCTGCTTGTGTTCTGAAGGGCAGCGGCCATATCCTTCACACTGATGGCTCCTTGAACGATATCTGGCAACATCAGAAGGGTGTGCCAAATGGATGTTTCATTTTGCAGTTGGGAGACGAGTGAGAAGAATGAAACAGCTTCCTTGACAAACATCACCTGGTACTGAGAGTCATACTCTAACTATCGAGGGGAAGGAGAGGAAAGGAAGAGGAACACTTTTAAAATAATTTATAAAAACAGAGAAATAGATTTAGAAATAGATGTAGAATACATCTATACATAGAATATCATATAACAAAAATAATTGGTTCCACAAGGCACTTCATTATACGATTTTTTAATTGTATGATACATGCATCGTACAACGAATATCTCTATGGGAAAAATCGTGCAACAAAATCTCTATGGAAAAATCATACAACAATTTTTTTATTGTACGATTTTTTCCCATTGAGATTTTTTTTGTATGATGCACCCATTTGTTCCAAAATTCTCTTTGTTGTACGTTTTGTTGTTGTTGTATGATGCATTTATTCAATCAATCAATTAATCAAATTTTAATTTATATCCCACCTTTCTCTGACCGAGGCCAACTCAAGGCAGCAACAACATCACAATTGATACAATATAATACAGAACAATTAATAAAATACAGTACAATTCAAAAAACAATTCAAAAAAAATAGTTTACAAAGTCAAATTACAACACAAAAAATATCAAAAAATAAACCCATTCATAACAGCTACATTATAACATGATAGCAGCAATGACATCTCATCTCCTGCCTTTTAAGTCCGAGGGGGGGAGGGCGGGGCCCAACAAACGCCGGCAGATGGAGTAACCAGAGGGCCTCCAGGGCCAGAAAGCGTGGCAGTGGCGATGACTCATCCAGCACCCCCCCACACACCCATTAAGTCCAGGGGGAGGGTGGGGCCCAACAAACACCAGCAGATGGAGTGGCCGGAGGGCCTCTTCGCCCACACTGGGGCCAGAAAGCGTGGTGATGGCTCGTCCATCACCCCCACCTTTTAAGTCCGGCAGATGTAGCCATGAAAATGTGAAACAGTCTAAAGGACAGCTCATGCTCTACCTCCTCCACTTGTTGTGCCAAGTTGACACTGAGTCCACTGGAGTCCATATATTTCAGCAGGTCCATAAGAAGGTTAGCCAAGCCAGGGTAGTCAGTCAAGTCCTTTTCCGTCAAAGAGCGGGGGTGTGGGGGGAGGCATCTTCCGTGACCTTGCTGCAACAGTTGATTGCCAACAGTTCCTGAAGCAGTCGGCATGAGCTTTTTAATAGGGAAAACCACGCTTGCTCACTGAGGTAAATCCAATTCTGGCGTTGTTTCATTTTCAGGCCGTGACATTAGAAACCGCCTTTCCCGCCTTTTTCCTTCCCCTCTCAGTGTCCTGCGCTCCCGCCCTTACCCAGCATTCGATTTGTGCCACGTGACGCCTCCCAAAGGCCTGCCCACGGCCCCGTCAAGTTCCAGAAGCAAACAGTTTCCCCCGGCGACAGCGGGAACTCAAGGCATGGAAACAAAAACTTGTAAAACATAAATTTATTTATTTATTCAATTTTTATAGCCACCCCAATTGCATACCTGTCAACCCACAGCTCTGGGAAAAACGGGACCTGCACAGAGCAGTTCCGCGCAGGTCACCTTCCACGCATGCGTGGAAGGCTACGCCGCTTGCGCAGCACCCTACGCAAGCGGCGTAGGCTTCCACGCATGCGTGGAAGGGTTCTACGTGCGTGTAAAACCCTTCTACGCATGTGTAGAAGATGACTTGCGCAGAAGGGCTGCGCAGTACTTCCTTTCCCCCGCTGCCAAATTACGTGGTTTTGGCAGTGTGGGTCGGGAAATGACGTCAATCGGCGCAGGATTACGGGGTAATCCCGGCTAAATCGGGAAGGTTGACAGGTATGCCCAATTGACATGTGACTCTGGCCGGCATACATAAAATCCCCAACATTTAAACTATAGAAACCCTTAAAATTCCTAAAAACAGTGAAAAAATACCTCCCACCCGCACCAATTAAAAATCTAGTTAAAGACATGAGTGATCCTCCTCTAAATGAGCCAGTGGGGGAGTGGGGGGCTTGCTCCCTCCCCACCTCCCCACACCTGCCCTGCCAGCCAGGTTTTCAGCTCTTTCCTGAAGGGCAGCAGTTCTGTCTGGAGACGCAGTTCAACTGGCAGGAGGTTCCATAAGGCCGGAGCGGATATCAAAAAGGCTCTTCTTCTTGTGCTAGAGAGGCAAGCCTCTCTAGAAGTTGGTACTTTTAAAGAGCTCCTCCTGTTGCAATGAGATGCGGAAGGCAGTCGTGTGGTGAAGTCCAACCCCGACCGGAGTTGGGAGAAGGTATTTATTCCCTGCCTAGGGGCAAGATGCGTGTCTAAGATAATCGCACCATCCCCTGTACAGAAGGCTTGCGTGCATGGCATTCTCATAAAACCCATGTCTGGGAGGCTACTCTGAGGCTACCCTGAGGTTAATGGAAAACCTGCACTTAATTGCCTCGGGCTGGCAAGACCCATTGTTCCTGCCCTAATCTCGGGGCCTATATGGATTGACCCCAGGCACCTAATCTTGGCCCTTGTTTGCCCCGTCTGCCTGCCTAACTCAATTTGCCTGAGCTTTTGTTTATTCCTAGCCTATCCGTTTGTTCCCCAATTTCCTCTCCTGCCGAGCACAGCCCCAAGTAACTTGGGGACTGGCCTCCGCGTCTGTGGACATCGGGCACACCCCTCGGGAGAGATTTAATATCTAATTAATGTGGGCATCCCACACCCTCTGGTCTGCTCTAGTGGGACGGGCAGATGTCCTTGGTTTCTTAAGTATCCTGGCCCACTACCATGTAGGGCTTTAAAGGTCATTACCAGCACCTTGAATTGCACCCGGAGGCACACTGGAAACCAATGCAGCTCCCGTGGGAGGGGTGAGGTATAACGCCCGTGCCCCGTCACTACATGAGTGGCTGCATTCTGAACCAGCTGTAGCCTCCGAATAGTCATCAAGGGCAGCCCCATGTAGAGCGCATTACAATAATCCAGTCTGGAGATGACCAGAGCATGTGTGACCGTAAGCAAGGAGTCCCGGTCCAGGAGTGGGTGTAATTGGCGAATGACATGAAGTTGTGCAAAAGCCCTCCTAGCCATGACTGCCACCTGCTCATCGAGCAGCAATCATGAGTCCAGGAGAACCCCCAAATTACGCACCGGGTCTGTCTGGGGCAAAAAAGCCCCATCCAGCTTTTTGCTTTTTAAAAATCTCATTCTATCAACAAATCATAGTCATCAACTCTATTCATCATTTAATATGTTAATCTTGCCCTTTCTTCTCTCCTTTCTACACATAGGTTATAGTAGAAAGAGAGGGAGGTTGCTCTGTCCATCAGCCTCTCCTTGTAAAGTCTGAGTAGAGGGAGACTTAGAAGGTCACAGAGACTGAATTTTTTTGTGAATACTGGTCACATCTTATACCAGTGATGGCGAACCTTGGCACTCCAGCTGTTCTTGAACTTCAATTCCCAGAAGCCATGATCAGCAGTAGTACTGACTTGGGCTTCTGATAATTAAAGTCCAAGAACATCTGGAGTGCCAAGTTTCGCCATCTCTGTAATACCAAATATAAGCCTAAATGAGGCTGCAGTTAGGTGACAAAAAACCCATTTCGAAACCTATATTTTTTCAATTCAATTTATGGTGGTGTGGAACGGGAATAAATGTTTGCATCCATGATGAAATCTTGTTAATTGCTTTACTGTATTTTCAAAGATATATACAAATCCTTGCAACTACACAGCTTTACAAATCATTTCTTTTCCACAGCACAGAATGCTGTTACCTTCCCACCAAAGCAGTACATATTTATCTACTTGCAATTTCTTGCTTTCAAACTGCCGGGTTGTCAGAGCTGGGACAGAGACAGGAGCTCGTTCTATCATGCAGCACTTGGGTCTCACACTGCTGACCTGATGATCTTCGGGCCATCAAGCTCAACATCTTAACCACTAAGGCATGTCCACTAAAATAAGTTTATTTACCAGGGCCGAAACAATAATAACAGGTTTTTTTTAAAAAAATGCAACTGTGATGTCAAAAAGTAACTGTAATTACTGGGAAGGATAATGATAACAATTACTATTTTGAACATTGCTTTCCAGTCTCTGGTTTCCAGTATGTTCAACCTCTTCTTAAGGATTCTGGAGCTTTCCCTCCTGTTAGATTCTTTCTCCATTCTTCAATACCTAACTAGATAGGATAGCAGCAAATACATTTGCTTGATGCCTGGTATGTTCCATTCATTCACCAAAGTAGCTCATAGGTATGAGGACTGAATTGGGTGTTTTTGGGGGGTGGGGGTGGGGGAGCTCCCATAGTTGATGGAAGCAGTGGAACTCTCCCTGAAATTCATCTTTCATCAGGTTCTCCTCACAAGAGCATTTCTTGCACCCAAACTCCAAACCACACATCTCAACGTGTCATTAGAAGGTGAGACCACATTGGAGTCCCAGAGACATTCTTTTGTGCCCAAACTATCATTCTTACAAGGAAATTGTGGCTTACCTCTCACAAAACAAAGCAAACTAATGTGCAAACTACATAGGAGTAACAAGTTCCTACTGTGGCAAGCACACTCCTTATATTACTTCAGGAGTTCTCTCATATAACAATGTTCTGTCTACAGTATATGGTTTGATCCCAAACTCACTTCTAGTTCTAAAGCTCATCTGGGAAGGGAAACAATTACTATACAGTCAGTACTATGTACACTACAGGAAAGCTGAGCATCCTATGGCCACAGTATCTTTCTGCTGTTAAAAACAGACCCTGTTCCTAACTCCCCTCCCTCTATGTGACTGAGCAGATCTGGATTTAAAAACACTTACCTACTGTACTTACATCTATTTTTAGCCCAGACTTCTACCTTAACAAACTGTATAAGTCTTTTTCATCTTCACCCTTCACCTTTAACCAAAGAGAAGTCAGCTTGCCTGTTTCACTACAGTCAGAGATAAACCCCAGTCTTTCATCTCTGCTTCTCTTTCCAGTGCTAGTTGCTTGAGTTCAAGAACCACAAAGGTACATAACATTTCTTTCCCAGTATTGCCAGCTGCAGAAGCCTCACTATGACTGAATGATTACAAATGTACAGTAGAAAGCCAGTAAAGGAGGACCTCTTATCTGATTAAGGTCAGCCTTCTTCTGCACTTCAGAAAGAGGGAAGTATGTGTATGTGTGGAGCAGGGGGGAGGAGCAAGCCAGATACTCACTTTAGGAATCTGCTTTTGGAATTCTTGAAAAAACAACTCCATTAGGGACATGTTGTTGAAGCAAAAGGTGTGAGAGATGTTTGTTCCAAGGACTTCCCAAAGGAGACTGTGAGAAAATACACTGGTTGTCATAACATCACAGATCTCACTTTTGAGGTTTATTACAGAAAGATTTTGTCTTGACATCTGTAAAATAAAATTCAGAAGGAGAAAGTGTTGGAAAGGAATTGTTTGTTAGAGAGGCCTGATGAGATGTTGTCTATATGGTGCATAGGCTAAATATCTCAATCTCATCCACCTACAAGATCCCTGTATACTAGAACTGTAAGGCACCAGCAGTAGGATCAACTGGCCACATATAGCGCAACTACGCCAGTTGTTGATGGTACCCCAGTGTGGTGTGACATTGATAAAGTGACAGATGAGGACTCAGGAGACTTGGGGGTTCAAATTCCTGCTTGACCTTGGAAACATACTGGGGTGTGTGTTCCTGTTAAATTTCACTCATCTTGAAAATCCTACTAGGATTGCTGTAAATCAAATGCTACTTGACAGAACATGGCATACACATAAAGGGAGCATGTAGAAACAGTCTCTGTACCTCAAATCTCAGCCTGCAATTGACGGAGGCTCCCCAAAACAAATTCAGTTTCAGAGACCCACATTTCTTTCACACATGTTTATAAGTAGATGTTGTGTGAAGTGCACATATAATCTAACTCAAAAGAATATCAGGCTCTTTTCAGGATGGAAAAGGTACCACTGTTTCAAGGATGAGCATAAGGATTTTTTAAATATATATAATTGTTTCATGTTCTTAGCAATTCTTCATGGAACTAGCATAATTTCATTGCATCAGTGGCATCCTTGCATGTGTGAGATAGCTGACTGTATGCAACAAAATATAGATGCATATCCACATTCAGTTTTGGTGTATTCCCATTGTTGAAATATCTGTTAATGCAAGACTTTTGTAGCATAAAAACTAATAGACTTGGCTGCTGTTTGTACCAAAAATGGTGAGTTTTGGAAATTAGAAACATTTTCATATTAAGTGAAAACACACAGTGGCATCATGACACAGAGTGATGTTGTAAAAGTGATCTCCTCAAAGGGAATATTAACAATTACCTCTCTCAGGCTGATAATCTTCTTGAATAAGTGCATTCTGGCTGCTGATGTAATATTTTCAACCATGCCTTTTACATGGTCTGCGGAAGCCATTATCTCTGCTGAGGTAAAAACAGAATGGCAGTGTTTCAGGTGGTTTGAATCTGCTGGTACTGCCAATATATGTCAACTAATGCTCTTCTTCTTTACTGAGGCAAACCAAGTCTCCTTTTAGCATATTCCAAAATCAGGGTTGGGTAATAACTTTTACTGTATCTCTAAGATGTCATTAAAAAACAAGCCACTCAATCCCAGAGTACACACTTTACCAGCCTGAGCATTGCAGAGCTTCAGGTTAGATGAGGCATAGAACACTCTAGATATTATCCTGGCTGGATGTTGAAACTAAGCAGGGTTTAAATGAAACTAAAATTGCAAGATGGAGACTGCAAACCTGAAGAATTAGTTTGGGGTGTGATGGTGTCTGATTTACCTAGGTCAGAGATTCTCAAACTGCGGCCCGTGGGCTGGATGCAGCCCACAGCACCATTTAATGTGGCCCCCCACTGCCTCCACCACACCAGGAAGTGCCATGTGGTGGAAGGGCAAAATGGCCATCTGGCCCCCGAAGCTGTCTGAGGGAGTGTGACCCGGCCTCCAGCTTAAAAGGTGGAGAGCTCCTGACCTAGGTGGATAAAACATCAATTGTCTATCTCCACAAAGTGCTACCAGCCACTGAGTGATTTCTCCATAGCTTTTTCTCAAAACACACGGTTCCTAGGTTGTTGGGGAGCCGAAGCACTCAAAAATGTGGTAGTCACTATATCCAAAAAGATAGTAATTGAATTTATCTGACATACAGTACTAGCAAACCTCTCCTTTCAGTTCATCTAGCTATTTTTTGGGTCATTTCAACCCTATCCCTCATCTCATTACTTTAAATACAATGCCGATGCACATATTTTAACAGTGATTATATAGTGATAAGTAAGGGAATGAATCCTTGCCTATATCTATGAATAATAAGAGGCAGTGGTCATTATAATTAGCCTTGCACAAGTATGGACTGTCAACTAGTAATTGGGGAATCACTCCAGCTGATGTCAACAAGCTTCTGTTGGGTACAACCACCCATGACTGCAGTGATGAGTAGAAATGGTCCATGCTTCCTGCACTACCGCTCATGTCTTGGTTACAGAAATGGTCTTCTTGCCTATGGCCACCTCTACCTGCCTAAAATACAATGCCACCAGAATGAAATAGTGCTTTGCCTGAGCTTATTATCCAAAAAGAGAATTTCAGTGCCAAAGCCAATGGTGAGGGGGATACTCTTAATCACTTCAAAGGCTGTAGAAGGGATTTAGTAAGGACAGATTCTCTTCTTGGTCACCAACAATTTCAAAAAGAGAGGGTATCAGCATCTGGTGATACTCATCCTACACTGTGTTTCTTTGGATTCAAAGCCTTCATGAACTGAGAATCTGTTGAGAAAGGAGGCATAAGTGAAACACTTTCTAGTTCTCCTTCTCCATCTCCCTCCTATCTCCTCATTGCATACTATATGCTTCCCTGTCCTAGAGAGAGTTACACATGGTTCCCAGTTTGTTTCCTTAGAGGTGTTTCCTTAGACATGCCAAAATTCCTTATAGCTCAAAATCAAGGCTTTCGATCTCACACTAGTCATAGAATCCTCCCACATTTGCCAGGAGTGATTAGTTTGTCATGTCTAGCAACATGTATTTTTTCATTTGTGCATTTATACTTTCTCTGGTATGGTAATTAGACTTAGCCAGAATTTGTCTTGATGTCTGAAGTGTAAAATAATTCAGCCTAATAATATCTTAATTGACAATCCATAGTTACAGCTATTGGTCTGCCTTCAAAGATGCTACATGATGAGACTGTTTGCATACTTCCCATTTGGAAACTCAGAACATAGCTCGGTGTGTTGCCTGACAGGGAAGAGAAGTGGACAACAGTTCCCATGGGACTATGTGGCATAAGGCAGCAGGCTGAGACAATTGCTTAAAGCAGGGGTTCCCAACCTTTACAAGCCAGTGGCCAGGTCATGCTCTCTCAGTTAGCTTCAAGGACCGGACGGCCATTTTGCCCTGCCTGTATGATGGAGGTGGCCATTTGGTTCCAACAGTTTCAAAGGGGTAGTCATTTTGATTCTCAAATGCCTATGGAGGAGTGGAGGAGCCATATGAAATGGTGCCTTGGGCCGGATCCAGCCCATAGGCCTTAGGTTGGGAACCCCTAGTTTAAAGGACTGCCATAGCTCTTGGCATTGGCATCAGTACAAGGTAAAGTAGCATACATCACACTTCTACCAGTGCCAATGCTAGCAACTCTTGCAGACCTTTAAATGACTACTTCTGGAGCAGTCCAGAACAAGTATAGAGCAGTTACTGTATAGTTACAGGTACAAGACAAAAACTCAGAATTAACTTCTTATTAGATTTATGTAACGAGATCCCTTTAGTTTATATAACAGTGGTGGCAAACCTATGGTACGCATGCCAGAGGTGGCACTCAGAGCCCTCTCTGTGGGCACCCATGCAGTTGCCCCAGCACACAGTTCACCCCACCCCCTGCCCAGCAGTATAATGGGAGCACTTCCTCCCTCCCCCAGCTCAAAGTTTGCCCCACCCCTCTGCTCAGCAGCCCAATGGGAAAGTTTCTTCCCTCTCCTGTTGTTGGCATTTTGCAATAAATAAGTGGGTTTTGGGTTGCAGTTTGGGCACTCGGTCTCTAAAAGGTTCGCCATCAGTGTTATATAATATACAGCCAGCAGTTATTCTGACTGTCATCTTATTTGCCAGTCCGTTTGCCCTTGCAATATTGTCTTTAAACTTGCTCGCTGAAAACCTATGAGCACTGAAGCTGCAGCTGATAGATCGCCACGGTCACTGATACAGGTGAAACTCAGAAAATTAGAATATTGTGCAAATGTTCATTCAGTTCACTAATGCAACTTAAAAGGTAAAACAAATATATGAGATAGATTTGTTGCATGCAAAGTGAGATAGTTATAATATTGATGCTTATGGCTTACAGCTTATGAAAACCCCAACACCCCAATCTCATGTACCCCATAATCATCACATAATCTCATGTATGCTTAATTATAACAAATTAAGGCATGGCATATTTAGCTTTGCATGTAGTGACTCTATCACATATATTTGTTTCACCTTTTAAGTGAAATGAATGAACATTTGCACAATATTCTAATTTTTCGAGTTTCACCTGTAAATCAAATACGCTATTACCAGAAAAGGAAACTAACAGCAAATTCTGAAAATGTAATCACAGCCATGACTACTCTATGTAGAGATCTGATATGTATCATGGGACCTAGACATACAATACTGCAAGATAACAATGTGCTCAGCTATTTTGTAAATGTATACTTCTGTATGTAGGCGGGGGTACACAAATACTGTGGTATTTTTGAACCACAATCAGGCATACCCTAGCAATGGCAACCTTGTCCTGGCTAATCTTTCTCACACTAGGTTAGGTAAAAGGAACTATGGAATGACTTCACCAAAAGGTGGCTGCATTTTGGTAGTTTTACATATGGCCTAGGCACAGATGGAGAAAAACATACAGGTGTACATGGCCCACCAGCTGTTTGGACCAAAGTTTTGGAACCCCACTACTCGAGTCTTAGTCTACACTTACTGTGAGTTCCCAAACATTTTTTTAAAAGATTCCTTTAATTATTATTGGTTCATAGTGCCTGCTCTTAGGCAGCAAATATAAGTCCTCTCTCTTCTTTCTTAGGATATTAGATTTTAGCCAAACCAAGTTATTAGCCCCATCCACTTCACCTTCAATATTTTTATATATTGAACATGAAATGGTTTATTATTCCAAGCATTTATTCTATTCCATAACACCTTTTTCCTGTGTCTTTCAGCTCAGTAGTCTTGATGATACTTTCCCTAGAAAAAAACTATTATTATTATTATTATTATTATTATTATTATTATTATTATTATTATTATTATTATTATTATTATTATTATTATTATTATTATTATTATTATTATTATTATTATTAGATAAAAATCAACCATTTGGTATACAGTCGAGGATTGGAATAAAATTTACAGTTCAAGCCCTAACCAAGGACCTAAGAACTGTTAAGGTAAAATCTGAGTATATATGCAGGTCCTTAGTAGAGTTATTTTTCAGAGAGTTAGGATGTTCAAGTCCGATAAGTCCAAAATTTCCAAATATCTGGTAAGTGCTTTGGGTATTGCTTCAAGGGCTCCGATCATGATGGGTACAACAACAACAGTTTTCTTCCTCCATAGATGCTTGACTTCAATTTGCAAATCATGATAATTTGTGATTTTCTCTAGTTGTTAGTCTTCAATTCGTGAGTCTCCTGGGATTAGCAATATCAATACAGTAAAATCCCTACTTACAAAAAAAAAGTCAGTTCTGTAGACTTTTTCTTAAATCAAATTTCTATGTAAATGGAAGCAAACCCATAGGAAATTTGTTTTACATAACTCAAAGCAAACCCATAGGGAATATTAAATTTTTATGTAACTCGAAGCAAAGCCATAGGGAAATGAATTTTTACATAACTTGAAGCAAACCCATAGGAAATTGTGTAAATCGGGAAATGGTTTTAGCACAAAATCATTATGTAAGTTGAATTTTATGTAACTCGAAGCATTTGTAAGTCGGGGTTTTACTGTATCAATATACCAGAGATGCATGAATTAGTATTGTTGTTGTTGCTGCTGCTGTTGATCATGAGTTCATCATGAGTTCATCATGAGTTCATCATCATCATCATCATCATCATCATCATCATCATCATCATCTCCTGCCTCTCCTCCAGTAAATTCAAGAGAGAATATATGGCTCTGTCCTCCTTGTAGTCACCTCATAACAATCCTGTGATGTCAATCAGGCTGAAACACTGCCCCCCGCCACTTGGGATCGTGCGATCATACATTCTTACCCAGGCATGGCCAACATACCTCATGCTCCACTGCTACTCACCAATGTACTCTCAAGAGTTTAAAATAATTGCTTCCTCATTCTAATACCCACAGAAAGCTAAGCAATCTTTTTAATGCAGCTCTCCTGGGCCTTTATCCAAAGAGTTTCCCTGATTAGAACTTTATCTGCTGCAAAGTAAAAGCGCCTACCAAACTTTTAATAGAATTAAATAACCTACTCAACGAACCATTCCCGCTCTTGGGAACATCAGCACTCTGGGATGATGGATTGCTGTCCTTCTCCAGATTAGCTGACCTTCTTCGTTTTCTGATAAGACAAAGAGAAGAAAAAGGAATCCTGTATCATCACTTTTAATTACTCTTCTACTGAATTCCTTATATCAAACCACATTCGGGCTCCATATCAAAAAGCAGGTTTCTTTATAGAGCAGTCGTTTTCTTTCAGCAAAGAAACCTCCTCTTGAACTTGTTTTTAACAATACATCCACTATACAAAGGGTGCTTTTTTATATACAAGGCTGCTTTTTTTAAAACTAGTTTTCCTATGGTGGGGGGTGGGTAGGATGGAAAGATGAACACAAGGACTTCGTATTGATAAAGAGAATTAAAGGCACTCCGTGATGATATAAAATGTTTGGCATAATGCATTTCACACATATTTCTCAAAAATAAGGGAAGGAAGCACACAATAAGAAGATGTTGCTTGGCTTTTGAGGGTGTTTGAGTTAGTGATTAAAATCTGTTCCTGAAAATCCTGTTTACTCTCCAATTTTAGATAACATGCCTGTTTTCATCATCTGCAGAGCAAAGCAAAGTGCCCAGGTACATGAGCTACTGATCGTAGCGATGCTGTACAACACCACTGTAGGAACAACAGCACAGAAAAAGTAGTGAAACTCAAAATCATTATGTCAGTGTTTACCCAAGTCAGATATGAATCATAATGTTGGCAAAAGTGGGCATAATGACAGTAGAAAAAAGAAGAAGAGCAAGTTGTTACTTTCATATCAGAACTTGGGAAATGTATTTTTGGGGAACACAATTTCCAAAACAACAACAACAAACAAACCAGGCAGCATGGTCACTGATTCTAACTTGTACACAGTAACTGTGTTAAAGGGACTGTCAAGATCCCTGCTCGTTCCAGGAGCCCATGCCACCGGCTCCCGGGATTTGAGGCAGGTGGGAGCCATCGCTTCTGCCTCCGCCCTCCCCACCTGGAGGGAAGAAAAAGGAGACGCCGACGCCGCGGCTCGCCAATGCTCCCTGCTCGTTCCAGGAGCCCATGCCACCGGCTCCCGGGATTTGAGGCAGGTGGGAGCCGTCGCTTCTGCCTCCGCCCTCCCCACCTGGGGGGAAGAAAAAGGAGACGCCGACGCCGCGGCTCGCCAACGCTCCCTGCTTGTTCCGGGAGCCCATGCCACCGGCTCCCGGGATTTGAGGCAGGTGGGAGCCATCGCTTCTGCCTCCGCCCTCCCCACCTGGGGGGATGAAAAAGAAGACGCCGATGCCGCGGCTTGCCAACGCTCCCTGCTCATTCCAGGAGCCCATGCCACCAGCTCCTGGGATTTGAGGCAGGTGGGAGCCATCGCTTCTGCCTCCGCCCTCCCCACCTGGGGGGAAGAAAAAGGAGTGGCCGACGCCGTGGCTCGCCAACGCTCCCTGCTCATTCCAGGAGCCCATGCCACCAGCTCCTGGGATTTGAGGCAGGTGGGAGCCATCGCTTCTGCCTCCGCCCTCCCCACCTGGGGGGAAGAAAAAGGAGACGCCGATGCTGCGGCTCGCCAAAGCTCCCTGCTCGTTCCAGGAGCCCATGCCACCAGCTCCTGGGATTTGAGGCAGGTGGGAGCCATCGCTTCTGCCTCCGCCCTCCCCACCTGGGGGAAGAAAAAGGAGACGCCGACACCGCGGCTCGCCAACGCTCCCTGCTCGTTCCAGGAGCCCATGCCACCGGCTCCCGGGATTTGAGGCAGGTGGGAGCCATCGCTTCTGCCTCCGCCCTCCCCACCTGGGGGGAAGAAAAAGGAGACGCCGACACCGTGGCTTGCCAGCGCTCCCTGCTCGTTCTGGGAGCTCATGCTTGTTGCTGGAACCAGGGGGGGATTGTGGATGGGGTGGGAAGAGAGAGAGTTGGTCCTGCCAGCCAGGAAGGAGGGGCAGCATTCCGTCTAGGGGGGTTCCAGGGATCCATATAGGTGTTGTGACGGGCATGGGGCGGAATGGCAGGTACCGTGGGGCGGGCCGCACTCGGGGAATGCGGGTCCGATGTTTAAGTGCGGTCCCTCATTCCAGCCCTGCCGGTACATCTCTGGGCCCTGAGCAGCAGATCCAGAGTGACCCCGCCCTTAGGCTGCTGCTGGTGAATGCCAGATCGGTCTGTAATAAGGCCCCCCTGATCCAAGATTCTATCCAGGAGGGGCGGGCTGACCTGGCATGCATCACCGAAACCTGGCTGACACCTGATGATGGAGTACCTCTTTCGGACATGTGTCCAGCTGGGTTCAGTATTTGGCACCAGCCTAGAGGTGAGGGGAGGGGCGGTGGTGTCGCCATTGTTGCCAGGGAGTCTTTGGGAATTGCTAGGGCCACTGCTCCACAAGTGTCTGGTTGTGAGGCCCTACTTCTACGGTTGGGCCCCAAGGGTCAGTTGGGGATCTTACTCCTGTACCTGCCCCCTTGCAGGGTAAGGGATGCCCTGCCTGTACTCCTCGAAGCCGCCTCGATGCTGGCGTTGGAGTTCCCGAGGCTTATAGTTCTGGGGGACTTCAATTTGCCATCATTGGGGATGGCTTCTGAGGTGGCAAGGGAGTTCATGGCTTCCATGGCAGCCATGGGCCTGACTCAGGTAGTTCGGGGTCCGACCAGGGGCAGTGGTCACATGCCAGACTTAGTTTTCTTGTCGGAGCAGTGGCAGAGTGATCTGAGATTACAGGACTTAGTCATCTCACCTGTGCCATGGTCAGATCACTATCTGGTGACTCTTGACTTTCTGGGGGCGACGCTTCATCGTAGGGAGGCAGGGCCTATTAAAATGGCCCGCCCTCGGCAACTAATGGATCCAGATGGATTCCAGAGGGAACTGGGGGATGTTCCTCTGGATCGGCTACACGATTCACCCGAGGCACTTGTCGACCTGTGGAACAGGACGGCAACAGCAGCCTTGGATGAAATCGCGCCACTGCGGCCTCTCCGCGCCCGTGGGGTTAGGTCATCCCCGTGGTTCATGGATGAACTGCGGGAACTCAAATGGGCAAAGTGACGCCTAGAGTGCCGCTGGGTGAGGACCCAGGATGACTCCGATTGGACACTAGCTAGAGCTGCTATTAGGGCCTACCTAGTGGCGATGGGGGTGGTGAGGCGGCAATACTTCACCACCCTTATTGCCTCCGCTGATAATCGCCCAGCCGCCCTGTAACCAGGTCCCTCCTCGGTAGGGGGAGATCGGTGCCCGGTTGGCAGGGTTCGGCTGAGGACTTTGCTGACCATCTGGTGGAGAAAATCGATCGGATTCGTTCAGGGCTGAATCCCGGCGTGGATGGGGAGGGTCGGGGGGGCACCGGAGCACAGTCTTGCTGTACGATCTGGGATCGGTTTGATCCTGTTGTCCCTGATGAAGTACAGGCTCCTTGCAGCTGTGCATGCCACTACATGTCCTTTGGACCCCTGTCCCACCTGGTTGGTGAAAGCCTCCAAGGTGGTGACAGGTAGCTGGGTCGGGGCGATAATAAATGCATCATTACAGGAGGGGGTATTTCCTGCATCGCTAAAACTTGCTTTGGTGCACCCCCTCCTGAAGAAAATATCCCTTGACCCAGCTGTCCTTAACAACTACAGGCCGGTTTCCAACCTGCCCTTTCTGGGTAAGGTTTTGGAGATGGCAGTGTCACGCCAGCTGCAGAGTGTCCTGGAGGAAGCGGATTATCTAGACCCATTTCAATCAGGATTCAGGCCCGGTTATGGTACGGAGACGGCATTGGTCGCACTGATGGATGATCTCTGGCGGGAGCGGGATGGGGTTATTCATCCGTCCTTGCTCTTCTTGACCTCTCAGCGGCCTTCGATACCGTCGACCACGGTATCCTTCTGGAATGGCTCAAAGGACTGGGGATCCAGGGCACCGTGTTGTCCTGGTTTTCCTCTTTTCTGGAGGGCCGTACCCAGTCGGTGTGGTTAGAGAGTGAGAGGTCCAGCCCTAGGCTTCTCAAGTATGGGGTGCCTCAGGGTTTGGTGCTCTCTCCTCTCCTATTTAACATCTACATGAAGCCACTGGGTGAGATCATTCGTTCCCACGGGGTGCGGTACCATCAGTATGCGGATGACACTCAGTTGTACATCTCGGCCCGTGGGGACCCCAGTGATGCTGTTGAAATCCTATCCGGATGCCTGGAGGCCATTGGGTTCTGGATGGGGGCCAATGGGCTTTGGCTGAATCCCAGCAAGACAAAGTGGCTGTGGATAAGGCTGTGTTATCCAGGGAGTTACCATCTTTGGTACTGGATGGGGCTGTTTTGCCCCAGACAGACCCAGTGCGCAACTTGGGGGTCCTTCTGGACTCGCGGCTGCTGCTAGAAGAACAGGTAGCGGCTGTGGCCAGGAGGGCTTTTGCCCAACTTCGGGTGATTCGCCAGTTGCGCACGCTCCTGGACCGGGGCTCCTTGCTTATGGTCACCCATGCTCTGGTCACTTCCCAACTAGATTATTTTAATGCGCTCTACATGGGGCTGCCCTTGACGACCATTCGGAGGCTGCAGCTGGTCCAGAATGCGGCAGCCCGGGTGGTGATGGGATGTGGGCGATATGCCCATGCCTCACCGCTACTTTGGGAGCTGCACTGGTTACCAGTTTGTCTCCGGGTGCAATTCAAGTTGCTGGTTTTGACCTTTAAAGCCCTATATGGCAGAACCTTAGAGACCGCATCGTCCCAAGAGTGTCTGCCCGTCCAAACAGAGCGGACCGGAGGGGCTCTCTAATAGTGCCATCAGCTAGGGGTGCACATCTATCCAGCACCCGAAGGAGGGCCTTCTCCGTGTCCGCACCAACTCTCTGGAACCTCCTGCCAACAGATTTAAGAATTCAAAGAGAATTGCTGCCCTTCAGGAAAGGATTGAAGACCTGGCTGGCAGGGCAGGTGTGGGGCCCGAATGGGAACACGGTCCCCGCCTGCTGGCTTATGTAAACAATTAAGAACTCTCTCTTCTTCTTCTTTTTATAGTGGGTGGGATGGGTGGGTGGGATATGGGTCTTTTAAAGTGGGTGGGATGTGGGTCTTTTAAAGTGTTTTTATGTGTTTTTAGAACTTGTTGTAATGCCGCCCTGAGTCGGGTTCTGCCTGAGTGGGCGGCATATATAAATATGAATATTAAATTAAATTAAAATTAAATTAAGATCTGGCACTTCTAGAATAAGGCTAAAGAATGTGCATAGGTGAGGCTCCCAGAGACCAGCTACTCTTACAAATTTCAATGACAGACCAAGGACCAGGTGTAATAATGATCATTGGCAGACAGCCACATAGTCACCACATTAGTGGTAGACATGACAGAAACAAAAACTGAATTTTAGAGAAAGGAAATGTCAATAGGTGTAGCCATGTTAGTTTGTTATTTAGAAGGGAAAAAAAGAAACAAAGACCAGAATCCTGTTGGTGCAGCTCTGCACTTGTAAAGCTGACGACATTATTAGCCATGAACTTTTATAGCTAATTATCAGTGGTGGTAGCTTTCATATATTATGCATAAAGATATTCCTATGGAGCCTTGGAATTTTGGGGGTGGGAGGAATCAGGTTAATTCATTTATTAGATATAAAAAGCTGATGTTGTCTGTATGAGTTGAGATGGCAGATGACAGAGGAGCCTGGCATGCGGTGGTCCATAGGATCGCAAAGGGTCAGACTCGACTGTGCGACTGAACAACAACAAAAATTGAGTTGAGCCAACAGGATTCCATGTTGTTTTTGTAGTCATCGTCACTGTCATCATTCAATCACAGTCAAGTCTGGCTCTTCAAACCCCCATGGACCACAGCATGCCAGGCTTCTCTGCTATTCACCATCCTCCTGAGTCTACCCAGACCCACACCTCCTGTGTCAATGATGCTGTCTAACCATCTTGTCCTCTGCCACCCCCTTCTCCTTTTGCCTTTGATCTTCTCTAACATCAGGGCCTTCTCCAGTGAGTTCTTTATTCTCATTTAGTGGCTAAAGTACTTGAGCTTCAGCTTCAGTATTTGTCCTTCCAAGAAGCAGTCAAGGTTGATTTCCTTTAGGAATGACTGATTTGATTCTCCTTGCAGTCCAGGGGATTCTCAAGAGTCTTCTTCAGCACCACAGTTCAAAGGTGTCTATTGTTCTGCATTCAGCCTTCCATATGGTTCAGCTCTCACAGCCATACATTACTACTGGGAAGACCATCACTTTAACTATGTGAACTTTTATTGGCAGGGTAATATCTCTATTTTTATTATGCTACCTAGGTTTGCCATAGCTTGCCTCCCAAGGAGTAAGCATCTTTTTTATTTCATGGCTGCAGTCACTGTCTGTAGTGATCCTAGATCCCAAGAAGGTAAAACCTGTCATTGCTTTCATTTCTTCCCCTTCTATTTGCCCGAGAGCGATGGGTTTGGATGCCATGATCTTGGTTTTTAGATGCTGAGTTTCAAGCCAGCTTTTGCACTCTCCTCTTTCACCATCATCAAGAGACTCTTTGGATCATCTTCACTTTCTGCCATTAGGGTAGTGCTATCTGCATATCTCAGTACAAAGAAAGAGCCTCCTCAAAGATTGTGAATACAATTGTATATACAATACTGGGTATATACTGGGTGTATACTGGGCAGCATCTTGCCGGCTAATCTTTCTAACACCAGATTGAACCAAAGGAACTGAAGAATTAATGAATGTGGAGAGATACAGAATCCAGCTCATTTACGGAATGACGGAGTGGTTTGGAATAGGAAAAGCAGTAAGACAAGGCTGCATTTTATCACCCTGCTTATTCAACTTATACACAGAGCACATAATGCGCAATGCAGGGATGGAGGAATCACAATATGGGAACAAATTTGCTGGGAGAAACATCAACAATTTGAGATATGCAGATGATACCACCCTAATGGCAGAAAGTGAGGAAGACCTAAAGAAGCTCTTGATTAGGCTGAAAGAGGAAAGTGCAAAAGCCGGCTTGAGACTCAATATCAAGAAAACCAAGATAATGGCAACAGGCCACATCAGTCCCTGGAAAATAGATGGGGAAGAAGTAGAAGCAGTGACAGATTTTACTTTCTTTAGATCAAAGATCACTGCAGATGGTGACTGCAGCCATGAAATAAAAAGGCGACTGATTCTTGGGGGACAAGCTATGAGAAACCTGGGGAACATAGTGAAAAGTAGAGACATCACATTGCAAACAAAAATTAGTATAGTCAAAGCAATGTTATTCCTGGTTGTAATGAATGGGTGTGAGAGCTGGACCATTAGGAAAGCTGAGCGCAGAAGAATAGATGCCTTTGAAATGTGGTGTTGGAGGAGATGATTGAGAGTCCCCTGGACAGCGAGGAGAACAAATAGGTCAATTTTAGAAGAAATCAATCCTGATTGCTCATTGGAAGGTCAAATAGTAAAGATGAAGATGAAGTACTTTGTGCATCAAATGAGAAGAGAGGATTCACTTGAGAAAGCCTTGATGCTGGGAAAGGGGGATGGCAAAAGAAGAAGGGGGAGGCCAAAGATGAGATGGCTAGATGGTATTGTAGACACAGCGGGCACAGAGCTTTGTGGGCTGAGGAGGATGGTGGAGGATAGAGGGCAGGCCTTCCACCGACTAACTTTTGTTTACTTTTTCTCACTTTTTCTAATGTTAGTCCACTTTTCTCACTTATTTAAGAAAACACTCACTTTTCTCACTTTTCTTGTTAAAATATACTTCAAAAACCTTCAATTGTGCTAGTTTATCATGATTTTACCCCACCCAAGTAAAGGCCCCTCCCCAGCCAGTGTAGGCAAGCAAAGCAAAAGTGAAACTGCTCTCCCAGAAAAAGGCCCAGCAAGGGAGAAAAGCCTAGAAGGCTTCTTAATGGCTCCTCCCTATCACACCAGGCAGGAAGGCCTGCAAGAGCATGAGGCCCATCTCTTCCTGGGGGAAGCATGCAAAGCCAGCACAAGGGAGTATTTTACCCCCAGTGGTGCTGGTCCAGTGTGGCAAACTAATGACCAATGGCGAAGAATCTTAAGAAGTCATTGAAGTGCTCCATGCACGATGAGTGGTTTGACCGGGAGGACAGACTGGGCTACAAAATTTTCCAGAAGGATCAGCCAATGATGCAAGAGATTGAGTCCCTACCTATTTTAGTATTAAGTAGGTTCTGTAAAGAACAACTTCTTACTAACAAGACTGACTGCATGAAGGAAAGGTTTTTTGAATAGTAATAATTGTGTAGAAGTGCGCAAAGTTGACATCGGCTCTGAAGCCAAGTGACTCCTCAAGGACCAAGAGTGTTCTGAACTTCAAAATTTGAAATTCCACCAAGGGGCCCTGAAACACTATCCACCAAGGGGCCCTGAAACACTCACATCCTTCAGAAGTCTATTCTAGCAAAGGGCAAAGAAGCCTGGCACCTGAAGTGTTTGAATCCACTAAACATCAAGGAAACCGTGCCATCACGCTGCATTGTATCCGTGTACAAAGTGCCGCAATTGCCCATGGAGATAAATGAAGAGGCTCTTCGCGATGAGTGGAGACTGTTGCAGCTGGAAAATCTACCTGTTCAAGAACCTGGAAGTAGAGTTAATGATTACTGGACACATCATATATTTTCAAAGACGGATGTCACTGGCGGGATCAAATATCCTCTGGTAAGCAAGGTAGTGAAGGCTGCCCTCTGCCTCGCCCATGGCAGCTCTGACGTTGAGAGAGGATTTTCCATTTTGAAAAAACAGCTCTCCACTGAATGGTCTGCCATACTGGAGCGTACTTTGAATGCAAGACTTAACATCAAGGATGACCTTCACGAGTGCAGAGGCATTCCAGAGAAAGTCCCTCTCGCCCCAGACCTTCTAAAAAGAGCCACAGCGGCACGCAGCAAGTACGAAGATTACCTGGAAGCAGAACGGAAACAAAAAGAGGAAGAGCTTCCAAAGGCAGAAGAGGAAGAGCATGTTCACGAAGAAAGTGAAAGACAAGTGGCTGCACAGCAGAAAGAAAAGCAGGAGTTAAAGCTAAAAGAAGGCCTGTTCCAGCAAGGCTGTTCTTATGTTCTTATGTTCTTATGTTCTTATGTTCTTATGTTCTTATGAGCCACTGTGTGAGACAGAATGCTGGACTGGATGGGCTGTGGCCTGTTCCAGCAAGGCTGTTCTTATGTTCTTATGTTCTTAAGACCTAGTTAAGACTTCCAAGAAAGAAGTCGAGGAACGGCAGGCTGCTGACCAGCTTGTGAACGAGGCACAGGAAAAATTTAAGGAGGCCATTGGCAAGGGTGACATGAAGAAAGTGAAGGTCACTCAAAGGATGTTGGAAGGGGCGTCAGCTCTGCGCTCGCGGGCTGAAGAGTTGCAGAAAAAGGGAGCCCCTCCAGAAGAAAGTAGACAAGAGGATTTCCTCTCTTTTGGAACAGCTGTTCAAAAACCACAAGAAGAGACGAAATGATTTTGATGATCCTGATGACCCGGCTCCTGCTTAGATTTTTACTTTACGTTTGTCCTTTTTATTGATCTCATGTAACATACTTGTAGGTAGTTACCTTGTAAATTGTATATCTACTCTAGTCAAGTCAAGAATTCTTTATTTTGTTCTCTTTTTTAAGTTAAATTTTAAAAGGCATGAGCGTATTAAATTTTGAAATAAATGCTTCCATATGCTATTTTTCGTGTTGTTGTTGACTTCCCACTGTCACTATACCTATTTTATGAAT
Organism: Bradypodion ventrale; assembly: GCA_035047345.1. Taxonomy (NCBI): domain Eukaryota; kingdom Metazoa; phylum Chordata; class Lepidosauria; order Squamata; family Chamaeleonidae; genus Bradypodion; species Bradypodion ventrale. Next base: position 239,219,293 of record JAWDJE010000001.1, read on the forward strand.
ATAAAACTGTTGTCACCACCCATGTTATCTAATTGACTCAGGAAGTAATCTCAGCTTGGGTCGAGAGAGTTGTATATGATGATTACTAGAGATTGCTCAGTGATGTTTTCACCCCTTCTTATCAGATCCGACCTCGTGTTGCCTAATTTCATTAAGTGTTCACTCATTGGAGTCCCTTCCTTAAGTTTGAATGCATACAGCTCTCTCAGCAGCAAGCTGGTCATACTCCTGTTTGTGCAATAAAACATACAGTAATACCTCATACAAAGTCCGCTTCATACAACATCGGATTCGTACAACATCGCCTAATTCCTTGAAAAAAGTTTCCTCATACAAAGCCGTGTGACGTTCTATGAGGCATTGGGGTTTTCCCAGGTTGCATTGTGCCTGGGCAGTATAAAAGGCAGGACATGTGTGCATTGCTCTTGTGGGTTTTGCATGAGGCAAAGAGTGTTTAGGAGTGGTTTTGAGCGCGATTTTGGATTTTTTGGATTTTTTTCGTCAGAATTTTTAGAAGCATCCCTAGAATTTTTGCAGCATTCTTCAGGTTCTTGGACAATCAGGGTTGTTTGACAAGTTTTTGCAATGTTTTAGCCTTTAGACAATGATTTCTTAAAGTTCTGTCAGTTTCCTGTCTGTTTTCTTGACTTTGCCCTGAAGTCTGTGCTGTTACAGTACAATGTATCTCTATGGAAACGACGTTGTATGAGGCATCGCGGCAAGGATTTGGACGCTGTATGAGGCATCGCTGCTAGGATTTTGCATGCCTCATACAAAGTCCAAATCCATATAAAGTCCAAACTTGTGGAGCCAAGTTTGGACGTTGTGTGAGGTATCACTGTATTAGACAATCTCTCCCATACCTCAGACACGGTTAACCCACGTGGGATGTTGCCATAGATGGCAGAGTCAATGGAGCTTAGCAGCAGGCAGAATACCCTATGGTGCAACCTGTCCGTCTCTAAGTCCCATGGTTTCCTTGGTGGGTTTCAGATCAGAAATTGAGTGTCCTCTCGCATTAGAATCACTTGAAATTGTTGAGCCCAGCCGATTAGATTTCTGCCATTCATGCAGAGCACGGGGAAATTGCTTGGCAGTAAGCATTGTTGGCTGGGGTTGCTGTTGGTGCTGTGTCTTGAACCCAGGTGTCCTGGTCTATCTTGGAATTGGCAATAAGGAATTGGGACACAGTCTGCCAGTTTTGAAAAGCTCGCCTGTTGTAATCCTTGTGCCCTGCAGGTGGAGCTCTCCTCCCTTTCAGGTATTAGTTGGCTGGTTCTTGTTTGTTGTTCCTCCTTGTTCCCCCCTTCTTTCCGGTAGGTGGAGTTGATTTGGGATGTCTGCGCCTGCGCAAAGCTCATTCTGCGCTGATCGCTGTAGGGGAAGGACCTCTGCTCCAGAGATTCCATCTACCTGGAGTGAGGCCTTTCCAGGTGGCCTGCTTCCTCTCCGTTGGGGTCCGATGTCTCCTGGAAACCTTGCGGTGGCCATTGCTAGGTTGTTAAGGAGGTACTTCGCTGGAGCCGCATAGCTTGGGATTGGTGCTCAGTCGGATGGGTTGCAGCAAAGTAGGTTCCTTCACCTCGCCTGTCTGTCTTATGCTTATCCCCATAGGCATGGGATTTGCAGTTATGGTAGGGGTACCCGGGATCGCCTCTCTCTCGCACACGTCCACGTTCGGGCCTCTCATTGCACGCGGGTTCTGGGATGGGGCCGTACTCAGGATGAGTGCTCCCAAGGCTGTGGTCTTCAGGATGTCTTCTTGGGGGAAGAAATTCCAACACCTCCACCCACCCCCACCCTGGGAATGCAGCTGCATGGTTCCGGGCTTCAGCTGAGCCTTCCCTGTATGCTAGATGTAAGCTGGGGGGCTTCTCTCTTGCTGTCTTCCCCAGGGAAGGAAGGCCGGGTTCACCATGGGTCCTGTGATGGGAAAATCGTGGGCCCTTGTGCCGCTCCCTTCCATATTTTCCATTGGGGCCCCTGGTGTGTCTTGTACCTGCGTGTCCGGGGTGTTCGATTTGTTTTTGGGTCTTGTTTGTTCGTTCAAGCGGTTGCTTCATTCATTGTCTCTGTTGGGGGTTTCTGGGTTTCCCGCCCCTAGGTTTGAATCCAGGGCCACTGGTTGTGATTGGTCAGCCATCTTGGCTGGATTCAAACTCAGCATGGTGCTAGGGGTTCCTGCCGTGGAGGTTCCCGGGGTTGGGCTTACCGCGCCGATGACGGGGGGTTCTCTTTCCTCTTGCATCAGGGTCAGTAGCTCCGCAACAGAAATCGTTCCTCCTCCCACTCAACTGATGGCCTTGAACAGCGTGTCCACTGTGATCACGCTTCTCCAGTCGAAGTCTTCAGTAATCGCCCCTCCGGCCCCGGCCTTCGTCTGGCCGTCTGGGTCCATCTCTGTGATGGTCCAGTCAGGGATACCTTCTTCCGCCACTGGTTCGGGTTCTCCACTGGCACCCGCGGGGCTGGCCTGTGCCTTGGAGAACCTGAACCGGTGGCGGAAGAAGGTAATTTTGAGTATTTTAAATTGAATTTTGGTGGGAAATCAAAGGCAGACTTCGAGGATTTGCCCACCATTTTGTCACATTTTAAATGAAAAACACTCACTTTTTTAAAAGAAAAGGTGAGTGGAAGGCCTGACAGAGGTGCCTGGAGGACAATGCTCCATAGGATCGCAAAGGGTCGGAATTGACTGTATGACTGAACAACAACAACAATTACTGCCAGAAACACACACCAATAAGGAACTTAAGTTTGGCCAATGATAAAGCCAAGAAGCTATTTTGGTAGTCCAGGATTTGATCAGGACACAAAAGAAGAAGAAGATCTGCATATTTCAGGCTGTTGACATTTCTACTGACAATCTTAATTCCGGCTTGTGATTCATCCAACCCTGCATTACACATGATAAGAAACATAAGAACAGCCTTGCTGGAACAGGCCACAGCCCATCCAGTCCAGCATTCTGTCTCACACAGTGGCTCACCATTTGCTTCAGGGTATTCCCAAGCAGATGCCTTCACCAGCTTAGGATTCCCCGGGAATGGCATTGAGAGATATCCTGCCTATCTCTCCAACCCGGAGGTTGTCCTTAGGTATCCATAATTATAGCCATTGATACCCTTGTCCTCCATGAACTTATCTAATCCTTTCTTAAAGCTGTCAAGACTGACAGCTGTCACCACTTCTTCTGGCAGGGAGTTCCATAGACCAGTGATCCTCTGGGTGAAAAAGTACTTTCTCTTATTTGTTTGAGAACTAGCACCCAAAACTTTCATGGAGTGCTCCCTAGTTCTTGTGTTATGCGATAGGGAAAACAGTTTTTCCTTATCTACTTTGTCCACACTGTGCATGATTTTATAAACTTCAATCAGGTCACCTCGTAGACGTCGTCGTTCTCTGCATATAAGCTAAATAAGTAGGGTGACAATATACAGCCTTGTCATACTCATTTTCCTATTCAAAACCAATCAGTTGTTCCATTTCTGGCCCTAACTGTCACTTCTTTGCTGGCGTCAGCTCCCCTGGTGGCTTAGTGGATAAGACACTGAGCTGGAGACTGGAAGGTCAGGTTTTGATAACCGAGAGCTGCACCTGGGGACATGAAAGGAGCCTCATTTGGGCATCCCCTAAAAATCCTTTCAACCCAGAGTAATCTCTGACTTGAAATTATTATTATCCAGGTTTATCAGAAGTTTGGTGAGGTGCTCTGGTATCCAAATCTCTTTAATGATTTGCCACAGTTTGTTGTGATCCACACAATCAAAGGCTTTAACACAGCCAATGAAGCAGAAATAGATATTTTTATGGTACTCCCTTGCTTATTTTATTATCTTATTACTTAACTCTTTTCTGACTGTTTGGATGTGTTTTTGTTAAATGTTAACTATTATTTTAAGTGCAGTTTTAATTCTGTTTATGTGTACATCCTAACTGGCTATTAAGCAATAAAGCATATAATGCAATGCAATAAACACTGTTTATAAATGATGCCTTTTAGCTTTGGACACTTTCCTACAAAAACAGAAAACCAATTTATTTCTTTACCTGCTTATTGGTAAGATATCATTCAGTTTGGGTAACAGGTCTTCAGGTGTGTATGGCGTGCTTTTACACATGGAATCTGAACTACACAATGCAGTTTGGAGAAATGGGAAGAAACCTGTGCTTGGAAGATTCCGGGGGGCCAGGTAACCTGGACAGAATGAAAGATAAAAGCATGTGTTCATGTGGCATTTTACAAGAAAAATCAATAAGGACTATAACCCTTTAAATCAGGGGTGACCGACCTATGGCCTGTGGGCCGAATCTGGCCTGTGGTGCCAATTAATCCAGCCTGGGGTGAGGGCCCCTCTGCTGCTGGAAGTGCTGAAAACATGCCCAAAATGTGCAGGAAGCACCCAAAATGTGTCGGAAAATGGCAAAAATGCACTGTCCTCACTCCTACTGCTGTGGGAAGTGGTGGAAGTGCAAAAACAGGTGAAAACGCGGCATGAATACACACCCTGCCACTGCTGCTGCTGCTAGAAGTAGTGGAAGCGGCAGGAGGAACCACACCCCCAGCCCGCACATATGTCTGAGGGGACGTGGTCCAGCCCACAGCACAAAAAGGTTGGCCACCCCTGCTTTAAGTTCTTATTTTTAAAAATTGACATAAAAAAAGCCCTGCAGAAGTAGAAATGTACATGACAAAAGATAAAATTAACACAAATAAGCATATTAAGCTAAAGAACAAGATCACCCACCCACCTTTGACCTCCATACATTTGATGGTGAATTGTACAGGGGCCTCCAGCATGTATGAACATTACGTGTATGAACATTGCTACAACTCTCCTCCCAACATTGAGCTCCTGCCACTTGCAGCTCTAAGCAGACTGTAAGGAGCACAGAACACATACGAATCCAAACACATCAGAATTCCTGAGCCAAATCTTAGCATCTCCATCCCTTGATTTAGACCAGTGGTTCCTTGCCTTTGGCCCACCAGCTGTTTGAGACTTTGGCCCTCAGAATCCATAGCCATGTCCTAGAACACTCCTAGGAATCAAAGTCTAAAATATTTAGAGGACCAAAATTTGAGAACTACTGGAGTATGCCTAAAGTTTAACTATTGGCTTGTCTACACATTGTGAAAAGGAGAAGGCTGGATTGGGCTAAACAGGGTTTTCAGGAGATTTGTTATGGCCTGTGGCTGTGGCTGTGAACCCTTGGCACTCCAGCCGTTCTTGGACTTCAAATCCCAGAAGCCCTGATCAGCAGGTGTACTGACTTGGATTTCTGGTAATTGAAGTCCAAGAACAGCTGAAGTGCTAAGGTTCACCACCACTACTATATGGTGATATCCTTGCATCCAGATGGCATAAGGACCGAAGTAACCCTATTTGGTCCACAACCTTTGCTAATATCATGAAGTGGCTGTAAGCTATAAGCCACTTCAGAATACTGGCACTTTAATCACTTCCTTGGTTTTGTGGAGCAGCTGAAGAAGTAAAAACAAATTAAGTGTGTATTATGGCAGTGAAAATTTGCTGACAGGGGCTCTGAAAGATAAAGATAGGAATGTTCTGGGAATGGCCTGGTTCACCTAGTGTTGTAATGGTCCACAGGAGTCGTGGTGCTGAATTCAAGGAAGGCACGCGAGACTGAAGTATGATGGAAAAGGCCAGCCCCGAAGCCCCAGGGTGGTCTGTATTTATTGACTACAATCGGGAGCAATCACGTATACCCCTCGTGCGACCCCCGTGACAGAAAGCTGCTACATGGCGCTCGGCTGGCTGGGTTACACTTGCCAGCCTGCGTGCCCAGGTTAGCCATAAGCATACTAATCAGCGGATTGTGGTGAGACTTATTGTTCCCGCCTTATCAAGGTCCTGGAAGACTTTGTGTATCTATGCATAGCTATGTGGTCTAGCTGTGATTGGTGTCTGCTCAGCCCTACACACGGACGTGAGCCAGACACTTTATGCTGTTTATGAGACCTTGGGTCTCTAACCTCCTGACATTTGTCCTAGTGCTGTTAAAGTCCTCAGCCAAGGAAAGCATGGAGTTGCCAGTGCTCCCTACTACTATAAGCCCGTACCCAATTTCCTTTCCGGTAAAGTCCGGTTGGTCTTCGAGGCATTGTTCTCGCCGAATGAACCCATCGGGAAAGGATAGACAGATAGATAGATAAATCTTTATTGTCATTGTCCCCTTGCAGGAACAACGAAATTTCTCGGTTGCTATATATCAACTTGAATAAGGCATATCCCTTAATTTAAAACAGGTACAGAAACACCAATTAAGATAGTACCATACAGTACAATTTTAAAATTTAAAAACTTCAAAACTTTAAAATTCTAAAATTCTAAAATCCTAAAAATTAAAAATCTGAAAAATTTAAAATTTTAAAATAAGATAAGATGACTTCAGAGTCCAGAGTTTCCATTTAAGGCCAAAATTGCTCTGGAAAAGAAACTGTTCTTGAGACAGCTCGTTTTTACCTTCATTGTTCTATATCTCCGTCCCGATAGCAGAAGCTCAAAGAAGCAGTGGCCAGGATGCGATGGGTCTCCTATTATATCTAATGCTTTTCTGTGGCACCTGGTGGTGTAAATTTGTTCTAAAGTGGAGAGTGGACAGCCGATGATATTCTCCACAGTTTTAATAATTCTGTGCAACATTATCCTATCCCGATGAGTACTACTCCCATACCACACACATAAGTCATAAGCGAGCACGCTCTCAATAGCGCAGAGATAGAAGGCAAGCAGCAGCTTTTGTGGAAGATGGTTTTTCCTTAGAGTTCTCAAAAAATACAGTCTCTGCTGCGCCTTCTTCGCAAGCCCCCTTGTGTTGGCACTCCAGGACAGATTCTCCTGTATCTCAATGCCCAGAAATCTGAATGTTGCTATCCTTTCCACACAGGTTCCGTCAATCAAAAGTGGCTGGACATCAGTTCTCTGCCTCCTAAAATCCACCACAAGCTCCAGGTTGTCCTGCTATGGTAATACTTCCAGCAACTCAACATTGAGTGTCAGGCAGTGGTTAGCTAACCTGACAACACTGAGGACTAATGGCCTTGGGTGCCGGAGTCAACAGGGAAGGGTGATGGTCCACAAGTGGATTAAATCTCTCTTGAATTCATCTTAATGGAAGGCAGCAGCTTCATCATTACTAGCCTGGGGCTGAGGAGGACTTTGTGTGCCAAAAAGGTTCAGAACCAGAAAGTGACTTGGGGACCTGGATCAATGGTATGGGTGTCAGGCTGTGATGCAGAAAGCAGATGAAAGGCCACTGCATGATATTCTCAGGACAGTCTTCATGGCTGATCACCATGAGGATTGCCAATATTCAGATTCAGATGTGAAGAAGTGGGGGAAAAGAGGTCAATGTATCTTGTAAGATGCAAAACCTTTACTCCTCCCCCCGAACTTCCAACTGAAGCACATATGCAATCATTGAGAAGTTACCAGATTCAAATGTCTAATACATCCCTAAATACAAAATACATTAAATACTTTTCAAAATTTGACTTCAAAATGGAACAGGTTAGGCAATACATGATGATGAAATGTGAAGGAACATCTGTTGCCATGTGCAGCTGAGTCATTTCCAACTTTGGGAAACCATAAGGCTTTCAAGGTGAGTAAGATGTTCAAGGAGTGGTTTTGTGACCACCCAAGTAAGCTTCCAGGGCAGAACCAGGGAACTGAACCCAGATCTCCTGAATTCTAGTCAGACAGAATTCTAGTCAGACAGGCTCACTGGAGGAGACACCGCACACATACAGTAGAAACATAAGAAATCTTGGTCACTTTTAGGGTAGGTACCTTTCCATTTGGTCCACAAGGTGCCAAAGATATGACAAATAGCTTTCATTTAGCTCCAGGAGGAAAAATAGAGTTAATGACATATCCATTTTCTTGGGAGAGAATTCTACTTGTAGTATTCAAGTCCTAACTCCAGTCACAACATTACTTACTTCGGGGTATGTGTGTTACGGAGCAGGGAGAAAGACCTCTGAATCTGCTCTTAATGACCAACCAGAGTCTTTTAAACAAAGGAGCATAGCCCTATGCTATTGAAAGCCTTGTCAATTAAAACCAGTAATCTGATTTGCAGCAAGAAATGGAGTCTTAACCTTCAAATGTTTTATATTGCATAATTAATTATCTACAATGATAATCAGTTGCTCCACCTTCAACTAACCTGCTGCCCTACCCTTACTTTGCTGATCTAGATTCAAGATACACTGCATCCATCCTGCAAAGATGTTGGACAACTGTTTTTGGGTTGGGTGCAGGACTATAATAGGGAAATTCAGGGTGCTATATTAGCACCCAGGAGTAACCTAGCTTGGATTGGTATAGAAAAGTAGGGCTTGATTAGAACAATCTAATCAAACCCTACCATTCACACAGATATTCATGTGGAAGCAGCTTCCTAATATTAATTTAATTTAATTTTAATTTCCAGTTTGTATAGCCACCCAACTCGGAATGACTTTGGGCGGCTTACAACATTAAAATCAGTACTACAATCTAAAAACTTAAAATCGGTAAAAAACCCAATTAAAAATACAATAAGAAATTGGCAAATTGACATTGGTTTCTCTCAAGTGATCCTTAGTCATTCTAAATAACTAGTAGGCTTCAATCCTGGATCAATCTTGGATGGAGTTGTTGATTTTTACAGCAACTACTACCATTCCAGGATTGGGGGTGGGGGGCAACAAAGCGGAATAAACTCCTGAGCTTCCTACCTCTCTGTTTGTACCTGATTAACATTGGTACCAAAAGCACAGAACCACTACAGTCACATGCTCACTACTTTTAAAATACTGAAAAACATCATAATCTGATTAAAGAAATCCCTCAAAGCCAAGAGCATCTTCGTCTTCTTAGCACCAAGCAAACACACAGCTGACATTTTGCTTATTGTGTGGCACTTTACGAACTAACTGATTCATTATGGCATATGCTTTTAAAGACAATGTCTGTTGCATCAAATGCTACAGAGTAGTCCCCTGATTATTAATTTTAATTAGGTCCTATATTAGTCTCTCTCTTTCTCTCCCCACCTCCTATTTTTCCACTCTATCTGCATGCTTGTCTATTCCTTTTTATTCACAGGGCTGTGGAAAAAATAGAGACTAGCCAATTTCCTCCCGCTCAGTCTCACATCTTCGTCCTCCTGTGCAACGTTTCACATGTATTCCAGGCCAGGTGCTGAATCTTGGAGGGTGGGCGGATTGTCCTGCAAATTGTTCCAAACTCCCCACCCCTAGCGAATGGTTTCGTAGTTAATATGCAGCAAGCTAAGCCAAATAAATGTTAGAAGTCAAGACTGGTTATTAGTGAAGGCTGAAAATAGACCAAAAGGGGCTGTGTATAGCCTAAAAGCCCATTTCACAAACTTCATTCCCCAAGGGTGGTCAAAGCAGATGTTATGGAATCCATAAGAAGAGCTGAATGTGTGTTGGTGTTACAGGCCTGTGACTTAGGCAATCTTTGGTTTTGAACAATTGACTTCAGAGGAATCTTGTGCTTAAGTCATAAAGACCAATAAACAAAACAAGCTAATTTGCAAACTTTGGGAGGAGAAAAAAAAACCTGTTATGATACACAGACGTGGTTATCGCTTAAATATTTTTCTCTTTTAGTGGTGAGCTATCTATTGGCCCTGAGTTTAATGCCTAGTTCTCACTGAGCTGGTAAATAATTTGCTAGACAGGTGGGGACACACATTATTTAAAGTATGTGATTTTTTTAAAAAAAATCCTGTATATGAAAAACTAATGTGCTGGCTTAGTCTTCCATATATTGTTGGAAAACTAGACTAGAACTGCATAAGAATTTATTTTATTTTAAGAAGGAGATTTCTCTCTGTGATCCAGACTGAAATAGTGCCCTAAGAAATTGTACCCCAAAAACTAATTTAATGTATCATTGGGAACGACTCTCAGGCATTGCATTGTGGGACACTGGACTGTGAAGCATTCATTTAATGCTTTCTTATAATATAACTGTAGGAATCGGGGCCGCTAAGGGCCGGAGGTCCCGGAGGAGACTGATCAAGAAACGATACGAGGCAATATGGAGCGAGATCAGATCAGTAGTTTATTGAGGGAAAACTTCAACATATATAGGAGAAAAGGCGCAACGGTGGCAAAACCGTCATCTGACAGAAAATCACATCACCTGTTTACTCGGGTTAATTGGGAATCTCTCTTTGGGGAAGTTAATTAACTGGGGCAAACATTGACAGGGGAGACACCATTGTCCAAGGATTAGACTGGGGTAAACATGGCTTCTATTTGCACCAGGGATAAGGCTTGACTCGGAGATGAGTGATTACCTTAATGGGTAACTGAGTCTGGGGAAATGCCCTCTCAGCGGAACCGTCGGTCAGGTCATTAATTGGGTGAATCAAACCCTATCATTAATCCACCCCCCTTAATTTCTCTGCCCGCAGAAACCACGGCCGGGAGCCTTCTCACCTAAGTGGCCTCTGCAAGGGCCGTTTCCATGCCAGATGGGCATGGGGAATCCATATATAACAACCCAGAATAATCTCTGACATTAAATTATTATTATTATTTGTACTCCTTCTAGAATTTCTGGTGTGGGTGCTACTTCTATAAGTACAGTTTATGTTTAGTACAGTAAGAATTATAAGCACAAGTCAATTTGTTTCTATGCATAATTTGACATGGAGTCTGGCTTCTGAGGCAGAATTAGAATTCCTGACAAGCTTGTTTTTTCAAGATTATGGAATATCTAAAGATTTAGTAGTTTCTTTGGAGTGTCTCTGATGCTATGGCTGTGCTGGCAAAAGCAGCCCTTATGAACATAAGTGGGAGAGAGACCAATGCACTTTCTCCCATAGATCCTTGTGTACTCCAAAAAAGTGCTCAAATTGCATGGTGGAAGGACAGAAAAGCTAAACCCTACCACAAGTTTTTGCATCTCACTCTCATACTTGGAGATTTGTACCTCATAGCTGTTATGTGATTCATTACCCAAAGTTACTACCAGGCTTAGTGTAGCCATACAACACATTGATATACCACTCTTATTATCTAAAAAATATATATCCATATTTAACAGAAATTTTGCAACATAAAGTGCAGGAAGTGAAACAATTAATGCTGATTTTGTTCTCTTTGATGTAAGCCTTGGGAGAGTCAGGAACTGATTGTTATTCAGACAGTCAGCAACACAGAGTAACATTGGAAGAATCCAGACATGTTCTTTATCCTGTTTCATTCTCTTTGGTTTCACTGGAAGTGCTTATTTTATCATCACATTTCACACTGTATCTTGTCATATTTTGCTTCCCAACTGATTGGCTTGCTTCATTTTGAGCAACAGTGAGCACTAGAAATGCAAATGCTGTTAGGGAGGGGAGCCTTTTGCAACAGAATACAGGAACATAACCCACCACTGCCCTGATTGGTCACAAAATAAAACACAGTCCCTACTGATATCTAAACATTTCACAAAGGCTGTGAAACAATCCATATTCTTTTCGACTTGCAGATTTTGCCAGGTTTCTTTGTGGCATAGAAAACCACTATTTCCTTGTGAAATAGGAAAGTTAATGGGCTGCAATAAGATGCGTGTTGTTATAATGCAAAACGAGGACATGAAAGGAGCCTCCCTGAAGATTGCTATATCAGTGCACCGGCATCCCCTGAGCAACGGTGATTTATCACTGGCTAATCCTTCCTTTCAATCCAGAAGCACATTTTTGAGTAGAAATGACTACAAAGAAATATAATTTTAGCTTTGTATGTTATTATATGGTGGTGGTACATAAGGAGAGAAAGATAATGCAAAAAAGTCAAGAGGTGTTTTGCATGTCTTTACCACAGCCTATAGTACAGTGAAACCTCTTTCTGTTTTCTCTCACCATTAGTAATTCTGTGGCACTTCACTATTCTGAATGAATTTAGCCTGAAAATGGCTGTGTAATAACAAGTCAGACTGTCCAAGAACACAGTGTGAATTTAAGTTCTAAATACTACAGTATGTTCCAGTGGGCCCTGCCGCCTCCTTTAGTAAGCAGGGGAGATGGTTTTTCTGTAATACATTTTATGATATAGTACAAACTGACTGAATCCCAACTCATATCTTCCAGAACAATACAGTCAATACAAATCTCAGTGGCAAATTGCCTAAAGTTTAAAAATTCGCTGTTGCTGTCAAATTAAAGCACACAACAGCAAATGCCTCCAATACTTATGCTTTGGATCAATAGGACTAAATCTGGCCAGGTTATCCTGCTATGGTAATAGAGTAGACCATACTGCCGGCTACTCAACACCAAGTGTCAGGTGGCGGTTAACTAACATGACAACTCTGAGGACTGACAGCCTTGTGTGCCAAAGTCCACAGGGAAGGATGATGATCCTCACGTGGATTAAATCCTGCTTGAATCCACCTTGATGGAGGGCAGCAGCTTCATCAATACTGGCCTGGGGCTGATGAGGACTTTGCGTGCCAAAAGGGCTCAGGCCCAGAAAATGACTCAGAGAGCTGAATCAGTGGTACAGATGTCACACTGCAATGCGGAAGGCAGATGAAAGGCCACTGCATTATATTCTCAGGACAGTCTTCATAGCTGATCACCATGAGGATTGCCAATATTCGGATTTGGATACGGCAGAAGAAGAAGGAGAACAGCAAATGTCTCCAATACGTATGCTTTGGATCAACAGTACTATGCCATCATAACATTATACTGCCAACTATCCTTCCAGACTTCTAAGAAAACTAGTTTCAAAATTTAATCTTACAGTAGAACAAAATGTTTGCCCTCTTTCTTAGAACTAAGAATGTATGATTTCTTCCAACTGTCTTTTGGATTTCTGGCTTTATGCTGTACTACTGGAGATGGCCATCATGATAGAGTTCATCCTCTCCTTGGCAAATACTTAACTGCATTTAAAAATGCTGCCACTTATAAAAAGATACATAAGAAGCTAGAGTATAATATTAGGGCCAGAATCTGATTTATGCTGGCACAAGCATAACTGTGTAAATTGCAGCAATGTTTTGCCACTAAATAATGTTTTATTCTTAGCACACCACTTGCATAACTTAGTACACAACCAGATATATGAGCAACAACCTGTTTGTTATTGATACTTTACTGCTAGAATTTATGCAGTTATACTTTTGTAAAGGTAAAGGTTTCCCTTGCTTGAAAGCCAGTCATATCTGACTCTAGGGTTCAGTGCTCATCTTTGTTTCAAAGCCAAAGAGCCAGCGCTGTCTGCTTCTTCAGATGTTTCTGTGGTCATGTGGCAGCCATGACTAGACACCAGAGCACACGGAACCCTATTTATCTACTTGCAATTTCTTTCTTTCAAACTGCTAGGTTGGCAGGAGCTGGGACAAAGATGGGAGCTCATTCCATCCTGCAGTACTCGGGAATCGAAGTGCTGACCTTCTGCCTTCCAGTCAGCATCTAAGCCACTTGAGCCACTGCAGTCTTACTAGTTTAAAGTATAAATTCCTGATAGGATTTCGGCCAATGGTTTGGTAATACATTTTCCCCCTTTTCACTCACTTAATTTGGGAAAGAAAAGCAAATGAAGCACTGCAGCTCCAGAATTCCAAATCCAATTTACATAATAAATTTGGGACAATATTTAGTACCATGAAATGACATGGAAGTGTATGCTATGCACAGTTGCAATCTGAACTAATAGGAGAACAAGTACAGTCTTTAAGTAACATGTTTCATGCATTAAAAGATGACAAATTATTGTGTGCTGATTTGCCAATGTGCTCAACAGGAAATTCCAGGGCCAAATTAGACACAATGGCAGAAGATATCATTATTGTTGTTCATGAGGCCTATAAAGTGATGGGTGTCACACTTTAATTTTAACACTACAAATGATGCATGAAAGAGGAGGGGAGTTTAACCCTCCTTTGCTTCTTTCTTTGTGATCTCCTCCAGAGCCTGTAATCCCAATACAGTTTATCTCTGTTTTTGAAACTGAGCAGTAAGAAGGATCAGGTAACGAGCAGGTTGTCAGCTCAGCTTCTTTTGCAATGCAATCATTTTAAAATTATACGTCCTCACAGTTTTATACATCAACCAGGATGCAATGTGAGTAAACAGCGAGGACCCTTGCCCCGCCCTTTTGAGTAATTGGAGGGATTGGAGGGGTGGGAAGGGAATGGAATTGGGGTTGGAGAGGGATTGCCGGCACCCCGTACCCCAGATAGGGAGCACTTGGAAATGCCCCGAGGAGGATAGGGGGAATGTGGGGGTAGGTTCTGGGTGGGGAGGGGAGAGAGGGAAGGAGAAATGGCCTCATCAGCTGGGTAGGAGGGGTAGCACTCCATCTGAGACGGATGGGGAGGTTCCTGGGACTCAAATTGGGGTTGTGACAGGCATGGGGTAATATGGCAGTTACCGAGGGGCAGGCCACAATCAGGGAACATGGGACTGATGGTTGGTATCTGTCCCTCGTTCCAGCCCCCCGGCTCATAGCTGTCAAGTATCCCTTATTGGCCAGGAAAACCCCTTATTTTACCCTCTTTTCCGCCATTATCCCTTATTAATTAGACTGCAATGCCCTATTGCCACCATTGGAGGGAAGCACAGGATAAGCATAGCTATCAAGTATCCCGTATTTGCTGGGAAATTTCCCTTATTTCCATATCCAAAACTTGACAGGTATGCCCCGGCTACATCTGCAGGTCCTGAGCAGCTGAAAATCACCCAGCCACCCTGTTCTGGGTAACCAGGTCTCTCCTTGGCAGGGAGGGGCCGGTGCCCAGGTGGCAGAGATCAGCTGAGGTTTTCGCTGAATATCTAATGGAGAAAATCACTCAGATTCACTCTGGGTTTAATCTTGGCATGGATGGGGAGGGTCAGGAGGGGACTGGACTGCAGTCTAGCCATGTTATCTGGGATCAGTTCGATCCAGTTGTCCCTGAGGAAGTGGACAGGATCCTTGCAGCTGTTTGCACCACCACATGTCCTCTGGATCCCTGTCCCACCTGGTTGGTGAAAGCCTCCAAGGTGGTGACAGGTGGTTGGGTCGGGCCAATAATTAACACGTCATTACAGGAGGGGGTGTTTCCTGCACCTTTTAAACATGCTCTGGTGTGCCCCCTCCCACTGAGGAAAGCGAACCACTTCCCCGGGAAGCAAAGGCAGTGAATGGCGCTCCATTCGCTGTATTCGCCTCCTGGAGGGAAGCGAGCCCCTTCCACATTCAGCCTTTGCTTGTTAGAGAAGGGGCTTGCTTTCTCTGACAGACAAGAGCCAAATGTGGAGCACACACACACACACACACACACACACACACACACACACACACACACACACACACACACACACACACACACACACACACACACACCATCTCTCTCTGACTCTCTCTCACATACACACCGGGAACCCTTGCCTTGCCAGGCAGTTATTATCTATGTGTTGGTGGTTGGGGTGGGGTTTTTTTTGGGTGCGCATACCCCCCAAAACCACCCCAACCACCCACTCACACCCCGACAGGGCAGGGCAAAAAATGCTAGTAAGAACATAAGAACAGCCTTGCTGGAACAGGCCATATCCCATTCAGTCCATCATTCTATCTCACACAGTGGCTCACCATTTGCTTCAGGGTATTCCTAAGCAGATGCCTTCACCTGCTTAGGATTCCCTGGAAATGGCATATCTCTCCAACCCGGAGGTTGTCCTCAGGTATCCATAATTATAGCCATTGATACCCTTGTCCTCAATGAACTTGTCTAATCCTTTCTTAAAGCTGTCAAGACTGAGAGCTGTCACCACTTCTTCTGGCAGGGAGTTCCATAGACCAGAGATCCTCTGGGGGGAAAAGTACTTTCTCTTATTTGTTTGAGAACTAGTACCCAAAATTTTCATGGAGTGCCCCCTAGTTCTAGTGTTGTGCGATAGGGAAAACAGTTTTTCCTTATCTATTTTGTCCACACCGTGCATGATTTTATAAACTTCAATCAGGTTACCTCTTAGACGCTGTCGTTCAAGAGTGAAGAGGCCCAACCGTTGCAACCTCAGATGGTAAGGAAGGTATTCCAGTTCCCTAATCATTCTGGTTGTCCTCCTCTGCACTTTTCCCAGCTCCATAATATCCTTCTGGAGGTATGGCAACCAGAACTGTACACAGTATTCCAGATGGGACCTCACCATAGATTTATAAAGAGGCAAAATGACACGTGCTGACATTTTCTATACCCTTCCTAATGATCCCTAGCATTGAGTTTGCTTTTTCACTGCTGAGGCACACTGGGTTAACACCTTCATTGAGCTGTCCACCAGGTCCCTTTCCTGATTTGTTGCAGAGTTCAGACCCCAGCAGTTTATAAATGTAATTTTTTTTTGCCCCAACGTGCATGACTCTGTACTTACTAATGTTGAAGCTCATTTGCCACTGTTTTGCCCACTCCCCCAGTGTCAAGAGATCCCTCTGGAGCTCCTCACAATCTCTCACAGTTTTCACTACCCTGTATATATATTTTTAAATACTTTATTAGTAATTGTCACATAAAAATATATTAACATCAAATTTTAACCCAGTACAAAAACATTTCATATCTCCTTCCCCCCTAATGACTTCCAACAACTACTTCTCCTGCACTTATTTTAATCATTGTGGTGTTTACTGGTTATTCCACTGCCTTCATATTCTCTAAAGCCAATCGATTTTAATTACTGTAGTACATTTCTTTTGATGCTCCTCCGTATAGCACTTATTTACAAAGTCCACCAACTTCTGCCACACCTGAAAAAAGGAATCATCTTCTTGATCTCGTAGCTTCATTGTCATTTTATCCATCTCAGCCAAGCCCCACAGTTTCAAAAGCCAATCATGCACATCTGGTATAATATCCCTTTTCCAATATTGTGCATAAAGCAGATGAGCTGCTGTAACCATATGCCAATTAAGCCTTTGCTCAGTAATTGGTAATGTTTCTAAACCCAATCCTAAAAGAAAAAGTTCAGGGTACAGTTCAACTTTACATTTCAGAATCTTAAACATCATATTTGCAATCTCTCTCCAATATACGTTTACTTTTTCACATGTCCACCATACATGGAAAAGGGAGCCTTCTTTTTCTGTCCATTTATTCCATGACTGGCAAGTTTATTCAAGAGCCTTTGGTGCGGGACCTTGTCAAAAGCCTTCTGAAAGTCCAGATAAACAATGTCAACTGGATCCCCCTTATCCACATGCTTGTTGACACTCTCAAAAAATTCCAACAGATTAGTGAGGCATGATTTGCCCTTGCAAAAGCCATGTTGGCTCTCCTTTAGCAGCTGGAGAGGGAGAAAGAGAATCCGCTCGTGGCTGGTGAAGAACACTTCTGCACAATAATTGTCTGTACCAACTGTAAAACTCTAGCTTAGTGGACGTTGCACTAAGCAGATCACGCAAAGAGGCAAGGACGCTAAGAGTTAAAGCTTATCATACGGTCACTTTGGATCACTAATTCTCAGATTCCCTGATGAAAGGGTCAGTACCCAGAAAAGCTCATTATTATACCGGAATAACTTTGGAATTTGTTCAGATTTTGCTCTCAAGTATTCATCTATAAAATTATTGAAGAAAAATTACCCAAGCTTTGGACTCAATTGACTCAATTGACTTAATTGGCTAGAGTTTTACAGTTGGTATGGACAATTATTGTGCAGTACTGTTCTTCGCCAGCCATGAGCGGATTCTCTTTCTCCCTCTCCAGTGTGTTTTCCGCTCTGCCCGCTTGTTCTCTACCTCTCCTTTAGCAGCGCCTTCTCTCCTATGTGCCTATTAATCCTATCTTTTAGGATGGTTTCCATCACTTTACCTGGGACACATGTCAAACTGACCAGTTGGTAATTTCCTGGCACAAAGCCTGATTTTAGGGAAAGGGGTGCGTGCGTTCAGGGTGAGGCCCGTTGCCCCGGGAAGTTCGGCATCTGCTGTGCAAGCCCACAGCTGTTCACAACCACTGGTTCCCATAACAAATGTCTGGTGAATAACTTGTGATCCATTTTATCACACTGACACCACCCATTCTTCTTCCAACTCCTGCTCTGTCTCTAAGTCCTCTGGAGCTGGGGGTACAGTTTGCTGACTCAGCAGCCTGTGCAGCCAGCAGGACATCTTTGAACATGAGGTCCTCGTCTTGGGATAGCAGTCTCTGCTGGGTCTCTTCATCCCACAGGCCGAGTAGGAGATGGTCTCTCAATGCCTCGCTTAGGTTGGCTCCCCACCCACATGAGGCAGCCGCCAGCCTCAGAGCGGCAACGTACTCAGCTACAGTCTCTCCCTGGCATTGGTCGCGCTGGCTGAATGCCATTCTCACCGGAAAAATGGACACCTTTGGTCGAAAATGTGTCCGCAGGGCAGCTAGGATGTCTGCCAGCGGTACCGTCTTGAGCACTCTTGGCATCAGGAGATTCTTTGCTAACCCACACTGGGCCAGTAGACAGGCTTGCTTTTGGGCTTCACCCTCTATCTTCTCGGCATCCATCGCATAGAGGAATTGCTCCTCGTAGAGGTCCCATGACTCTGCCATGGAGATGTTGAACGGAGGTAAGGTGACCCAGTGGCATGCCATTATCCCACCTTCATCGCCAATTTGATGTAGACAGATTGAATGCACACGAGCCGGCAGGCGGGCTAAACACTACTTTATTGCAACATAGTCAATCTGTACATAAGGCAATGGCGGAGCCTTGCCCCCTTATATAGCACACAGTAATTTGAATTTGGCCTGGAGGCACCCCATTGGTTACAGTCATTGTGACGTCCTTCTGACGTAGTCGGACCTTTGTGCATACCTAACATAGCTTCACCTGTGGTGGTGGGAAGTTACCATTGGAGGAATTGGAGCCACGTGACACTCTGCCAGCTGCGCTAATGGCGAGCAGCTGAACTGCATGCATACACAACAGTTATATATGTTAATGAGGACGTTTCTGGACTGATAATCTTTTTTATTCTAGAAGGAATTATACACAGCTAAAGAAATTAAGGAGGAAAGAGTAGAAGAAAATATCAAAATATGACCAGATACAAATAAGGAAAGAACATAGAGATATGATGGAAAAAGAAATTACAGAAGAAGAGATTAATAGAACTATAAATGGGTTGAAAATTGGAAAGGCACCAGGGATGGATATCTTAGGGCCAGAAATATATAAAACATTTAGATCCTTACTGGTGCCCAAATCAAAGAGGTTGTATATTCGTATATTAGCAAGGGGTGAAATTCCAAATTCTTGGAGTCAGTCATTAATTGTGTTGATATTAAAACCAGGAAAAGACAGAACATTAATAGACTCCTAAAGCATACCTGTCAAGTATCCCGGATTGGCCGGGATTTCCCGTATTTCTCTGCTTGTTTCCTGCTGCCATCCCATATTTGAACGGTGGGGAAAGAGGTTACTGCGCATGCGTGCCCATCACAAATGGGTTCTGTGCATGCACAGAGGGGTTCTGTGCATGCACAGATGAGTTGTTGTGGCACATGCGCACCCGGGCCAGAGCAGTTCCTATATTTCCAGGAGCTGTGCTTGATGAGTATGTCCTAAAGACCCATTTCAGTTATAAATCAAGATTCAAACATCTTCACAGCAATAATGACAGCAATAATGATTTTATAGGGAACTATATTAAAATGATCAATGTGGGTATATAAAAAGAAGACAAATGGTTGATTTAACAAGAAGGACTCTTAATATAATTGAGTATATAAATGAGAAAAAAAATAGAAGCAGGAGTTATGGCATTAGACATATTCAAAGCCTTTGACTCAGTGGATTGGATAGCACTGAAAAAATTAATACAGATGATGGGATTTGGAGAGAAATTTCAAAATGTAATAGAACAATTATACTCCAAAAATAAAGCCTCAATAATCTTAAAAGATGGAATAATGAAGCCATTTGACCTAAGTCAGGGAACACGGCAAGGATGTCCTCTGTCCCCAACTTTATTTATATTAATGATGGAGTTATTCGCAAATGGGATAAGACTAGATAAATCAATAGAAGGGTTAGGAAATGAAGAAATAAAAACCAGCTTGTTCGCAGATGATACATTATTAACTATGAATCAACCTAAAGTAGGGATAAGTATAATTCGAGCACAGATATTGGGGTTATGGATAAAGTGGAACAAAAAGTGGAACAAAACAGAAATGATCTTATTTAACAATAAAACTTAAGCTGTAGAGGAAATTAAGAGAAAAATGGGAATAAAAATAAAGGCCTCCATAAAATATTTAGGAATAAACATTACAAATGATTTACAGGACTTGAAAGCAATTAACTACAATAAACTAAAAGATGAAATAAAGAGAAATATAGAAAACTACAGGAAATTAACACTATCCTGGTTTGGAAGGATATCGCTATGTAAAATGAAAATATTACCTAAAATAAATTTTTTATACGGAATGCTACCAGTAACAATAACAGAATTAGAATTAAAGAAATTGCAAAACTTGAATGATAATTTTTGTAGCAGAGACAAAATACCAAGAATCAACAAAATACTATGGTATTTTACTCAGAAACAAGGAGGCTTAGGGATTCCTAATTTAAGAAATTATTAAGTAGCAAACTAAATTAAAAGAATTCTTAATATACTTACAGAAAAAGAATTTATTTTGAAAACATAGAGGCCTAGGATATAGGGGGAAATTATGAAGAATGGTTTTTTAAAACTCAAGTATTAAAAGAGGTTCGAGATCACTTTTGTAGAACCACATTAGGAACCCGCTGGTTGATGGAATGGGATGTAGCATCTTCTCTCCTTTTCTGCCCCACATGCAAGGGTAGGAAGTTCTTCATCTGACTCAAGCATGATACAGTTTTGTCCTGAAAGGTCCTTATTCCTGATTCTTTCTGATGAATTCTTTCCATACATTTTGAAAACAAGGTAGGGCTTCAGCGTCTAAAGCTGAGCCAGTAAGTGACACCCCTTGCTCCATTTTCATCATAGCTTGCAGGGACCAGGTAATATGGTTAAGAGGAGAAATATCTTGTTCAGCGAGTTTCATGCTGCTACAAGCACTGTTCCTGGCTCCTATTGTTTCTACAGAAGCCTGTGAAACAGCTCACTTGATGGGAGCACAATTTTTAATAAGAAGATGTTGATGAAATTAACATTCCAGCAAACAGGTTCCACTAATCTGATCCTCAGTACAGTGAATTCAGAGTGGCTCTCGGGCATTTTGGATTACATGCAGAGGCAGATGTCATCTGAAAAATTCTGTTAGGGAGGGTGTGGCAGTAATTTCAGTACTTCCTAAACCACTCTTACAAAGTCTGCATGAAATTCTTATTGTCAAAAACCACTACATTGGCATTTTCTGTCACATTTCACCTAAAAGACTTGGAAAGAGGTTGATGTAGGTACCTTCCCATCAATGGAGTCCTTGTTTATCTACTTGCAATTTCTTGATTTCAAACTGCTAGGTTGGCAGGAGCTGGGATAGACGACAGGAACTAACTCCATCATGCAGCACTAGGGTCTTGAACTGGTGACCTGCCAACCTTCCAGTTCTCAATTTCAGCATCTTAACCACTAAGCCACTGCAATCCCTTTGAAAAATGTCACCACAGCCCAGAAAAAGGCCCATAATGATTTATTTGGTCCAAGTTGCGGAAATGTCTCCTTTTGTTTATAAGCACAGTACAGAAAACAGTAATAATCATTCCTCTGTAACAAAAACACTAGAGTCCACTTGTCTGATTAATCCCCTTTGCTTTGCTTGTTTTCTTCTCCTACAGCCACCATTGAAACTAAGGCTATAAAAATTCATATGGAAGAAACTAGCAGCATGTAAACTAAGTCATAATCTGCAACCAACATGAAGATGGTCTGACCAATTTACATAAGGAACATGGTGAAATACTGTGTCAATGGTTGACTGTCAGTTGCCTTGCTTAAGCAACTACAAGGCAAAGAAAATTTCTGGCAATCAATAAAACAGCAGCTTTGCATTATTTTCAAGACTAAGCCTTTGTTCCCACCAAGAACATCATGTAATAGACATGTTTCTCTGTACCTCTCTTGTGAACCCCCAGGAAGCTAAAAGACACAGGATGGGCAAAAGGTACAGGTAATCTGGTTCAATCCAGTCTCTTGCAGCCTTTATAGGGGTTCCCAAACATACTCAGCACCATTAATGGTGGCTGACCTTAAAACATGGCTGCAACCAGTCAACAAATTAAAGGGGAGAAATTGGCCAAAATGCAGCTGAAGAATTACACCAGTATAAATCCATTGGTATGAATTTCAGTGGCAAATTATTATTAGTGAAGAGGCTGTTGTGTGCCAACCCACATCAAATGCCTACACAAACTTAACTAGTGACAACTCATCGCCGAGACTTGGTGCTGAGAATTATGCTGATGGCCTTACTCCACTGGACACAGTTAATAAGATTTGGACCCGCTGCTGTGTATGTATTGTAAGATTGAGGATTCATTTCTATAATAATGAATATCCCATATTTATCTTTATAATAGGAATAAAACAATGACTTACAGTTTGGCTTGGACTCTGGAGGAAATTTTATTCGGATGATAGCCAAAAGGATGAATAAAAATATAGGCCATACAATTAGTGTGAGTGACCATAACTGTGGGAGAAGAGAAAGAGCTGTTTCAGTTTTAATGTTATTTGTTAACATGTTTTAACATATATTGCGATAACACAGAAAGAAAATCTGTTGAGTAAGTTAGTTAGTAAATTAGCAACACACAATATTAGGGTTTCTAGCTCTGCTACTGAAAGTATATTCGTGCACCTCTTCTGGTCATCATTTTGCGCACAGAAGATCCCAGGATCAACCTCTGCCATCTCCAGGACAGACAGGGTTGAGAAAGGCTCCTCTCTGGAACCATGGAATTGCTGTTACAGTAATACCTCATACAAAGGCCGCATCATACAACATTGAATTCATACAACATCGCCTAATTCCTTGAAAAAAGTTGCCTCATACAAAGTTGCTGTGACTTTGTATGAGGCATTGGGGTTTTCCCAGGTTGCATTGTGCCTGGGCAGTATAAAAGGCAGGACACATGCATGCATTGCTCTTTTGGGTGTTGCATGAGGCAAATAATGTTTAGAAGTGGTTTTGAGCACGATTTTGGATTTTTTTTGGATTTTTTCATCAGAATTTGTAGAAGCATTCCTGGGATTTTTGCAGCATTCTTCAGGTTTTTGGACAATCAGGGTTGTTTGACATGTTTTTGTAATGTATTTAGCCTATAGACAATGATTTCTTAAAGTTATGTAGGTTTCCTAGGCTTTGCCCTGAAGTCTGTGCTGTTACAGTACAATGTATCTCTATGGAAACGACGTTGTACAAGGCATCACGGCAAGGATTTGGACATTGTATGAGACATCGCGGCAAGGATTTGGACGTTGTGCGAGGCATCGCGACAAGGATTTGGACGTTGTACGAGGCATCATGGCTAGAATTTTGCATGTCTCATACAAAGTCCAAATCCGTATAAAGTCCAAACTTGTGGAACCAAGTTTAGACATTGTATGAGGTATCACTGTATTTGTTGCAGCTAATACTAAGTTAGACAAGACAATGCTCTAACTCAAGCCAAAGTAGTTTACTATGTTGATAACATTCATCCAAAGCCCTGATAAGCCAGTCTTCCAAAGATGGTTCTCCACAAAACCTCAATAAAACACTGATTACACTACTTTATTTGTAACACATAGCCCACACTTACCCATGTTATCTGAAATGCTACATTGCGTAGCATTGGGTAAGTATTTCTAGGACAGTGATGGTGAACCTTTTAGAGACCAAGTGCCCAAACTACAACCCAAAACTCATTTATTTATCACAAAGTGCCAACACAGAAACAGAGGAGGAAGAAAATGCTCCCATTGGCCTGCTAGGCCGAGGGGCTGGGCAAACTCTGTGCTGGGAGAAGGAGGAAGCACTCTCATTGGGCTGCTGGACAGAGGGGCGGGGTGAACTCTGTGCTGGGGTGACTGCACTGGTGCCCACAGAGAGGGCTCCAAGTGCCACCTCTGGCATGTGTGCCATAGGTTCACTACCACTGCTCTTGGACAACTGCATAATTTTTACATAGTTTAAGAGCACATCCTAGTAGAATTTTTAGATGAGCTGTTGAAATAATTTATCCAAGTGATTCTTCTACCCAACTTAAAAATGATACTTCTTCACTTTACAGCAGCTCCTCACAAGTCAATCTCAGGTGCATGAAACAAGAATCAGATCTTGTCAATCTTCTGCCTTCCCCTCAGAATATCGATATGTCCTGAACTGTGCTAGCTAAGGCTATTTATTTAGTCCATTAAATTTATTGTTGTTATTATTATGTAACATCTAGTTGTGTCCAACATATGGTGACCCTATGAATGAGAGCTCTCCAAAATGCCCGGTTCTCAACAGCCCTACTTAGCTCATGCAAACAAAAGCCCATGGCTTTCCTCATAGAATCAATCCATCTCATACATGGTCTCATCTTTTCCAGCATTATCGTCTTTTCAAGAGAGTCTTGCCTTCTCATGATGTGGCCAAAGTAGGACAGCCTCAGCTGCGTCATTTTTGCCTCCAGAGACAGAAAATCCATAGCGACTTGTCTGTCTGTTTTGAGCCCCTGGGACAATTGTAGGGGTTCTGATATAAAGCACTTCAGAAGATAGAGCTTTGTGTTGTGTCACATAAATCATATTTTTTTTTGTCACAGAGCCTACAAACAGTGCAAATTGATCTTATACTGCCAGTGTATTGCTTTGACATTTATCTAGCTCCCAGCTAGAAGCTGCTTACTGCCTGTATGTTAGTGCACAACTAAGGGACATTTATTTTACTAACTTAGAGAAAGGAATGCAACTTAATTTTTAACCAGTGCTCTTGGGGAAGAACTAGAAGCACCTGATAACAGTGGCTTGAGCAGATGCTGAAGTAACTTCCAATCATGCACCAAGGAACAAAGAGAACCATTTTCTAATGTATTTGATGTGACAAAACTACTGAGCTCAGTAATTAACTGTGCATCGAAATGTGAAAACTTTTTCTCAGTGACCCTTGCAACATTCTTCCATGAGAGTCTGAGGAAGTGGACTTGATAAATGAAAGGTCACGTTAAAATATAACACTTACCGTATTTTCCGGCGTATAAGACGACTGGGCGTATAAGACGACCCCCAACTTTTCCAGTTAAAATATAGACTACCCCTCTTCCAATGCACACCAAATAAAAATTAACCCACACTCAACCAAGATGCGCAAGCCCTCCGAGTCGAATGGGCAGGTTCTGGTGGAGAGCCAATCCATGCTCACATTCTCCTCCTCGAGGTACAGGAAGATGTGTGCAGCTTGCTTCCCCTTGCTTCATACTCCCCGCACAGAGTAGGGACTCGTCCATGGCACCCCCCACCCTATGCGCCGGACATATGAAGCAAGGGGAAACAAGCTGCAGTTAAGTACCTGTCCTATAAGACGACCCCCGACTTTGGCACAGATTTTTCGGGGTTAAAAAGTAGTCTTATACGCCAGAAAATACAGTAGTCTTTAAGGTGCCACAACATTTTATCTATTGTGGTGTGTTTTTGTGGGGGGTTTTGTGTGTGTGTGTGTTTTGTTTTTGTTTTTTTGTTGCCTGACATTATTAATCCATCATATATGCTACCTCTCTTCTAAAGCCGGGACCCAATGTAGCTTAAAATACAGATTAAATATAGTAAATTTAGAAGCATTAAAATAGAATTAAATCCATCATGTTATTAAAATGCAAATAAAAATTAAAAACCCTGAACTAGAATATTAATATTAGTTTGCCTTTTATAAAAGAGAGAAACAGCAAATGGCTAAAACTTATGATTTGTGGCTTTTAATTGGCAAAGGTCTGCCTGAATAATAGGATCTTTGCTTGCTAGGAGAAGGATAGCAGGGAAAGAACGAACTTAGGCTTTCTAAGCACAGAGTTCCACAGCTGGGAATGGCTCCATCAAACAGGCCTCAGAAGGTGAAATGGACCATGAGAAGGGCTTCTTCAAGAGATCTCAAAGCCTGGGCCAAATTGTGTGGGAGAATATGACATTTCATTTATTCTGGACCCAAGTCACTTTAGGGCTTTGTAGGTCATAAGCAGTTCTTTGAATTGTGTCTAGAGCCAGAGCTAAAACCTTGAGCTGCACAAAGTCCCTTCTTCCAAGGGTCCTCCTTCTACATACTGTACACTCCCAGTCTTGTGAGGAGTGTGTGCTTCCTATGGCTCTCCCACCTCTGCCAGGCAACTGGCTTCTCTAGGGCACCACTTGTGACATCTAGGGCTCTCCTGTTCCTGGCGAGCGACTTTTACCAGCTTGCCCTATGGAACTTCCCCAAAGACTCCCAAGCTCAGGAGGCCTAAATGCCATCCTGCATTTCCTGCAGCAAACTGGGGCTTACCTGTATTAGCAGCGCCCAGCAAGTATTATGGAAAGTATTGTATTAAATGTGGTAGCATGTGGCTTATGGTTTAGCTCTTGTCTTACCCCCTCTTCCAAAGAACAGGCGTTGTTGATGAAGTAAAAATGTTTATTGTTCTCAAAGCATTTTGAAGAAATAACTGTTCACTCACTGTTTCTGGATACAGAATTACAGCATACAAAAATACTAATAAAAAAGGACAGTTAGTTAGGGAAATCCACATTCAGACCTTCCCCCAGAAACAAAAGGAAAACCTGACTAATCTAGGTATTCATGACTAAGCTTGGATTGGAGTCAGGACTCAGTGTTAGAGTCCCCCTCTCCCTTCTGAGATGTTACTCTCAGAAACCCCAAACTCCAATCTCACTCCCAAACCCATGTGCCTATAGGAAAGACATGATCTTGGCCCTCCTAATTAGCATACAGCCAATTAGAGCCCAGGGTTTGTATAAACAACCACTGGTTCCCATAACAAATGTCTGGTGAATAGCTTGTGATCCATTTTATCACACTAAAACCACCCATTCTTCTTCCAACTCCTGCTCTGTCTCTGAATCCTCTGAGGGGGATCTCCAGTCTGCTCTTCCATGGTCACTTACTCTCACCTCTATCCCTCTTCTGCCCTCAGAACCCTTCCTATACCTCCCAGTTCTGAAGTTCTGTCTGCCTCAACTCTGCCTCTACACCCTCCTCACTCCTTCAGGTCTAGGGTCTTGTTATTGGGTCTCTCTGGGTGAGGCTTCTATCAACATAGTTCAGCTGAGATCTACCAGGGAACTAGATGTGAAGAACTCAATTGCCTCTGGAGCTGGGGGTACAGTTTGCCGAATACGGTATCCTT
Source organism: Bradypodion ventrale (assembly GCA_035047345.1). NCBI lineage: Eukaryota > Metazoa > Chordata > Lepidosauria > Squamata > Chamaeleonidae > Bradypodion > Bradypodion ventrale. Next base: position 239,246,590 of record JAWDJE010000001.1, read on the forward strand.
GTGGCCAGTCCCCATCTCATATAAGACAAGAAAGGCAACATTGGCCTGGTGACTGCAGTAATAGAAATACACTTCCTTCATCTCTTGTCTGTTCCCAAGTGGGGAACTATGGAGTCTCCATGTGCCTTGAGTGACATTATCAAGAAGCTAAATCCTATTGCCTTCTTGGCCCATTCCATTAGCATAATTATTCTGTAGTCAATTATCTCTCAAAGTCTGTTAGTAAAGGAAAAAGAGAAAGTGCTACCATTTGCATCTCAAGGCTCTGAACAAATGCAATCGAATGCATTTTTGCTTTCTTAATGAGCTTTTTGTACTACTTGAAAGACTAGGGAGGAGGGGGTCACAAGCACGGCCCCCTTAATTCCTTAAATTCAAACTGCTGAAGACTATTTCCTCAGGATGGCCTTTCCCCTCACCCAGGTCCAACTATATTCATGGACCTCTTTCTATGAACTAGTTGTGATTAAATGTGAATGGTGCATTAATTAATAAATTAGTAATTGAAATGCTTTTGTCTTCTCTCTATTTCCCCCAGATGTTTTGCTTGAGGTGGCATTTCATGTTGGTTTAGATTTCACTTAATCCAAGAGTCTATTCACAGGTCTACTTTTTACCAAATTATTTATTTCTCTTGTAACCTATGCCTTGGGAAGTGGGTGTGGATGATTCCACTGAAAACAACAGTGTTGCCCTTTATTTGTTTCCTGTCTGATGTGTCCACCTGTGGGTTGCCCAGGCCACTGATTGGACAGCTACCTTTCCCAATGGGTTTGTCGGGCTTTGCAAACAATCCCGAGACCATCCTGGCTCGACCGGAAAGGCAATTGGGTACGGGCAAATTAGTAATGGGGAGCAATAGTGACTCCATGTTTCCTTTGCTGAGGGCACTGGAAGAAGTAGGACAAGTGTCAGGAGGAAAGAGATCCAAGGTCTCGTAAACAGCATACGGTATCTAGCTCACGTCCACGTAAAGGGCTGAGCAGGCACCAACCACAGCTAGACTAAATAGCTATGCATAGGTACACAGAATCTTCTAGTACTTAGATAACATAAAAACAATGAGTCTCACCGCAATCCACTGATTAAGTCTGTCTATGGGCAACCTGGGCACGCAGGCTGGTAAGTGTAACCCAACCAGCCGAGTGCCACATAGTAAGCCTTCTGTCACGGGGGTCACACGCAGGCTGTTCGTGCTGACTCCCAATTGTAGTTAATAAATACAGACCACCCGAGTAATCGGGGCTGGCCTTTTTCATCATAGCCTCGTCTCTTGCACCTTCCTTGAGTTCAGCACCTCGACTCCCGCGGACCATTACAACATCCACCAAACCACAAAAAACTGATTTCCTGTTTTTAAAAGGAGATACTAGCATAGGAAAAATAGAAGAAGAAATGAATAAAATCAATTACCAGCAATATGCAATGAGGAGAAAGAAACCTTGCTGTGGTTACTGAAAGGAAGCAGTAACAGTTTCTTTTTCTTTCTTATTCTTAATTATACCTAACCTTTTTAGTTTTCGCATTGTAGTGCTAAAATTGTTTTGTAGCTCCATTTTACATGACTATTCTTTTGTCATCCTATTTTGTTTCAAAATCTATTAAGCGAATTCCAGATGGTCCAGCCAGAATCTTGTTCTGGTGAGAGACACTCTCTAGCACTCAGCCATTTGACTTGCTTTTATTTCAGGTTATTATTTGCTAGCATCTCTTGACGTATGTCTGGATGGGCAATGCCAGCCGAATAACAGACTTTTTCAGCAGTAGTAGGTTTGAAGCAGCCAGTAACAATCCTGCATGATTCATTAAGAGTTACACCCATTTGTTTACATGTGTTGATTTATGCCACATGACATTAGAGTATTCTGTGGTAGAGTAGCAGAGGGACAAAGCTGTTGTTCTTTTTGTTTGTGGGGATGCACCCCATTCTGAACCAACTAATATCCAACATATGTCATTTCTAGCCACAACTTTCTGTTTGGTATTGAGACAATGTTTTTGCAGGTCAGGATTCAAACCAGAGTGATAGCCAAATACTTTGGGATAGGGCAATGTTCAAAAATCTTGCCTTCCTCTTTGCTTATCTGTTCTTTCAGTGGAAGGCACAGACCTGTGGTTTTCACAGCAGCTAGTTTAATGTGTCTATTCTCTGGGTAAAACTAGCAACAGGATATTAGCTGTAGATTGTTCTTGCTTTTTATCCCTAGTCAAATACTGTATGACTCTGTTGGGGTCATATTTACGGTAATTTACCCTTTTGTAAAAACTCTTTTATTCTTTCATTTAATCAAGACAAAAATTGCCAGTGGATCGGTGGTGGTAGTCATGGTCTTGATCCTGTCAGTGATGACCTGTTGATGATGTTTCACTTTTCAAGTGTCCTGTCCACCTCTCAAGGATCCCAAAGGTTCCCAAGGGCAAAAGGGAGCCTGAAGGAGTTTTAATAAGGGTGAATTAAATCTTCCCATCCCCCAATCCAAATTGCACCAGACACAAAGTTACACAACAGGATTTTGTGCTCGATGGATTTCCCACAATTACTGGAATAAATATCAATGTTGAAAACAGTCAGTGACTATAAAGAGACACAGGAGATTACATTGCTTTTATAAATAAGTGCATGTATGGAGCAACTCGGTTGTCTCTGTGTTTTAAACCATCCTTTAGAGGCCAGTTGTATCCCTACAGATGTTGTCAGACTGCAATGTTAGTTTTTGAGTGAGTGTTGTAGAAGTCTGAGTTGCAATAGGTCCAAGAAAAAAGACTATACACCAGGCTTGGTTAAATCAAACTGGTATATTAACATTTACAGTCCAAGTAAATAAACATTAAATTCAACATTATTCAGCTCTGCTCTGCTCTGTGCAGTCTGTGCTTCTGCAAGCCTTGCAAACAACTTCTATTTCTACAGCTTAGCAAAATACTTCAGGTTACAATGTATCTTATTAACTGTCAATCACAGGAGAGCTGAGCTAGATAATTGCTTGCACCTGTTCCTTGTTAATTGACCTCAGCCTGACCTTAATATCTCTGCTCATTGCCTCACTATAATGCACTAGCATATTTGTGCCCGGCCTTGCCGGGCAGTTTTTTTTTGTTTTTTTTTTTTGGGGGGGGTGGGTGGTGGTGATTTGAATTTGTGGTTTTTTTAATTATTTATTTGGTTTGTTTAATTTAATTATTTTTGACTGTTTTTACTCTTCCGGCCTCTAGGTGGGGCTGTGGTTAATAGTAGTCTTTCTTTGTTGTTTGTTCAGTTCTGTCCCTGACTCATGGAGGGAGGATGTGTTTGGTGAGTTCTCTTGATTTTTTGTTCTGGGGTTTCTTGTTTGTTTTGATTTTGTGGTGTTAGGCTGGGGGGTTTAAGTAGAGTTTGTACTTAAACCCCCCAAAGTGTTTCTGCTTGTTCTTTAGTTTTTATTTTGGGTTTTAGATGTGTTTAATTGTTTTGTTTATTTCTGGTTGTTATTTATTTTTCTGATTTCTTTTGTCTTTATTTGTTTAATTTGTGCTATTTTTGTTGTTTGAGTTAGGTATTTTCAAGTTGTAGATAGGTGTTTCTAGTGTACTTTTATGGTATTTTGGGTGTTTTTGTTGATTTTGTTTTTTATTGTTTTGTTGTTTAATGGGTTTATTTATTTATTGATTTGTGTTTTATTAATTTTAGTGCTTTGCGTTTTGGTTTACTTTTTGGTTTTGTTGTTGTTGTGTTTTGTTGTGTGAAGAATGGCCTGTCTGTTGTTTCTTCTTTTTCCCCATTGCTGCTTCGAAATTAGGTTTCAATGCAGCGATGGGGAAAAGGAAGAGCCGCCAGTCAGCTTGCTCTTCGACCGGTAAGGTTTGTTAGGTAGGTCGGGTGAAAAGGAGGCAGAGAAGAGCTATCTGCTTGACGATAGTTCTCTTCTCTGGGCCTCCTTTTTTTACCTGGCTTACCTAACAGGGGGATCGGCAGGCAACAATCCATAAGGGGCGGTGCTCTTCCTTGTGGATTGCTGGCTGCTGCTTTTCTATTACCTCCACTGCTGTTTCATGCTAGTTCTCGAATTGCTGCCTGCTGTTTTTCCCCCACCCCGGCTCAACTTACCTTGAGGCCAGCGGTGGTCTCGCCATGTCTTCTGTGGGGTAGTGGGTAGGAGAGGGAGTCCCTCTTCTCCCCGTTGCTCCAGGAAAGAAGGGCGTTTTTTGTCTCGTCATGGTTGTTTGTGGCTTTTTTTTTTTGCGAGGCCATGAGGCACTGTGACTGCCTGCGGCGGCCTTGCACTCCCGTTGCATGAGGCATTTTTTATTTTATCTTTCACGCGCTGGCTTTTTTTAGCATTCTGCACGCTCATGCCCTTCAGCCTGATTGGCTGAAGTGGTCACAGCATGGAGGACACTGGGGCTTGGAGTTTAGTTCATTTTGTTTGCGTTCATGTGGCGGCTTTTTTTGCGGCTCGGTTTCAATTGGGCACGCCGCATTTCCCAACGTTCTCTTTGCTTGCACCTGTCAGCCTGATTGGCTGAGGCGCAGCGTGGCGCAGAGGACGTTGGGAATTGAAGTTGTTTTCCTTTGTTTGCGTTCATGGGGCTGTTGCCCCACTGCCGACTGCGGGACCATTGTGGCGCTCTGCAGTCCGGGTTAAGGCGAGTGTAGGCGCCTTGGTACGGGATACTATAATCGGGTGCGGGCATGTATGCCAGAGTCCAACAGTTAACGTCCTTCCTTATAGGTAAAGATATATTGACATGCAATGCTCCTCAGGGCAAGCTACCATAGGGAGTGATAGGTGATTATGAAAAGTGTAATCCAACATTGGAGGACCTTTCATGCCGCTCCCTGTGCCTACAGCAAAAGTAAACAGAATATCTGTCCTCAGACTCTTGACAGAATTCTGAGGAATTCCAGAATCTCCAGTAGGGAGAAAAGTTATTTCCATGTTTCAGGAGAAAGTGAGAAAAACTGCTTTTGCTAAGTGAAGAAGTGACAGTTATTAGTGGAGCAAGGATAATGGTCCATTTTCTGGGCTGTAATCAGTAGTGGGATTCAGCAGGTTTGCCCCAGTTCTCCTGAACCGGTCGCAGAAATTCCGGTTGGCCCTGCCCATCCAAGTTTTGAAATAAAGTAGTCCTAATTCGGGTGCAATGCAGGGCTCTCCCCCTGGCCCCGCCCACAGAGTAGGTAGTAAAAAAATTGAATCCCACCACTGGCTGTAATATGTGATTGAAACTTGAGAAATTTAAATGGAGTTGTAGAAAAATCCTGGTGAAATTCTGGAAAAAATGACAAGAGTTTATCTAATTCTATGCTACACAGTTATATACAGCCTCAATTGTTTAAAATTTCCATGCATATCATAGATATAGTGTCATGGCATCACCTTCTGGGACTACACAACTCTAGTGCACACTCCTGAATTACAACATAATTGTAAATATATAAAATAATGGAATAATGGAGTTAGAAGGGTCCTACAAAGCCATGAAATCAAACCTTTTCTCAGTCTAAGAATCCAAATCAATGTACATCTGACAGGTGTTTGCCTAACTTTCTTTTGAATGCCTCTAGGATTTGAGCACCCACCATCTCCCAAGGTAAATAGTTTCACTGTCATACAGTTGAAGTTTTTTTTTACTGACACTCAACCAAAGTATGGTTTCCTGAAACTTGAGTCCTTTCTTACATGACTTGCACTCTGAGATGATTGAGAACAGAGCCTGCTTCTCCTTCTGTAATGACAACTTAACAAATATTTGAAGAGTGTATCATATCTCCTCTCAGTCGTCTTTTCTCAAGGCTAAACATTCCCACTTATTTCAGTCTTTTCTCATAGGGCTTGTTTCCTAGTCCCCTAATCATCTTTGTTGCCCTCCTCTGTGCTTGTTCCAGTTATTTTGATTCCTTTTAAAACTGCTGCATCCAGAACTGGACTCCAAGATGAGACATTATAGTGCTGAACAGAGGGAAACTAATATTAAATAGGATTTGGAAACTCTACTTTTGCTATTGTAGCCTAAAATAATATTTGCTTCTTTTTTCTTTCTTTCTTTCCTTTTTTTTTGTTGTCACATCACAGTTTACTCATATTTAGCTTGTGGTCAACAAAAATTCTAAGATCCTTTGTGCAAGTAAAATTATTCAGCCAAGCAGCCTTCATCTTGTAACTGTGCATTTTGATTTTCCTCCCTAGGTGTAGAAATTGAAATTATCCTTGTTAAATTTCCTTTTGTTGTTTTCAGTTCAACAGGTAACGATAAAGGTCGCCCTTGCTTGAAAGCCAGTCGTATCTGACTCTAGGGTTCAGTACTTATCTATGTTTATAGCCAAAGAGCCAGCGCTGTCTGTGTCTGCAGATGTCTCCATGGTCATGTGGCAGGCATGACTAGACACCGGAGTGCATGGAACACTGTTTACCTTCCCACAGAAGTGGTCCCTATTTATCTACTTGTAAGTTCTTGCCTTAGAACTGCTAGGTTCAATATCAAGCCTATTTCTTTGAATTTTGTTTCTATATTCCAGGGTTTTACTGTAGGTATTCCACCCAATTTTGTGTCATCTGCAAATGTGATAAACATTCCCTGCACCTCCTCATCCAAATCATTAATACAAATGTTAATGAGCCCAGCCCAGCTCAGGACTGAGCCTTCCTTCCTTATGGTATCCCATTTGTTACATTATCCCAATCTGAGAAGGAGCTACTGGTACTCACTCTCCGAGTATGATTCTATAACCAGTTATGTATATCCACTTGACAGCTCAAACATAGTTAGCTTGCTAATCATGGGGCACTTTGCCAAAAGCTTTGCTGAAATCAAGGTGCTGTATATTATGCCTATAGCATTCCCAAATGTATTACATCTACAACATTGTTTGAGGTTGCCTGACCCAAAATGAGATAAGATTAGTCTTGTTTAATAATCTACTCCAGAATTTTCCCTGGGATTGGCATCAGGATGTCTGGTCTGTTGTTCCCCGGGTTCTTCTTTTATGTCCCTTTTGAAGGTAGGGACAATATTAGGCTTCCAATCATCTAGCACTTCACCCATCCTCAAATTCAAGAAAATAATAGAGGTTTTGAGAGTTTTTTCAACCAGTTCCTTCCATTGGCCATGGATATTATGAATTCTTTCAAAGTCATAAGGTATTCCTTGACAATCACAAGCAACAATCCTGTCCCCCACCCCACTTGTCAAATTTGCCTGTAGGGTCAAAGACAGTATTTTAGGAAAAGACTGAACTGAGGTAGATTGGAGCACTTCTGCCTTTCTTTATCATCTGTTACCATTTTCCCACCCCACTGAGTTGCTGAGCCACTGTTTTCTCTCTCTTTTGCTACAGATGTACCTGAAGAATGCTTTTTTGTTGCTTTCACCATCTCTTGCTAACTTCAACACATTCTCATCGTTTGCCTTCCTAATAGCATCCCTGCAATTCTTTGCTACCTACCTTCTTTTGTAACCTGCCTTTTCTTTGTTTTCAGGTCTTCTCAGAGGTTTTTTGTGAATCCACATTGGTCTCTTTTGTTGTCTTCCAACTTTTTTTTTCTTTTTGGAATTGTTTGTAGTAATGTCTTTAGAATTTCTTTTTTTTTCTTTTTTTAAAGAAAACTACAACCCATTTTGAACTCTTTTTCCTGTTAGGATATCCTGCTATGAGGCCTTACCCACTATTGTTTTGAGTTCATCAAAGTTGGCTTTCCCAAAATCCAATTTATACATGTGGCTACTTTCTGCTTGTGCTTCCTTTGAGACATCACCAAACTATAAATCCTAAGATTCTTTATGATGGAACTATTGACCTTAAAGTACTGTAGTAAGAAACTGATAAAATGATGCAGCACAGATAACTACAAGTGATTGAAACAGGCAGGAATAATAATGGATAAAGCAGGAAAGGCAACAGAACACTTTCAGGCACTATGAAAATTCATAGTTGAAATGTTTGAAATGGTAGACATGTTATTCTGTGTTTTAAGCATATCAAAGAGTAAACAAGACAAAAAGACAAAAACATTGTAGCACTTTAAAGACTAACTGCTGTACTGTATTTTAATGTTAGCTTTCATGGATCAAGTCCACTTCTGATATGCTCTGAAAATTCAGTCATAAAGAAGCTGCTGGCCTAGGCATACCAACCCTGCTGCCTCTAGTTCAACCTTCTTCCACAGAGCAATAAGGCCTAAAATTTAGGCCCTAAACAGAAATCATAAGTGTCTCTGAAGTTGCCACCTTTCTCCTAACTGGGAAGCTTGCTTCATCAAGAGTTCGTTTGCAGTTGCCCTACAGACTTTCTTATAGGACACTTGGGGTGAAGGATCATAGTAGCAAGGATTTCACATCTTTCCATGAACATGTTTCCAAAATGTTTGGACATGCTTTTATTCAACACTGCATTTACATCCCTGACTCACTGGGTATTTCCACATGAAGTTTAAAGCGGTTCTTGCATCTAGTGGTTTTGCAGTGTGAGTGTAAAGCCCACGTTCGACTGAAGACACTCATTGACAGGATGAAAGTGAAATAATAATAGAACACGTAGTGAAATATCCTTTTATTATATGACAAGGCCATCCCTTCACTTTAAAGATCAGGTTAAATAACCCCAAGGATGTCAAACAAACAAACCAGCTGTGGGAGCATGCTGAAATTTCTGAATTATTTTAGTTAGATTTTTTTTTGGTATGATTTAATATATTTTTATGTACTTGTTTCTAAATTGTGCTCTGGGTCACTGAAATAAGCAAGTACTGTATGCATAAATGCTAATGGCATTAGTAAGAACACTGTGCTTATCATTTCACCCCAGTTTATAGTATTATCAAGTAATTTAGTCTTGTATGCATGTATCCAGAACATAGGTTTACAGCACGGATGTGCAACATCTAAAGGTCTGCCCCCGCAACACATTGAACAAGTTCCAACCCCTTTTTTAAAAGTACAAAAATCGTGTTGTTGTTTTTTAACAGAATCCCTTGTGTACCATTTAGTGGCCTTCCTTTTCAAATGCAGTTTCTTAGGGGCTCTTTGAGATGTTTGTTTTTTGAAAATGGGGCCTTAGAGGAGGGGTGGGATGCTGGTGGTCCCTACAAGCTGCATCCATCCTGTCAAAAGGTCCCACAATGCTTAAGCTAGTTTACTAAGCAACATATTTTAAAAGTGTGCAACTACATGAACGAAACAATGTTTTAAAAGAAAGTCAATGAGCCATGGGACATTGTCAGTTCCTCATTGTAGATGTTTGTAGATGTCTGTGTGAACTTGTTTTTACCTACTCAGTTTACTAACAACTGCCACTGTAAGGCCTGCTATCATTTTCACTCAAAGAAGCATTTCATACATTTCTAAAGAATATAGTAAGACATGGGCCAACTACATACATACTGCAGAATAAAGTGGGAATGGGATGGCAAAAGGAAATTTAACAAAGTAGAAATCTGTTTCATTTCCGACAATGAAAAGATGCCATTCTCTAAATGCTTCACCATGCTTCTTCATTTTAACACAACTCCCACACATAAAAGATAAGCCTAGCATCAAGGGAAAGATTCCAGAGCAGAACATTGCTGTGCATTCTCTGTTTGCTAGGAGTATTTGACATATGATATTTTGAACAATGTGTTATCTAAAGGAATAAAAGTTCCTCATTATTGCCTCAGCATTTTATCCTGCTGCATGTTCAGTTCACTCATAGCTGTTTTACCTTTGGATGAGTCACTTTAATCAGCTCTGTGCATAGTCCATTTAATGAGTACATAAGAACATAAGAACAGCCTTGCTGGAACAGGCCACAGCCCATCCAGTCCAGCATTCTGTCTCACACAGTGGCTCACCATTTCCTTCAGGGTATTCCCAAGCAGTTGCCTTCACCTGCTTAGGATTCCCTGGAAATGGCATTGAGAGATATCCTGCCTATCTCTCCAACCCGGAGGTTGTCCTTAAGTATCCATAATTATAGCCATTGATACTCTTGTCCTCCATGAACTTGTCTAATCCTTTCTTAAAGCTGTCAAGACTGACAGCTGTTACCACTTCTTCTGGCAGGGAGTTCCATAGACCAGTAATCCTCTGGGTGAAAAAGTACTTTCTCTTATTTGTTTGAGAACTAGTACCCAAAAGTTTCATGGAGTGTCCCCTAATTCTAGTGTTATGCGATAGGGAAAACAGTTTTTCCTTATCTACTTTGTCCACACCGTGCATGATTTTATAAACTTCAATCAGGTCACCTCTTAGACGTCGTCGTTCAAGAGTGAAGAGGCCCAACCGTTGCAGCCTCAGATGGTAAGGAAGGTGTTCCAGTCCCCTAATCATTCTGGTTGCCCTCCTCTGCACTTTTCCCAGCTCAATAATAACTACATAAGAGAGAATAAACAAACCAAAAACACTCTGTACCTGATGTGTATAAATTGACACCCATATGTCTTACTCCAATGTCTGATGAAGTGGACTTGATCCACAAAAGCTAACATTAAAACACAGCAGTTAGTATTTAAAGTGCTATAATGTTTTTGTTTTGTTTATTCTCTGATATGCTTGGAACACTGACTAACATGGCTACTATTTTTAAAAAAAACTACATAAGTGAACACAAGTGCCTTTCCCCAGCTAAATCAAAGAGTAGCAATTTCACCGGGTCAGACAAGTCTGCTCATTTCTGACACCATGACTTGTTCACTACATTTGTTGTCAATTCCCCCCACACACACACACACACACACACACACCTCAATTTTAAAATATATCGAATATTATAAATATATTGCACTCTCTACTTCTTACTTTTTTGAGAAAAAAACCCCTCATCCAGGATCCCAACGGATCTAAACATGTAACTCATTTTAATGTATTTCTTATACTTACTGGTTGCCTTTTGACACTCAGCCAGTTCTTCCACAGCAACACCCGCAGGTGCTGGAAGAGAGAAGCCATCCTTGGAAAACTTCAGGATTAAGCCAGCGGCCCCTGTCTTCTGTCTCTTCCCAGGCTTAGGTTGCCAAAAGCTTACGCTATGACCTGCAAAGGCTGGTTGTATTTCATATATGAGCCTTCACTGTACAGCATAGCTTTCCAAGAGCTGGCTCATTGTTCTGTCCCTGCTCTGCACATATAGTTGTTTATCCCACTGCAACAAATGCAACAGTTTACTCCTACTGGGACGATAAAGGAATAGGAACACTACTTGCTTATGATAATTATAATGTCCTCTCCCACCCTTTTCCAGCTTGTCTTTTTTTTATAAAATAAGTGGCATTCGAAGCAACTGCTTCTTTTGAAGTGAAAGATGCACGCCTTTTTCTCAGTTAGGAACTCCCTACCACCTACACATATTGCTTGCAAAAGTGTCATAAAAGAAATGTGCAAAAAGCCACCTTGCTAAGCCAGTGGGGCTAGTCTTGTTACTTTTCCCTACTTGACTATGCCTAAATCAGTGGAGACGGATATTAAATAGCACCAGATGTTCTTCTCTTCCATTTAATTAGGGCACAATGAATGCTAACTTTTGCATTAATGGGGAAAAGATCACAGAGGGCTTCCATCCCAAAGAAAACACTATGTAAAGAGACACCAAGATGCTATGAATTGTTCCCTGGCAGATCTTTATGAGTGGGTTAGCCTTGACTCAGAAACTACCACCATAACTTTAGTGTATGAGAACCAAGACAATAGAAACAGCCGAAGGGTTGGCTTAACACATCTTTATTGCATGATGGTCCGGGGGAACATGTGGTAATGGTGGATGAACAGCTCAATATATACAGTGACTATACATTTGAAAGTGGCTCCTCGATAGCCCATTGGCTACTGTCTGCGTGACGTCATTCCCCGTCACGCCCTTCTTGTCCAGGTGAGGTGGAGGCGGGAATCTTCCTGCGCTGTAGTTGTTTGGGGGATTGGAACCATGTGAGCTGGGCACTCGCTATTGCCCCCTAGAGGTCACTAGCTCGCGTCCCAATACAGAAGGTTACAGTGTTACAGCTGGTGGTTATTATATCCACTCATTCGAGTGTTACATTACTTAAGGGTGTACTCTTTCAGACAGAACATCCCTCCCCCCTAGGATGAGACGAAGTCTTTCATCCAATATGGTTTATTGCGAGCGCGTTTTGGGCGCAAGGCTGGCTGGCTTGTCCCGGGGGCGCTATCGCTTCTGTGTTCCCTGGTCTCTTGTCCTGCAATGGGAGAGGGAGACTCGTTAACGACTTGCCGCGGATCCGCGGCTTTTGGGGAAGGGGTAAACTCCATTGTGGGAAAACCGGGGGCACTGGGGGCTAACGAAAACCCCCGCTTCTCGCTTGGATGGGTGGGGGACCACTCCGAAACCCCCCCGGTTTTGTAACTCAAACTCAAATTCATCTACTGGGGTATCTGTGGGGGTGTCCCTCAGGATGTCTATGGGGACAAACTTATTCCCTTCCCCCCTGGTGGGGGCCCTTCCCCCCCTTGGTGGGGACCACTGCCCCCCCTCTCCTCCCCCTTGGGCTGAACGGGTGGGGGAGAACCCTAACGTTGAATCCTGTTCTGCGCTGTCTGCGCTCTGGTTTCCAGAGACCCGGCACTGGAGTTGGTCTGCGTGCCGCCTCCAGAGTAGACCTGTGCTGGTCTCTACACAATACGACATGGGACCTGTCTGCCCAATGACTACGCCCGGAACCCAGGCTGGCCCTGCGCTAGCGTAGTTTCTGCAATGAACCGGGGTGCCTATTTTGAAACTCTTCGTGCCCGCTAACCCAATGTTCCTCCCAGTGTCCTCCACCCTCGAAGGGTCTAGTCTTGTCAGTATTGTAGTCAGCTTTCTGCGCATTAGGAGTTCCGCGGGCGAGTATCCTGATGCTAGGGGGGTCACTCTGTATCCCAGCAAAAACTGACACAACTGCAGGTTTAAATCCCCGGGGCCCATGCGCCTCAGTGCATCTTTGGTTGTACGCACGAGGCATTCTACCTGGCCATTCGTCGCCGGGTGGAAAGGCGCGGAGGTGATGTGCCGGATGGCGTTGATTTTGGTGAATGCCCTGAATTCGGCGGACGTGAAACAACTAGCTAATTATCGCTAATAAGGGTATCGGGTATACCGAACGTGCTGAACACCCTGCACAATTGTTTAATTGTTGCGGCTGAGGAGGTGTTCGCAACTGGGATAACCTCCAACCACTTGGAGTAAGCATCCACTATGAGGAGAAAAAGCGACCCTCTGAACGGGTCCGCAAAGTCAATGTGCATGCGGGACCACGGCCCCTTTGCCGCATCCCATTCCCTGTGCGGAAGTCGAGCCTCTTCGGGCCGGGAGCTTTGGCAACTCACGCAAGTGCCCACCATGTGCTCGATATCGGCGTCCAACTGGGACCACCAGAAGTAGCTCCTGGCCAATGCCTTGGAGCGGACAATTCCAGGGTGGCTGACGTGCAGCAGTTTAAGCACCCTAGCTCTCAGGGATTCGGGGATGATTATGCGCTGTCCCCACAGGAGGCACCCCCTCTCCAAGGACAGTTCTAGCTTTTTCCTAAAAAATGGGGCGAACTCCGCCGCCGGGGAGGACGTTGGCCACCCTTTCTGCACCCAAGAACTGACCAGGGCCAACGTCTTGTCCTTGCCTGTCGCCTTGGCGATCTCTGCAGGCACTATGGGGGGTGAATCTAAGACCTCTATCATGAGCACTTGGTGGTCTTGTTCCACCTCACACACGTGGCTGCTTGTGAGGGGGAGGGGTGACCTCGACAGGGCGTCCGCGTGGCTTATGTCCTTTCCAGGGTGATACACCAGCGCGTTCTGGTACGCGTTTAAAAAATGGCCCACCTGAGCATCCTAGGGGACAGGATCTGTGGTGTGGGCTTGTCTGCAGTAAAAATGCCTAGCAGGTGCTTGTGGTCAGTCACAATGGTAAAGTGGCGGCCATAGAGGAAGTCGTGGAACTTTTTGGTCCCAGCAATTATCGCTAACGCCTCCCTGTCTGTCTGTGCGTAGTTTCGCTCTGCCTTAGACAGGGACCTGGAGTAGAATGCCACTGGGGCCTCCCGCCCGTTTTCCAACACGTGGCACAGAACCGCCCCCACCCCCACTGGGGATGCATCACATATCAGAGCCACTGGTCTCTTGGGGTCAAAATGGGTTAATATGGCGTCTGAGGATAGGAGTTGCGTTAGCTCATTGAATGCCCTCTCCTGGCTCTCGCCCCATTTCCACGCCTCGTCCTTTTTTAGTAACTTATGAAGCGGCTCTGCTACCGATGCCTTCCGAGGCAGGAAGGAATGGTAGAAGTTTACTAGCCCCAGGAACGACTGCAATTCGGGCTTGGAGGTGGGGCGAGGAGCATTTTGAACAGCGGTCACCTTTGATTTGGAGGGTTTGATGCCTGCAGGGGTTACCCGGAAACCCAAGAACTCAACCTCTTTTGCGAAGAAGACGCATTTGTCTTTCCGCAGCCTTAACCCCGCCTTTTCGAATACCGTCAGTACTTTGTCTAGCCTCTCAGCTAATTCCGACTCGCTCCCCCCCGTTATCAACACGTCATCAAAGTATGGTAAGACCCCCTCTAGACCCTTTAAGAGGCGTTCCACGAGCGATTGGAAGATGCCTGGCGCCGAGTTCACGCCAAACTGTAGGCGCGTTACCTGGAACGCCCCCTTATGAGTGACTATTGTCTGCGCAGCAGCTGCAGCTGGGGTTACCGAGAGCTGCTGGTATGCCTGCGCCAGGTCAAGCTTTGCGAAACACTTTCCCCCATGTAACCTGGCCAACGGGTGGCTAACTACCGGCACCGGATACGCATTTGGGCGTATCGCCTTATTAATGGTACATTTGTAATCAGCGCATATTCGGACCTCCCCATTGGCCTTCAGCGCTGTTACAATCGGAGTTTCCCACTCCGCGGAATCAACAGGAACAAGGATCCCCTGGCCCACCAATTTGTCCAGTTCCGCCTCTATTTTGTCCTTGAGTGCAAAAGGCACTCTGCGCGCTTTGAGTCTTATTGGGCGGACCTCCGGGTCCAGGTCGAACGCAACTGGGGGTCCCTTGAATTTTCCGAGTCCCTTCTTGAACACTTCGGGATGCGCATCACACACCTCCTGTATTGGGTCAGTCCCAACGGCATGCACCCCCCCCCCCCCCAATGAACAAACCCAGGGGCTTAAACCATTGAGTCCCGAGGAGGCAACAACTCCCCCCCTTGAGAACGACCAGGGGAAGTTCCGCGGTGCGTTGCTTGTATTGGACCTTGAATTTTCCAACCCCCAACACCGGAATGCTATTTCCCTGCACGTCCCGCAGCGTGGACCTCAGTGCTCTGAGCTTGGGCCGTGCGTTGGGGGAAATTCCCAAAAACTCCCTCTGGGAAATGATTGAATAAGAGGAACCCGAGTCTATCTCCATCTTAACGGGGGGGCCCTTGCACCAGTACCTCACAAAAAAACGGGGGTGTGCTAAGGACATGCTGTAGACTGCGGTGTCGTCATCGCTGTCATCGGAGATGTGGCCCACGCCGTCCTGCTTTCTCGAGGGCCGGATGCCTTCCTGGATCCTCGGCGCGCGGTCTGTCGAGCCTTTCTGGTCTCTGCGCCACCGTCTGCAAACCTTGGCTATGTGCCCTCGACGCCCACAGTTGTGGCACTCGGCCTTCCGGAAAGGGCACTTGATGCGGTCATGGGCCGCCCCGCAGCCGTCGCAGCGTCGGCCATCCTTCCGCACCTTCCGGACGTCCTCGTCCTCGCTGCTCTCCGTGGAGGAGTGTGGCGCTCGCCTGGCCGCTTGCACCGAGCCCGCTGCCTTGTCGGGTTGTGGGGGCCTTGCTCTGAACCCCTTAACCCCGGCCCTCATGGCTTCCGCCGCCTGTGCCTCCTTCACGACCTCGTGCAGCGTCGGGGGCGGCTCCTGGTTCATCAACTTTCGCTGAACCTCCTCGTCCCACAGGCCGCACAGCATGTGGTCCCTGAGGGCGATTTCCAGGTTCTCCCATTTGCATGGGCCGGCGGCCAACAGGAGGGCCGCTGCAAAGGCAGCCACGGACTCACCCGGTGCCTGGACTCTCTTCCAGAACGCGTCCCGAGCCGAGAACATCGAAACCGAGGGCTGGAAATAGTCGCGCATCGCTTTCAGGAGCTACTTGACCGGCACTTCGTTCACCTTCTTCGGAGACACCAGGTCCACCAATACTTTCATGGCGGGGAACCCGAGCATTCGGATGAGAATGGCCCTCTTCTTCCCCTCGTCTGAGATGCCGGACACCATCAGTGCGCTTTGGAAGTCCATTTCGAAGAGCTCCCATTCTTCCGGTTTGTTGATGTTAAAACCGGCCTGCGTTGTCTTGATTCCGTGGGGATCCATTATCCCACCTTCGTCGCCAGTATAGTGTATGAGAACCAAGACAATAGAAACAGCCGAAGGGTTGGCTTAACACATCTTTATTGCATGATGGTCCGGGGGAACATGTGGTAATGGTGGATGAACAGCTCAATATATACAGTGACTATACATTTGAAAGTGGCTCCTCGATAGCCCATTGGCTACTGTCTGCATGACATCATTCCCCGTCACGCCCTTCTTGTCCAGGTGAGGTGGAGGCAGGAATCTTCCCGCGCTGTAGTTGTTTGGGGGATTGGAACCATGTGAGCTGGGTGCTCGCTATTGCCCCCTAGAGGTCACTAGCTCGCGTCCCAATACAGAAGGTTACAGTGTTACAGCTGGTGGTTATTATATCCACTCATTCGAGTGTTACATTACTTAAGGGTGTACTCTTTCAGACACAACAATAACATAGTTGTTTCTTTTACCAAAGCTCTGTTGTTCAAAATGGAAAAACCACAGAGGAGGAGTAAAGCAAACAAACTTCGGAAGCTGAAAACATCTAATGAAACCCAATTCACAGGTGAGACAAAGTTTGAAGACACAAGGAGTGGAGGAGGGTTGTTGTTGTTGTTGTTGTTGTTGTTGTTGTTGTTGTTGTTGTTGTTGTTGTTGTTGTTATTATTATTATTATTATTATTATTATTTAGATTTGTATCCCGCTCAACTCGGCATAGGCCAACTCAGAGCGGCTAACAGCAAGTTAATATAAGTACAATGTAACATTGTGATAATGCAAAAATAAATAATCAATACACTTACAATACAATTACAATAGATTTCACAATACAATATATCAGTACAACAAGTCAAAAATATCAACAATCAGTATATCAGAAGGACATATCCAAAAAAAAAACATATCAATGAGCATATCAACTATACAGTGAAACCACAGGACATATCTAAAACAATCTAACCAGTAATAGAAAAGAGATATACCGCTTTTCTTCCCCTAAGGGAACTCAAAGCGGTTTACAAGATACGAAATATAATATACAGGATATGCATAGGTACAAAAAAAATAAGATATAAATTTACGCAATAATATAGTAACAACTTGAGCACAATTCAGTAATACATTTCATACGTAAACAATTCAATAATACATCACAAAAAACATTATTAATACCAAATAAATGTATGCGGACGACTTCCAAGCCTCCAGCCCAACTAGGGCGGAGGAACAGAATGAGCTCAACAGCTGTGCCTCTCTCCTCCCTAGCCGATGAAGAAGGACGGGGGTGTGAGACAAAGTCCTGGTGGCAAAGTCCCTGGCCAAACTGGCCAAAGGAGGGCAGGGCAAGCATCCTAGGTCCGTAGTGCTGGCAAACACGTTCTTCATATAGGCGCCATGCCACCCAGCCACCCCAGCTGGAGCTAGTCTCGCCTTTCCACCCTCCTGCCAAACCAGCCAAAGGAGGGGAGGGCGAGCATCCTGGGTCCATAGCACTGGCGAGCAAGTTCTTCATATAGACGCCGCGCTGGCCACCCCAGCTGGAGCTAGTCTCGCCGCTCCACCCTCCTGCCAAACCGGCCGAAAGGAGGGGAGGGCAAGCATCCTGGGTTATATTTACTAAAAGAGCCCAACACATTTTAGCCAATTAATTATTTCATGGCTCACTTAAGGATTTATTAAAATGAAGACCTTGATTTTAGATTTGACTGAATAGATAATAATTTCATGTCAGAGATTACTCTGGGTTGAAAATATTTTTGCTGGATAAACTCTGCTCAGCAGATGTCCAAATGAGGCTCCCTTCATGTCCCCAAGTGCAGCCCTCGGGTATTGAAACCTGACCTCCCAGTCTCCAAGCTCAATGTCTTAACCATTAAGCCACCAGAGGAGCTGCTGGCTGAGTAGATGAAATTATGGAAGTAGCAATGGCTGAATGCATTAACACACCCCACCCTTTGTGGCCTATTATTGTATTTCCCTCGACTTCTGCACTCCTGTGTCAGACCAGTTTGAACCCCAATAGACTTATATTCTTAGAATTTGGATAAAAGCAGAAAAAACCACCAGTGCCTTAGAAGATTTATTTTATCCATGTTTGCATGATGTGCAGTATGATGCAGTTTAGTAAAAGAAAACCTGAAGATGCAGCTGCATGGTGTGAAACACCTGTGTCCAGGTGGACATTGCCCATACAGATGTGACACTGTGCAGATGACTCATCCTCCCTCCCATGGCAGAAGGAGTCACACAGCCTAGACAACTCAAAAGGTTCTTATCTTAACCTATAAAACCAAGGGTTAACTGTTGGAACTTGCTATAGGTTGCTATGCCTCACCCTACTTGCCTGCACTCACCCTTCATGCACACGGCCAATCTGGGTCCGCAGGTCAACAAAGGATTGAGAAAACATGCAGTGGGGCAATAGCCCCACAAACGCGAAAAAAGGGAAACAACCAAAGGAGTCTGTCTCCCCAACCCTCCTGACCCCAGGGGACCTGGCAGAGAAGGGATTCCCCTCCCCACACACACACACATGCCCCATTTTAAAGAGAAGAAACCAAGTGGTTACTTCTCTTTAAAAACGGAGTTTGGGGGGGGGGAATCCCCCTCTCCGATGGCTCTCCTGGGTCCGGAAGGGTTGGGGAGACAGACCCCGTTTGTCCACCCAACCCTCCCAAACCCAAGGAAGCCAGCGGAGAGGGGGATCACAACCCCCCCCCCCCGATATTAAAGGAGAAACCACAATTGAGATTTCCCTTTTAATATCAGAGGGTGGCCTGGATTCGATCCCCTCTCCTGGGTCCCATGAGTCTGGAAGGTTTGGGGGGACCAAAGAAGTCTGTCTCCCCAACCCTCCTGACCCCAGGGGACCTGGCAGAGAGAGGATTCCCCTCCCCACATACACACACGCCCCATATTAAAGAGAAGAAACCAAGCGGTTACTTCTCTTTAAAAACAGAGTTGGGGGGGAATCCCCCTCTCCGATGGCTCTCCTGGGTCCGGAAGGGTTGGGGAGACAGACCCCTTTTCTCCACCCAACCCTCTCAAACCCAAGGAAGCCAGCGGATAGGGGGATCACAACCCCCCCACTGATATTAAAGGGGAAACTACAATTGAGATTTCCCTTTTAATACCAGAGGGTGGCCTGGATTCGATCCCCTCTCCTGGGTCCCATGAGTCTGGAAGGTTTGGGGAGACAAAAGGGGTCTGTCCCCCCAAGCCTTCCAGAGCCAGGGGAGATGGCAGAGAGGGGATCCCCCCGATAGGACACCAAAAAACACAAAAACAAACAATCAAAAACATTCAAAAATACACAAAAACAAACAAAAATAACACCAAAAAACAATACAAAGTAAACAACAACAAACATTTCCAAACACACCCAGCACACAGCCAAACACCACAAAATCCAACCACCACCCCAAATAAAGAAAAACAGCCAACTCACCACCACACGACCTCACACCACAACGACTGGAAAAAGAAATGAATAAAGAAAGAGACTACTTACTGGAAGAAGCTCCACCCAGAGGCCACAAGAGAAAAAACAGTCAAAATACAAGATAACCCCTACCAGCACCACTTGCTGCCCACAATAGTAAAAAAAAATCAAAAAGACACAACAGCCCCACACAAAAGGTCCCAAGAGTAAAAACAAGTAAAAACAAATAACACAAAATCACAATTTTACACAAATCAAAAACAGATGTCAATAAAATAAAATAAAAACTATTCAAAAATCCTGTGCTGAATTTTTACTCAAATAAAAAACAAAAACATCAATACACAGTTTAAAAACATTTATTGTGAAAAACATGTACTTTCACATTTTTAAAATTATTACCTACGGTATAACAATTTAAAAAAATACATACTAAAAATATTGGGTTAAATAATTTTTTTGGAAAAAGTATATGATCCTTTATTCTTTTTTTCATCCACAAAACCAAAACAACAAACAAAACTCATCACAGTTTATAACAGGCCACCAATTTTTTTTTGTATAAATAAAAATTTTTAAAATTCCAATTATAGACTAACCTCTTCTTTACAAACATTAACAACAACAACAAAAACTTTCCAACACCATTTAAAACAGCCCGGCAACGCCGGGCAACCTCTGCTAGTACTTTGGAAAATCACAAATGGAAGAGAAGAATCCCCTAAAAGGGGGTGATGAGGAGTACAAACAGCTTCCCTGCCCAGGCCAGCATGTTATCACTATGATAAAATAATCTACTCTAGAACAATACATTTCTAAGTATAGAATGTGACCTAAGTTTTTGCCTGTGCTCATTGTTCCCTGTAAATTGGGGAAATGGTGCATCAATGTATTTCATCTAGTAAATTTCCAATCCAATAAACCCTTTATTCAGTGCAGTGATGTGAAACCAATGTATATTTGATGCACCGCCACCACCGCCGTCATCATCATGTGCTGTCAAGTCAATGCTGACTTATGGCAACCCTTTCTAGGATTTTCTAGGTAGAAAATACTGGCACTGTGAGACTATGCAGTTTGCCCAGGACCACAATGGCTGGCTCTTCTCCTTGGAGGCACAGTGGGGAGTTAAATGCCCAACCTTGGGCTCCACAGAAAGACACCTAATCCCACTGGGATTTCCAGACAGTGGTGCAAAATAAAGCACAATTGATTAGTATTGTTAGATTATTGTACATCACTTTTTACATTAGAACTCAAATTCAAATGGGCAATACTACTTTAGCATCTATTTTCCCTCTGCTGTTAGATTATGCTAACAGTTTAAACAGAAATTTTTAAAAAGGTCCCTACAACATGGACCTGGAGGTTTTAATGGGAATTTGATATTAAAACATTGTCACATAAATTCAAAATCCAAAGGGTTTCTTTCTTTCCTTTTCCAAAAAGAAGGCAGTGTTCTGCATCCTCGTCCTTTGACAATTGAGAAAACTCTATGTGCACATCAAAAAGCATAATTCAACCATTTCTTCTTGCTTAAAAAACCCACATTATTCAGGTTGGCTTTGAATCCCAGACACTACCAAATCACTTCTTTGTAACTCTGTGGAATGCAGGAGATCAATTTAGTCATATAAATGTTTTTTGTGTAAATTTAGAATCTGGATTCAGTTATGTGATGTATGGTGAGTTCTTATGCAAAGCTTCTAATAGGGGGGAATTCATCCCCCCAATGGCTATATTAGAATTATTTTAGGCTGAGCATTGATATATTTCTATAACAAGAACATTAGACACATCAATATCAAGTTGAAAGGGAAAGGATAAGAATGATTAACACTTTCAGATGCAGAGGAAAAGTGTCAAGAACTGCAGACAAATGGTCCTGTAGTCAGTAAGTATTTTTTAGCATAGTGAAATCATACAGCTGAATTAAAAGAAGGGGGTGGGGAATAAAAAAAATCAACAAACTGGAAAGATAAATTCCAGTTCCAAGATAAAATATAACACACATACATACAGAGACAGAATAACCACGAACAGATAACTTGATGAACAAGCAATATCTGACAAAGTGGGGGCAGTTTAGATGTGGAAAAGCTGCAACAAACACAATAGAAATATTGAAGATATACAAAAAGGAAGAAAAATAAGAACCCAATCTAGAGAAAGAATTGTATGTTTATAGAGAGGGTTGGGTGTTGGGTTAGCACCCTGGCCCTATAAAACCTTATTGCTGCAGATGCCTTGTTGCCCAATATGGTGGAGTTGTGTGCAGTGCAGCATGAGAGGGTGGTACTACTACTACTACGACTACGACTACTACTTTGTTGTTCAGTCGCACAGTCGATTCCGACCCTTTGTAACCCTATGGACCATTGCCCGCCAGACCCCTGTCCTCCACCATCCTCCTCAACCCGCCCAGCTCTGTGCCCATTGCATCTACAATACCATCTAGCCATCTCATTTATGTCTGCCCCCTTCTTCTTTTGCTCTCCACCTTTCCCAGCTTCAAGGCATTCTACTTTTACTACTACATTTTCTCATGTAAAAGGCATGCTACACACACATAAAAACAGGGGATTCCGGAACTCAAACAAGGCTGAACAGTTCTCTTTAGTTCTCTAAATAGATTATTGTATTTACTCCAAATTTGTAACATGTTTCATATTGAGAAGAGCCAAACAAAGGAAGTTCTCTTTAGCGTTCCATTTGCACACTTTCCCCTCTCTACGATGCATTTTAACTCTTAGCTGTGTACCTGCAATCTAAACTTGGCAGTTAAAATAGCTTGGATCTGTGCCCTACATAAACTATGAATGGGGGGGAACCTCTGTGTTCCATTATTTCTCACATTCAGACATTTTAGATGTCAAGTTCGCCCCATCTCAGTTAAGTAATTTATGAATTCTGGTTAATAGTTCAAAAACAAACTGGAAAGAAATTCTCACAAAAGCACCGCTGAGAGTCAACAGGTGTAGCTACGACCATCCTATAGAAGGCTGCAATTCACCTGCCTGCCATAAAGCTGAGAAAGATGAAGTGTTTCTCAGAAAATAAGAAAAGTGGCAATCCATTCCTTTTTTTGTCTTCGTCATTTAGTCTTAAACTATTAATGCCTCAAACTTTAGAGCAAGGGTTCTCAAACTTTTTAAATTGCAGGCTGGACCACGCCCCTTCAGACTATTAGCAGGCCTGTTAGGTGGTGGAGGCAGAGGCAGTGGTGGTGGTGGGTTGGGATAGTCCTGCCACTTCCCCATCGCCACCGCCAGAGGCAGTGGGACCACCCCCAGCCACCCACCGCTCCACCCAGACCACTGCCACCACTGCTGTCCACCCCGAGCCACTCTCCCACTCTTCATAAGAATATAAGAACAGCCTTGCTGGAACAGGCCACTTTCCTGCTTACCAGTCTGCATGGCATCAAATCATCTGGCCTATGCCCTCGCTCCAGCCACCACATCCGCTGCCACCACCTCAACATCTGCCCTGCTACGGAGTGCCATTAGGGACACACCAAGCCAAGCAGAGGAGACAAGGATTGAGGCGGTGGTAGCGGTAGTGGCGGCGGCGACTGGAGTGAGGTTGCAGGCCAGATGATTTGGGGCTATGGGATGGATATGGCCCGGGGGCCATAGATTGAGAGCCACTGATTTAGAATGATTCATTTTCCAATATTTAATCCATTATATCATGAGATTCTTTCTCCTTCTAGTATAACCTTTATTTGATCTCTATCTATCATGATCTTTAAAGCAATCACAAAGCATATATACCACTCCTCAATGCTTAGAGAACTCTCTGGGTGGTTCACAGATAAATTAGGATTTTTTTCCCCAACATGCTGGGTACTCATTTTACCAACTTTATAAGGATGGAAGGCTGAGTCAACCTTGATCCCTGGTCATGTTCGAACTCACAATCTTTTGGTTGCAGGACAGCAGCTCAACCACTGTGCCACCAGAGATCCTTTAGCCAATTTTTCAATCTAATAACCTGTTTCCTCTTTAATTTGTTTACTAATTTCTTCCTTAGATTCTCTGGGGGGGGAAATCAAATTCCCTTAGCTGGGCTAAAGGAGAGATTGCCAAACTAAATAGATTATTGTATTTACTCCAAATTTGTAACATGTTTCATATTGAGAAGAGCCAAACAAAGGAAGTGAGCACTGGTAAGTTTTGCAGTTGGAGTAGAGCTGCTTTAGAGGTCCACGCGCCTAACGGCACGCGAGATTGCAAACTAGTAACAAAGGAAGAATATAGTCTTACTAGGTAGAAAGGTAGTAAACGTGTACATTTTTGAGGCCCAGAATACTGCACTTGTTAAAATGGATTCTGAGGGAACAGCTGTAACTGGACTCAATGCAACTGGACTCAAAAGACTGTATCAGGAAAGCATATATAAATGCTTGTATACAAATGCCAGAAGCCTCCGGAACAAAACAGGGGAGCTGGAATACTTAGCAATAGATAAGAATATTGATATTATTGGTATCACTGAAACCTGGTGGACGGATGATAACCAATGGGACACAGTTATCCCAGGCTACAAACTGTACAGGAAGGATAGGAAGGGGCAAACGGGAGGTGGTGTAGCCTTGTATGTCAAAGAAGTGATAAAATTGTATGAATTGGAATATCTAGGTGATTTGGAGTCACCATTAGAAGCTCTGTGGGTAAGAGTACCAGGCCACAAGGATGGTCTAACAGTAGGCATATACTATCGGCCTCCGACCCAAACTCTTGAGGGAGACTGGCAGTTGGAGAATGTTGTAAAGGAGGCATCCAAGAAGGGAAGCCTGGTTATAATGGGGCACTTCAATTACCCTCACATAGACTGGGTGAACTGTTGTTCAGCACATGATAAAGAGATAAAGTTCCTAGATATGCTAAATGATTGTTCCCTGGGACAGATGGTTGAAGACCCAACTAGAGGTACAAGAATCCTTGACTTGATCCTGAGTAATACTCAGGATCTGGTGCAAGATGTTAATGTGACTGATCCAATAGGGAACAGTGACCACAACTCAATTATGTTTAACTTGATCATAGACCGCAAGTCACTGAAAAAATCTTACACAGAGACCTTAAATTTTCAAAAAGGAAATTTCCCAAAGATGAGGAAACTAGTAAAAAATAAGCTGAAAGGGAAAATTGAGAGAGTCCAAACACTCCAAGAGGCATGGAGGCTGTTTACAAAAACAATAACAGAGGCCCAATTGGAATGTATACCCAAAAGGGAAAAGGGCACTGCCAGGTCCAAGAGGATTCCGATGTGGCTTACAGGAGCTGTTCGGGAAGTGATCAAAAGCAAGAAAAGCTCATTTAGAAGATGGAAGGCTTGTCCAAATGAGGACAGCAGGCAAAAACATAAATTCTGGCAGAACAAATGCAAGGCAGCAATCAGGAAAGCAAAGCAAGACTTTGAGGAGCGTATAGCTAAAAATACTCAGAGAAATAACAAAGACTTGTTTAAGTACATTAGAAGTAAGAACCAAACCAGGAAGGCCATTGGACCATTAGATGACAATGGAAGGCAAGGGGTTATTAAAGAGGAAACAGAGATTGCAGAGAGACTCAATGAATTCTTTGCTTCAGTATTCACTGAAGAAGACAGAGACCACATGCCCAAAACAGAGCCTATCTTCGTAGGGGGGGAAACCAAGAATTAAGCCAGATAGAAATAACCAGGGAGGAGGTCCTTGCATGTCTTGTTAAACTAAACACTAACAAATCGCCAGGACCAGATGGCATCCATCCACAAGTTCTCAGGGAATTTAAAGATGAAATTGCTGATCTCCTAGCCAAAATATATAATCTTTCCCTCAAATCAGGATTTGTGCCTGATGACTGGAAGGTAGCGAATGTAACACCAATTTTCAAAAAAGGATCCAGGGGTGATCCAGGGAATTACCGACCTGTCAGTTTGACATGTGTCCCAGGTAAAGTGATGGAAACCATCCTAAAAGATAGAATTAACAGGCACATAGAAGAGAAGGCGCTGCAAAAGGAGAGCCAACATGGTTTTTGCAAGGGCAAATCATGCCTCACTAATCTGTTGGAATATTTTGAGAGTGTCAACAAGCATGTGGATAAGGGGGATCCAGTTGACATTGTTTATCTGGACTTTCAGAAGGCTTTTGACAAGGTCCCACACCAAAGGCTCTTGAATAAACTTACCAGTCATGGAATAAAGGGACAGGTCTTGTCCTGGATCAACAACTGGCTAAGGGACAGGAAACAGAGGGTAGCACTAAATGGACACTTCTCCAAATGGAGGGAAGTAAAGAGTGGGGTCCCCCAAGGTTTAGTACTGGGACCCCTGCTTTTCAACCTCTTCATAAATGATCTAGAGGTAGGAGTAAAAAGCAAGGTAGCCAAATTTGCTGACGACACTAAATTATACAGGGTAGTGAAAACTGTGAGAGATTGTGAGGAGCTCCAGAGGGATCTCTTGACACTAGGGGAGTGGGCAAAACAGTGGCAAATGAGCTTCAACATTAGTAAGTGCAGAGTGATGCATGTTGGGGTAAAAAACCCCAATTACATTTATAAACTGAACTCTCTGCGACAAACCAGGAAAGGGACCTTGGTGTCCTGGTGGACAACTCAATGAAGGTGTCAACCCAGTGTGCCTCAGCAGTGAAAAAAGCAAACTCAATGTTAGGGATCATTAGGAAGGGTATAGAAAATAAGTCAGCAAGTGTCATTTTGCCTCTTTATAAATCTATGGTGAGGCCCCATCTGGAATACTGTGTACAGTTCTGGTCGCATTACCTCCAAAAGGATATTATGGAGCTGGAAAAAGTGCAGAGGAGGGCAACCAGAATGATTAGGGGACTGGAACACCTTCCTTACCATCTGAGGCTGCAACGGTTGTGCCTCTTCACTCTTGAACGACGGCGTCTAAGAGGTGACCTGATTGAAGTTTATAAAATCATGCACGGTGTGGACAAAGTAGATAAGGAAAAACTGTTTTCCCTATCGCACAACACTAGAACTAGGGGACACTCGATGAAACTTTTGGGTACTAGTTCTCAAACAAATAAGAGAAAGTACTTTTTCACCCAGAGGATTACTGGTCTATGGAACTCCCTGCCAGAAGAAGTGGTGACAGCTGTCAATCCAGTCCAGCATTCTGTCTCACACAGTGGCTCACCATTTCCTTCAGGGTATTCCCAAGGAGATGCCTTCACCTGCTTAGGATTCCCTGGAAATGGCATTGAGAGATATCCTGCCTATCTCTCCAACCCGGAGGTTGTCCTTAGGTAGCCATAATTATAGCCATTGATAGCCTTGTCCTCCATGAACTTGTCTAATCCTTTCTTAAAGCTGTCAAGACTGACAGCTGTCACCACTTCTTCTGGCAGGGAGTTCCATAGACCAGTAATCCTCTGGGTGAAAAAGTACTTTCTCTTATTTGTTTGAGAACTAGTACCCAAAAGTTTCATGGAGTGTCCCCTAGTTCTAGTGTTGTGCGATAGGGAAAACAGTTTTTCCTTATCTACCTTGTCCACACCGTGCATGATTTTATAAACTTCAATCAGGTCACCTCTTAGACGCCGTCGTTCAAGAGTGAAAAGGCCCAAACGTTGCAGCCTCAGATGGTAAGGAAGGTGTTCCAGTCCCCTAATCATTCTGGTTGCCCTCCTCTGTACTTTCTCCAACTCCATACTATCCTTCTGGAGGTATGGCGACCAGAACTGTACACAATATTCCAGATGGGGCCTCACCATAGATTTATAAAGAGGCAAAATGACACTTGCTGACTTATTTTCTATACCCTTCCTAATGATCCCTAACCCTTAATAGATTTTCAATAGTTAACAAAGTATTGTCAGCAAATAGATTAACTTACTCTTTTCTTTATGTTCTACTCCTGTTATTAATTTATCTTCCCTTAAGAAATGTGTCAGTACTGTACTGTAATTACTAATGTAAATAGTACAGGAGATAATGGGCCTCAATGTTCAGTTACATCATCACTTACTATTACTGGTGCCACTTTTAAAATTATAAATATTGTATGATGTGTTGCTCAAGTGGTTAAGACGCTGCGGTGGCTCAAATGGTTAAGACACTGAACTCGCTGACTGGAAGGTCGGAGTTTGATTCCTGAGCACCTTCTCAAGCCAGGGGCCAGGCCATGCTCTCTCAGTCAGCTTTGAAGGCCGGATGGCTATCTTGCCCTGCCTGCATGATGGGGTGGCCATTTTGTCCCAACAGCTTCAAAGAGGTGGCCATTTTGTTTCTTGAATGCCCTTGGAGGAGTGGGGGGCTCATGAAATGGCACCATGGGCTGGATCCAGCGCACAGGACTTAGGTTGGGAACCTCTGATGTAGACAGTTAGTTCATACCGGAACACAGTTGTGGCTGATGTTATCAGAGGTGATAGTCCTGCGGGTTGTGACATTAAAACAGATGATGAAGAAATCATTCTTATACTTTCATCATATCTAACTTTTATTAGTTCCCTTGCTGAAGCAGCATAATTCCAGGTGTGCTGTACTAGGCAGATGCATCACCTTTTCACTATCTCACTTACTTTATTAAATAACAAAAAAGTTTCCTCAGCTTCCTGAATGACAGCTACTGCTGTGGCTGCCTCCTTACATGTGAGCAAACTAGATAAACATTACTCATTATTAAATTAGGTAAATTTAGGTGCAAGTAAACTAGGTAAACTTTACTTATGGAAAAAGACCCAGCAAGTTGAAAAGTGGAAGGAGTGACTTCCTGACTCCCATTATATATCCAATGGGTGGATTGAACTGACTTCTTACACAAAAGCACTCCTTAAATATCTCATTTACCTTGAAAGTCCTGTTGGTTCCAATTTCAAGGCATATAACGACAATAATCTTAACCTATAAATCCAAGGGTTAACCGTTGGAACTGGCTATAGGTTGCTATACCTCGCCCTACTTGCCTGCACTCACCCTTCCTGCACACGGCCGATCTGGGTCCGCAGGTCAACGAAGGATTGAGGAAACCGGCAGTGGGGCAACAGCCCCACAAACACGAAGAAAGGGAAACAACTTCACTTCCCAACATTCCTTGCGCCGTGCCGCGCCAGAGCCAATCAGGCTGAGAGGCTCTTGCACGGTGCAGCGTTCGGAAACGCGCCGCAGCCAATCAAAAGAAAACCATTTTAAAAAAACACAGCACAAACACAAAGCACCAACCATAACTACAAACCCCAGCGTCCTGTGCGCCATGAGCGCGCAGAACGCTGCGGAAGCCGGCACCCAAAAAAACACAAAAAAACCAAAAACACCAGGAGAGTAAGTCCACCAAGCCACGGGAACCAAAGCCCCCCTCCCCAACGGCGCCTGAAGCTCCTAATCGGAGTTTCCCCTTTAATATTACTGGGTGGGGGGGTTGTGCTCCCCCTCTCTACTGGCTCCCCTGGGGTTGAGAGGGTTGGGGGGACAAAAGGAGTCTGTCTCCCCCACCCTCCTGACCCCAGGGGACCCGGCAGAGAGGGGATTCCCTCCCCCCCACACACACACACACACGCCCCATATTAAAGAGAAGAAACCAAGTGGTTACTTCTCTTTAAAAACGGAGTTGGGGGGGAATCCCCCTCTCTACTGGCTCCCCTGGGGTTGAGAGGGTGGGTGGGGGGACAAAAGGAGTCTGTCTCCCCCACCCTCCTGACCCCAGGGGACCCGGCAGAGAGGGATTCCCTCCCCCCCACACACACACACGCCCCATATTAAAGAGAAGACACCAAGTGGTTACTTCTGTTTAAAAATGCAGTTGGGGGGGAATCCCCCTCTCTACTGGCTCCCCTGGGGTTGAGAGGGTGGGGGACAAAAGGAGTCTGTCTCCCCCACCCTCCTGACCCCAGGGGACCCTGCAGAGATGGGATTCCCTCCCCCCCCCACACGCCCCATATTAAAGAGAAGAAACCAAGTGGTTACTTCTCTTTAAAAACGGAGTTGGGGGGGAATCCCCCTCTCTACTGGCTCCCCTGGGGTTGAGAGGGTGAGGGGGGACAAAAGGGGTCTGTCTCCCCCACCCTCCTGACCCCAGGGGACCCGGCAGAGAGGGGATTCCCTCCCCCCCCCACGCCCCATATTAAAGAGAAGAAACCAAGTGGTTACTTCTCTTTAAAAACGGAGTTGGGGGGAATCCCCCTCTCTACTGGCTCCCCTGGGGTTGAGAGGGTGGGGGGACAAAAGGAGTCTGTCTCCCCCACCCTCCTGACCCCAGGGGACCCGGCAGAGAGGGGATTCCCTCCCCCCCATGCCCCATATTAAAGAGAAGAAACCAAGCAGTTACTTCTCTTTAAAAACGGAGTGGGGGGGAAATCCCCCTCTCTACTGGCTCCCCTGGGGTTGAGAGGGTTGGGGGGACCAAATGAGTCTGTCTGAGAGGGGATCCCCCCCAGGACACCAAAAAACACAAAAACAAACAATCAAAAACATTCAAAAATACACAAAAACAAACAAAAATAACACCAAAAAGTAAACAACAACAAACATTTCCAAACACACCCAGCACCCAGCCAAACACCACAAAATCCAACCACCACCACCACCCCAAATAAAGAAAAACAGCTAACTCACCATCACACGACCTCATACCACAACGACTGGAAAAGAAATGAATTAAGAAAGAGACTACTTACTGGAAGAAGCTCCACCCAGAGGCCACGAGAGAAAAAACAGTCAAAATACAAGATAACCCCTACCAGCAGCACTTGCTGCCCACAATAATAAAAAAAATTCAAAAAGACACAATAGCCCCACACAAAAGGCCCCAAGAGTTTTTCGAAAAAGTATATCATCCTTTATTCTTTTTTTCATCCATAAAACCAAAACACCAAACAAAACTCATCACAGTTTAAAACAGGCCATCAAAAAAAAATTTGTATAAATAAAATTTTTAAAAATTTCAAATATAGATTAACCTCTTCTTTACAAACATTAACAACAACAACAAAAACTTTCCAACACAATTTAAAACAGCCCTTTGCTAGTCTTAACCTATAAAACCAAGCATTAACCATTGGAACTTCGCATAGGTTCCTAAGCATATGCCCAAACTGGTTCCGCAGATCAACGAAGGTTTGAGAAAAGCGCCAGTGGGGCAAGAGCCCCACAAATGCAAAAAAGGGAAACAACTTCATTTCCCAACGTTCCTTGCGTTGCGCCACGCCAGAGCCAATCAGGCTGAGAGGCACGAGCAAAAGGAACGTTCGGAAATGCGTCGTGGCCAATCAAAAGAAAACCCCAGCGAAAAAATGACGCACAAGCCGAAAACGCAAATGCCAAACTACAAGCCCCAGCATCCTGCGCGCCATGAGCATGCAGAACACTGAGGAAGTTGGCGAGCGAAAAATAAAAATAAAAAACACACCAGGAGCGCAAGTCTGCAGCAGCCAGACACAGCACCTCACAGAAAAAAAGCCACAAAAACAGGGGGGAGGGGGGAGGCACTGCCCTCCCCCCTTGAAAGTGAACCCAGGTAAGCAAAGCCATCGGACGGCACTCTGCGCGCTGACTTTACTTACTGCAAAAGGGTTTTGCTTTCAGCAGAGAGGGGATTCCCCTCCCTCCACACACACACACACACACACACCATATTAAAGAGAAGAAAACAAGCGGTTTCTTCTCTTTAAAAATTGAATGTTTGGGAGGGGCTGGAATCGATCCCCTCTCCTGGGCTCCATGAGTCTTGAAGGTTTGGGGGGACAAAAGGGGTCTGTCCCCCCCAAACCTTCTAGACCAAGAAGACCAGGGAGAGGTGATCGATTCCACACACACCCCAAACACACCATTTTTAAAGAGAAGAAACCAAGCAGTTTCTTCTCTTTAAAAACGGAGTTGGGGGGGGGGGATTCCACCTCTCCGATGGCTCTCCTGGGTCCGGAAGACCCCTTTTCTCCCCCCAACCCTCCCAACCCCAGGGGAGCCAGCAGAGAGGGGGATCACAAGCCCCCACCCACTGATATTAAAGGGGAAACCCCGATCTACTTTCATGATTCCACACAATCAAAGCACCATAACCCCCACCCCCAACACCACCTGAAGCAGTGCTGGGATTTCCGTGGCCCGGACAGTGAGCCCGGCCCGTGGA
Organism: Bradypodion ventrale; assembly: GCA_035047345.1. NCBI lineage: Eukaryota > Metazoa > Chordata > Lepidosauria > Squamata > Chamaeleonidae > Bradypodion > Bradypodion ventrale. The sequence goes on from JAWDJE010000001.1 coordinate 239,278,386, forward strand.
AAGGAACCCTCCCCCAAAAGCCACAACATAAAAACAAACTTTTAAAAATAAATAAATCAATAAATGCTTAGATAAATAAAAACACAAAAATAACAATCAAAACCATCCAAAAATACACAAAACCAAACAAAAATAACACCAAAAAACAATACAAAGTAAACAAAAACAAAAATTAAGAAACACAAACAACACCCACCACAAATTCAAAAACCAGCCAAACACCACAAAATCCAACCCACACACACACAAAATAAAGAAAACAAGCCAACTCACCCCACGTCCTCCCTCCACGACGCCTGGAAATGAAATGAGGAAAGAAAGAGACTACTTCCTGGAAGAAGCGCCACCCAGAGGCCAATAGAGAAAAAACAGCCAAAGTAAAGGAAATACTCAACAGCCCCACCCAGAGGCCACAATAGAAAAAACAGTCAAAAACATAACATTACATCACACATTCACACAAATCACAAATAAATCTCACAATAAACACATCTAAACACAGTCAGTTTAAAAACATTAAATGTAAAAATCATGTACTTTCACATTTTTTAAATTATTACCTAAGGTACAACTATTTAAAAAAAACACCACAAACTAAAACATTATTTGGTTAAAAAAAACAATTTAAAAAAATTATATCATCCTTTTCTCTCTTTTTAATCCACAAAAAACCCCCCAAAAAAGAACACATTTTATAACAGCCCGCCATTTTTTTGGATAAATACACATTTTTTAAAATTCATTTATAGACTAACCCAGGGGTGGGCAAACTTTTTGACTTGAGGGCCACAATGGGTTCTTAAACTGGACTGGAGGGATGGAACAAAAGCATGGATGGAGTGTTTGTGTGAACTAATATAAAGAGAACCCTCCGCTCTTTTGGATCTGTGGGCCGGATAGAACAGCCGAACGGGCCGGAGTTTGCCCACGGCTGGACTAACCTCTACTTTACAAACATTATCAAAAAAAACTTCCAACACCACGGGCCGGATAGAACAGCCGAACGGGGCGGATCCTGCCCACAGGCCATAGTTTGCCCATGGCTGGACTAACCTCTACTTTACAAACATTATAAAAAACAAACCTTCCAACACCATTTAAAACAGCCCAGCAATGCCAGGCAGCCTCTGCTAGTTTACCTATACAGAGAACAGATATACCAACCTTTCTTTCTTTCTTTCTTTCTTTCTTTCTCACTCATTGTCACTTTATATGTAGCTTCTTCTCCTCTTATTCCCCCGCTACTCTATTCTCTTATTTCTTTCAAGGAATTATCAAGGCTCTTTCCTCATCATCTGTCAACATATGTTTTCACTGAGTTATTAATTTATTAGGGTTTGTTTTCTAAAAATCACTCATTTATTTTTTTATGCAGAATAGGCTCACATTGCTGCCAGTTTCAGAGAGTACTAGCACAGCTGAATATACAGAGTAGGATGGAAATTTATATGGTGCCTACAGACAAACCACACAGAGAGAATGACAGTAACATGTTGAGGCAGTTGAGTAGATTGTGTCACGTCAGAGAGGATGAGTATACAATTTTAATACTTCCACCCTATCTCCATAAGAAACAAACAAACACCCATATAAAAACAATAATCTAGCATAGTAGAGAAAACAATATGGCCTAGTGCAGTTCCTACTGGTTTGGTTTCCTACTTTCAGGGACATTTTAATATACAAGGACATTTAAAATGAGATACCCCCTACCTAGCCACTGTCTAAACAGGATGTTGGATGAGATTGGACTTTGGTATGATCCAGTAGGGCTCTTCTGATCTTGCCTGATTTTGCCAATCTATAGTGTACCTTTTGTTTTATCACTATTCACGGACGTCATCGTAGACTTCCCTTGTGAACATTTCTACCTGAAAACAACTGAAGGTTCACCACTAAGCCTGGTGCTCTGTGGAAATTGACATGTACACTGTAAAAAGTGAATCACCGATGATGTCATGTCTGATTGCTGAAATCGCCTAATAGTCATCTTTAATCAAGACATTGTGTCATATTATTGGGATTGGGAAGCTGCTTTGCCATATCTTTTTCAGTGCCAGCATTGCTTGTTGCAAAATAAATGTGTCAGTTGAATAACAGGAAAGATGAAATGCAATCCCCATTTCAAAAGCCAACAGAGATATGATTGAAAGCATTGTATAACAAACAAGTATTTCATCCAATTTCCCTTCTTAAAATCCAGCTTCAAAGCCTGTCTCTCTTTGGCTATTTGACCTGAATATTTTAAGCTGGAGTTTTTAGCACAGATGTGTTTTTTAAAGCAGGTTTGCCACTCCAATCTCTCCAATATTTAAAGCTTTGCATTAATTACGAGACTTCACACATGTAGGATTGTGTAGCTCAGACCTCACTAGTCGGTCACTTAAAGATACAACCAGTTCCTTAAAAGAGCAGTACTGTGGATACAATCTGTAGCACCCACATTATATACAAAGTGTCTATAGGAGGTTTACATCTGTTAAACCTCTAGAAACACAGTCTGGGAAGCAGAGAGATAGTATGACAAATATTATATTTACAGGTTTTGTCTGTGAAATAATAGCATATAGAGTAAAGAAAAGGTGAAGGTAAAGGTTGTCCTTGCTTGAAAGCCAGTTGTATCTGATTCTAGAGTTTGGTGCTCATCTCTGTGTATAGCCAAAGAGTCAGTGCTGTTCTGCAGATGTTTCCGTGGATATGTGGCAGGCATGACTAGACACCGGAGTGCACAGAACACTTTTTACCTTCACACTAAAGCGGTACCTATTTATCTACTTGCAATTTCTTGCTTTTGATCTGCCAGGTTGGCAGGAGCTGGGGCAGAGACAGGAGCTCACTCTGTCATGCAGTACTTGGGTATCAAACTGCTGACCTGTTGATCTTCCAGTCATCAAGTTCAGTGTCTTAACTACTAAACCACTGCAGTCCCATATGGATAAGTAGAAAGTTAGCAAAATAAAAGCTTCACACTGTCATGATCTTGGTTCACTAAGCCTTATAATCACCATAGAAATTGTGTCTCTTTATGCTTGCTATGTAATAGAACTGGCTAATTGATAGAACAGTTTCTTTACTCACTGCTAGGAGTACAGGGCAAGGAGGAAGGACTTCCCTGTTACCTGAAAAACCACTGCCTCCTTTTCCTGCCACAGGTCATTGATAAAAGGCCATACGAGCCAGAAGAAAACCCGGTAGAGCACAGCCGAAGACAGCTGGAGACCCACTACTTGTTAAGAAAGGCCTTCTACTGGCAGAATGCCCAGGAACCACAGAGTCCTCAAATCCTGCATGTCTCAGTCTGAGGCTCATGAGGCTCATGAGACTCATGAGACTCGGTCGGAGGCTCATGAGTGTTCCAATAACTTTTGCATGTGTGGAGACATGAATCCACTATGCATCTACATTTACTTTCTAAAATACATTAAGAAATATTAATTTCATTCAATTTAAATACTGAATATTTATCTAATTAATTCTAATTAGCTGCTCAGGCTCTGAATGACTGGAACCTAACCAAGCAACTTTTCAGTAATTTGTTAACTTTGAAATTTGATGGATGTGATCCTGCTGCATGATTTCTCCTTATTTTCAAAGTGACTTTCTTTAGAATTTTATATTTTAAACTAATTGTTACGAGCATATTTAGACCAGAGGAATTTTTTGAGCATTTGACAAATGTTAACAGCATATTGTGATCTTGCATATGTAAAAATATTGTGATATTTCATGATATACAAGAAACAATCCTGATTGTCACAGTTTACCCTGCATGAGATCACAATGTTTTTGACTATTCCTTATCAAAATGTTGAGTTATTACATTACCACCATAAATAAAGATTTAATTTAATTTAATTTAATTTAATTTAATTTAATTTAATTTAATTTAATTTAATAGTCATATTTATATATGCCGCCCACTCAGGCAGAACCCGACTCAGGGCGGCATTACAACAAGTTCTAAAAACACATAAAAACACTTTAAAAGACCCATATCCCACCCACTTTAAAAAACCCATATCCTACTCACCCATCCCTATAAAAAAGAAGAGAGAGTTCTTAATTGTTTACATAAGCCAGCAGGCCGGGACCGTGTTCCCATTAGGGCCCCACACCTGCCAGGTCTTCAATCCTTTCCTGAAGGGCAGCAATTCTCTTTGAAGTCTTAGATCTGTTGGCAGCAGGTTCCAGAGGGTTGGTGCGGACACGGAGAAAGCCCTCCTTCGGGTGCTGGATAGATGTGCACCCCTAGTTGATGGCACTATTAGAGAGCCCCTCCGGTCCGCTCTGGTTGGACGGGCAAACACTATTGGGACGATGCGGTCACTAAGGTATCCTGGCCCACTGCCATATAGGGCTTTAAAGGTCAAAAACCAGCAACTTGAATTGCACCCGGAGACAAACTGGTAACCAATGCAGCTCCCGAAGGAGCGGTGAGGCGCGGGCATATCTTCCGCACCCCATCACCACCCGGGCTGCCGCATTCTGGACCAGCTGCAGCCTCCGATTGGTCGTCAAGGGCAGCCCCATGTAGAGCGCATTACAATAATCTAGTTGGGAAGTGACCAGAGCATGAGTGACCATAAGCAAGGAGCCCCGGTCCAGGAGTGTGCGCAACTGGCGAATCACCCAAAGTTGGGCAAAAGACCTCCTACCTGTTCTTCTAGCAGCAGCCGCGAGTCCAGAAGGACCCCCAAGTTGAGCACCGGGTCTGTCTGGGGCAAAACAGCCCTATCCAGTACCATAGATGGTAGCTCCCTGGATAACACGGGGCCCCTTATCCATAGCCACTCTGTCTTGCTGGGATTCAGCTGAAGCCCATTGGCCCCCATCCAGACCCCAACAGCCTCCAGGCATCCGGATAGGATTTCAACAGCATCACTGGGGTCCCCATGGGCTGAGATGTACAACTGAGTGTCATCCGCATACTGATGGTACCGCACCCCATGGGAATGAATGATCTCACCCAGTGGCTTCATGTAGATGTTAAATAGGAGAGGAGAGAGCACCAAACCCTGAGACACCCCATATTTGAGAAGCCTAGGGCTGGACCTCTCACCCTCCAACCACACCGACTGGGTACGGCCCTCCAGAAAAGTGGAAAACCAGGACAACACAGTGCCCTGGATCCCCAGTCCTTTGAGCCGTTCCAGAAGGATACTGTGGTCGACGGTATTGAAGGCTGCTTAGAGGTCAAGAAGAGAAAGGACGGATAGATAACCCCCATCCCGCTCCCACCAAAGATCATCCATCAGTGCGACCAATGCCATCTCCGTACCATATCTGGGCCTGAATCCTGATTGAAAGGGGTCTAGATAATCCGCTTCCTCCAGGACACTCTGCAGCTGGCGCGCCACCGCCTTCTCCAATACCTTACCCAGAAAGGGAAGATTGGAAACCGGCCTGTAGTTGTTAAGGACAGCTGGGTCAAGGGATATTTTCTTCAGGAGGGAGCGCACCAAAACATGTTTTAGTGGTGCAGGAAACACACACACACACCGTACATTTCAACCTCTTTTTTTACATCTCCAACAATCTTTTGATTTAGATCACTTCTGTGGATTGTAATACCCAGCTGGCTGTTTTGAAAGCTAGTACTAGAGTCTGTCATTTGTAAAATAATAATAATAATTTTGTGTCAGAAATTATTCTGGGTTGAAAGGATTTTTGTTGGAGAAACTCTACTCAGGGGACACCCAAATGAGGCACCTTTCATGTTCACAAGATCTTTCCCACTGGAGTAGTCCCTATTTATCTACTTGAAATTTCTTGCTTCAAACTGCTAGGTTGGCAGCAGATGTGACAAAGAAGGGTGCTCAATCCATCATGTAGTTCCCGGGTCACAAACTGCAGACTTGCCGACCTTCCAGCTAACAGGGTGAGCTTCTTAACCACTGAGCCCCTGCAGCCCCTGTAGGTAATAAGTATAAAGAGCAATGGGAAAAGAAAAATAATTGCCTATTACATTGACCTAAAGGGGGAAAACATGTGCTCAAAATGTCTCTATTTACCAAGAACAGCCCATATGTTCTGGAACCTGGTTGCAGTAAATTGCTGTCTCTATTTCATTCCAAGTTTTGCCTTTGGGAGATTCCTTTGTAAAAACAAATGCTTGAGTTGTCATTATGCAGGACTCAGGTTGCCCCCCCCCCCCATTCTCTTGAAGTTCAATCTCTGAGCAAGTGGGGCTGTGTGAAAGTTATGCATGTTGCAAGGAGATACTGCAGGGATGCATTGTGATTAATGCGCATACATCGGAAGCATGCGCACAGACACTTAGCACTGTGCAGTCTGCCATTTCACATACAACAACACATACAACAGCAATATAAAGTAATATACCATGTGTTAAATCCTGCATGTCTCATTTCATGTGTGCTGCAGGAGATGGCTCCATGATCATAGTGTGTGGGTCACTTCATGGTAAGCTGGGATCCACCTTAATCAAATTCATGCCAATGATATTTTTCCTGCTTCAGGAAAAAGTGCTACGCCCGCCCCATGGCCCCGCCGGTCAGAGGGAGGCAGGAACACCTGGCGCAACACCGGGGCTTCAAAAGCCAACCGCCTTTGCTGCCAAGAAGCTGCTATGCCCGCCCCGTGGCCCCGCTGGTCAAAGAGAGGCAGGAATTCTTGGTTTCTTGGCTTTCCATTTGGTTTGGCTGTTCATTTGAGGTGAGGGCATTTTTGGTGGTTTCCATCGTGGCTAGGACAATAGGAGCCATTATCAACTCAGCTCCACAACGTCCCAACTTTTGTCACTCGGGCAGGGTCTAAAAGGAGGACGGTACATTTGGAATTCATGCCCTCTTGGACTATCTTTACCTTCATTGCCCCATCTCCTTCCTCCCTTTTTTCCTGGCTGGACTCAAGGACTATGTGGTGGTGGGAGGTTGGTTTATCTTTATCTCCCCCCCCCCCTTGTCACAGTGGTCCGGTAGGAAGAGATGGGTAGTAGAGTCGCATATTTCTGAAACTGATTGATATGTTGTTTTTTGATTTCATTAGTACATTATATTATTATCTTATTGTTGTTCGATTCATGATTATGTATTTATGCCTTGATTATTGTATTTATGATGTATTTTTGCTTGATTGCTCTATTTCTGCTATTGTTTCATAGGTTTTGCTGATATTCTGTTTATACTGTTTTTCATAGGAACTATGTTAATTGCATTTTTATATTGACTGTATGATATGTATTGTAATTTTCTGTGTTATTGACTTTTTATTGATATTTTGTATTGTTTACTATATTTTGGTTTTGTTATATTGTATCTTTAATTATGTTGGAAGCCACCCTGAGTCGGCCTACAAGCTGAGTAGGGCGGGGTACAAATTAAAAATCAAATCAAATCAAATTCTCAGATACAACCATGTGAATAACATCCCAAAGCCAATGTTGTTTTCCCATATAACAAAATCAAGCAGCATCCTAGCCTTCAAATTAGTAGAAGACAAACTGCTGCTGGAAATGGGAGAGCAATTTTTTGTGCAGTTTGATTTAGATAGGAATGAGGGGTAATTTGTTTATATTCAAAATGGACAGAAATTGGGAATAAAAACAAGACTTAATGGGGAAAGCAAAATCTGTCCATCCAGGCCCAGTGTTTTGATGAGATAATTCTTAAACTCCCACTCTATTCAGCCATGTTAGTGCTAAATATCACCTGGTACTTCACCACAGGTGACCTTATTGTTTCACTTTCCAAGGGTTATGGTTGGTATCTAGTGTACAATATTTGTACAATATTAAGATTTGGAAATTTTGATCCCAGGAGGAAAAAAATCAGACAAATTTTTACTTCTCTAGCTTCTGCAGAAGAGATAAATGAGGGCAGCACAGTTGGGCTTTCAGAGTAAAGCAGGGGTGCCGAAACTATGGTCCACAGGCCAGATCTGGCCCATGGCACATAATAATCCAGTCTGTGCTGCCCACCTCACCCTTGGAAGCCAAAGTTAAATGTGCTTGTGCATGCACAAAATGCTGACATGAATGGCCCGCAGCTGTCGTAAACACGTTTACGACAGCCATGGGTGCATTTACAGCACCATTTTCTGCATGCATGGGTGTGTTTTGCTTCTGCTTCCATTGAAAGAAACCATGTGACTGACCTGCTCAACCACATGAATAGCTCGTGGCCTGAAAAGTTTGGGTACCCCTGGAGTAAATATTTCAAGACTGTACAGCCATTGGCCCTAGTTATGTAAATAAAGGTGTCCCAGATATCTCTCCATGCTCATCTGTCAAACAGATCTGGATATTTATCTTCAGTGCTTTAATGTCAAACAATAGCCACACTAAGTTCGAAATGAGAAACAGTGTGGGTTTCAAACATGCTAGCACACTCTTGTGTTGAGTCCTTCTTACTGCAGTTTTTTTTAAAAGCATGAATAATTTGCTTTTTTTTTTTGGGGGGGGGGGGAGTTTTTCTGGTAATCAACACATCACCTGAATACACTACCTGAACTGCCAACACATCCCCACAAACATGAAGGAAAGAATGACAAAATATTTCTACACAATACAGTGGAACCTCATACAACAATCACCCCATATAGCAACGAAATCGCATGACAGTTAGGTTTTGGGGGGAAATGGTGTAACGCATAACAATTTTCCCTATGAAAAAAAATCTGTACAACAATATTTCAATGGGGAAAACCACTTAGTGAAAAAAATTGTTGTACAATGCATCCCATAGGGAAAATCGCTATATGATGCACGCATCTTATAGTAATTGTTTCATACAACAACGAGCCCTGTGGAATGGATTAAAATCATTGTATGAGGTACCACTGTACTTTAATTTCATTTATATAGCACCCATATGGGTGGTGTACAACAATTAACATTTTTGACAAGTATAATGAAAGACTAAAACCAACAACTCATAAATATTAATAACAGCCTGTGCGATCATGGTGAATCTTCACAATCCCAGTTGCCCTCAGTATAAGTAAAGGTAAAGGTAAAGGTTTCCCTTGCTCAAAAGCCAGTTGTATCCAACTTTAGGGTTTAGTGCTCATCTGTGTTTCAAAGCCACAGCACTTGTACTTCGGCTCTCAGTAGAAGAGAATAGTAAACCATTTTTGTGTATTCTCTACCTAGATATCCTGGAAAGGGTAATCATAAGTCAGAAATGACTCGACACCAGATGAACTGGCTGTGAAGACGCACCTTGTCAATATCCTCAAGGCTGTGGCAGTCCATTGCAGTCCCGGTGTTAAATCTTGCATGTCTCATTTTATACGTGCTGTAGCAGGTGGCTCCATGATCACAGTGTGTGGGTCACTTCATGGCATGCTAGAATCCACCTTAAACAAATTCATGCCAGTGGCATTTCCCCTGGATTTCCAGGGAAAATGTATACAGTGGTACATAAGAACAGCCTTGCTGGAACAGGCCACAGCCCATCCAGTCCAGCATTCTGTCTCACACAGTGGCTCACCATTTGCTTCAGGGTATTCTCAAGCAGATGCCTTCACCTGCTTAGGATTCCCTGGAAATGGCGTTGAGAGATATCCTGCCTATCTCTCCAACCTAAGGTTGTCCTTAGGTATCCATAATTATAGCCATTGATACCCTTGTCCTCCATGAACTTGTCTAATCCTTTCTTAAAGCTGTCAAGGCTGACAGCTGTCACCACTTCTTCTGGCAAGGAGTTCCATAGACCAGCGATCCTCTGGGTGAAAAAGTACTTTCTCTTATTTGTTTGAGATCTAGTACCCAAAAGTTTCATGGAGTTCCCCCTAGTTCTAGGGTTGTGCGATAGGGAAAACAGTTTTTCCTTATCTACTTTGTCCACACCGTGCATGATTTTATAAACTTCAATCAGGTCACCTCTTAGACGCCGTCGTTCAAGAGTGAAGAGGCACAACCGTTGCAGCCTCAGATGGTAAGGAAGGTGTTCCAATCCCCTAATCATTCTGGTTGCCCTCCTCTGCACTTTTTCCAGCTCCATAATATCATTCTGGAGGTATGGTGACCAGAACTGTACACAGTATTCCAGATGGGGCCTCACCATAGATTTGTAAAGAGGCAAAATGACACTTGCCTCATTATAAATCTATGGTGAGATTATAAATCTATCTATAGATTATATATACCGTATTTTCCGGCATATAAAATGACTTTTTAACCCCGAAAAATCTGTGCCAAAGTTGGGGGTCGTCTTATACGCCGGGTACTCTGGAGCCAGGGGCCACCCGGCGGGGAAAGCCATTCGCCGCTGCTGCGCAAGGCCTCCGGAGCAAGGGGCCGCCAGGATACCACCACCCCCAGCCTTGCGGCAGAAGTGGTGAATGGCTTTCCCCGCCGGTCAGCTGCTGCTCCTCCTCCTCCTCCTCCTCCTCACCCCCGGCTGGTGGTGGTGGTGCGGAGGAGAAGGAGCATCAGCTGACTGGTGGGGAAAATCAGCCGCCGCTGCGAGGCCTCTGGAGCAAGGGCCTGCTCGGATACCACTACCCTCAGCCTCGCGGCTGCGGCTGGCTCCCCCCTGCCAGTCAGCTGCTGCTCCTCCTCCTCACACCCCCAACCCCGGCTGGGGTGGTGGTATCCACGAGCCACGCCTCCCCGCCCCCTTCACCGGTGGGTAAGGTAAAAGGAGCCCTGTCGGGCTCGGAGACACCGCGAGCTGCGCCTCCCCGCCCCTTTCACCGGCGGGGAAGGTAAAAGGAGCCGGTGAAGGGGGCGGGGAGGTGCGGCTCGCGGTGTCTCTGAGCCCAACGGGGCTCCTTTTACCGTCCCCGCCAGTGAAGGTGGCGGGGAGGTGCGGCTTGCGGCGGCTCCAAACCCGACAGGGCTCCTTTTACCTTCCCCTCCGGTGAAGGGGGCAGGGGTGCCGCGAGCTGCACAGCCCCCTTCACCGGCGTGGAAGGTAAAAGGAGCCCTGTCGGGCTTGGAGACACCGTGAGCCGCACTCCCCGCCCCTTTGACCGGTGGGGAAGGTAAAAGGAAGGTGCGGCTCGCTGCATCTCCGAGCCTGACGGGGCTCCTTTTACCTTCCCCGCTGGTGAAGGGGGCAGGGATGCTGCGAGCTGCACCTCCCCGCCCCCTTCACTGGCGGGGAAGGTAAAAGGAGCTCCATCAGGCTCGGAGATGCCGCAAGCCGCACCTTCCTTTTACCTTCCCCACCGGTGAAAGGGGCAGGGAGTGTGGCTCGCGGCATCTCCGAACCTGACAGGGCTTCTTTTACCTTCCCTGCCGGTGAAGGGGGCGGGGATGCCGCGAGCTGCACCTCCCCGCCCCCTTCACCGGCAGGGAAGGTAAAAGGAGCCCTGTCAGGCCCTGTCAAGCCGCACCTTCCTTTTACCTTCCCCACCGGTGAAAGGGGCGGGGAGTGTGGCTCGCGGCATCTCCGAGCCTGACAGGGCTTCTTTTACCTTCCCCGCCGGTGAAGGGGGCGGAGAGGTGCGGCTCGTGGTGGCTCCGAGCCCGACAGGGCTCCTTTTACCTTTCCCACCGGTGAAGGGGGCGGGGATGCCGCGAGCTGCACCTCCCCGCCCCCTTCACCGGCAGGGAAGGTAAAAGGAGCCCTGTCAGGCTCGGAGATGCCACGAGCTGCACCTTCCTTTTACCTTCCCCACCGGTGAAGGGGGAGGGGATGACGCGAGCACATGTAACCAGCATGTTGGGGACAAAACTTAGTGGTTAAGGCGTTGAACTTGGAGACTGGAAGGTTGGGTTTCAATACCCAAAGGCATGAAAGGAGCCTCATTCGGGCATCCCCTGAGTGGAGTTTCGCCAGCAAAAATCTTTTCAACCCAGAGTAACCGAAGACGCCGCCGTTGGAAGAGGGGTAGTCATACGGCGAGTATATTGCAAACTCTACATTTTAACTTGAAAAGTTGGGGGTCGTCTTATACGCCCAGTCGCCTTATACGCCGGAAAATATGGTAGATTTTTATATAGATCTATAGATAGATCTATAGATTATAGATAGATTATAAATCTGTCTATACCTCATACAACTATTTTAATCCGTTCCACAGGTCTCATTGTAGTACAAAACAACTGCTATATGACACATGCATCGTATAGCGATTTCCCCTATGGGATGCATCATACAGTGATTTTTTTTGCTAAGTGGTTTTTCCCATTGAAAAATTGTTGTATGATTTTTTTTCCATAGGGAAAATTGTTATGTGAGACGCCATTTCCTCCAAAAACCTAATTGTTATGTGATTTCATTGTTATATGGGGTGATTGTTGTATGAGGTTCCACTGTACTGTACTTGGATACGAGTTGCAGTGGACAAGGATTTCCATGGTGCAATATTAGACTAAAGCCACTAGGGAGAACCAGGTGGTATTTCTCAATATTTTTCTGGACTGTTGGTAACAAAAGCTTACATTTGCTTGACATCTATCAATGTAGCTGTCTGCATGGTTGGATTCATCATAGAGCATGGCTAAATTGCAACCATCACAACCTTCTAAATTTATCATCATTACACTGCTAGATGGCTATAAACAAATTTCTGCAGCAGAACTTGAACATTCCTGGGTTCAACAGAACATTTCCAACAAAATTGCTCAACTAGATTATCCAGAAAACTTCATTTGAACCACCACATCAAACAAAGCTTAAGCAAACAGAGGTCTTACAACATGCCATCAGGAAGGACAAATAGATGGACCAAAGGAAAAAGCAAATATCTTGACTTGCGTTAATAATGACTCATTAAATCATTTGTCTGCATCAACCTTGACCTCTTGTCTTAAATGTCAATTTGACAAGTTGAAACTCTAAACTCTATATAATCTAATTCATACTTTTGCGCACAATTTTGACTGCATCAACCTTGACCTCTTGTCTTAAATGTCAATTTGACAAGTTGAAAGAAGAGGTTTTTTTCTTGAACCAATGGTGCTGGGCTGTTTTAAATGGCTGTTTTAAAATTTAAATTTGGTTTTTTAAATCTTACTTTTTTAAAAAAAAATTAAAGCTTTTATTAAGAACTGAAGTAATACAAAAACAAATAATGAAAATAATACAAAAAATAATACAGTAACAAATCTATACATTATAAAAAATACCTAAAGCAATAAAACAATATAACCCGACCACCTGTGCTCTGTCGGGGGATGTCGGCAGGGGTTTCTTGACCATTTGCCTTCAATTCTATTTCCAAAATTGGATCATGTCAGGGCTTGGGTTAAACTTGTTATCACCTAATAAAGCAAAGTTGACAAAGGAACCCCAAATCTCCCAAAATGGTGTCTTTATTGGTAACCCCTTTTTCTGGTGAACTTGGATAGTTAATTTCTCAGTGAGAGCCAATTGCCAAACATCTGCGTACCATCTAACTTTACTAATATTAGTTCCACTCTTCCATTCCTTGGCAATTAGCTCTCTGGCTACCATCAATAAAGATAACAATAATTCTTTTTTATTATTTTCCAGATGTAAATCATCCACTTCACCTAATAATACTATCTTTGGACTTAGCACTATTGTTATTTTTAATATTTTATTAATATTCTATAACATCCCAGAAATTCCTCATTTTATCACACAGCCACCACATATGAATGTAAGTCCCTTTTCCTTTATTACATCTCCAGCATAAATCAGAGTTCTTATTATTTATTAAATGTAATTTGGCTGGAGTGAGATACCACCTCCAAAGTACTTTACAATTATGTTCTTTTTCCTTTATTGAAAGTGATTTCATACTTCTATGGGTCCATTTCTTTTTCCAGTTCTCATCTTTTATTATAATTCCCAAATGCTCCTCCCAAGTTTTTTTAAGCCAATGCTGAGTATCTTCACTAGAATTTAACAACTGATAAATCTTACCCACTAAACCTTTAAAATTCTTTTTACCATTCCTTACTTCAAGAGTCAGATTTTCGAAGGGTGTTGATGCCCGATTTATTGTACTGTTTTCCCTCATCTTTTTATTCCACGCCTCCATCTGGAGTTCTTGCAGCCAATTTAAGCCTAACTCCACATAAATACTTTTTCTTTGGAAGATGGTATTACAATTATCAATCCAATCCGTGATTAATAGAGCTTTTTTTGTGTTAAAAATTTCTCTTGTACTTATTGTTACCTCTAAAGGACAATTTTGTTGGTCTAGAATTTCCATTATGGGCGAAGAATTTGGAGCTAATATTGGTTTTAATCCTTTCCATATTCTAAATATATTCTTTAAAGAAAAATTACAAAATTGGGGATTAGTTCTTATCTCACCTAAAAATAATTCACACTTCCAATTTCTAAACTCTATATAATCTAATTCATACTTTTGCGCACAATTTTGACTGCATCAACCTTGACCTCTTGTCTTAAATGTCAATTTGACAAGTTGAAAGAAGAGTATAAGAGTTTCACTGAGAAATATAAAAAGACTAGCATATTTTGCCCGGGCTTTTTAAAATTGTGTTGGATAGTAAAGGTTTTTTTTTTCTTGAACCAATGGTGCTGGGCTGTTTTAAATGGTGTTGTAAGGTTTTATGATTTTGTGGCTTTGAGGCACTGCGTCCGCCTGCGGCGGACTTGCACTCCCAGTGTTTTTTGTTTTTGTTTTGCGTGCTGGGCTCTTTATATTGGTTTTTGAAGGTTTTGGTTTTATGTTTATGCAAATTTTATTTTAATTTAATTTAATTTATTTTATTTAGCTTAAAATTTAATTTTGGTTTTTTAAATCTTTATTTTTACGCATTTCTTATTTTTTGTTTTGGTTTTTTTGAGTGAAAAATGTGATTAGTGTGATTATATTTGAATGTTTTTATAACTTATTTGATTAATTTTGGAATTAATCTTATTAGTTTCAATATTTTTGAATGTTTTTTCTCTTTTGGCCTCTGGGTGGGGGTGGTGAGCTTTTCTTCCTCTCTATAATTGTATAATTGTTCTCTTCTGTCCTCTGGGTGTCTCTTCCGGTAAGTTTTTTCTTTATTTTCTCATTTGAGTTCCAGTCCTCATGGATAGAAGACGTCTTTTGGTAAGCTCTCTGGGGGTTTTTTCGGGGGGAGGGGTGGTGGTTTGGATTTTTTTTGGGGGGTCTGTGTGTTTTTTTTTTGTTTTTTTTGGCTGTTTTTGTGTTTCCTTTTTGGATTTTTGAGTGTTTTTGATTGTTTTTGGTTTGTGTTTTTGTGTTTACTTTTTCAGGGGGGGCTGGCTTTCTTTCCCGCGGGCCATGCTGGCTGGCCCGTGGGAAGGAAGGGCACTGGGGGGGGCCCTTTCTTTCCCACAGGCCATGCTGGCTGGCCCGTGGGAAGGAAGGGCAATGGCAGGGTATGTGCTTTCTTTGCTTTCTTCTCCACAGGCCATGCTGGCTGGCCCGTGGGGAAGAAGGGCAGTGGCGGCGGGGGGTTCCTTTTTTTCCCCCATGGGCCATGCTGGCTGGCCCGTGGGGAAGAAGGGCAGCGGCATTGGGAATTGAAGTTCCCTTTTTTTGTTTGCGACTGGGGGGCTCCTGCCCCAGGGTCGAAAATTTCAACCCGACAGTTACCTGCGAACCGGGTTCGGGCAAGCGAACGGAGGCCCATTACGGGCTAGTGGGGCCTGGTGCAACATCCTTTGTCACATTCCAACGGTTAACGCACCATTTTATAGGTATAGATAAACCTATCATGGTTTGGGATTTCACCATTAGCCAAAATAAGAGAATTAGAGAGGTTTCTAGATAAATTTAAGAAGGAGGCAATAAGGAACTAGATAGATTAGGTGCAGCAAGACCAAGAGATTGGTTGGATAAAATGCCCAATAGAGAGGATAGGGAAAAGATTTTTGAGGAATAGGTTACAATTGGAGAAGTGGACTAAATATTGACTAAAGTAATATGGTACTGTAATTGCAAAAAGTTAACAAAGTTTGAGGAATTGATAGTCCAGTTATACCATAAAGTAATAACAACAAAGGGTTTAATCAGCAAGATCGACTACAAATTATTAATGGAGAATGAGGAGGCACAAAAAGCATTAATAATAGTCTGGGAAACAGATTCAAAGGTTAAGATTAGACAAGGAGAATGGGATGAAATATGGAGACATAGAAATATGAAGAATATGTCTGTTAGAATCAAAGAAAATTGCTACAAAACAATTTGAAGGTGGTATATGACACCAGTATGACCAAGTCACTATAACTCCACGTACAAGAAGGAATGTAAAAAAAAAAGATTATGGAACATATGTAGATTTATGGTGGGAATGTGAATCTCTCTATCTCTCCGTGTGTGTATCCACACCCACAATTAATTTCTTATTGTAATAGCTATTAATGTGATATTGTAATGTTTTTTGTTTGTGCTGACTTTTTAAATACAATATCGGATTCATACAACATCTCCTAATTCCTTGAAAAAAGTTGCCTCATACATAGTCGCAGCGACTTTGTATGAGGCATTGGGGTTTTTCCCAGGTTGCATTGTGCCTGGGCAGGATGAAAGGCAGGACACATGCGTGCATTGCTTTTGTGGGTTTTGCACGAGGCGAAGAGTGTTTAGGAGTGGTTTTGAGTGCGATTTTGGAGTTTTTGGAGTTTTTTTCATCAGAATTTTTAGAAGCATTCCTGGGATTTTTGCAGCATTCTTCAGGTTCTTCGACAATCAGGGTTGTTTGACATGTTTTTGTAATGTTTTTAGCCTTTAGACAATGATTTCTTAAAGTTCTGTCTGTTTCCTGTCTGTTTCCTTGACTTTGCCCTGAAGTCTGTGCTGTTACAATACAATGTATCTCTATGGAAACAACGTTGTACGAGGCATCGCAGCAAGGATCTGGATGTCGTATGAGGCATCACGGCTAGGATTTTGCATGCCTCATACAAAGTCCAAATCCATATAAAGTCCAAACTTGTGGAACCAAGTTTGGACGTTGTATGAGGTATCACTGTGTAAGGTTTCTTCCCATCCTATTTTTAAAAGGGAATATAATACTAAGCAATTTCTTCTTATAAGCTCAGGAGGAAAAAACACAAAAAGCATTCAGTGTCAAGCAAAGATGACGGGAATATACAAAACATGGTTTGTTGTTATATATTTTTCTTGCTTATGCCAGCTTTTTCTTCTTCAATGCAGTTATTTCTAGGACACTCCTGACTTCAGTTTGGAGACATTTGAAGCATAAAAATACCAGTCACCACCAATTTTAAAATGTGGGTTGTCATAAATTAGTGCTGTGGTTCTCAAACTTTGGGTCTCCAGTTGCATCAGCTCCCTTTTCCTGAATGCTGACTGGAGTAATGCTGACTGGTGTACCTGGAAGCTGAGGTCCAACATATTGAGAAGGCAGCACATTGGGAGAACTACGGCATTAGTACAACCCTGTTTGTTGTAATAAGACGCAAGAGGCAGCCGTGTGGCGAAGTCCAGCCCTGACCAGAGTTGGGAGCAAGTATTTATTCCCTGCCTAGGGGCAAAGATGCGTATGTAAGATAATCGCACCATCCCCTGTACAGAAGGTTTGCATGCATAGTATTTTCCATTGGTGTCGCTACAACGGTGGCCCTGGAAACTACCCCGAGGTTAATGGACAACCTGCACTTAATTGCCTTGGGCTGGCGAAACCCATTGTTCCTGTCCTAATCTCGGAGCCTATGTGGATTGACCCCGGGCACCTAGTCTTGTCCCTTGTTTGCCCCTGTCTGCTTGCCTAACTCTATTTGCCCTCAGCCTGGGCCATTGTTAATTCCTAACCTACCCGCTTATCTCCCAATTTCCCCTCCAGCAGAGCATAGCCCCAGCTAGTCTGGGGACTCTCATGCAGGTCTGTGGACACCGGGCGCACCCCTCAGGAGAGGTTTTATGCCCATTATTGTGGGGAACCCACACTATTGCTCAAAACGGTGGGCTGATAGTCACAGGACTCCTCTGAGCAACATGTTAATCAAGAACATAGCAAGAGAGCAGGCCACAAGGGTAAACATTCAGTGCCTTCCATTGTCTGTGAGGTTGTTGGTTCCTGTTGTCTGGTATAAGCAACAACTAGGAATATCTGACACCAGGATAAACAAATTCTGTGTTCCAGTCCTGAACTGCCCTCCTTCCCTACTTCCTCTACTGGCAAAGGGGTGTAGCTGTGTTTTCTAGGTCTTTGAGTTAAACTGGTACTACCTATTTATTTTCAAAAGATTTTATATATGCTGCTACTGAACTGTTTCTTCCAGGACACTTGCCTGTTTCATTTCTAATCTATTACATTACTTTGGGAAGTGCAGCGCCTGTAACTTGTATGCTTTGCATGAAATCAGCCAAATTTAAAGCTGATAAATGGAAATGTAACCATCTCCTGAAAGAGATATAAATCTGAACATATGGTCCAGACTCTTGCACAACAGCATCTGTTGCCTCAGATCTAAGGGGGCAAAAGGCAACTGTCCATTATCCCCTTTCCATTGTGTGTGTGTGTGTGTGTGTGTGTGTGTGTGTGTGTGTGTGTGTGTTCATGCGTGTGTGCGCACACGCACATACACATTGATTGCTGGTGGCCCTCCTGAATCCTGGTGCCAGCTGCTATTACTCATGATCAGAGCTACCAGCTCTTGAAATAAAAATTCTGGTACTTGTGGATAGGTTCTCAAGCCAGGGCTGTATCTATGGATAAAGAGCTAGAACTTGAACCAAGTCTGCAGGGAAAGCAGGAACTGAATTTAAAGGCTTGTTGGCAAGTTAAAAGATAGATTTTCACCCAGCGTTAGCAGCTCCCCGGTGGCTTAGTGGTTAAGGCGCTAGGCCAGGAGACTGGAAAGATGGGATCGATACCTGAGAGCTGCATGATGGGGGACATGAAAGGAGCCTTGTTTGGGTATCCCCTGCAAAAAAACCTTTCAACCCAGAGTAATCTCTGACACAAAAACGAAAGACCCAGGGTTAGGCTTTCCACATTACTGGGTTTGCCTGGATTCTAGCCATGTTATGCAGTGACTGCCCTCTGGCCTGAATTCCCAGCTTTCACTGGGGAAAAAAATCTTAGAAGCGGAGACAAAAGGCAAAGCATCCCATTACTATAAAAGGACAATTTCTGTGTGTTTAACCAATGATCACCACCTCCCAATTTCTAGTAAATATTGCAATTTGGGGAATTCTCATTTCTAGTTCATTGTTTCACAGAGCTACCTGCAAACACAGAAGGAATGAAGTGCAATAAATAAATATGTGCGGGCATGCATGCGTGGTTGCACTGCTAGCACAACAGTACAAAAATACCTGTAAGAAACAGGATCAAATCATGCAATATTGTGTTTGCAGGAGCTGAGCAGAGCTGCAAATGCTAGGATATTTTCTAGGTCACTCATTCATAGGATTTGTGGGGCAGAGGTGATCTAACATACTATTAACTATAATAATTTTGTGTCAGAAATTATTCTGGATTGAAACTCTGCTCAGGGAATGTCCAAATGAGGCTTCTTTCATGTCCCCAAGAGCTGGGACAGAAACCGGTGCTCAATCCATCATGCAGTATCCGGGTCTTGAACTGCTGACCTGCCAGCCTTCCAGCTAACATGGTGAGCTTCTTAACCACTGAGCCACCACAGCCCCTACTAGCAACTAGCTCATTTAGTATTTAATATGCAATTGTGTCACCAGTTTTTGTTTAAACTTAAAATAGTAATACTGTTCAGAACCTGGAGAGAGTGGCTTTCATTATAGTGTTCATGTTGGCTGCTGACACGGAACAGGCACACATCATGGAGACAAGAACAAGACTCTGCCACAAACTGAGATGCCAGTGGTGCCCACCTATCTACACTGGCAGAATCATTCATGGTCTCAAAAGTGTTGGCCACAGCATAAGGGACCTGTTTACTTGTTTATCCTCTTTGACTCAGGAAAGCTTACTGTGAGGCCTCTCACCTCGTGTAGAGTGAGGGACTGTCTCCGCCTCCATTCTCTGTTCCACAACTAAAGACACAGGAAGTTACGAAATCTTATCCCACCCAACAGATAAAACTGTAGTATCCAAGATGCCACTCATCTGGTGGCTTAGTGGTTAAGGCGCTAGACTTGGAGACTGGAAAGACCGGTTATATTCCCGAGAGCTGCACAATGGGGGATATGAAAGAAGCCTCATTTGGGCATCTCCTGCAGAAATCCTTTCAATCCAGAGTAAGATCTGACACAAAAAACGAATGAGCACCCAAGACCATTTCCCTAACTCTCTGAGGTGAAAGTCAAAATCCACAGGGACACCCCATAAATCTCCTCTCAGATAAATGCCACAGAGGGAAGCGAGTCCTTAAGTCTGCTAAAGGTGTTGGATGAGGAGGCTGTACCATGGGTACCAGCCTCCTCCTTCCATCTCCTTGAGCTAGGTAGCTGGCAGCAACCTGCTTAGTGGCATTGAGTTGGACTCCAGTGGATGAGAACCCTCTTCTTTTTGGTGCTGTCTTTTCTTTTGCCATCCTTGTTCCCACCCAATAAAATGTGAGTGGTATGTGAGGCTGCAGGTGCCACTCTGCCTCAGTCTTTGGGATCTTAAACTGTACAAGGGTCCTTGTAAATATATTTTAAACCCACCTGGAGGGGGTGGGGAGAGGTTCTGCTGGGAGCTCAACCTCAACAAGGCATGCCTCAGCCAATTCCTCCAGGGCATCCTCTCAGCTATTTTTCTCTACCTCAGTCCACACCTGGTGGGTTAGGTCCTATGTCAGCACACCTTAGTCCACTACCTCCCACCTGGTTTCCACTCCTCACTCTCTGGAGCTCTCAGGGCCCACCTAGCACCCCTTCCCACTACAGGTCACTTCCTGGGGTCCTGGTCTCCAACTCTGGTGCTTCCAGACACTAACCTTTTAGCCTTGGTTCTCCCTTCCAGGGGGCTTGGGTTCTTGCAGTAGCAATACTTGTAGTGTGAAGTCTTTTGAAAGTCCAGAGGGGAACTTATAGCATGTAACTCTGGGACCAAGTGTGACAGCCAGCCTACTGACAGTCCCAGACCCACACTTGTATTGAAACAAATCTGTTAGTTTTTAGTGTCATAACCTTTTGTCCCCTCCCTCCCCCTTTAACTTTGATTAGCAAAAGCAGAACAGTTGATACTAGGTAACATATTGGTGATGGATTTGGAAATAAAAGCAGGGTAAGAAGCCTCAAAAGAGTAAAAAGAAGACCCAAGGTTAATTTGTTGCTAAGAGGGAAGGATACTCTTTTTGGTATACTAAACAGTGATGGTAAACCTTAGCACTCTAGGTGTTCTTGAACTTCATTTCCCAGAAGTCCGGATCAGCAGGAGTGCTGACTTGGGTTTCTGGTAATTGAAGTCCAAGAACACCTGGAATGCCAAGGTTTACTATCACTGGACATATGAATGCTCCTGAGAAAGACTCATGATCAAAATAAATTCGGCACCCTTCATTTATTGTTGCTCTCTGACACCAACACTGGGGTTTGCTTCTTCTTTTCTCAATATCACTCTATCTGTGCAAGCGGAAAACCATTTACATTTATTTCGGTGGGGATTGCTTCACATTACATTGTAGGATTGGGGCCGTGAAGCGGCCCTTGAGGTCCCGGAGGAGACTGGTCGAGTAATGACACGAGGCAAGATGCAGCGAAGACCAGTGATTTATTGAGGGAAAATCATCAGTATACGTTATGTTCAAGGCTGCGCATGGTAGAATGGTCATCTGACAGAAAATCACATCACCCATTTACCCGGGTTAATTGAGAACCTCTTTTGGGGAAGTCAATTAACTAAGGCAAACACTGACAGGGGAAAACCATTGTTCGAGGCTTACACCAGGGTAAATATGGCTTCTATTTGCACCAAAGATTAGGCTGATCTGTGAGTCAGTAATTGCTTAATGGGTAACGGAGGTTAGCGATCTGCTCTATCAGCAGAACCGCCGGTCAGGTCAGCTGTGGGTGAATAAACCCTTATGATTTATACTATTAATCCGCTCCCCCAATTTCCGTACTGGCAAGGGCCAGTGGCCAGGAGTTTGCTCGACTGGTTTAACCTCTGCCAAGGTTCTATGCCAATTGGGCATGCGGAATCCGCATCTCCCCTTTTTCTATTGTTTAGGGACCTGACAGGCGACCCTGCGCAAGAGAGGCATCAGCTGGTGTACGGGAATGACGTTTCGGGGTTCCCTCCATGGGGGACATCTCGATAGCAGTGAGGGAATACATTGCATGAAACAACACACTGTTGTGCCAAGTATTACCACCCCCACAATCACTTTGAGTGTTGTCTGAAGCCATCCCCATGGGAACCACGACCACAAGGAATACCACCACCCCCATGAAGAATCCTCCTTGATGTTCTTAACTAGGGTGTGGAGGTCCGTGAGCTGGCTCTGGACCTTGCGTGAGTTGTCAGTGAGATTAAAGCAACACATGCTGTGGACAGACTCGCAACCCAAATGATGTAACAACAGGGGATAATCGATAGCTGCTTGATTATCCAGTATGGCATGGCGAAGCTCTGCCTGCTCCTGATTGAGCAGCGCTATCGCTGAGGAGGTATGGTTAATGGCTTTTGCAAAAATGCAAGCCAATTGACCAATTCATTCTCCGAGCATTGCCTATGGCTAAGCCTGACACGCTGAATATACTGCCTGCTGCCTGGTTTTTCAGAACTGTGGGTCTGAATCCAGACTGCTTTCTGTAGCAAGGCAAGATAACGAGATGTGTCACTGATCTCTTACTGTGACCTGGGGTGATTCTCCTGCAACTTCTGGTGTTGTGCAAATGTCTTTCTAACACCTATGGGGAGGTGTGAAAATAAACTGGGGATTACCGGCTACCGGGTGCTCAATGTTTCCAAGCAATGGGCCAGTGCAAACATGGGCCGGTCTGGCTTCCTTTGGTGGAAGCTGGCCGTTATTAACAATATACAGAAATTCAAGTGTCCCTTGCAAATCCCAACTGGAGCACTGTACAAGGCATGAATAAATAAAGAGCAACTACAGATCAGCAGCTTCTTGAAGATGAGGCTTCCCTTCTTGGTGGGGTTTCATGTGTAACTTGAGTTTGGAAAAGTCTTGTTTTGGGGAAAAGCATGGTCCTTAGAAGTAGCACTGAGTATGCAAAATGTTCATAGAAATGTCTTTGGAGATGTAAGTCATAAAGGAAGACGGACAGCCGATGACATCCAGGACAGTGATTGGCAGTGACTTTGCAATAGCCGAACTTGGCATCCGGGCCTGATTCTGGCCTCTGGGACCTGCATGGGGAAGAGACTTGTTTGGGAGATAAAAATTCTGAAAGAGTTAGTTAGTTTTTGCACTTATAGGATAGCAATTGCTGTGCAACTATGGGATGTTGTTCCCCCCCTTTCTGTTTGTTTGTCAATGTAGGACTTAAGCGTCCGATAGGCCCGTTCCACAATCACTTGTCCCTGCGGATTGTACGGAACGCCAAAGGTGTGCTTAATATCCCAGGTGGCCCTGAAGGTGGCCAGCTGCCTGGAGCTATAAGCTGGGGCGTCATCGGACTTCGTGTGCCGAGGTTCGCCCTTGGCCGTGGGAAAGGAGATGCTGCTCCACACGAGGAGCCGTTTCTCCCTTCTGTGCTGTTACCCAAACAAACTGTGGGAAGGTATTAATGCAAACGTGCATGTACTGCCATTTGCCAAAATGCGGGGATGTGTGACGTCCATTTGCCACACCTGGATGGCCTCTGTCCCTCGTGGGTTGACCCCCCACGAGGGCCCCCCCGGTGCCCCTGCACGATGCAGATAGGAACGGACTATGCCTTGGGCTTGGGAAAGTGGCAGGTTGAACTGCCTTGCAAGTGCTTTGGCATTCTGATGAAAGAATGCACGACTCTGAATTGGAGTTGTGAGGAACAAACTCAGCAAGTTTTTGTCTATCGCGGGAGTGATGTATGCTCCCAGTAGACTGTAAAGCAAATTCCTGTACTGGCTGTCAGTAATTATGTTAAAGCGTTCTTTGGCAAAGGTGCGCAAAGCGAGGTTCACGGCTGCCAACTCTGCCCGCTTGCGGAAGAGTCAGGAGCGTGCGCCAAGCTTGGTCCTCTTGCCAAGTAAGAACCTAATATGTGCGACCCCCATAAGTGAAAATTGTCCTAGCCCCCCGAAGGGGAACCAGTGACATTAATTCACACAAGGTGACTGTCTGCGTTTGAAGCGAGACGAGTCTGGGGTCTTATGGCAAACCTTGGTGCATGAAGCGCCAGGCTTCCCTTGGGTAAATTTCTCATGAAGGCCCCCCTGCGCACATCCATTCATGGTGTGCGTGCACACTTTTAGAAGGGTGCCAGATGGTGGCTTAGCCTTTTGCCTGTGCTTAGACTAGCAGCAAAAAGGGAAGGGGTGGCCTAAAAATGCCTGTATCTGATTGAAGGTGTGACCTGACTGCACACTTAAAATGGTCCTAGGCAGTCCTGGCTAATGAGTGGCACTCCGCACATTCTCAGGAGCTCAGGGACTAATCCTTCCTCTGTGCTCTGGAGTTTGCAAAATGTGTCTGCTCACTAGAGAGGGTGCTGTGGGCCAGGTGCCATACTTAAAATGACCGACTAAGACTTATTAAAATAAGCCAACTATGACGTGCCAGCTGTAAGGAAATAATACACAAAAATGAAAAGACACACAAGTTAAACATTTCCAGCAGGGAGTTCCACTGGCGAAAGGAGGAAAGGAGGAAAGACAAGTCAGAAGTTAGCACAATGAGAATGCAACAACTCTTATCATAACGAAATCAGATTAGGTCAGGTAATTAAGGCAACCGGGTCCTCCTGTTAAGAAATCCCTACCAGTAATTAACTCTGGACCCTGTGAAAGGAAGGAATTTAAGGCGGTAGAAATAAATAAATTGGTTACTATTAAGGCCTGGAGAGGAGTTTTGTTCCTGTAAAAAAGGTTCTGAATATACAGAGCGCAAGAATGTTTGCGTGCTTTTCCCTGTGAAAGGGGTACAATGAGTGAGTTACTTTGCACAGATTAAAGTCAAAATACCAGAACAGTATCTTCCTTAAGAGAATGAAGGAGAGTTAGAACGATTCTCAACCCGCGGCCAGATGTGGGTAAGTGGGCCAGATGCGGCCCACGTTGCTCTGCCACTACCTCCACCAAGCCAAGAAGGGCTGTGCGGCGAAGGAAGGGCAGGATGGCTGTCCGGACCCCCAGAGCTGCCTGAGGCCCTGGAACTTGGCCCCTGACTTTAAAAGGTTGAGAACCGGGGTTACAAGATGATAACACAGTACACACATGAAGACAATGCAATTCTCTCACTCCTAGTGAGATACGTGACTTCAAGACGCTAAGAGAAATTCAGACACCTTAAAACACAGAGATGGGGATTTGAGGAACACAGACGTAGGGAGGGGCCCCATAGTTTATGATCTAGTGAGGAAAACTCATAGAAGTGTTTTTTGTTTTCAGATTGCGCTTCTGAAAAGAAAAATCTGTTTTCCTGAGTGGCACGGATTGCAAAACCGATTTCCAAGAGTGACTTAATCCCTTGACAAAGAAAAAAGTCTCAAGGGAAGAAGGGGGGTCACTTTGCCCTACTGCAGGTTAGGATTCCCCCCCCCTCTTCCACCCTCCTGCCTTCGCTGCCCTTAAGCTGCTAAGCAGGCAAGGCAAAGGGGCTTTGTTCACCATGCTTTCTCAAACCTTAAATAGTTCCTGCCCATGAGCAGAGTGCAAACTGTTTAACACATATTTCACAGTGACGTTACCACGCAGTTACACACAAGGAACACTTTTTCAATCATACTGTGGTCATAGAGACAAGGCTTTTGCAATCATACACAGTTCTTGCAGCCATACATTCAGTGGTGCACCACGCATACACACATTTATTTACGCATTCGCACATTCCTCCCCTGATCTGCAGTGTTCTATCCTGCACATGAGAGGATGACTTATACACAGCTGGCTATTTACAACCATCTGGGTGCTTCTACTTAGGGGTGAGTTTCTCTGGCATAGCCAGGGGATGGCTGCCTCCTTTCCAGTGCCAGTGTGGCCATTTGGTATTAAGACAACCTTTTGAAGATCTGCCTGGTCTAGATTGGCATTCTCTTCTAAGGTGTCTCATTTTTCCACACTGGAAGCAGGAGCCTTGGGGTTTTGGCCCTGCTCTGCGCCTGGGTGTGGTAATGGGTCTGCTCTGGAGCCCTGCGTGGCCAGGGGCCATGCAGATTTCCGTGAGCAGTGGGCGCTGAGCAGCCCTGCCTGAGCGTGTGTCTGCCTTGAGATAGGCTGAGCACAGCAGTTGGGCGCTAGCTAATTGTGCCACTGGCAATTTCCCCGTGAATGGATCTTCCTCACCCCTGCGCTGAATGGAGTTCTTAATTGGCAGGGAACTTTTAACTGTCAGAGAAGCGCCAGGGCCTCTCATGCCATGAATTCCTTCAGTGACGTCTGCAGCTGTCACTGAGGGAATGCTCCCTACACTGCCCTGCTTAAGCTGAAATGACGGATAGAGACTCCTTGGGGCTGATGGTTCTGACTGTGCTGGGGGTTTCTGGGTCTCTATCCAGACTGGGTCTTCCTCTACTGAGAGTTTCCTACATTTGCTCCATGTGCGAATTATGCCCTCTGGAGCTTTCGGGGGTTGCTGAATGCAGTCTCCTATCTGATCCCAGAGCTGAAGGGTTAGGGTACCTACTTCTGGGTAAAGCAGGCAGTGTTCCCTTAGGTACACCAAAAGTCTCGCTAGCTCTCCGCTGTGAAAACGCAACTGAAATACCCGGGCCAGGATTTTGAACTCTTCCTCATGAGTTCTTTGGCTAGCGGACGGATGTTGTCGCTGAGGACAAGTCCCCATATTACCTGCGGGGTTCTCCGAAGATTCCTCCTCGGGACGAGCGACGCGTCTGCTGGGCCAGGCAATAGGTTTTGGCGACGATTCTCTGGGTAGAGCTCGGAGCATGGTCTACTGCCACGGGCCCTCGGTGGCCTCTGCGCTGTCAGGGGTTCACAGCTGACCCTGAGCGGAACGCATTTTTCCGTTACTGCAAGCCGCCGCGAAAGTCGGGAGCAAGCTGTAGGATGCCTCTTCTGTAATGCCCCGCCGCTTGGGCCGTCTTCCCGATCGGCTGGCTTACCGACCGGGCTGCCGCGCTGTCCTCCGGGATGGTTGGACGCGGTTCGAGCGCAGAACCGGACCGTGTGATCGCTTACTCTCGGGTAAGATCACGTCTCGGGGTCACCAGATGTAGGATTGGGGCCGTGAAGCGGCCCTTGAGGTCCCGGAGGAGACTGGTCGAGTAATGACACGAGGCAAGATGGAGCGAAGACCAGTGATTTATTGAGGGAAAATCATCAGTATATGTTATGTTCAAGGCTGCGCATGGTAGAATGGTCATCTGACAGAAAATCACATCACCCATTTACCCGGGTTAATTGAGAACCTCTCTTGGGGAAGTCAATTAACTAAGGCAAACACTGACAGGGGAAAACCATTGTTCGAGGCTTACGCCAGGGTAAATATGGCTTCTATTTGCACCAAAGATTAGGCTGATCTGTGAGTCAGTAATTGCTTAATGGGTAACGGAGGTTAGCGATCTGCTCTCTCAGCAGAACCGCCGGTCAGGTCAGCTGTGGGTGAATAAACCCTTATGATTTATACTATTAATCTGCTCCCCCAATTTCCGTACTGGCAAGGGCCAGTGGCCAGGAGTTTGCTCGACTGGTTTAACCTCTGCCAAGGTTCTATGCCAATTGGGCATGCGGAATCCGCATTACATCAACATTTTTTTAATTGCAAATTAAGTGTATTAAACACTAGTTCCTTCCTTCCACTCCACTATAAAAAAGCAGGATGTGTGGTTTATCAGAGGGATTCAGCTCTACATTTGAGGGCACAGTCCATTTCAATTTTCTCATTTGTTGTTCAGTCGCACAGTCGATTCCGACTCTTTGCGACCCTATGGACCATCGCTCTCCAGGCACCTCTGTCCTCCACTATCCTCCTTAGTCCACACAGCCCCGTGCCCATTGTGTCTACAATACCATCTAGCCATCTCATCTTTGGCCGTCCCCTTCTTCTTTTGCCCTCCACCTTCCCCAGCATCAAGGCCTTCTCAAGTGAATCCTCTCTTCTCATTTGATGTCCGAAATACTTCAACTTCATCTTTGTTATTTGTCCTTCTAAGGAGCACTCAGGGCTAATCTCTTCTAATATTGACCTATTTGTTCTCCTCGCTGTCCAGGGGACTCTCAAAACTCTCCTCCAGCACCACATCTCAAAGGCATCTATTTTTCTTCGCTCAGCCTTTCTAATGGTCCAGCTCTCACAGCCATACATTACCACCGGAAATACCATTGCTTTCACTATGTGGACCTTTGTTTGCAGTGAGATATCTCTACTTTTCACTATGTTCCCCAGGTTTTTCATAGCTTGTCTCCCAAGAATCAGTCGCCTTTTTATTTCATGGCTGCAATCCCCATCTGCAGAGATCTTGGATCCTAAGAAAGTAAAATCTGTTACTGCTTCTACTTCTTCCCCATCTATTTTCCAGGGACTTATAGCGCCTGTTGCCATTATCTTGGTTTTCTTGATATTGAGTCTCAGGCCAGCTTTTGCACTCTCTTCTTTCAACCTAATCAGGAGCTTCTTTAGGTCTTCTTCACTTTCTGCCATTAGGGTGGTATCATCTGCATATCTCAAATTGTTGATGTTTCTCCCAGCAATTTTGATCCCATATGGTGATTCCTCCATCCCTGCATTGCGCATTATGTGCTCTGTGTATAAGTTGAATAAGCAGGGTGACAGAATGCAGCCTTGTCTTACTCCTTTTCCTATTCCAAACCACTCCGTCATTCCATACTCTGTCCTAACTGTTGCTTCTTGACTCATGTACAGATTTCTCATGAGACATATGAGGTGTTCTGGTATTCCCATCTCTTTAATTACTTGCCACATTTTGTTGTGGTCCACACAATCAAAGGCCTTGGTGTAGTCAATGAAACAGAAGTAAGCTTGTTTCTGGTATTCCTTTGTTTTCTCCATGATCCAACGTATGTTGGCAATGTGATCTCTGGTCCCCCTGCCTCTTCTGAATCCAGCCTGCACCTCTGGTAGTTCTCTTTCTACATGCTGCTGTAGTCTATCCTGCATTATCTTGAGCATATAAAGCATGGAATTACACCATTGTTAGTTGCATACCTGTGGGATCTGAAGCACACCTCCCCCTCTCCATTGCAATACAGTAATACCTCATACAAAGTCCGCTTCATACAACATCGGATTCATACAACATTGCCTAATTCCTTGAAAAAAGTTGCCTCATACAAAGTTGTGTGACGTTGTATGAGGCATTGGGGTTTTCCCCAGGTTGCATTGTGCCTGGGCAGTATAAAAGGCAGGACACATGCGCGCATTGCTCTTGTGGGTTTTGCGTGAGGCAAAGAGTGTTTAGGAGTGGTTTTGAATTTTTTCATCAGAATTTTTAGAAGCATTCCTGGGATTTTTGCAGCATTCTTCAGGTTCTTCGACAATCAGGGTTGTTTGACATGTTTTTGTAATGTTTTTAGCCTTTAGACAATGATTTCTTAAAGTTCTGTCATTTTCCTGTATGTTTCCTTGACTTTGCCCTGAAGTCTGTGCTGTTACAATACACTGTATCTCTATAGAAATGACGTTGTATGAGGCATTACAGCAAGGATTTGGACGTTGTATGAGGCACCGCGGCTAGAATTTTGCATGCCTCATACAAAGTCCAAATCCATATAAAGTCCAAACTTGTGGAACCAAGTTTGGACGTTGTATGAGGTATCACTAATGCACTCAGAATTTTACCTGGGGCACTTCATTTTATCTTGTAAAAGTGTATTATATTTTCTGGCATCTCCCACAGGGCTTTCCAGGTATATGGGAGGTTCAACTGAGTGGTTTTATCATGGCCGTCCCCTACCCCTTGGTTTTGAACCCAAGCCTCCAGCATCCGAGAAGGTTCCTCTATCCCAGGGATTCTCAACCTGCGGCCTGCGGCACCATTTCACGTCCCCCCCCCACCTCCACCACACCAGGAAGTGACATGTAGTGGAGGAAGGGCAAAATGTCCATCTGGCCCCCAAAGCTTACTGAAGAAGCGTGACCCAGCCCCTGGCTTAAAAAGGTTGAGAAATCTTGCTCTATCCATTCTTATCCATGCTGCCATACTGACCCTTGTCTCTGGCTATTGGGGACAGCAATAGCTTAGTAGCTTTCTTCCTGCTGTAGGATTTGTTACTTCTCTTAAGTGATGATTGATCCAACTCCTCTGTAATTATGTGTTGTTACACTAATAATGGGACAGTGGTGGCTTAGTGGTTAAGACACTGAACTTGACGGCTGGAAGGTTGGCAAGCCAGCAGTTTGAGATCTGAGTGCTGCACCATGGCATGAGCTACCGTCTCTGTCCCAGCTAATGCCAACCTAGCCATTTGAAAGCAAGGGATTGCAAGTAGATAAATAGGGACCGCTTCAGTGGGAAAGGTAACAGTGCTCCAGTAGGTCTAGTCATGCCTGCCACATGACCACAGAAACGTATGCAAACGCAGACAGCGCTGGCTCTTTGGCTGTAAACAGAGATGAGCACTGCCCCCTAGAGTCAGAGACGAGTGGCTTTCGAGCAAGGGTGATCTATTATGGTCTAAGGCAGAGGTGTCCAAACTATGACCCGTGGGACAGATTTAATTTTAATTTAATTTTCACACTTGTAATAAATTCAGGGAACCCGACTCAGGGTGGCTCACATGATAATTAAACAATATACACAATAAATACACAGTAATATAATATACAAAATTCAATATACAAAAACAGCATATAATATACAACCAAAATATAGCAAAAAGAAAATTTTTCAATAAAATGTCCGTATCAGCATACATCATAATCATAACATAACATAGCTCGCATCACGGCCCCGGCCCACACCAAAACCATTGGTAACCTTGGTGGCACCGGATGAATTGGTGTTGGCCACAGCACCAATTCATCCTGCCCACGAAGCCCTCGTCACGTTTTACTTCCACTTCCTGTAGTGACGAGGGCTTTGTGGGCCAGATGAATTGGTGCTGGGGCCAACGCCAATTCATCTGGTGCCACCAAGGTTACCAATGGTTTTGGTGTGGGCCGTGATGTGAGCTATGTTATGTTATGATTATGATGTATGCTGATATGGACTTTTATTGAATAATTTTCTTTTTGCTATATTTTGGTTGTATATTATTATATGCTACTTTTGTACGCTGGTATAGAAAATAAGTCAGCAAGTGTCATTTTGCCTATTTATAAATCTATGGTGAGGCCCCATCTGGAATACTGTGTACAGTTCTGGTCGCCATACCTCCAGAAGGATATTATGGAGTTGGAAAAAGTGCAGAGGAGGGCAACCAGAATGATTAGGGGACTGGAACACCTTCCTTACCATCTGAGGCTGCAATGGTTGGGCCTCTTCACTCTTGAACAACGGTGTCTAAGAGGTGGCCTGATTGAAGTTTATAAAATCATGCACGGTGTGGACAAAGTAGATAAGGAAAAACTGTTTTCCCTATTGCATAACACTAGAACTAGGGGACACTCCATGAAACTTTTGGGTACTAGTTCTCAAACAAATAAGAGAAAGTATTTTTTCACCCAGAGGATCACTGGTCTATGGAACTCCCTGCCAGAAGAAGTGGTGACAGCTGTCAGTCTTGACAGCTTTAAGAAAGGATTAGACAAGTTCATGGAGGATAAGAGTATCAATGGCTATAATTATGGATACTTAAGGACAACCTCCGGGTTGGAGATAGGCAGGATATCTCTCAATGCCATTTCCAGGGAATCCTAAACAGGTGAAGGCATCTGCTTGGGAATAATACCCTGAAGGAAATGGTAAGCCACTGTGTGAGACAGAAGGCTGGACTGGATGGGCTGTGGCCTGCCCCAGCAAGGCTGTTCTTATGAATTGGCATCAGGGGCCGGATCCAGCCCACAGGCCATAGTGACTGGCCCCCCTGAGCCACGTGACCAGCCCGCGGCCCGAAAAGTTTGGGAACCCCTGGTGTAAGGGGAGGCGCACAGCAAGCAAGCAAGCAAGGAGCCTAATCCCTGCCTAGACCCACGTGCCTTTTTGTCTCTCAAAAGCGATGGGTCACGGGGAAGCTGGAGGAGGGCGGCGGTGGGGGCTGTCTCCAACTTCAGCGCCAACTTTCCCAGCCCCTTCCTTCCCAGCATGCAACCCTTCTAACCCAACCTCTTGTCCAGACCCACCGACCCACCCCTCTCCAGCCCCGGTTTATTTCCCCGTTCCAGCAGCTCGGTCTCTCTTTCTCTCCCCGTGTCCCTCGCAGCCAAAGCAGGCGACTTTGCCAAGACAACGCAGACATGGCTACGGGGCAGCAGCAGCAGCAACTCGGTAATAATGGGTCTGGAGTCCGGACTCCGGGCGCCGCCGGGGAAAGGCGAGCGCTTCTTTCGAGCTCGGGTGTTTCCGCCCTTCGGCACGCGGGGGCGGCCGAAAGGAAAGGTTAACCCTTTGTGGCCTGCCCGGGGATGGCGCGCCTCCGCGCAGAGAGCTCACCTTACCCTCCCCCGTTGCGGATGAAGCCCGGCTGCCCGGGGAGGGTAAGGTAAGGTAAAGTCTGAGAATGCAGCCCTATCTTAGGGGCGATGGCACTGCTAGAGATGGAGGAGGCTAAGTACGCAATGAAGGCCCCGGGGAGGGATCTTAAAACTAGATTTATTTATTTTTTTTAAAAAAGCATCTTAAAAACTAACAGCTGTATTTTGCAGGATCAAGTCCACTTCGTCAGACACAAGAGTGAGACTGCACGGCGTTAATTTATACACATACAAAGGTACACAGAGGCTGGTGAGCATAACAGAAAAGTTCACAAATCAGTGTGACTATTTGCAGCCAGGAATAACAAGATCCCTGGTTGGCGTTCAGATTTATTACCGTGAAATTTGGTTCTGTTGCGTTGTAAATGGTTGGTAAAGGTAAAAGTCACCCTTGGTCAAAAGCCAGTCGTATCCGACTCTAGGGTTCAGTGCTCCTCTCTGTTTCATAGCCGAAGAGCCAGCGCCGTCTGCTTCTGCACTGCAGACGTTTCCATGGTCATGTGGCAAGCATGACTGGAGCGCACAGAACGCTGTTTACCTTCCCACCGAAGTGGTTTCTATTTATCTACTGTACTTGCAATTTCTTGCTTTCAAACTGCTAGGTTGGCAGGAGCTGGGACAAAGATGGGAGCTCATTCTGTCCTGCAGTACTCAGGAATCGAACTGCTGACCTTTCCCCTTCCAGTCAGCATTTAGCCACTTGAGCTAAAACATGTAAAACAAACATTGTGACATTACACATTTACTAATGAGTTTACCTTTCAGGGAGCTTGCTACAGTTTACCCCTCAGGGAACTACAGTGGCTTTTGTGGTTAAGACGCTAAACTTGATGACTAGAAGGTTGACAGGTCAGCAATTTGAGACCCAAGTGCCACATGACGGAGTGCTGCATGACGGAGTGAGCTTCCACCTCTGCCGCAGCCAAGCAGTTCAAAAGCAAGAAATTGCAAGTAGATGAATAGGTACCACTTTGGTGGGAAGGTAAACAGCGTTTTGTGCACTCCGGTGTCTAGTCATGCCTACCGCATGACCACGGACGGAAATGTCTGCAGACGCAGACAGTGTTGGCTCTTTGGCTATAAATGGAGATGAGCACCAAAACCTAGAGTCAGATACGACTGGCTTTTCAGCAACAGTGACCTTTACTTTTACCTTAACCTTCAGACCTAGCATATTTTGACCTGATGTGTACCTGGTATGTATAAATGGATGCCATGAAGTCTCACTCTTATGTCTGATGAAGTGGACTTGATTCATGAAAGCT
Organism: Bradypodion ventrale; assembly: GCA_035047345.1. Lineage (NCBI taxonomy): Eukaryota > Metazoa > Chordata > Lepidosauria > Squamata > Chamaeleonidae > Bradypodion > Bradypodion ventrale. The sequence continues at coordinate 239,312,113 of JAWDJE010000001.1, forward strand.
AACATTAAAATATAGCAGTTAGTCTTTGAGGTGCCACAACTTTTTTGTCTTTTTGTTTTGCTTACTCTCAGATATGCTTGCACAGACTAACAGGGCTATCACTTCAAGAATTTCAACTATAAAGAGCTTCTTAAAAGTCTTCCCCATGAGTTGTCGTGACATGGAGGTTTGAAACTACCTTCTCAGAAGTTTCAAACTAGCGGCCAGGTTAAAGAGTGAGTACAATCAACGGGCTTTGTAAAAATGCTCAGAAGTGGCCTCTTTTTGTATGCCATTGGTTCAGGGTTGTGTAGGCCACAGGGCATGGAAACCCATCAGTCATACACTCTGTGTTATCTGTCTCCTCTCCTGGTCACGAATGTCACCATGGGCGGAGGGGCAGAGAGAGGACATGTGCTTATGTGTATGTGTTGTGCCTGAAGTTGTGGATGTTGATCCACCAAAACTCACTGAAATACACCTCTTAGCCCCTGAAAGTTCACAGTATTCTGTGGTTTATCTCTTTTATTTTTTCTTCTTTTTATTTGCCAAGGTTCTCTGGGTGATCTCCCTTAGTTTGTCTCCTAGGAGGCACAGTGGGAATTCAAACTCTGGGGCCCTGAACAGTACTGTCTTGCTAAACAAAACCTAAGTTGCCATGCTACGAATCCTACTGAAGAGTAGAAATATATCAAATTGAAATAATAATAATAATGTTTAATTTATATCCCGCTTTCCTCAACCCAAAGGGCGACCCAAAGCGGCTTACAGAATCAAAAGTACAATGTTAAAGATGCAATATATAAAAATATAATATAACCAATACAATACAAATACAGTATTGCAAAGTACAATATAAAATACAATAAAGAAAGAAAATAAATATATAAATGGTGGTTCCCAGACATTTTACCTCAATACTGTTGGGATCTGCCTGGAGAGACATGTGGAATGATTTTTCAGACAGGTAGGATGACAATATTAAAAGGAAAAGTTAGGCAATCCCTAAACACAGTCTTGTCCAGGGGTTCTCAACCTTTTCAAGCTGAGGGCCAGGTCACACTCTCTCAGACAGCTTTGGGGGCCGGATGGCCATTTTGCCCTGCCTGCCACACATGGCACTTCCTGGTGTGGCAGAGTTGGTGGAAGGCCACATGAGATGGTGTCATGGGCTGCATCCGGTCTTCAGGTCGTAGGTTGAGAACCCCTGGTCTTGTCCATCCTCTTGCTCAGATCCAAATGTACAGGCACTGATCAGGCACAGTGCAACCAAATCTACCCACAGTGTGTTTATTTGATCACTTTTAAAACTGCAACAACACCCTTTCCTCTTATCTCACGTGCCCTAAATTAAACATCTCTCCATTTAAAAGCCTGTGTAACCCTTTGGGATGGAAAATATGGACAGATGTGAATATTTGCCCTCTTCCTTTGCAAAGTGTAATTTAAATAAAAAAGTGGTACAGATTCCCCGACCTCCAACAGTGGTACTTTGGTAAAATTTGGACTCCCTCAATGACTGTTCTCAGTTCTGTTTTGGAAGGAAATGTTAGACTTTTCAATGGAGGATCTGTGCTTTGCCCCATAGGGAAATGAATATTTTCTTCCCGCTCTCTCTTTCTGTTTGGGTTCTTTCATTTTGAGGAGAATTATGCAGAAAGATCTGTAGGACAGGAAAAATTCACAAAAGGTTATAGACAGGCTGGTGGAGAAAGAACAGCTTTCTAGTTGTGTTAATGCATCGCAGATTTTGCAAAAGTATTTGGGGAAGACAAGACAACTAAGATAGAAGTCAAGGGGTTGCTTATGTTTAAAATGTATTCAAAATAAGACTGTTTGCAGTTGCCATGAAACTCTTTTACTGACAATAACTTGAATTCAATGTATAGTAGCCGTTCCTATCCAAGCTGATGTGGTGGTTGTTGTAGAACATGGCTTATCATCAAAAATACACCAGGTTGAGAAAAGTGGCCTTTCACTGTTTACGAGTGCCACTGGGTCTATAGCAACTGCCGGAAAGTGCTGACGCAGGACAAGAGGAGGAGATGGTCCGATCCAGGTGCGGCCACTTGGAGGTTCTCGCCTGCCTTGTTCCAGGCCCCTCCCGCCTGGGAAAGGACAAAAGGCCGCCGGCTCGGGACCGAAGGACGCTCCCGCCCACTCGCCTCTGTGCCCTGCCACCACCACCAGAGGAGGAGGAGGAGATGGTCCAAGCCAGGTGCAGCCACTTGGATGCTCTCGCCCCCTCCCCACCCCCCGGAAATGACTTTGCTGTTGTAATTTGAATTTGTGAAGTGTATTACTGTGTATTTTGTTTTTTTGTATACTAATTTATTGTGTATTTTGAACTCTGTATTTTGTTTTAATTTGTATACCTTACTAGTTGTGTATTGGACTATACACTAATACCTCATACAATGTCCAAACTTGGTTCCACAAGTTTGGACATTGTATGAATTCCGACTTTGTATGAGGCATGCAAAATCCTATCTGTGATGCCTCATACAATGTCCAAATTATTGCCACTGATGCTTTGTATAACGTCGTTCCCCTTGTGAGAGCGGGGAGGCGGGGGGCTAAAGTCTGGCCCCAGCTGTGAGGCGGCCAGAGAAGCAACCGTGGGGGAATCCCTCAAAATATCCAAGCGGCCCCGAGCACCCTCGCCCGAGGACAGGAGGAATGGGGCGAGGAGGAGGAATGGCGCTTCCGGGACGGCGGCGGGAGACCCAACGAGTCTCCTCCTCTTCGGGCACTGGTTGTTTCTCTTGCTCCCACCGGCGAGTCTCGCTCCCACCTACCCGCTCTCAACCAAGGGTCGCTTCCCTGGCGAGAGCTTGGAAGGGAAGCGAGAGGCAGCGTGGCGCATAAGAAGACCAGCCATGCCGGAGTCTCGCTTCCCTTCCCCACTCTCAACCAAGGGACGCTTCCCTGGCGAGAGCGGGGAAGCGATTGAGACTCTGGTGTGGCTGGTCTTCTTATGCGCCATGCTGCCCGCCTCACAGCTGAAGCCAGTCTCCAAGGGATGCTTCCCTGGCGAGAGCAGGGAAGGGAAGCGAGACTGGCTTCAGTCAGTCTCCTAATGCCTCATACAACGTCCGGCGACGGTGTATGAGGCATCTTTTCCCCCAGAATTGGGTGACTTTGTATGGATCCGACGTTCTATGAAGTAGACGTTGTATGAGGTATTACTGTATTGTGTACCTATTGGAGGTAAAACTTCTATGAGTTGCCTGCTGGGCTGAAAAAAGCGGTATATAAATTAAACTATTATTATTGTTGTTGTTGTTGTTATTGTGACAGAATTTCTATCCTACTGGTAGAAAAATAGGAAAGATCCTTGAAAACAAATGGCTTAAATCTGACTGATAACATGATAATGTTTCAAATCAAGAAATCAGGTTACTTTTCAGCTGAAGAAGGATAACTCAAGACAGAGAACACTGATTGCCTAGTAATCCTTCAGTTCAGAAGTACAATGAATGCACTGAAGAGCAAATAAGTCGTCCAGTATACAGTACATTGTAAATGTCTGCCATGGGGTAATGTGTATCTTTCACTTTCCATCTAGCTTTATTCAGTGTCTCAGACAAGACTGGCCTGGTGGAATTTGCAAAATGCCTCAGATCTTTGGATTTGGCTTTAGTTGCTTCTGGAGGAACAGCAAAGGCCCTTCGAGACGCGGGTCTGAATGTCAGGTAAAAGATGTTTAGATTCATGTGCTTGCTCTCTGAATTGAGTGATTCAGGCTGATTGGCATACCCCTGACGCGATGTCATTGCATGTGCCAGGTTATAGAATGGTCCTGCAAGAGCAATTCCTGCACTTATATTTTCCCCTCCACTGTCCTACTATAATGTATTGCACTGAATCATTTGCTTCCTGAATTGAAGAAAACCATAGATTTCTGTTGGGTCTGGATTGTTTTGTCATTCTTGCTGGGTAGTTCAGTGAACTAGAGCACCTGGATACAAAGAAAGAGATGGGAGTTTCAATTCCCTGTTGGGTTTCCTGAAAGAAGAGCCACCTATGCAGTCTTGCGTGCGAACATCATGGTCCAAGAGCATCCTCAGAAGAAGAGGCTGACAAACCAGTTCTGAGTACTTTATACATGGAAGGTCCTAGGAAGCCAGAATTACCTTGATGGCCCATCATTCATTAATTAGTTCGTGGGAAGCAAGAACTTTGTTTGCTGTTTGTAAATGAGGTAAACTATAATTTGTTGTAGACTAGAAAGTAGGGAAAGTATGCAAAGAGCATAAAGATCCAGGTCTTGTTCCCATAGTAACAAAGCATAACTTGACAATACTTAGGAGTTTTTGAGAGTGAGCAGTTACTAGGTTTTGACTACAGTTTTACAGCATGCATACAAGGACTCTGCCTTGCTTTGAATAGTACTAGTGGGGTTTTGCAGCTTCATGTCATTGCTTTAGCCATCTTAAATGCTCAGTTGTACTAAGTCTGAGGAGTTCCATTCTAAGACAATTTTTACCTTGATGCTCAAATAAACATTTATATGATATGGAAAAGTTTTCTATTTTCACACTGGATTTAATCCTTTCAGGGATATAAAGGTCTATAAGGGAAAGTGTTCAAGCACCAAAATTTCTGATTTGACAAAATGTTCTAACATACCTACCTTCAATGTTTTGCTTTTATTAGTGAGACATTTTAAAGTCATGGAATCTGATCTGTTTCTTTTTCTTCATTTTGAAATTAAGGCTGCAGAGCTACCCATGCTTATTTGGAGGCAAGTTTCAGGTTTGAGTAAACATGCTGGTTCTACTGTACATCCCACAAAGCTCAGTGTGCATAGATTGTTGCCTTAGCCATGTTGAATACATGATGTAGATCTGTATCCTTTCCTTGATAACTAGCCTTCCCTATTTTCACATTTTTATAGTGGAAGCATAAGGATGGTACCTTTGCCAATGCTAGGGCAAAGGTTACTTTACATAAACTGGATCAGTGAATTGGTCCGGTTAGCTCAGTCTTCTGGCAGTGTGGATCGGTAATCTTTCTCACGCTAGGTCTGGCGAAAAAACTGCAGAATGAAGTCACCAAAAGGTGTCTTTGTTTTTTACAGTTTTACGTCTGGCCTAGACAAAGAAGGAGGGGGAGGAGAAAGGGATTTCATCAGTCCTGTCCCAAAATTGAATCTGAGAGACCATCTGCATTGCAAAGTCTCTGCTCTGTGGTATGTTAAAGTTATAGAGTTCTTGTGGTCTATCCCAAACATTCACACAGTCAAGATGCGTTTGAAACTATCTTCTGTGTTATCTCTAACATCTTACTTTGGTGTTTTTCAAAGCTAGTTTGAAGGATTTCAGCAAGCCTCCTCAAATAAATACATTAATTTACTTACTTACTAAAACTCCATGTATAACCAAAAATGTGCTGCTCAGACCCATGCAGTTTAGGGGAAGAGAGTGCAGTGGTTTAAATCATAGTGGCAAGTTGCTGCTGGTTAATGAGTCACTGCTTGTGATCCTTGTCGTATGCCAAGTCACTCGACCAGCATATGACAAGGGGTACAAGTACCAATTCATTCACTAGCAGACTGGCATAAGTAACCTGAAGTATTCCAACAGTTATGAATTGTTACATTATGACAATATTTGTGTTTTAACTTTCTTGAAGCTATTAGTTTGAAATGCAAGCTGATATAGAAAATGGACTTTATTCTTTAACTTGAGTTTTGCTGTTTTAGGTTTAGATCATTTCAGATACTTCCATTGAATAGTCTTCCTGGGGGAAATCATTTTAATTGGAGAAGAATACAATTCTTTGTTCAGAGTCACGAGAAAGGCATCCAGTACTTGCTACATATTTGGAGCTGAGATCTCTCTATCCCAAAAGTGTGCTTTTCTGTCCTTTTGATGTAATTGATTATCTAACTGAGCCCACTTTGTTAAGCTAGAGCAGCATTAAACAAAGAAGACATTGAAGATCATGATAACGGATTAGTCCAAGAATAAGCAATGTATGCTTCGGCTGAACACTTTTGCCAAAAGTGTCCTTCAAGGTTTCAAGTTACTTTTGCAACTCAATGTGCAAATGGAATCTGGCCAACGGGTCTTAGGTTGGGAACCCCTGGAGTAGAGCCTTCTTTCTCTCTCAATCCCATTTCTTTATCTGTGGCATGAGATGTTGGATGAATAGCAAGGGTTACAAACATTTACATTTAAAAATAAATGTTTAGATTTTATAATGTTAGTTTTGTTTTTTTAGATGTTATTTTTGTTATATCTTGTTTGATAATTTTATGCTTTTTTTAAAAGGAAAAGTAGTAATTTCACAGGGTGGGACAAAAGAAAATCAATTTATTTTTACTAGAATTAGGGATGGTTAGGAATATAAAAATTGTAACATTTAATATTCATGTCATAGGAAGCTTTCTTAAGAGAAAGATCAAGAATAAAGAATTGTGATAATGTGTCTCAGAAGGAAGGAGGTTTACGCAGATTAAAAATATATATTATGTACCTAACCAGATTAGGATGATTCTCTATATAATAACATTCACATGATTTGTTCTGAGGAGCTATTGAATCATATGAATTGGGGGATATAATATAAGGATTGTTTTTTTTAATCAGGACGGTATTTTTTTTAAAAAAAACTTGTGCAGTAATATTCTTTAATTCTGTTGTAAAAATAAATATATAAATATCACCACTGACTCAAATATCAGATCTACAGAAATACCCAGAGAATCTTTAAAAAGGATTAATAAATAATGCCAGAAAGTGCTGGGGTAATAAGATTGAATGGTTGGTTAAGCAAAGTATCCCATGTTGTTGTGCACTTGAACAGTTGAGACTGGCCCTGATGTTTCATAAGGAACATTAAAAAAAATCTTTTTTTTTGAGAAAGTTAAGATATCTTGGTATAATATACAGTATTACAATTAGAGAAAGGGACTAAATAAGGGTAAAATAACATGGTCATTGTAGACAATAATGTTTGAAGAATTGATAATACAGATGGAACAGATTGAAATAACAAAATTATTAGAAAATAAAATATATAAAATATTGATGGGATGTGAGGTAGAACAAAAAGCTTTAAGAACAAGTTGGGACATGGAATTAGCAGGTAATATTAAAGAGGAGGAATGGGCTTGAATATGGAAACAATGAATTACGAAAAATATGTCAGTTAGAATTAAAGAGAATTGTTATAAAACAATATGGAGATGGTACATGACTCCAGTACATTTTAAGTTTTTATGATACAAAACATTCAAAAGACTGATGGAGATGTAAAAAAGAAGCTGGAACATATTTTCATTTATGGTGGAAATGTAAGAATGTAAACAAAATATGGGAAATGGTTTTAATAGAAATTATCAAAATATTGTCCATGAACTTTGATGTTTGTCCTAAAATAGCATTATTAATGGATATTGGAAATATGCAGGTAGAATAGAAAAAGAAAATTTTGTAACAACAGTGAGATTGAATATTTAATAAATGGAAAGTAGATTAGGACTTTGAATTGGATGATTGGTATCATGAGATTTGGAATATAGCTAGCTATACATGATAAATTAACATGTGAAAGAAAGGTAAAACGGGATTAGTAAAAAAAATGATTTTAGAAAGATATGGGGAGAATTTCTAGACTATGTATTGTTGAAAGGGAAAGGAATTAAGCCACAACAAGATGTATTATCTTTATGAGTAGAAGGGGCGAATATAAAAATTTAACGATATAGAATACACAATGAAAAAGGTTTCTAAGTCTCACTTGTAACATATGTATATTTGTTTAGGTTTTTTTGTGTTGTATTTTCCTTTTTATGTATTTTATTTAAAAAGAGAAAGGCTTACAAATCCACTTTTATGTTTGTGTTAACACTAAAAATGTGAAGTGGATGTTACTGCTCAGTATGTGAATGTTGACAGACCCAGATGTATTTTGTATGTTCTTGACAGCTCCCAAATAAGCATATATTTCTCAATTTCTTGAACAATTGCATTTGTGCTATCAGATGGCAGTTTTCTGTTTGTTGTGTTGAATGAGAGAGGGACTGTCTGATGTTTCTTTCTTTGAACAGAGATGTTTCCGATCTTACTGGCTTTCCAGAAATGTTGGGAGGGCGTGTGAAGACCCTTCACCCTGCAGTACATGCAGGTAGGCAGATGGTAGCAGACCTCCTTTGTGTAAGACAGCCTATGGCTTTTAGGGTGTATATACATATAGTTCAGGCCTTAAAGTCCAGTTGCTTTCTTACGACCTGAATTTTCATAAGCAATTGGTCTTTTCCTTAGGTGGAAATGTACAAGACTTGACTTAGAGATTAAACGGAGAGCTTTACCTTAAAAGGGACAAGCTGCATGCCAAAGCATTCAACCATTTGATAATAGCATCTTAAGCGTTTTTAGGAATTTAGGCCACCTGTCATCTGGAGGCCTTGAATAATTATATCCTAAAACTATGTGTTTAATTCTTTTGTTAGGTACACTATTGCTTACTCTACTTGTGATAATAATTGGGTTTAATGCTAAGGCTCTAAGTCAGGGGTTCCAAACCTTTTCAACATGGGGGCCGGGTCACGCTCTCAGATAGCTTCAAGTGCTGGACAGCCATTTTGCACTGCCTGCATGATGGGGGACAGCCATTTCGTCCCAACAGCTTCAAATGGGTGGCCATTTTGTTTCTTTAATGCCCTTGGAGGAGGCATATGAAATGGTGCCATGGACTGGATCTGGCCCAAGGGCCTTAGTTTGGGAACCCCTGCTCTAAGTACTCATAAAAATGAAGAAGAGAGTGACATCTTGCCTATGGTAGACATACTTAAGGTGAAGCTGTACCCAAGAGCTATACCCAAGATTTAAATGCTGAAGAATAATGATTTGGTGATTAGTAAAATAAGATTTATTTCCATAATAAGAAAAATTGTTGATACTTCAGAGATGAAAAAAGGATGGCTTTTATCTCTCTTCCCCCACCCCTGTCACTAGGTATACTGGCTCGTGACATTCCACAAGATAAAGCAGACATGGATAAACTGGATTTCAGCCTTGTGAGGTAAAACATTTAATAGTATGTTAATAAATAATTGTGAAGTAAATGTCTGATTCCAGGGGCAGATTTCCAAGAGGAACTAAGGTCTTTGTTCCACTTGTGGAATTTTTTCCTTCCTCTGTGTGTTAGCTTCAAGAAGAGCTCAGATGTATTTAATGTTTTGCAAATTATAATGGGGTCCTGAAATGGGAAGAAAAGGAAAAGAGCTGGAACATTTTGTGGGCTTTACACGCTGAATCCTTTTTAATTTGAAACATGAGCAAACATGCCCTTTTGAGATTTACATAGTGGTGTTTGTATTTCAACATGCATTTTGGTTTCAGACTTAAAGAGTGCAAAGATTCAGGGCCAGCATTTGTTTTTGAGGTGCCCTCACCAAGGGAACTTTGTCTGTTCCCCCTTCGTTTGATACACACCTACTCCTTGCTGATTTGCCCCTCTTTTGACCTGTTGATTGGATAAATAGATACATATGCCAAAATCCTGTGGTGTTTGCATATGGTTCACATAACCTGTGGCTAATTTCAACTACCTGCCAGGGTTCTGGGGTGCCATAGGTAGTGCAGTCAGTTGCGTGTGAGTGGGCTTTGCCAATTTATGTAAACCTTTCATGAACACCAGAAGGATTCTGGCCCCTAATTTAAATATTACCTAATTTAAATATATGAAATGATGATATCAAGGTTTTTTTTAAAGTTAGATGTACCTAAGAAAAACCACATAACTGCCAGGTAGAAGGTATTAACCACCAGTGCTGTTTGCAAGTGAAGATTTGGCTTTTCCATCAAGGTCAACAGGACCCAAATACATAAGCCTACAAGGATGGTGTTTGGCCAAAGAGGGCAATATATAGCATTCTAAATGCCATTGGAGAGCAACTTTCAGTGGTGAGGAACTCAGATTTGCAATCCGATTACATTCGGAAGGGTGCACTTTGTCTACTACGCACTTTGTCCATTGGTTCCACTGCTTTTAAAACATACTGTGTTGTTTAGAGATATATTTGTATTATTAGTGTAAAGATAAAAGTCACCCTTGCTTTAAAGCCAGTCGTTTCTGACTCTAGGGTGCGGTGCTCATCTCCATTTACAGACTAAGAGCCAGTGCTGTCTGCGTCTGCAGACGTTTCTGTGGTCATGTGGCAAGCATGACTAGACACCAGAGTGCACAGAGTGCTGTTACCTTCCTACAGAAGTGGTACCTATTTACCTACTTGCAATTTTCTTGATTTCAAACTGCTAGGTTGGCAGGAGCTGCGACAGAGACAGAAGCTCACTCTGTCATGCCGCACTCAGGTCTCGAACTGCTGACCTGCCAACCTTCCAGTCATCAAGTTGAGTGTCCCATTATTAGTGTAAGAAAACATAATTATAGATGAGTAGGACCAGTCATCACCTATAGAAGTAACAAATCTTACAGTAGGAAGAAAGCTTTTATCCTCAAAATCACTCACTGAAATAAAATGGCTAGTCTTAAAAGTACTGCAATATTTCCCCCATTTTCTTTTTTTATTTCTCTTTTCATAATTGTGGCACCTTGGAGACTTGCAAGTTTTATTTAGCATAGGTTTTTGTGGATGTAAACCAGCTCCTCCAGATATATGGTGTAAGTTCTCAGGGCTGAAGCCTTTATTCCATGCATTTGAGGAAATGAACTGATGGCCACAAACCATTAGGCATTATTATTTTTGTTTCAAACAGCTTATGTGGATACCTCTAGAAATAGATAGAGGTTTCCAGCTTCCCACCTGCCACCTTTCACGTAGACAGAATGAATAACAATAGAAGGGATGGGTCCAGTGTGCTCCCCTTCTCAAATGTTTACTTAGCCCTAAAGAAGGATATGTGAATGGGGTGATTATGGCTGTGATTTCCCATTGTGCATTGCCCCAAAGATTGTACTTGCCCTCTTTCTGTGGGGTGGTAGGCTCTAGCAGTTTTGGAGCTAACTTTCCCAGTATCCCAGGCATGTTGGACATTATTCAGCCCAGAGCTTGCCCAATGCCACCTTCCAGTCTACTAGGAAGAAATATCTTTATGGAATAGTAATAATAATAATAATAATAATAATAATAATAATAATAATAATAATAATAATAATAATAATAATAATAATAATATATTTTATTTATATCCCGCTTTCCTTGACCCAATGGGTGACCCAAAGCAGCTTACAGAATCAAAAGTACGGTGTTAAAGATACAATATATAAAAATACAATATAACCATTACAATACAATACGAATACAGTATTACAAAGTACAATATAAAATACAATAAAGAAAGAACCGTAGCAATACCAGCTCAACAAAACTCCGTTCCACTCACCCCAACCCCAAGCACGTTCCACTCACCCCAACCCCAAGCACGTCCAAAAAGAAAACAAAAATGCTGACACTCAGCAACTTCTAAAGTTCTGATTGAAGGCAAAGCCCGGAGGAGAAGGACTAGAGGGTGGGAGGGAAAACGGGAAGGGAGGACTAGAAGGACTAGAGGGCGGGAGTGCTCTCGATCGCCCAGCTTCCACAGTTGTCGCCCTCTCTGAGGTGAACATCCAGGGGTCCGACGCAACAGCGGTGGTTCCTTACGGCTGCTGTGCCGGCCACCCTCAGCTGGGACCAATCTTATCAGTCTCGCCTCCGCCCCCACGCCAAGCGGCCAAGGACAGGTGAGCATCGAGGCTGGTCCATCCGAGGGTGGAAGTAATGCTGGCGGCAGCAGCGCAGGAACGTTCCCTCCCTCAAGGCCAGTCCATCTGAGGGGGCAGCTCTCCCGCCGTGGCTCCCGGTCTTTTGTAGGTTGCTGCCAGCGCAGGTGAAAGTAATGCTGGTGGCGGCGGTGCAGGAACATTCCCTCCCCTGAGGCCAGTCCATCTGAGGGGGCTCTTCATTGCCCGTTGTTCAAATTTCAAATAATATAAAAATTTACACATACTGTGCCTGCAATGTTTGGAGGGGGGGGACCCTCAGGTGACCAACATTTGATCATGCATTTGAAAGTGACCTTCTGTCTTCCTGAAATAATAAAACAGCTATCTAAGGCAGAGGTCCCCAACCACCAGGCCATGGGCTGTTCCTAACCAGGCCATGCAAGTTGCGCTGGAAGCCCCGATGACAGTCTTCTGCCCTCAAGGTGCTCCTCCAGGACTGCCTGCCGAATGGAGTGAGAGAGTGAGAGCATAGGCTTCAGACACAGCAGATAGGCAGGTGGCCAGGCCCCTCCTTCACATTGCTTAACTATGGCCGGTCCATGGAAGAATTGTTTAGTATGAAAACGGTCTGTGGTGCAAAAAAGGTTGGGGACCCCTGATTTAGAGGTTTTTGTGTCAGGTTACCACAGTGCTATACAATGTGTGTGTGTGTGTGTGTGGGGGGGGCACATGGTTCTCATGGTTATATTATTTAGAAAACAACTATGACATGCATATCCACCCCTCTAACCTATCCTATACAGCTGTAACTATGACCCAGCCTTTGGCTCTGAATTTATTTTTTATACCTTCATTCATTGATTCACTCACTTATTCACTCTCTGGGAAGTTAACAACATATAGTAAAACCCCAAGTTATGACAGAGATCCGTTCCAACAGCCTCCGTCATAACCCAAAAAAATTGTAAACTGAAGCATCCATAGGGATGCATTGAAAATAAAAAATGGTCCTGAATTGATCATTGTAAACTGGAAAAAAAATACATTTAAAATTTGTAAACCATTACTGCATTTCCATAGGATTTGCAGCAAACCTAAATGGCAGCAAACCTAAACTGAGGCGGTTTTAACCCAGGGTTTTATTGTACTAATAAAGCCACAAAGATAATATAGTCACACGAATAATACAACAAATTATAAAAACATATAAGCATTTGTTTAATGGCTTTGTTTTGCAGTAAAACAAAGAAAAAAGAAAATTAAGCATTGTCCATCCTTTACCAAATCCCAGATCTTTCTGAAATCTAGAAATTGGCAGTGGATCTTTATTTAGGAAGGGAACTCCGGGAATCTCTCATCTATTTCTTATTCTATGTAACTTCTTAATGTCAGTTGCCCGGCCAAGTACTGTAGCCCACTGATGGAAAAGTTGTCACATTTTATCTCTTACTGGGTAAATGTTGAATTAGTTTTCACAATCTGGCTTATATTGTAAGCCACTATGTGTCCTATTTTATTGATTTCAGTGTGAGAAGTAAGCATATATTCGACTCTCACTTTCTCTCTCTCTTTTTCTTGAGTGGATGGGAATGAAAAGACTGGATTGTGCCCAGAGTTCTTGTTCTGTTAAAATTTGAGAGCAAACTGCTGTTTTCCCCCCCTTCCCTTCTTTGAACCCTGCCTTGCATAAGTGAATACACTTCTCACCTTCTCTCTTGAGTGACCTGGAAGCAACTGCTGTTTCTAAGCTGCTCTTCCAAACTGCTGAGTTGAGGCTAGCAATTGATGCAGAACTATCTCCCTGGAGCTGCAAGGCCTGCCCTTGTGCGGACTGAAAAATTAGTTGACTGTCTCTAGCCTGCCCTTAGCATCCCCTGTTGGAAGAAGAGCTACCAGTGGCATGGTTGTGTGAACACTCGCTCCTGGAAGATGGTTTAGATGTTTAGCTTCAACAGTGAGATGGGCTGCAACAGAGGCTAATTAAACCTTACCATTGTATTATCATTATTACTAGCTGGGGTACCCACTTTGCTGGGTAGTGGATCATTACCTGCGCTCTGGGCCGCATTGGCTTGAAGGTTGCTGCGGCCACCTCCAGTGGTCTTGTGTTCCTGGTCATGGCAAGGTGGAGGCTGAGGGGCGGCAGGGCAGAGGCAGCGCCTACGGCGGCGCCTCGCCCGGCCGCATCCTCAGGCAGCATGGCTGAGGGCGGGAGGGGCGGCAGGGCAGAGGCAGCACCTATGGTGGCGCCTCACCCAGCCATGTCCTCAGGCAGCACAGAAGGGGTGGTAGGGCCTACGGCGCTGCCTTGCCGGGCCACATCCTCAGGTGGCGTGGCTGAGGGCAGGAGGGGCCTCAGGGTAGAGGCAGCGCCTGATTTTTATATTCCAGCCTTAATTGCATTTGTTCTGATGGCTTGTTCTTGAGCTGCCAGGATCAGGCCTTCTGTCTCTTTTTTCAGTGTTCCGTTAGTAAGCCACGACCAGGTCTTTTCCTCATCTACTTTTCCTTCAATCTTTTCAAGGAACTGCCCGTGCAATGCCTTGTCGCACAAGCTGTCAGCCCGTGTTTGCATCATTGTTTTCCTATATTGACTCTTTGTTTGTTGTGTTTTAAGCAACTCTTTGTTCATGACCTCCATTAAAACTGGCTCTACACTGTTCTTTACACTGAAAATCCGGGCTGTATTGGTCAGTGACTGTATTTTGGTTTCTGATTTCCCATACAGCTTTAGGTCATCCATGTATAACAGTTGAGAAATTTTGCTTGAATTTTTGGCAGTTTGGTACCCCAGGTTTGTCTTCTGCAATGTTATTGACAAAGGGATCATCAAGGCAATGTTGAACAACAAGGACGATAAAGAGTCACCTTGAAAAATCCCTCATTTGATATTAACCAATCCATAACTCTCATCTCTAACAAACAGTTCTGTTTTCCAGTTCTTTATTGCACTTCAATAAAGGTACTAATTCTTTTACATATCCCGATGACATCTAGGCACTTAATAATCCAGCTATGTGGCACTGAGTCAAAGGCTTTTTTGTAATCAATCCAAGTCATATACAGGTTAGTTTTCCGGCTTTTGCAATTCTCAAGATCATTTTATCAATGAGGAGCTGATCTTTTGTGCCTCTACTTCCCCGTTTGTTCCCTTTCTGCTCTACTGGCATGATGTTATTTGCTTCTAGGTAGTCTTGAATTCTATCAGCTATAATGCCAGTCAGTAGTTTAAACATAGTCGGTGAACATGTTATTAGCCTATAATTTTCAGATATTGCTCCTTTTGTTAAGTCCTTCTGAATCAAATACGTTTTGCCAGTTGTTAACCATTCACTGATGTGACCTGTCCACAGTATTTCATTGAATTGTTCAGCCATTTTTCCATGCAGGTGTTTAAGCTAAAACCCATGCAGTTGATCATTGCCAGGTGATGTCCAATTTTTGACTCTTTGCACTCTTACTGATCATATCAGTTGTTATTTCTATCTGATCCATTATGTTCTTGGAGAATTTCTTCTCAAAGTCTTGGATCCATCTTGCATTTCTGTTGTCATCTTTCTCAGTCCCCCATATATCTTTCCAGAACTGAGTGGTTGCCATTTTCTCAAGATTTTCAGCCTTTACACCTACCTTCTGATTCAGACTCTGGTAGAACCTTCATTGATCTGATTGGAACAACTGGTTGTCTTTATACTGGATGAACCTAGCTTCATACCTCTCAATTTTTCTGGCTGTTGCTGTTATTTGATGCTTCACGATTTCCGTTTCCGAAGCTTCTCTGATTGTTCTTATACTTAGCCCGTATTTCTTGATCAGGTATTTCTTGGTCTTACTGTCCTTCAGATTATTATTATTATTATTATTATTATTATTATTATTATTATTATTATTATTATTATTATTATTATTATTATTATTATTATTATTATTATTACCAGCACTGGTGAGATATGTGGTTAAGTCTTCATGATAATCGTTTGGTTGTCACAAGTGAAAATACAGTAAAACCCCGACCTACATATGCCTCGAGTTACATAAAATTCGACTTACATAATGATTTTGTGCTAAAATCATGTCCCGATTTACACGATTTCCTATGGGTTTGCTTCGAGTTACATAAAGATTCTTTTTTCTTTGCTTTGATTTACATAAAAAATTCTTTTTTCCCTATGGGTTTGCTTTGAGTTATGTAAAAAAAATAATTTTTCCTATGGGTTTGCTTTGAGTTACATAAAATACCCATTTAAGCAAAAGTCTACAGAATGGACATTTTTCGTATGTAGGGGTTTTACTGTTCAGTACTAAATATGATGCCTGAAGATGGGAGAGCATTCAATTTATGCTGTTCTTTTATATTTGAAGTGATCCATCCTCCTTTTTCTAGAATTGTTGTCTGCAACCTCTATCCTTTTGTCAAGACTGTAGCGTCCCCAAATGTGACTGTCCAAGAAGCTGTTGAACAGATTGACATAGGTAGGTCAAAGAAATTGTCGGTCCTTCGCAAGCACATCCAGTTCTTCAGTAGGATAGGGGTGGAGTCTGATTCTGGACAACAACAAATGAAATTGTAACACACAAGCACTTCTGTCAGGTTAAAAATGGTCTCCTTATATAATGTATGCATGGTAGTTATGATAATATATTGAAATTCTTGTTTTGAATGACTTGAGAATGATATTGACCTGTCAGTTGTTGTAGAACTATTTTAGCTGTCTGCACTATGTTAATGCTGTCGTCTTAAGTTTAGTGCGCTTAAGATGTTTTGGACTACAACTTCAATTAGACACCATCACCTCTGATGATGGAAGTTGTAATCCAAAAATGGAGATGTTACTACATCTGCGAAAGCTCTGTTAGTAGTAAATTCCCCTGAAGTAAGCTAGCTGTACTAAGGTAAAGGCAAAGGTTGCCCTTGTTCGAAAGCCAGTCATATCCAACTCAGGAGTGTGGTGCTCATCTCTGTTTATAACCAAAGAGCCAGCACTGTCTGCATCTACAGACATTTCTGTGGACATGTGACAGGCATGACTAGACACTGGAGTGCACAAACTGCTGTTACCTTCCCATGGAAGTGTTGCCTATCTATCTGCTTTGAATTTCTTGCTTTCGAACTGCTAGGATGGTAGGAGCTGGGACAGAGATGGGACCTCACTCCATCATGCAGCACTCGGGTTTCGAACTGCTGACCTGATGACCTTCTAGTTGTCAAGTTCAGCATCTTAACCACTAAGTCACCGCAGTCCCTAGCTGTAGTAGTTTTTACTATTAGTATAAGTCCCACATGTGAGAGAATGTGAGCTACAGGTAAGGAGGGGCACTTCTGCAGTGTCTTGAATGCTGTGCTGATCGAGGCCTAGTGATGCTTTCATGGCTTTCTATAGGCGGTGTAGCCTTGCTGAGAGCCGCAGCAAAGAACCACGCTCGTGTCACGGTTGTCTGTGATCCGGAAGACTATGACACTGTTGCAAAAGAAATGAAGGCCTCCAGTGATAGAGGCACCACCTTGGGAACACGACAACAGTTGGCCCTAAAGGTACACTCCAGTGTGCTCTCCTTCTATGAGTCATGTCCTGCTTGAAACATGGATACTGAATGCTAGTTACTCTTTCCTCAGGCTTTCACTCACACGGCTCAGTATGATGCAGCCATTTCTGATTACTTCAGGAAGAAGTACAGCCAAGGAACGTCCCAACTTCCACTCAGGTATGGCATGAATCCACACCAGAATCCCGCTCAGCTCTACACCTTGAGGCCTAAACTTCCTCTCTCAGGTAAGACACACTGGAAACTCATTCTCGATAATATTACAATCGTACCATTGTAATACCACAGTGCTTTTTGAGCGCCCAAATAACTTCATAAGGATTAAGTTGTGTGTTTTTTTAAAAAAAAATCACAATTGTGTGTAGCCAGACAGAATTTTTCCAGTACAGTATAACAGATGGGGAGCTGAGCAGAGTGAACAGTTTATCTTATAAGACCCAGTCTCTTCATAAATTAAGCAAGATTAAAGTTGGCGATGTCCCAGGTCCTAGCTGAGTCTTCTAGACAATGCATTTCCCTGGCTCTCTGTTAATCCAATGTGATACAGTAATTTGAAAGTTGGGCTTTGGTTGGGAGGACCAGAATGCTAGGCATTTCTCAGTAGTCACATTTGGGGAATTATTCGAGGTATCTCAGAGTGTTAAAGATTAAGTGAGAAAACTATGTAAGATGCCTTGATTTCCTTAGAGAAGATCTTGCAACTATCTCTTAGACTTCACTGGGGCAGATTTTTTCTTTTCTGTCATTCATTCATCCCCCCCCCCCCCTTTGATGCAGGTATCACTCAGGGCAGCTTACAAATGTACAATGTCTTATTCTGTATAACAAAGCATAAATCCATGGTATCAGAGATACAAAACCAGCAAACAAACACAATCTCCATCTAATCAGGAAAGCTCTACATTTGGGAAACTAAAGCAGCAGATTTCTCAACTTCAGACCATATCAAGAGATTTTAATAGCTGGGGAAAGCCTGCTGAAATAAGCATGTTTTCAGAGACTTGCAAAACGTTAGCAGCAATAAAACTGATTCTATCTCCACTGGCAAATCTTTCCAGGGGGTGGAGGCTATGGCAGAGGAATCTCTTGATCTTCTTCCTGCTTCCCTCACATCTATGAGTGTGACCACTTGGAGTTTTAAATAGCATGCTCCAAAACTGTTTCACATAATTTCACATATTTATAATTTGGAGTACCAGTTGGGAGTTCTGGAATGCCAATTTTCATCTTTAAAGAAAATTCTCTGCAAAAACATATGTGATTCTAGGAGTGTTTGCAAATAATGCTAGCCTCCAGAGGCAAAAAGTTCCTGCTCTGTTCCCAAGTACAGTGGTACCTCGCTTAAAGAGCATAATGCATTCTCTTTTAGCGAAACACTATTGTTAAGTGACCAATTGTGACTTCTGGCAGCAGGGGGTGGGGGGGAATTGTGAACCCCGATTTAGTTGTTAAGCGAGTTTTTGGTTGGTTTTAGTTGTTAAGCGAGGCGACCATTCAGAGAAAATTCTGCTCTTTAAGCGAGTTAGTCTCTAAACAAGGCGCTCTTTATGCGAGGTTTTACTGTATGTGCATGTCCTCTGGCTATGTTCTTTGCTTGTACAGTACTTTGTAACTTAGCTTCTGTCTCTTTTTATTCTGAGTCATTTTCCTAACTGGAACATGCCCAGTTCTTTGATACAAATTGGTCATTGCCATTCACCCAGGTTGTATAACTCATTAGCCTTTTCATGGTGTTCCTTATTAACAGTGTTAATTGCACTCTCTCTGTGACAGTGAATGTGTATGCAACATCACCTGGCCAGTGGGTGAAGAATTCAGTCTGAAGTGAGCAGATACAGTTTTCTCCAGGGAAATCAGGCCACAGAAAAAGGAAATCTAGTGATGCCTGCATGGGCTGGCATAGATTAGGGGTAGAGATAAGGATTGACCTTCACATTTTCCCTGGCCCTGTTTTATGTTTAGTACCTAGGGGTACTGAGGGGCCATTCAACAATTACATGATCCGTTTTTTGGGAAAAATTGATCCTCCCCCATGTAATCTGACCGTAATTTTCGCTTCGAACCACCACCACCCTTGAAAATTACATAATCCAGAGTTTTTATATTGAAACTCTAATTTTTAGAGCTTTTCACTATTGGTGCCTAATGCAGAATGTATCGGTGAGGATTCTCGATGCGTCACACCCTTTGTGAAAATATTGTTTTTTGCAGGGAGGAATGAGGATGTCAGGTAAGTTCCGATAGTGTTCTTCTACTATCTTCCTTATAAGGATTAAGAATTGTTTTCGTCTCCTGCTGGGGGTACATCAAGATCATCTTCCCAAATCGGATCAAAATTCCCAGAGATAATTTTTAAACCTAAAAAAGTGCCATGTTTTGAAACCACAACAACTCCAAATGGATTACGTAATCTTTGACCTGACCTTCCGCCCCGCCCCATGTAATTTTCCGTAATTCAGATGGGAGACCCCCCTCCTTCCTCAAGGATCACGTAATTGTTGAATGGCCCATGAGCACACTTGGGAGAGGCACATCGTTTGAATATAGTGTAAAGAGGGCCAGTGATAGTAAACTTTTCTTGACCAGGTTTGAAACCTTTTGACTTTTTGAAGACGTAGTCAATAAAGTCTCCCCATATCACACAGATATGGATTTCAATGGATTTCACACCTGAACATGGAACTCTAGCTAGGAATTTGAGATGGACAATTTGTGGTTTCTGTATATATCAACATTAATGTAGACAACTGAAGTTCATCATACAATAAATAATAAGTGAAAAATCATTATTATTTATCATCCCCTTTTTTATTTTTAGTTCACGTCAGCTTATCATTTAATGCTATAATCCATATTTCTTTATACCACTCTTCTAAACTTAAGGCAGTGCATACTTTCCATTTTTTGCTATCAACAATCTGATAGCTGTTATCATAATTGTAATCAATTCTTTCTTATATTTTGTCAACTGTTATATGTCTTAGATCCATTACTACAGCCACCTTGGGACTCATACACATTTTCAGAGATGATAGATAGATAGATAGATAGATAGATAGATAGATAGATAGATAGATAGAGTTTTATTTCTATACCGCTTTTCTCGTCCCAATGGGAGACTCAATGTGGTTTACAGCATTTAAAGCAACAAAAAGCAAAGATACAATGTAAATACAAATAAATTACAATTACAATAGAAATCTCCACAAAATGGCAAATTCTCTGTTACAGGGTACAATAAATACAAAACACAATATAGGCAATATAAAACAAAACTACAGTAATTCCTACCCCCCACCCCCACCCCCAGCTGATGAAAATACAGACCACAAAAGTTCTACTGCCTCAACGGCCTTTCACAGTCATAGCCAGAGGCGGGAGGTGGGAGGCGGGGCTAGAGGCACAGCGGCGGCAGTGGTCGGTGTCTTCGCTGTGGGCCTCCCCACCCGTCAGGACAGGTGGAGGGAGAGCGACGTCTCTCTTGAGCCCTTCGAGCGGGTGATATCTTGTTCATTTCCTCAAAAAAATTCTCCCATGTGTTGTACGCCAACTTACATGCCCAACATAGATGTAAATATGGCCCATCCTTATGAAGTCATTGAACTCACCGGACAATGTTGGATTAGTCATATATTCTTTCAGCCTCACATACCCTTAGCCGAGTGGAGGAGGGATAAAATATAAATGTTACAAATGTAAAAGCAAATAACACAGGGAGATCAGCACTTTAAAACCTTGATTTAAATACTTTCCTGTAAGATAGCACTTATTAGGTAAAACTTGAAAAACATTCTCTCTCTCTCCCCCCACCCCCCTTTCCACTGTCTGCTTCCCTTTGATGGGGTTAAAAGGAAAAAATGGTGGCTGCTCAGACTCTGAAGCAGAACATAACAAAAACTGCTTGCTTGTTGTTGTTCAGTCACACAGTCAAGTCCGACGCTTTGCAACACCATGGACTGCCCCACGCCAAGCTCCTCTATCTTCCGCCATCCTCCGCAGCCCACTCCGTTCTACACCCATTGGTTCAACAATGCCATCTAGCCATCTCATCCTCTGCCACCCCCTTCTTCTTTTGCCTTCACTCTTTCCCAGCATCAAGGCCTTCTCCAGTGAGTCTTCTCTTCTCATTTGGTGGCCAAAGTACTTTAGCTTCATCTTTAGTATCTGTCCTTCCAAGGAGCAGTCAGGGTTGATTTCCTTCAGGATCGACTGATTTGATCTTCTTGCTGTCCAGGGGACTCTCAAATTTCTCCTCCAACACCACATTTCAAGGCATCTATTTTTCTGTGCTCAGTTTTCCTTATGGTCCATACATTACTACTACTGGGAGTACCATTGCTTTGACTAGGTTGACTTTTGTTGGCAGGGTGATGTCTCTGCTTTTTATTGTGCTGCCCAGGTTTCTCATAGCTTGCTTCCCAAGAAGTAGGCATCTTTTTATTTCATGGCTGCAGTCACCGTCTGCAATGATCTTGGATCCCAAGAAGGTAAAGTCTGTCACTGCTTCTATTTCTTCCCATTCTATTTGCCAGGGAGTGTTAGGGCCGGATGCCATTAGTATAGCTCATATTTTAATTTCCAAAGTTCCCTCCCGAAAGGGCAGAGTGCTCTGACTGAATGGGTTTTCATGATCTCTCTCTGCAGTTCTGAATGGCTCCCCTGGGTTTATAAACCTGTGTGATGCTCTGAATGCCTGGCAGTTGGTCAAGGAGCTCAAGCAGGCATTGGACATGCCAGCTGCCGCCTCCTTTAAACACGTCAGCCCAGCGGGTAAGTACTGCAATGTCTGCTTCTGGCCTGTGGCATGTGGCTAGTTTTTTTCCCAGCTCTTTATGAGGTCATGTAATTAAAAAAATACTTTTTGGTCCATCTGTCAAGGTACATTTTGGCAAGTCTGTCAAGATATGCTGTTGCCATCACTAGATGAATATGTCTGTCTAACAAGATTGTACCTTTTAGAGCTTTTTGTACAGTTTCTCAGGTGGTTGTGCAGTGGCTTATGTAGTTAATATGTTGACTGGGAGGTGGAAGGTCAGCAGTTCAAAACCCGAGTACTGAATGACAGAATAAGCGCCCATCTCTGTCCCAGCTCCTCTTGCCAACCTAGCAGTTTGAAAGCAAGAAATTGCAAGTAGATAAATAGGGACCACTTCTGTGGGAAGGTAAACAGTATTCCGTGCACTCTGGTGTTTAGTCATGCCTGCCACATGTCCACAGAAATGTCTGGAGATGCATACAGTGCTGGCTCTTTGGCTATAAACAGAGATGAACACTGAACTATACAGTTGGATACGACAGGCTTTTGAGCAAGGATGACCTTTACCTTTGTTAAAATGGGCTGGAGCTTTTAACTTTCTTTTTCTTGCCTTTCCTTGATTTGTCCACCAGGTGCAGCTGTCGGTGTGCCCCTTACTGAAGAAGAAGCTCGAGTCTGTATGGTGCATGACATGCAGCCTACTTTGACACCGTTGGCAGCTGCCTATGCGCGGGCAAGAGGTGAGTGAGGTTTCAAAAGTGGGCATGGCCTATTCCTTACATGCCAACTACAGTGGAACCCTGTATAACGATTTAAATTGGTTCCAAGGAATCCATCATTGTATGAAAAAATTGCTCTATGATACATGTATCGTATAGCAATTTTCCCTATGGAATGATTCATACAACGATTTCCCCCTGTTTTCCCCCTGGGAAGCGTGTTCCCAGGGCAAAGGCAGGCCCGCGGGAGTCAGGGAAGGCATCTATGGTGGTCCCCTTCCTGTTTCGAAGCAAGGTGACCTCCGTAGATGTCTCCCCCGAAGAGCGCTGGGCTGCTTTTCCCCTGGGAAGCATGTTCCTAGGGCAAAAGCAGCCTTGCAATGGTCGGGGAAGGGATCCACAGAGGTCCCCTTGCCTGGAAACACTTTCCCCAAGCAAGTGGACCTCCATAGACCGAAGATTGTGGTACCTGTCAGTGCAGCGAAACAAAACCTCGTTTCGCTGCACTGACCGAGGAGGTGATGTTGCCTTTGTGGCCGGAGTTGGGGGGAATACCCCCCAACTCCGACTATAAAGGCAACATTGTGCGTCTGCAGGCACCACGGTTGGCTTGCGGAGGTCCAGGAAAGAGCCCTGGTCTCCTCGCAAGCAAGCCGCCTGGGTCTGCAGGCACTTTGCGACTCTGGCAGCTTGCTTGCGAGGAGATCAGGGCTGTTTCTGAGACCTCCACAATCCTGCCTTTAGGATCGTTTCCCTGCTCTGATTGGCTCTGGGATCTTAGCCCTTGGGGCTGGGATTGGGGGGGGGGGGTGTTGATTCCCCCCGCCCACCTTCAGGCAGGCTGACGCACCAGTCAGAGAAGGGAAACACAAGCCTTGTTTCCCTACTCTGATCGGCGCTGGGATCCTAGCCCTTGGGGCCGGGGTTGGGTGTGTGTTTGTATTCCCCCCCCCCCACCTTAAGGCAGGCTGAAGCACCAGTCAGAGAAGGGAACCACAAGCCTCGTTCCCTTTCACTAAGGGCAGTGCCTGTGCTGTCTATGGGCCTTGAGGGGGGGATTAGCACAGGGGACCAGCGAGACTCCATTTCGCTAATAGTGCATGGGTGTCTTTGGCTGAAGAAGCACTTTCCCATGGGTAAAACACTTCTCTCGCCAAAGGCACCGACTAGCGCAGCAGTGCCCCCCCCTTCTAAGGTGAGCAGGGTGGGCATGCAGGGTGGGCATGTGGGAACCCGACTCATGTCCAGCCTGTGTGAGTTGGTGCCGTTGGCCAGAGAAGTTATGAGAAAGGGCCCATGAGAAAGGGGTTCTTCAGCCAAAGGCACCCCAGCACTGTTAGCGAAAGGGTGTCTCACTGGTCCCTCTGCCATTTTGGCAAGTTGACCAGCGAGACTCCCCCAGAAATGCACTTCCTAGGAGGAAAGCAACCCAGTGCTGCCAGTTCACAAAGGGTCTTTGGGGGGGCAGGGGGAAGGCTCCCCCATGCCACCCCAAAGCCACCCACCCGGCTTTTGCTTTTATATATATATATATATATATATATATATATATATATATATATATATATATATATATATATATATATATACATACACACACACACACACACACACACACACACACACACACACACATACAGCGATGAAAATTGTATGATACATTTTTTTTTTTAAAAAAGGCAATCGTACGATTTCATTGCTGTATGAAGCAATCGTTATACGCGGTTCCACTGTACTTTCATTAGAACTTCTACTCTAGCTGCATAATGATAGCATAGAGTAGCGATCAGTCTATAGGAAGAGATCAAAGGCTGATATTCTGGCAACAACAACATCCCCCCCACACACACACACACACATCTTGTTCTGTGCAACACTGCAGGACTCTTGCTGCTCTCTTATTTTAGTATATCCCAGTCACCATGGAATAGCAAAAGGGTTTTATCTCGTCAAGTATCTAATTTTGTTTATGGTGTTTGTCAAATAGCAAACAAAGGAAAAGCGTGTGTCTGTGTTTAACAGGCCCTGGCTGTATGTTTAAAAAATGACCTTGTGTCTGATTTATACAAATGAACAGTGCAGAAATATTTGTTGCAAGTCAACCATGTCTTGCTTCAAAAAGCAAATTGTGTAATGGAGCAGCAGTGCAATAGACAAAGCTGCAGGAACAACCGCTGGACAAATTATGGAGACTGTCAGGTCCACCTGATATTTGGTGTTTCAAAACAGTTCTGCATTCCTGAGTCAGACTCTGCCTTACTTGTATTCAAACAGGAACTCTGGTGGTGGTTGGTGCTGTTCATATCAGAAGAACCCCAGTGGTGCTTCTAGAGTAGAAGGGTCTGCTGACAGAGTGCTGTCATTGCCTAGACCAGTGATGGTGAACCTTGGGCCTCCAGGTGTTCTTGGACTTCAATTCCCAGAAGCCCTGATTAGCAGGATTGTTGACTTGGGCTTCTGTAATTGAAGTCCAAAAACATCTGGAGTGCCAAGATTTGCCATCACAGACCTACAGTGCCGTATTTAGGATCTGTGGGCCCTTAGGCTGAACATGTGGTGCGGGCCCTACCGCGGAAAGTATTTTTTTAAAATTAGCCTACAAAAACCTAAAAAAAACCTTTTAAAATGAATCACGTGGCGCAGGGCCCCCTTTGTAGTGTGGGCCCATAGGCTGCAGCCTAGGTAGCCTATGCTTAAATCTGGCCCTGCTGACCTAGACTCTAGGGACACAATCCTCACATTCTTTGGAAAGCCTCTTTCTCTGTCCTCTGGCACTCTGCTTACAGGGGCCTTGTTTAAGAACCCTACTAGTCTCATAAGCTTAAATAAGATACACAGTTGCTTGGAAGTATTCTGTAAGCATAGGTTGGGCATAATCCTCATGCATGTGCCTCAAGTTGAGATGTATGTTGGGTCTTGGGTGAAGGTTCGTTGGAAGGCAAACAGGCTGGTTCAAAAGGTTACTTTTTCCCAGGTGCCGACAGAATGTCGTCTTTCGGTGACTTCATTGCTCTTTCAGATTCCTGTGATGTCGCCACAGCAAAGATAATTTCCAGGGAGGTGAGTGACTGTCTTGTCTCTACTGTGGCAGTAGCTAGGTCTACCACAACATGACAGTAGGTGATCTAAGGGAGTGGGTGGGATAAGGCCCTATTTTCAGGCCCTGCCACGGACCATTGCCCACCAGGCACCTCTGTCCTCCTCCAACCTCCTCAGCCTGCCCAGCTCTGTGCCCATTGCATCTACAAGACCATCTAGCCATCTCATTTTTGGCCACCCCCTTCTCTTGCCCTCCACCTTTCCCAGAATCAAGGCCTTCTCAAGTGAATCCTCTCTTCTCATTTGATGTCCAAAGTACTTTAGCTTCATTTTTACTATTTGACCTTTCTATTTTCCAGGGACTGATAGGGACTGTTGCCATTATCTTGGTTTTCTTGATGTTGAGTCTCAAGCCAGCTTTTGCAATCTCTTCTTTCAACCTAAGCAGGGTTTTCTTTAGGTCTTCCTCTCTTTCTGCCATTAGGATAGTATTATCTGCATATCTCAAATTGCTGATGTTTCTCCCAGCATATTCTTCTGGAAAATTATACTCTTCTGGAAAAGAAATTATGACTGCCAAGTAGGTAACTTTTATGTCCAGCCCTTGCAAGCAATAGTCCAAACAACGATGAACATAACAGCAACAAGTCGTTATTTAACAGTCTATTCAAGATGAGCTTACAAATCATTCCAGACATAGAGATGGCTATACAGTTCCATGGAATAAGTCCCTCCAGAGTGTGCCAAGGAAGGAGGCAATACCTAGCTACATTAGAATTGTAGCATAATAGAGGAGACCCAGGCTAGCACGTTGCTGGCTACCTGTATGGAGAGGGAAGTATAGATCCGGTTCGGCCGCACCCTTGTTTACCCATGGGGTTTATATAGTGTCTCCCTGGTGGTGGCTCCTTGATACAAAGTAGTGACCCACCGGACAACCGTATCTAACCAATCATAGCAGGGAATATATGTATTTAACCAATGGAGAACAGGATCCAAAACTGTAGCCAATCACAGGACTTTGATTAGCATAATGAGCACGCCCTGTACAGGGTTTGCGCGCTACTTTCTGTTCCTAATTTGGATGGCGGGTAACCTCCATTTTCTTCTTGCAAAGGCACTGTCCGCACTACTTGCAAATGTGCCTCAATACACAACAGTAACATTAGCTCATGATGTACTCTGAAGGTGGGACAGTATTAGGTTTAGTCTTAAGAGAAACATTTAGTGGGAAAGAAGATTGATTGCTAAATATCCCCTGGCATGTAGACCAGTATGCGTTGTGTGTCCGAGCTAATGAGGTGTGGTAGATGGTGAGATGCTCACTTCCATGCCTCTGCCTGGGACCTTTTGTTTCCCTGTCTGCCTCCATGTCTCTGGTGCCTGCTGCCTTTTCTAGAACAAGATGGATTGTTTTGCTAAGGTGTCAATATCTTGGCAGGCTCCAGAGGTGGTACTCAGATTGAGTGTGGGGAAATGCCCATTCAGGTTGACAAACTATCATAGAGAGGCTCGGTGGTGCTGGTATTTTCTACAGATGAATGTCCAGGAGACACCAAACATAGTGTGAATATACGGAAAATTATTTCTATTAGTCTGGCTAGTTTTTAAACCTACAGTAGACTGTGATGGATTTTCTAAAGTAGATTGGAATTTGGGGTCTCTAATGGTCAGAACGAAACCGTGCTGGGTATCAGACTCTTGCTACTTAACCACCAAAATTAGGTTTTTCACACACTAATTCAACTGTCAATAAAAAAGGCGACCACCTCTTTCTTTATTGTTAGGAAATATGGAGCAAAGTGAGTAACTGAAAAAAGTAGTAGGTAAATTTTCATTATTTGGTCCATTGGAATTATTGTTTCATCCTTTATTTGAAACATCTGGACACGTATTATTTTGTGACTTCTAGTTCTGGTTAAGCAGATGAGAGGAAATAGCATGTCTGCATCTATCCTTCATTGTGGTTTATTAGATACTGTTAAATTTTTAAAAATGTAACTCTAGTGGCCCTAGTAGTTAAGATGCTGAACTTGATGACTGGAAGGTCAGCAGATCAGCAGTTCAAGACCCGAGTGCTACACGACAGAGTGAGATCCTGTCTGTCTCAGCTCCTGCCAATTTAACAGTTGAAAGCAAGAAATTGCAAGTAGATAAATAGGTAACACTTCGGTGGGAAGAAAAACAGCGTTCTGTGCACTCTCGTGTCTAGTCATGCCTGCTACATGATCATGGAAACATCTGCAGACACAGACACCACTGGTTCTTTGGCTGTAAATGGAGATGACCCTAGAGTCGGATATGACAGGTTTTCGAGCAACGGTGACCTTTACCTAATTTTAAAAAGTTGTTTTCTTTTAACAAGTATTGATACTATTAACGTGCTTCATGTCTGCCGTGGGTGATGGCTCCAAGATCATAATGTGTGTTCATGGCAAGATGGGATCCACCTTAAACAAATTCACGCCAGTGACATTTTTCCTGCTTCAGAGGGAAAATGCATTCTCGGATGCAAGTTGCAGTTGAGTAGCAGTAGTAGATGCTATTAAGCATTCAAACATAGAACCATCAAGTCTTGAATAGCATTTATGTACCTTTGTGTGCTTTTTGTATACAATGGATGGCATCTTGTGGTGGTTTTTTTTGTGACCTTTTGTTGTTGTTTTGCAAACAGGTATCTGATGGCGTTGTGGCTCCAGGGTATGATGAGGAAGCCCTGAGAATTTTGTCAAAAAAGAAAAATGGAGGCTACTGTGTGCTGCAGGTGAGGACTTGAAGTGTTTCATAGTATGTGGCAAAGATTGATTTAAATTAATATTTGAGACATGATCTGGAATTCTCCACAAGATGCACACTGTCATGTTAATAATTTCAAATCAGCAAATGCTGCAAACTTGTGAGGCTACAGATGAAATTCAGGGCCAGGTTTTATTTCAAGTCATGGGATCCACGACTTGTTTTCCATTGAAAAAGGAGGTGACCAGGATGCGCTCCATGCAAACCAGACAAGCTGCATTAAGATGACACTAATGTATTTTCTTGCCTTTAGATGGACCCCCTTTATGAGCCAGATGAGACAGAAATCCGTACACTCTTTGGATTGTATCTAATGCAGAAGAGGAATGACTGTATGATTGATCGGTCATTGTTCAAGAACATTGTTACTAAAAATAAAAATGTAAGTATAGGAACTTATCCCCGTGTTCTCCTGACAGGAAAGCAGATCTAGAGAGAGCTACTGATAGTCCGGTTCAATGGTAGAATGGAGAGGCTAGAAATGGACGGCAGGGCAAATACCTGGGATGAAATAGTCCCCTGGAGCATCCATCCACTCTGAAGCCCAGTGGGACTGCCTGCCTCCCATTCCTCACAAGTCTAAATTAATTTCTTTTTTTAAAAAAATAAGCTTTTAGATCTTATTGTCTGAAGAATGTTTTTTATGTTTTTCTAAACGATAAAATTCCATGAAGTTGTCAGTATTGAACAAAGTCACCTTATGCCCTCTGGTGACAGAAAATAATGCTTTGGCGCATGTGTGAGCCCAGATAAATGCTTGGCTTTTCTCAAAAGATGGGAAATTGCTCCAACTCTTGTCTTTTAATACTTTTTAAAAATTCAATAATAATGATTTCATGTCAGAAATTATTCTGGGTTGAAAGGTTTTTTGTGGGAGAAACTCCACTCATGGGATGGCCAGATGAAGCTCCTTTCATGTCCCCAAGAGCTGGGACAGAGACGGACACTCAATCCATCATGCAGTGTCTGGGTTTCAAACTGCTGACTTGCTGGCCTTCCAGCTAACAAAGATGAGGTTCTTAACCACTGAGCCACCACAGCCGACGGTGCCCTGGTGTCTACGTAGTGGGTGCAGGGGCAGTTTGTAATATTTTGACGGCACCCCTAGTACCTGTGTGGCTCTCCATACACCAGTATTTTAAATTTAAAAAATACATACTGTATATACTCGACTAGAAGTCACCCCAAATATAAGTCGAGGTACCTAATTTGGACCTCTAAAACTAGGAAAATAGATTGACCCAAGTATAAGTCAGGGGTGGAAAATGCAGCAGCTGCTAGTGAGTTTCAGTAATTAAAATACATGAAAATACAATAAATAAATTTAATTTAATTTATTTTTTTAATTTTTATGCCACCTACTCAGGCAAACCCAACTCGAGGCGGCTTACAACAGGTTAAAAACATATAAAAACAGATTAAAACCTCCATGCAGTGCTGCTCAAAAACCTCTAAGGAAGGAAAGTCCACTTTCTGAGGCAGTCCATTCCACTGTCAAACAGTTCTTGCCACCAGGAAGTTCTTTCTAATTTTTAGTTGGGATTGCCGTTCTTGTAATTTGAATCCTCGCCTCTGGAAAAGGGACATTTACTGTGCAGTTGCTGCCATCTTTTCAGGGGCTGTAAAATCACAGTTATTTTCCAAGCTGTCTTAATGATCTGCCTTTCCCCCCTGTTGTTTCAGCTACCTGAGACAGCTATCCGAGATCTGATTGTGGCCAGCATTGCTGTCAAGTATACGCAGTCTAATTCTGTTTGCTATGCCAAGAATGGACAGGTAAAATGAAGGGGATATTCTGGGAAGGCCAGCCTCTTGTGCATTCTTGAAACAATCCCAGCTTTTAAAAATGGCTGCTGTGAAACTAATAGGAATAGACTAGTTTATATGTACAAAACCAGTGGGCTGCTGTCAAAGTGTTATTAATTCCAATTGATATAGGAAACGTTTCCCTTTTGATTCCTTTGTAGCGCCATTTTGATCTGTAAAAATCTACACAAACCCCTTTCATAAGTCGGGTTATTTGTGTAAATTAGGACACTGATTTACGCAAATAACCCTTTTGTAACTCGAGTTTTTGTAACTTGAGTCATTTGTAAATCGGGGTTTTACTGTATTTTCATAAAAGGAAAGCCTTTTAATTGACTGCATTGTGTGATTTGTTTGTGTGCTCAAGGTTTTTTTAGAGGTTAGGCTGAGCTGGAAAAGCAACAGAAATAATAAATTAGGGATCTCATCTTGCTTGAGTTTCTTTGTATAAATAACTGAGCTGTTTATGCAAACATTGTTTCAGCTCATGCACATGAAGGTAGTGCCTTCTGTTGGAGTTCTATGTAATTAGGGTTGCCATAAGTCTCTCCCGCCAAACCGGGACAGCCATGTGACATCATTGTATTCTTCAAACTGCGCATGCGTCGGATGGGGCTGTCAGGGAGACCGTGGCGCCAAGACCCTGCAGAATCCCCGTCCGGGGCAGACTGCCTTTGTCAGTTTAAAATAAACTAGTCAAGAGTTTTTCCACCATGTGATTCTTCTTGCAGAGTTTGATCCAGTGACGGAAAATGCATGTTTTTGTGCTGATTTTCCCTCTACCTATGCTATCTACAGTGCTGGTCTAGATACCTCTTTAATGCTCCCAATTTTCTGGTGGCAAATGAAAGAAGGTAATTCAGTGAAAACTACTGCTGTGAAGGATATTCTACTTAAGACATTCTTAAGAAATGTCCATGGGGAGCGGGGGAGTGGACAACTTAGACTGCTTTTCTTCCAATTATCCTGCTTGAAAGCGGTGAAGGGAAAACATCACCCTGAGAAGCCTGCTGGGGAGGGGAGACACTTGCTTTTACACACACTCTCCATGCTTGTGTTGTCCCTGTTTGTGAGTGTCTGAGAAAAATTGAGCTGGGTTTTACAGAAAGTAACATACAGTACTAATCTTTCCTGATTCTCAATAAATTGAGGATATAAATAGTCTAGGTAGACTGCAGTATGCATAAAGTTGTGTGCTTGTGTATTTATAGTGGTTTTTCATGCCAGGAAGGAGGTGTCCATATACATATCCATATGTGTTGTGATTTCCAGTTTTCTCCTGTCTGAGCATACTGGAAGAGCTTATAGATCTGCACTTTATTCTAAACAATTAATATTTGAAGTTGGGATAACTTTGCATGTTAAATTTCATCAGGGAATGTCGTCTTACATGAGAGAGCAGCCATCACAGGAAAAATAGCTTAGTTGATGGTCTAGAAACTTTTTCATGTGAAGCTTTGTGGTTCATAGAAAAAAATCAGCCGGAAACTACTGATGGTTTATGTATTCAGGATTGCCTGAAAATGATTTCTGTGCCATACCTTCGCTGTCTTCCCTCTCTCTTCCGCTCAGTGCTATCCTGGTGAAATGAGGCCAGCAATCAGCATGTGATACTCATACTCCAGCAATAAACAAAGGCATGGCATCACCCTGAAATACAGTGCTGACTAATTAATATCAATTCCTCCATTCACTGAAATGTTTACAGTTATGTTTTAACTCAGTTATCTGGAGTAGCATAAATTAGCATGATCGGGAAATAGTTAGCTTCCTGGGTCTTGTGGCAAACCATAGGTGCTATTGGCAGATTGTTCACAAGAGCAATATTGGGAGACTTCCAGGTTTATCTTTCTAAAGGATATACAGTGTTTTTTCATACCAGGAAGGAGGTGTCCATGCCTTTTCTGGTGTTGCCTTTTTGGAATCCTTAGTTCCTAATAGAGTAGCCAAAATAGATATTGCTGCTTCTGTTTGTCTCCTCTGAATGTTTGACAGCGAGGTAAACACTGGATTTGCCTCACCTTAATTCTGACACATCAGGTAAATATGGAAGTCTACTTCCCAGTCAGAGGTGAGGAGGAGAGGTGTTTGTCTTTTGTGTAAATTAGCTTGCTCAGAGGGTCAGTGTAGGGCAGAAACAAACACCGGCCCTATGTTAGACAAGAGGCCTTTTTAACCGAACAAGTAGAACATTGAGCCTGGTTAGGACTCAGTCTAAGGTCCTGGAGGTACACTAAACAAGTGTAATGTTGGACCAGGCCAGAGGCTGACTTATTCATTAGGAGTTGATTGTTAGTTGGCTGCTAAAGAAATACCACAAAGCCCAATTTTTTTCCCTCACTCCCTATCCCGGGTGAGAGAGAGATGTGCCTGAGTGAGGAGTCTGTATCTGTTTGATGACTTTGGCAAGAGCTAAAGTCACAACAGGAGGGAGGCTGCAAATGATTCATTTCGTTTACTGTGGCCTTTCACTTATGACTTTAACATCTGTTGCAGTTTAATCAAACTGGAAGGTTGGAGGCACTGACTGTGCTTTGTCATGGGTCTTACAAGCAATTTGTTTCACCCCTACCAGTACTTGTGCCTTAACAGAAGGACTGGCAGTTGTTGGAAGCTGGAAGACGAGGCAGAACAGGGAGAGATGCAACAAAGAAAGTGAAGTCATTTCTTAAACCACTCTCTTCCAAAGACACATACGTACATACCTCCCCTGTTCCATTCTTACACAAGATTGTATTGGGGAAGAGAAAAGCTGCACGGCTAGTGTGGAAAATGCCACGTCATTTTTAATGTTCTGTTGTCAGTGGAGGGAGAGAGATGAGATGTGGAAACTAGCTCAGAAATGACTTAGCCTAAAAGAGAATTGGGCCCCCTGGTGTTGCAGGACCAAGTCATTGGTCACTTGTTTCCTGTCTCACGTGCCTACAATTTTTCCCCAGCTGTGCACCTAGGAAACATAATAAAAAGTAGAGAGACCACCCTGCCAACAAAAGTCCGCATAGTCAAAGTAATGGTATTCCCAATAGTAATATATGGTTGTGAGAGCTGGACCATAAGGAAGGCTGAGCGCAGAAGAATAAATGCTTTTGAAATATGGTGCTGAAGGAGAATTTTGAGAGTACCCTGGACAGCAAAGAGATCAAATCAGTCCATCCTGAAAGAAATCAACTCTGACTGCGCCTTGGAAGGACAAATATTATTATTTATTATTTATTGAATTTATATCCCGCTCTACTCAGACCCACGGCCAGCTCTGAGCGGCTAACAACATATTAATGTACATACTATTACAATATAATGATACAAATACACAATAAATAATCAATACAGTTACAAAGAAAACAATATTCCACAATGGTACAGTATCAAATACACAATAACAAAGCATCAAGACAAAAGGGAAAAACCTCTTTTCAGAAGCCCCACACATCCAGGTACAGCAGGACCGCCACAAAAAATAATCAAAGTCACCCGCCCTTGTCATCCTCCAGGCCAATAAAACGGCCAGGAGGGCATGGTGGCTCGCAGCAGCGGAATCCTTTGGAGCCTTCCGGGCCAGGGGAGGCTCCCTTTATCTTCCCGCCGGTGGCGAGGGTAGGGAGAGCGCGGTGGCGGCTGCATCTTTGGAGCCTCCCGGGCCAAGGGAGGCTCCTTTTATCTCCCCACCAGTGGCAAGGCCGGGGAGAGCACGGCTGCGGCTGCATCTTTGGAGCCTCCCGGACCAAGGGAGGCTCCCATTATCTCCCCGCTGGTAGAGAGGGCGGGGAGAGCACGGCGGTGGCTGTGGTGCCGCCTTTGGAGACTCCCGGGCTGGGGGAGGTTCCCTTTATCTCCCAGCTGGTACTTTGTCTACCAAATGAGAAGAGAGGACTCACTTGAGAAGGCCTTGACACTGGGAAAGATTGAAGGCAAAAGGAGAAGGGGGCAAAGGATGAGATGGCTAGGTGGTATTGTTTATGCAATGGGCATAGAGCTGAGCTGGCTGCAGAGGATGGTGGAGGATAGGGGTACCTGCCGTGCAGTGCTCCATGGGGTCGAAAAAAGTCGGACTCGACTGAACAACAACAAAAAAACTTCAGGGAATTGCAATTATTTATAAGTAGAATATGTAGGCTTTGCTTTGAGTCAGTGTGGAACTGGGAGACTATATGGATTGGTATATTTGTAAGCTGCTGCAGTCAAGCAGCTGTTACACAGTTACTGAGATGTTGGACTAAAGCAGATTTTGAACCCTTGCTGGATTCATTCATATATTTTTTTCTATCTGGGCCTTCCTTTCTAGGCAGTATATGTGCATCCCCTCCCTGCCCTCTTATCTCCACAACAACCTTGTGAAATAGATTAGGCTGAGGAAGTGGGACTAGGCCAAGGCTACTCAATCAGGATTTCAGCCTGGATCCCCTCAAGTCTAACCCCACCCAGTAACTATTGTACCACATATGGTGTTTTAGATGTTGTGTGCTGTTCTTTGAGTAGACATTAGCAGATCTCAGTCATCTTTGGATACCAAGGATACACAGGCTGGAAAAAATCTGGGAAATTCAGATTTTTTTATGCGGCTGTGTGGATTGGGACAGTGTCAAATAATCTAGCCCAGGGGTGCCCAAACTACAGCATGCAGTGCCAATTAATTCGGCCCATGCCACCTGCACTGCTTCCGGAAGCGGAAGTAAAACACATGCATGGGTGTGTGCAAGGGTGCATGCACATTTTCCTTCCAGTAGGAGGAACCACATGACTGTCACGCTCAACCATGTGACCGGCCCACATCCCAAAAAGTTGGGCACCTCTGATCTAGCCCCTGAGTTTAGGCCAGTGTTTCCCAACCTTTAGTTTTTGGACTTCAATTCCCAGAAGCCTAAGTCAGTTCCCCAAAACACTGATCAGCCACTGTACCGACTTAGGCTTCTGGGAATTGATGTCCCCCTGTTGGGTGTGGGCCCCATGTTGGGAACCACTGCTTTAGACAAATATCCTGGTTGAAAAATATCTTTTCCAGCACATCTATTGTAATTTGCTAGCCAACACTACCTGCAAAATGAGTTATATTTTGGGCAGGGTGACGTTTGTCCACGTATATAACAGTGTACTAGGAAACTTGAGAGTGTTTAGAGTTCAAGGAATAAAGAAGCAGACGAATGAAATAGTGAAATTCAGCTCTTTATTAGTGGGGTGTGAACACAGTTTGGATGGGCAAAACTCGGACTTATATACACTATAAACAGTAACAATAACACAACAAGCCCATTGGCTAACAAAGTGTGCACATTTTTCGATCCACTTATTTGCATAAGAATAGATACATGAGAAAAGATACATTCTGCTCCTGTCAGAAAACACAGTTAACATACATAACAGAGTGGAAACAGAAGGAATCTCTTTTTGGATGCTAAAACAGTACAGGTGGCTGAGTGGCTAGCTGCTTCAGACCTTCTTGTGCAACAGAGTCAGCAGATCCTTTGACTGATTGCCACCATTTTTCCTTCAGTATTGGTCGTGTTGTAAGAAAGCAGTGTAGCATTTTTATCTGCATGTGTGACTTGCTGAAAGGGGATTTCCAGAGTAGAAGAGGTCTTTCTGCCATGCTCAGTTCTCAAAGTCTTTGGTAGTGGTCAATAAATGAAACACTGCAAAAGGAAGACAGACTGCCTCAAGTAATGATTTTGGACTGACTGGGAATGACCCTGGCAAGTGGTCTTCATGTTGTTGAGCATTCATCTCAGGAACAAAGAAGTATTGGCTGAAGTTGTATTAATTACCCAGTCTCTTCCTGTCTAATTGTCTTCAGATAATTGTAGCAAAATGCAAAAACCAGACCTCCCTTCTTGTTCAGATATGTCCTGGTTTTCCATCATGTATTGCTGTGAAGAATTTTTCGAAAATGTATGTATTACTAAAATTGCAAGATCAGTTGGGACCTTTGTGGGGGAGAAAGTCACCCAATGATGTGTAGGTTTGGCATTACATATCTCTGTTTGTAACTGTACATGTTTGATGTCTTAAGGATCCTGGTGGAAAGATTCGCTCCAGTACATGCAGTATGTATTCTCCAGGCCCAAGCTTCTCCATTTTGACTCTTATATTACCATATGTTCCAGCATTTTTAGATGATAATTTAGCAAAGTTTGGGGAAGTGGGTTTTTTTTTTTTGCTACAGCTTTTAGTATTGAACTAGAACAACAGTTCCCAACCTGGGACCCCTAAATGCTTCCAGAAATTTTGTCCAACACAGCCAGCAGTGAAGGCTTCCAGGGTTTTTATTCCAAGAACATCAGGAGCTACAAGCTTGGGAACCACTGAGCTAGGCTTGAGGAATCTGGAGGTTGTATTTTCCATAGTTTGGAGGCTGCAATCTGCCTTTAGAATGATTGTGACAGCATTGTTAGTTTCAGCTAGAGCTTCAAAGTTGCAGGGAGTTCCCTCTGGGATAATTATTCTATTTGCTCAGTCAGAATTGCTCTGTTGGGCTGCATTAAATATCTGTGTTAACTGTCCTCTCTGACAGCTCTGAACAGAGTTTGTAGTGCTACTGGAAAGTCAGACAGCTGCAATATTCTCTACCCTTTTGTAAGTTTTTCCTGAAGGAGTAGGAAACTTCCCTTTATAAGAAACCTGGCCTTAAACTCTCCGATATAACTGCTTTCCCGGCAATGTCTCGATGCCAAGCACTCTCATCACTTGTATATTCTATTTGCTGTGGCAACTTCCAAGGGATGAATAAATAAAAAGAATACAAATTCTTCTGGACTTTTTGTAGCAGGTAGGCAATATCTTGTTTGCCCCCCCCCCTTCGGGGGGGAGCAAGTGACCGTTTGTGAGTAATGGCTTGAAGGCATTCTTGTGGTAAGAATAAGAATAAGGAGTCTTGTTCTTGAGAAATCTCAATGAGATGATGCATGAAACCTTTGACTTTCCTTAGTGCAGTGGTTCCCAATGTAGGGAAGCCTAAGTCAGTACATTGGCTGATCAGTACTTTGGGGAAATTGACTTAGGCTTCTAGGAATTGAAGACCCAAAACCAAAGGTTAGGAAATGCTGGCCTAATGCGTGCTCAAAGGAAATATTTCAGGAGAGATGCACATGGAAGCATCTGATATGCCTTTGAATTTATAGTGCTCCATGTGTTTTAGGTGGTTGGCATTGGTGCAGGGCAGCAGTCCCGGATACACTGCACACGCTTGGCTGGAGACAAAACAAACAACTGGTGGCTCCGACAATACCCACGAGTGATTGACATGAAGTTCAAGGCTGGGGTGAAAAGAGCTGAGATATCCAACGCTATTGATCAGTACGTCACTGGGACCATTGGAGAGGTAATACTGTGCTTTGACTAGTTAAAAGGGAAAAAAATGTATAGGAGTTACTGGTGCAACCCTTCAAGATCCAGTAATGGGTATGTGCAGTCACTGGACCTTATAATGAGACATTCCTCCTTTAGAGCTATATCATATAAAGGGAGATGTAGCTTAGTAACAGAGCTGAGGGTAAAATCATGATGGAAAGAGAAGAAATCACAGAAGCAACTTTCTTGAACTATGCCTCACGTACCCCCCAAATCCCATGCGGATGGGAGGTTCTGGGAATGAGAGTGCTTCTGCACTACACACTTTGATGCTACCATATCTGTTTGAGCCCCAATCTGGAATCCTGAGGTTTTAAAGTTAGGTAAGGAATTACTGGGTAAATAATTCTAATACTTCCATCAGATGACAAGAATGAGGGTTTGATCAGATGTCAAGAAAGAGGGATTGATACCATTTTGCCACAGTAACATTGGGTGTCTTTAACTCTATTGTAGGCATGGCTGGGTGATTTTTTTCTGCCACAGTCCAGATGGCTGACTGTGATGGTTTCCCAGCAATAGATGATCGGCTCTGTATACAGAAGGTCCCTGGTATAATCCTTAGTATCTCCAAGAAGGGAAAGACTTCTTCCTGAAAATCTGGAAAAGCACAACTGATAGGAAGAGTTCATAGTCCTGACCTAGGTGAACTTGTAGCCCAACTCAATAGACAAAATCCAATAGTAAGTTGTAACTAGAGTACATGTGTGCAAATCTCATTTATTCAATGGGTCTATTTTCATTAGCCCATTACTATTGGATTTTGGTCAATACAAGGTAGGTTCATTTAGTCCTAATTTATTGCATTTCATCTGCCAGTTTTCCTGAAAACTGAAATACCAACTCTACAAGGGATGTGGATCTTTTTATATATATAAAAAAGGAATAGCATTGCTCACAGTGAACTGTTGAGAAAAATACCAGGTTTTCTTCCCATTGGCCAGACATTGTTGAATTAAATTTTATCGGTCCAGCAGATGATTTTTAGAAATGCACTTTTACAGGGTGAAGACCTTGTCAAATGGAAAGCACTGTTCGAGGAAGTCCCAGCTATGCTAACTGAGGCAGAAAAAAAGTCATGGATTGGGAAACTGAATGGAGTTTCACTCAGCTCTGATGCATTCTTCCCTTTTAGGGATAATGTGGATAGAGCAAAACGGGTAAGAATGTCAAATTAGAAATGTCTCCTTTTAGGATCAAGAAATGAAGGTGAGAAGGGCGTGAAGAGCATCTTGTCAATCATGTTTTTGTGCAAAATTGGCCCTATAAAAGTAGAATTATGTGGTTTAGAATTGCAAGCACTGGTTGCAATTGTGGGCATTAATTAAAGAGACAGCTGTCATAAATTAATCCTGAACTTATTGACAATCTGTTACCATGGTTCATACTGATACTTTAAAGTACCTTGTGAAAGGAAGATTTTGGTAGTTTTGTTTATGATTTTTCAGAGACTATGTTGACTTATATGCTTTGTGCTGAATTCTGCAGCAGCTAGTGAAACAAATGCATGCCCACCACTCTCCTTTCTGTCTTCTCATCAGAGTGGAGTCCAGTTTATTGCTGCCCCTTCTGGCTCAGCTGCTGATCAAGTTGTGATTGAAGCCTGTGATGAGCTGGGAATTGCTCTCATTCATACCAACCTCCGCCTGTTCCATCACTGATGTTCCCTGGAGCCACTGAAGGCATTCCTCTCTGCTTGCTTGCCTGTCTTTTCTCTTCAGCAGTGAAAGCATCTCCTCTTCCTCTTTTTTGTTTTTAAATCAGTCTTCCAATGGCACATTTCTTTTTAAAACTGATGTAATAATGTCCATTGCTTTGAGGGAACTAAAATGAAGTAGTTAACCTGCTTTGAAAAATAAATGCACAAAACTAATTTTTATTATTGTGTCTGAAGTCAAATTCTTTATGCGTTTAAGAGATGGGCACCGGCTTTATTGGCATCATAGTACAAAAACATCAACTGAGAAAAGATTATGATTAACAGACATTAATTATAGAAGGTGAATGGGCTTTGTACCTTAAATTCATTGTTAATGTCCGTCCCCAATACTAATTCATCAATATCCTTGCAGCCTATTCTGAAAAACCTAGGTAAGGACTTCCACCACTAAGTTGTTTTTAAAAGCTGGTAATGTGTGGACTGGAGGGACTGCGGTGGCTCAAGTGTCTAAGAGGTAAACAGCATTCCATGCACTCCAGTGTCTAGTCATGCCTGCTACATGACCACGGAAACGTCTGCAGAAGCAGACAGTGCTGGCTCTTCGGCTTTGAAACAGATGAGCACTGCACCCTAGAGTCGGACACGACTGGCTTTCGAGCAAGGGGTACATTTACCTAATGTGTGGACTGCAGTGGATTAGTAGTTAAGACACTGAACTTGATGACTGAAAGGTCAGCAGTTCGAGACCCAAGTTCTGCATGATGGAGTGATCTCCTGTCTCTGATCCAACTCCTGCCAACCTAGCAGTTCAAAAGCAAGAAATTGCAAGTAGATAAATAGGTACCACTTTGGTGGGAAGGTAACTGCATTCTGTGCACTCCGGCATCTAGTCATGCCTGCCAAATGAAATGTCTGCAGACATAGACAGCACTGACTCTTTGGCTGTAAATGGAGATTAGCACCATACCCTAGAGTTGGATATGATTGATATGATATACGGGCAGCGTATATTATGGAGTTTTGATGATAGCTTTATATTTTAAATCTCCACTCTGAAATTCTTTGAAGCAAATGTTCAGCTTTTGTTTGCCTCAATCTGATACAAATAGAAAGTGTTCACTTGATTCAGAGAATTTTTCTTTAGAGGCATAAATGTCACGAAACAACTTGATTGATTCAATTTCTGAAAGATTTTTTTTTGTCTGAAGAGGGGGGAAATTTAGTTCAAAGCAGGACGTTTTTGTGAGTCGAGAGAAAAGTAGGCCTATGAAGAAGTTGAGTTTTGTTCAACTTGGGTTAACACTAATAAATATAGATCACTCCATTCGATGGAGTTTTGAAGATGTAAAAGATGTAAAACCATTTTGGTGACTGCTCATTTATGGGGTGAACATAAGTCAGCAGTGACTTGATGGTTTGCAATTAGTTTGAAATATAGAGTTTGCTTAATGAGTTTGGTACCTAGCTATCCCGAGGTTTAGAACATCACTTCCCCACTGTGCACTCTGTAGCTATAAAGTCCCAGAAGAAGGGAACAGTAAACCTTTCCACAACTTAAAATGCCCAGAAAATGTCTCCATAAGGCAGAAATCAACTGACAGAAAGTAATTATTCTTGCTGTTTTTAATACATTAGATGACAATAATATGCTTAGCAGAAATCCTAAAGGTCAATTATAGTTGGCTAACATTAGTGAAAATGTTCGGGAATCTCCTTGTCCAGTGTTGCTGTGACAAATTTAGCATTATCCTGCTCACCTAAAACACTGTGTTTATGTTGGGGTGGCCAAGCTTTTTACCCTGCGGGCCTGACCACGCCACCAGACAGCTGAGCAGGCTGGACCACACCCTTGGAAGTGGGCACATTTATGGCTGTCGTAAATGTGTCCACATACGCAGGTGTGTTTACGCAAGCTTGGGTGCGTTTATGCATGTGCAGGCATGTTTTACAGCTGACTTAAACACGTCCTCTTCCACTTCCGGTTGCAGCAGATGTGGCGGCAGGCCACAGGAAAGAGTGCCATGGGCCAGGGCCGGCCCATGGTCCATAGGTTGGGAACCCCTAGTTTATGTGGTTAAAAAATGAGAACAGGATGCAGCTTCTTGAGAAGAACAAATATGTGTTAAATGAATCCCAAGTGAGTTACAACTGGAATAGAAGAGTTCTCCATTTCTCTGACTCATTTCAGTTTGATGGAAGATAGGACTTTTGGCAACTATAGTAACACCTCGGATAACGTTTGCATGCTAGAACCGCATAACGTTAAGCAATCTGGAAAAATATTGCATTGCACAATGTTGAAATCCTATGGGATGTATTGCATAATGTTTGCTGAAGCCTGGGCCGGTTACAATGTATCTCTATGGAGATTTAATGTTATGTGATTCATCCCATACGATTTTAACGTTATGTGATGCATGTATTGCATAACGTTAAAAATCAGATAACACTAAGACTCGTGGAACCAAGTTTTAGTGTTATCCGGGGTATTACTGTACTAGTGAAGATGAATATGCATTCTCTGGGAAAGCTATATGTTTACTTGGAAGCACAAACAGGAGAAAGTGAAAGTTGCCTTCAGGAGTCTTCTTTAATATACTGTACACATTTAGAAAAGAAAGGAACAATGTCTCATCTTTAAGTGAAGAATACTCAAAGTTTCCCTAAGTGTTTTTTAATTTCTGAAGTATGCACCAACAATCCTTTTTTTCCTCCTCCTCTTTAGTGCTCAAAACCTTTCATTTATGTAACAGGACATGACATTTCATTTTTAAGCCTTTTATTCAATGTGAGTTATACCTTTTTTATATATAGAGATGCATCTTTAAGACTTACTTTCTTTGTGTACCAACATCAACTTTGAGAACACCTCTGTATAACAAGGGCATTAGACGCAAACGTTAAATCACACTTCACTAGTCATCAGTTCCCTTTTTGGGTTATTTGCTTAGGTCAACCACGGCCTGTTGGTCTTGAATGATAATTAAACCAGATTCTAACTATTAACTTCTGGGTGGGGCTGATTAACCAGAACTGATGGAGTGGAATGATGAAAATATTCAATGCATTAAAAAGGAATGGCCATACCAGTTTTATGGAAAGGTGCCTGTGCCCAGCCTCACTTGCTTTTTAGTTGACAAGTGTTGCGTGAATAAAATAGTGCTTCCCAAACCACAAATAGTTTTAATGGCCTCCCTCTGAGGCAGGGGTGCCCAAACTATTTGGGCTGTGGGCTGATCATGTGGTTCAGGGAGCTGATCACTAAGGCCCTGGGGCTGGATCCAGCCCCCCACGCCAATTCATCCAGCCTGCGAAGCCCTCGTCACTCCTGGAAGTGGAAGTAAAACGTGTCCGTATGGGCGCGTTTTACTTCGGCTTCCAGGAGCGATGAGGGCTTCACGGGCCAAATGAATTGATGTCAGGGGCCAGATCCAGCCCTCAGGCCATAGTTTGAGCACCCCTGCTCTAAGGAGTGGGAGGACAGATGCAAAATTAGTAGCAATTGAGCCAGAATGTTAGTGATGATTATAACAGTATCACACTTGCTGTGTGAACATTTGTTAGTAGAATGTGCTGCAATCTCTGCTCTGGAAGTGGAAGTTTTTTTTTTAAAGTCATTGGGCTGTTTTTTAATGTTTAGAAGGAAACAGACTGGGGAGCACAGGCTCCCTGTTACGTCATCTAGTGTGCCATTGCCAGATGCCTTGAAAATAGATTGGAGTCCCTGGGCTTCAAGGATCATTTCCAGGTCTTCCTGCTGCCTCAAAGTAGATTTTTTTTACACCCATTCCTCAGATTAGACCTGATTTAACAGGTCAGAGGAGGCTACAGATGCAAAGGAGACAAAGCAGAATGTTCAGCAATACCCTGCATAGGGTGGACAATCTGGAGCCCTCCATGTATTTTATACTCTAGCTCTCATCATCCTTGACCCCTGCAGCCTTGAGCCCATGCCTGCCTTCTGCAAATATAGCCAATGCCTCACTCTCATTTTGGCAAGCTCTAATTTTTTGCTTTCGGAGGTAGTTACCCTCTTTTATAGCAGCAGGAAAAAGATTCCTTTTGCTTTATCCAATGCAGCTGTTTCAGTGGTGGCGAACCTTTGGCACGCATGCCAGAGGGAGCACTCAGAGCCCTCTATTGGGCACACATGCCGTTGCCCCAGCACGGAATTCGCCCCGCTCCTGTTTAGGCACTTGGTCTCTAAAAGGTGCACCATCACTGAGCTAGTCTATATTCGGCTTAAGTGTAGTTCTAAGGTAAAGGTTGCCCTTGCTCGAAAGCCAGTTGTATCTGACTAGGGTTCAGTGCTCATCTCTGTTTATAGCCAAAGAGCCAGTGCTATCTGCATCTGCAGACGTTTCCGTGGACACGTGGCAGGCATGCCTCAACATGGGAGCGCACGGATCACAGTTTACCTTCCCACCAAAGTGGTACCTATTTTTCTACTTGCAATTTCTTGTTTTCGAACTGCTAGGTTGGCAGGAGCTGGGACAGAGATGGGTACACTATGTTGGTACACATAAAAAGTCAGTCTTAAAGATGCATCTCTCTTTCTTGTGTAGTACTCGGAATTCAACTCCAACCTTGCAGTCTTCATGTTCAGCATTTTAACCACTTGAGCCAGCGCAGTCACTGAAATACCTGAACTAGTTACCAATTATCAGCATAGCTTGGCTGCAAAGCTGTGGCTGAGGATACAATGGGCTTTTTGCTATATGGCAGCAGGGCAGGGTAAAGAAGCCTAATCATAAGAATATTAAAAGTGGAAATAGGACCTTAACCAATGCCATAGTCACCCTATAAGTAGCCAAGCGCAGTTTTCGCCTGCACGTGGAACAAACTTGTTAATGAAGGAATGAAAAGCAATTTGATAACCAACTGGTTTGTAAATCTTTTTATTAAAAGAGTTGTTCCCCACAGTAGTAAAGCTTTGGCACTTACAGTATAAAAAATAACCAATGATCATAATTATACCAAATTCTTCTGTCAACAGTGTACTAAATGTATTTTAATATATTTTCCCATAGAAAAACACAGAGGCAGGTGGAGTGGGTGGGAGGGAGAAAAGAGATCAACACTGATAAATAACAGTACGAGATACAAACATACCGCTTGGGAAAGAAACTAGGATCATTTAGAAAGATTAGAGCTGTGCATATTTTAAATATCACAGTGATAGGGTATGCAGTTCCTACAGATAGGTGCACAGTTAGGTGAACACACAATTTGGGGATTTTCATTCACTGTCCTCTGTTTTAGGGGAACCTCCTTCCTCGAAACCTTTCATGGATTCTCTGGGCAATTTCTGAGTTAGTAAGAGTTGTCTTGGTGAGAATACTGAATGGTACTGAAACACTTAAGAGAGGAACAAAAAAAAAAATCCCCAGACAACATAACACTATTTGTTGTGGAAAGA
Organism: Bradypodion ventrale; assembly: GCA_035047345.1. Lineage (NCBI taxonomy): Eukaryota > Metazoa > Chordata > Lepidosauria > Squamata > Chamaeleonidae > Bradypodion > Bradypodion ventrale. The sequence continues at coordinate 239,356,851 of JAWDJE010000001.1, forward strand.
ACTCTTGAGACTCTTTATTCTCCAAAGATAGCTGCCCTTGGAGAAGCTGTGGATTGAGCAAAAGCTGAGAAAGGGACCTAGCCACTCTGCAAAAAGAGAGAAATCTTTTTCTAGCATTGTTTTAGAGTGGACATTCTTTGGTAAGCAGACTCTTCTTGGCTGTTCTTCGGTCTCGGTGGGCTTTAATCTCCTCGTCGGACTTGCGTGTCTGGTTGTAGATGTAAAGGGTAGAAGCACTCAATTGGACAATGGACATTCTGTTGGAATGGACACAGAGGACAAAAATCAGTGCATTCTGTTATAAGACAACAGGTACTTTGTTCAGACAGGTCACATAAAATGCTCATCCACCCACAGTTCATCCTGTAGGCTTTAAATCTGTGGTTCCCAATGTGGGGCACATGCACCACAAGGGGGCAATTACATTTTTAAGAGGGGATTTGAGAATGAGTGAATAGGTTCACGTGAATGGGGCGGCCAGGAAGGGGGGGTGGAATCAGGATTTTAGTGATGTTTAGGTGGGGCATGGCCCAAAAGAAGATTGGGAACCACTGCTCTAAACAAAAAACCTGGAGTGGAGGAATGGGGGATGACTGGGTTTGGTCAGAGATTGGACTCTGCACAGCTTCTTTAAGCAGGGTACTTGCACTTGAGTTCTAGATAAAGTGCTATAAACTGTTTTGCATGTATGTATCTCAGATCATTTCAACTGAAAAGGGATGGAAATGTTGTGATGGTTCATCTGAGGTACTGTCACTCTTTAGGCTCAGGTAATGATGCTGAATTTGAAACTGATAAGTAAACCTACTTTCCCCCTGCATACCTCCATCCACTTTTATGGCTCTTCTCACTCCTCACCCTGTCCCAATGCACCCTAAACTCTTATGATTCTATTAACAGGTAAAGAAGACCTACATTTACAGCAAAGCCTACTTATAAAGTGGCACTCCACAGAAGTCTTTGCACAAAACTATAACTGTGTCAGTATTTTTTACTCATAGGCATGGTGAAGCTCCATCCAATGGTTAAATTAGTGGCAAATCAGGGCCCTCCGAAGTATTTTTAGACTTCAACTCCCACCACAGTTACTAATGAGAAGTATCAGGAGCAGCATTGCAACATTTGGAGGGTCACACTTTGCTCAGACTGCAGTATATTTTAAAGCTAAGCAACCTTAGACTTGACCAACTTCTTGAATGGGAAAAACCAGCAAATTGAGTTCAGGTTGTAAGTGTGAACAATCGGATGGTTCATTAGTGGACACACATCGCTTCTTTAGAAGGAAAGCAGAAAACCATTGATAAAAACTGAGTACCCTGTAAGAGACACATCCTGTCAGGGAGATGAGGATTGATACTTACATTATTTGTTGTCTGTGGCTGTCTCAGTGTGTGCTGGGGGTAGGTTTGTCCAGGGGCACCTTCAGGTGAGCTTGCAGCACCTGGTCTACGGCAGTTATCACAACGCCAACCCTTTTTAGAAAAAAGGGGGGTATGCATAGTAAATGTTACATGGTATCTACCACACAGGAGGTGTTAAGGATGTGTTCCTCTTGAACACATTTGTCCTTGTTGTGATAGGGATTGAAATCAGCTTTTTAAAATAACATATAACAGTATGGGCCTGCCACTACTTAAGAGAGAACAGTTAAAAGGAGAGATGGATATTGCTTCACAGCTGTTGCTACATAGTTGGATTCTTTCGTCCCCTCAAGATTCCTTTTAGTTCTGGTTTGGATTGCAGACAAAGTCAGGTTTTTGCCTGACTAAAGCCAGTAGGAATTTTAAAAAATGGTCTAACTGCATGGGATCACAATCTGAGTAGACAGAAATGCTGATTGCATCCTGGTGTTAAGCTCCTTTAAATTGTTTTCAGTGTGTAGACTTGACAGAGATGTACAGTCAGATACATCCATCGCTTGCACTCATTTAGCAGATACTGAATCCGTCCAAGTGAAAGACACCTTAAGGCACATTAATTCAAGCTGGCAGAACCAAAGCAGGTTTTAGTAGACCTCACACTGTGCTCTGATAACCCGTTTCTCCAAATGGAGACCAAGGTGATGGTAAAGTCTCCCTTGCTCGAAAGCCAGTCATATCTGACTCTAGGGTTCAGTGCTCATCTTTGTTTCAAAGCCAAAGAGCCAGCGCTGTCTGCTTTTGCAGATGTTTCTGTGAACATGTGGCAAGCATGACTAGAACACTGTTTACCTTCCCACCAAAATGGTCCCTATTTATCTACTTGCAATTTCTTGCTTTTGAACTGCTAGGTTGGCCAGAGCTGGGACAAAGACAGGAGCTCATTCCGTCCTGCAGTACTCGGGAATCGAATTGCTGACCTCTTGCCTTCCAGTCAGTGTCTTAGCTACTTGAGCCACTGCAGTCCCAAGGCCCAAATGGCACAGATTTTTATCTTGCCTAATTTCCCTTTTAACCATTTCATTTGTTTTTTTTTCTGATGCCATTACATAACTTATAAGATGTAATGTGCTATGAATATTAAAACTACTGAGATCAAAAGACTGCTGCCTTCTTCAATGTTTAGGTCAGACTTGAAACTGCCAAAATGAAGCGACCTTTCAGTGAATTCATTCTGAAGTTCCTTTCACCTGACCTAGTGTGAGAAAGATTAGCCTGGACAACAAGATGGCCATTGCTTGGAGCACACCTGATTGTGGTTCAAAAAGACCACAAACTTAGAGGAGGCTCTTCTGCCTAAAAGCATCTGACAAGACTCTGAATCTAACTATGCTCTTCCCTCCTCCCCTCACTCTTTCAAAATGTATCAACCCATAATCTCTGTAGCTCTGTGGTTTAGGTATCCGCCTACAGAGCCAGAGGTTGGGAGTTCGATTTCCCATTCTGCCTCCTTGATGCATAAGGCCCTTTCCAGCAATGCAGTCCTAAAATGATGATTCATAGGTCTCAGACCAACATGCTCAAGTGGGATCTGCTAGCGGACAACACCACATGGTGAATGTGGAGAGACACATAGTCCGGTTCATTTACTGGTCTGCCGATTGCTGCCAGAGACATGCTCCGATGAGGACTTGGGTTTGGACAATGACAAAGTGAAGAAAGTGGCTTCCTTTTGGCAGTCCAGGGTTTGATCAGAACACGAAAGAAGAAGAATAGGTCTCAACATAGATAAGGGAATGCCTACCTGCTGCCCTCCATAGCAAGTACAGGAGCAGATAGCCCCGAGGTATTCTTTCTGCCACTGCTCTCCTACTGTATATGTTTTGCCCTCATCATAGCAAGTAGCTTCATCTGCCAAAAAACAAAAAGGAAGGGCAGAACAAACAAAAGTTTTGTTAATAGCAATAGCAATTATACTTATATACTGCCCCATAGCACTTAATGCACTCTCTGAGTGGTTCTCAAGTTATTCAGCCACAACCAGCACAACAAATTATCCAGAATGCTCTTGTATTCCAACACTTTCCAGATCCATGGTTTACTGAAACATTAAGAGAATGGCACTTAAAATAGGGCAAAGGATCCATCCTGGTGGCAGCAACAGATTTTTCTGCCTTTGCATGTTACCAAACATGGGATTCCCAACCCAGACTGTCTCCATCCTGTTCAGCAATTAAAACTCTCTTGAAGTAAGTTCTCTTGAGTGCTTTTAGTATGGGAAGTTGGAATCTGATTCTTGTTCTGTAGGACAAGAATCAGATTCCAGCTTCCCATAGTAAAGGCACTCAATTGGACTATTTTGAAGTTAGATAATTTACATGTCCACTTTTCACAGAAAGGGCATAAGCAAATAAAGAGCCTTTTACTGAACAGTGCAAGGATACAGGAAATATTGCTCCTATAAATCCAGAAAATACATACGGGCTTCACACTTGAATTCTCCTTTTCCATTTCCAAGGCAGGTGCAGCTCATCATTTGTCCATTCTCTCCCTGCCTGTCCCACTTCTCACCAATCTTATAGTTCACACCGCTGTCATGGCACCATTCTGAACAAAACAAAGGGAGAGGCAGTCGGATCAATAGGAGGGAGATGAATCATCTGGCACTGCAGCAACTCATTGCTTGGCATTTTCTGTTGATTACTGGTTGTCTTATGGGGGCTTGGATCACATAGAGAAGTCCGCGATTTTTATTTTATTGCAAATGGTGCTGTTATGCAGGGCAATATTTTAACCATGACAAAACAAGAGCTCCTCTCCAGAAACCTCTGCAGCCAAGTGAAAACTAGAAAGTGGACATTCTTAGGAAGAAGTTATTGTTCTTAATTTCTCATTCTTAGAATAGATTCTCTGCCTAGGTAAAAGGAAGTATAGTGTAATGGTGTTGAATTTAACCCACACCCATTTGCTGTTGGTCTCCACAGTTTCTTTTCAACTCTGACACTGGGAAATCAGATCTCCCAGGAAAAGCCATAAACCCTTGTTCCCTTCAACATCTGATTAAACCCAAGATCGTAACCACAAATTTAGAGGTCAGAGTGAATTTAGGGTCACCATTGCTTGAAAGCCAGTCATATCCGACTCTAGGATTGTTAATATTATTTTAGTGAGGTCTCGCAGACTGCATACTATTGTGATATTTGAAGAATGAAATGCAGGCTATAAATAGTTCCATTTTGAGCAGGCATATATTTATATAATTTAATAATTTATCAAATTAATTTTAAACAACTATGCTTTAATTATGGCCCTGTCAATCGGAACACCTCAGGATAATGTTAACACATTGTTTACGGCTATATGCAAGCTTTTGTAGTGCATACAAAATCTTGCTCTTGTCCATCTGCAAAATGACGAGACGTAGGGATAAACCAGGATTCAGTTTCCTTTTAGCAGTTTCCTAGTATTATTATCAAAGTACAGATCACAGCTAAAAAACAACACTGGCTTTTCTCAATAGTAAAAAAAACAAAAACCAACCTCCCCCTCCCAGTCATAAACCTTGTAGTTTTCATGGGTTGTTAAATCACACTTTAAACCAGAGGTGCCTAAACTGCAGCCTGTGGGTCAGATGAATGGGTGTTGGGGGCTGGATCTGGCCCATAGGCTGTAGTTTGGGCACCCCTGGTTTAAGCAGAGAAAATGGCAGCCTAAAAATCTATCTCATCCTGTTGCAAAACAGATTGCAAGGCACATTTTACTTCCAATTCCAGTGGGAGGAACCACGTGACCGGCCCACTGAACCACGTGACCAGTTCATGGCCTGAAAAGTTTGGGCACCCCCGATTTAAACCATTCTTAATGGTTTAAAGTGATCAAAAAGCCTAGGGATGTGCTAAAATGAAGACAATTTCTGGTTTATTCCTTGTCCCAGTCACAAAGAACAAAAAGCAGAGGGCAGGAGATAAGCATTTTACAAAGACTCCCTTTTAGTCATGTGTGCATAAATAAATTGTGAAAACAGGGTGAAAATACTGAAAATTATTAGGTAAAACTTTGAAAACATGATATCACGAACCAGCTGCTAATATACAAAATCTTGAATGGAATGAAACTGTATTTTAAACAAAACAGGCAGATAACACTGTTACTTTTGGTCAGGGATTCTCAACCTGTGGTCTGTGGGCTGGATGTGGCCTGCAGTACAATTTCATGTGCCCCCCCACCCCTTGCCGCCTCCACCACACCAGGAAGTGCCATGTGGTATAGGAAGGGCAAAATGGCTGTCCAGCCCCGAAGCTGTCTGAGGGAGCGTGACCCGACCCCCAACTTAAAAAGGTTGAGAACTCCTGCTTTAGGTGCTTTGGTTTGTTTGGCCCATGCTTGGCACAGAGAGAACAGTTCACAACATCTTGTGAGAGACCAGCATGCCTGAACTTTGAAAAGATATAGCCAAAGGAATGCAAGAAGCTACTCACTTGATGAGTCACATCTAAAATGTCCGCTGCCAAGACCTAAACACTGGCACCAGAGTTTAAATCCAGTGTCAGACATCCTTTCCCACTCTTCTCCAACAGAGTAGAATGACCCGGTAAAAGTATCATAGCAGGAATCATCTGTGGGTTGGTTTAACCGATCAGAAACTAGAAAGCAAATGAATAGTAAAGTTACACAACCACATGCAGGATCTCACAAAGACTGTTTTCTTGCCCACAAAGGCTTCCAGGCATAAGAAAGCCTCCTTGCACTTTCTGGAATGACAAATATCTGCAAGCCAGGAAGTCTCCACTTAAAGCAGACTCTTTCTCCCACCCTGATCTTCTCAGTGCCCCAATGCCTTCACCTCAGCCAAGTGGGCACAGATCAGTGCTCCCCCTTCAATTCATCTATAAACATCCCTACATGGTTGGGGTGTGAAAAAGATTATAGGGAATAACCGAGTTCATACAGACACTTGCTACATCTCAGAAGAAAACAGCCTACAAGAGAGAAGTAGTTGCCACAGTTATCTTTCCTGAGCTGCAGGCAGGCACTGGAGGGTCTCCCAAATTCAATCTGGCCTCTCTAAGCAGGGCTGGGTAAAGCTCGGGAGAGCTGCTGCTCTGACACATGTTCTTTCCCACTGGTGTGGGTTCACGGTACTAACAGGCCAAAAATACCTGCAGGGCCACATTTGCCCACCCTTGGTGGAGGAATTACTGAGCTAGAAGGCATTTCCCTAAGTTCTTTGGCTGCAATTTTCTCAAGGGATCCTGGGGTTTTAACTACACACTCTATGAAAGCCAACAGGGAATCTTCCTTCCTATGAAAGCCAACAGGGAATCTTCCTTCCAGATCCACTTGCCTACTCCACTGTTCTCTCCTGCTGGAAGAACCGTGCATGAGATGGCTGCCCTATGTACAATTCGTGTCTCCATCTTTCGCAATATTGGCAAGTATATTACAGATGAAGGGGATAGAAATAGGAAATATTGATGCTGGACAATACACTATTGAAGAGGAAGAACTAGAGAACTAGTAAAGGTGCAAAGACAGGATTCACTTTCAGGGGGTTTTGTGTATAAGGATTTATTATGTTTAAATATAAAACCATGCCAAACAGGGCACCATTTCCAAAGGCACCAATTTCAAAGCTGTGTCAAAGCGGGAAAAGACTGAACTCTGTATGTCCTCCGGAAGTCCGCCTAAATGTATCTTGTTTTGTAACTGTCTGAACACTGTATATATATTGGCCACCCCTGTACATACTCCCCAGTCCGGAACCTAAGCTGTATAAAGATCACTGAGTTTAACCCGATCCTGCTGGTTAGAATACTTCTTTGTCTGGACTCAACGTTGGCGATGAAGGTGGGATATGGCCCCCGCTGCTGCTTCGTTTGGGTCCTTTGACCTCTCCAAACCAGAGTCGTAGCCCATGTATGAGATCCAGTTTGAGAACTTCATCATCGCAAAGGGGATTGAAGAAGACAAGCCGAAGGCAATTTTCCTGGCCCATTGTGGGTTGCTTACAATGGATCTCATTGTGCACCTTGTCCTGCCAAGATCTCTGAAAGACACCCCCCTGAGAGACATTTTGGCCATCCTGCGAAATCACTGCAAGCCAAAGATTTCTATATTTCCTGCAAGAGTGGCCTTGTACAGGCGAGATCGAAAGATTGGTGAATCGGTCACTGACTATGTCGCCGCTCTTTGCCAAGCCACAGTGCCATGCCAGTGGCAAAATCTAGATGAGGCCCTCCATGAATGGCTTCTTGTTGGCCTCAGAGATGAGGCAACTCAGTGTCACCTGATGAAGAGGGTCATACTGACATTCAACCAGGTCTTCAAGGAGGCCCAAGCAGCCGAGGTTGCCAACGCCAGGGTATAGTTCTTCCAAGCCCAGCCTGCTACATTGGTCCAGAAGGAAGCAACCGACCACAAGCAGCGTTGCAACAGCCGCTCATCATCTTCTTCAGACGAGTCGGAAGAAGGGGATGACATTCGTAAGGTCCACCTTAGACACTCCAAAACTTCTAAGAGCACCATTGCTCCATGTCAGGGCTGCAAGAGGAGACACCTCTGTGCCCAGTGTTCATTCAATTCTGCAGAGTGCCACAAATGTGGGAGAAAGGGGCATATCGCCAAGGTGTGCCACCAGCGCCCCAAGAGTTGTCCAGGGGACAGAGGTCGTTGCTGGACAGAGCACCCGATTTCCAAGGTCTATGCAAGGCAAAGTGCTTCATCCAGTGTCCACGCGGTGTCCAAAAGGTTCTTCATTGACGTCCGCCTGCAGGGCTGCCCATTTCGGCTGGAGGTTGACTCGGGTACGTCCTACTCGATCATCTCCCAAAAAGAGTTCCTTCGTCTTCTGCCTGCAGCCTGCCTGAAGCTGTGGGCTCTCCAGGTCAACTTGAGCAATGTACAGGGTCATCACATCCCTGTGCCTGGGATCGGCACATTTGAAGTGCACTTCAAAGCCGTCGCGTCTAAACTCCCACTTGTTGTGGTCAAGGCGGGTAAGAACAACCTTTTGGGTACACAATAGTTTGGGCCCCTGGATATTGCAATTTCAGGGATTCATGGAGTACAGGCTGACCCCATTCACGCCGCTTGTGAACGCTACCCAGATGTTTTTCATGCGGGACTGGGTACGTTCAAAGGGCCCCCTGTGAATTTCAAGCTGGATCCGATTGTCCAGGCCATTCGGATGAAGACTCGACGGGTGCCTTTTGCACTCAAAGACCGCATTGATGTGGAACTTGACAAACTGGTTGCCCAGGGTGGACAATAGGAGACCCCTATTGTCACCACACTCAATGCCAATGGGGACATCCGCATCTGTGCAGACTATAAATGCACAATCAATAAAGCTATAGCACTAATACTTATCCTGTTCCAGTGGTCAGCCACTTACTGGCCACCCTCCATGGGGGAAAGTGTTTTGCCAAATTGGATTTGGCTCAGGCATACCAACAGTTGCCGGTTACCCCCGAGTCTGCATTGTGTCAAACTATCAGCACCCATAGGGGTGCATTTCGTGTAAAGCATCTGCAATTCAGTGCCAACGCCGCGCCTGGCATCTTCCAGGCTCTGGTTGAAAGGTTGCTTAAGGGTCTACTGGGGGTACTGCCTTATTTTGATGTTGTATTGATTGCTGGGGAGGATAAGGTGGACCTAGTGTCCAAATTATGTAAAGTGTTGGAGTGATTTCAAAATGCTGGGTTACTCCTAAAAAGGAGCGGGAGGTAGAGTTTGGGGGGTTCAAAATCACCCCTGAAGGTGTTAAGCCCTTTGACGCCAAGGTAAAGGCTGTGTGGGACGCTCCTCGCCTGACTTCCAAAACAGAACTTCAAGCCTTTTTAGGGCTTTTGAATTTCTATCACTCATTTCTTCCTCACAAGGCCACCGTAGCCGAGCCACTGCACCAGTTACTAAAGAAACAAACTGTGTGGAGATGGGGTCCTTTTCAGGACAAAGCATTTTGCAAGGTCAAGAAGCTCCTAACTTCGGATGCTGTCGTCACTCATTACAATCTCCAAAAGCCCATCATCCTGGTATGTGATGCCTCCTTTGTGGGGGTGGGAGCCATTCTTTGTCACGACCTGGGGGAAGGGAAAGAGGCACCTATTGCCTATTATTCCAGGTCCTTGTCTGCAGCTGAGAAAAATTATGCTCAGATTGACAGAGAGGCACTGGCAATAATTGCTGAAACCAAGAAATTCCACGATTGCATCTACGGAAGGGCTTTCACGATCGTCACAGATCACAAGCCATTGCTTGGCATTTTCATGCCACACAAACCTACACCCCAAATCCTGTCACAACACATGCTGCGCTGGGCCATGTTCCTACAGGCATACCAGTTCGACCTACAACATTGCCCAGCTGCCAGCATCAGCAACGCAGATGCACTGTCCAGATCCCCAGTCGCGATCGTGGGCAAAATTGAAATGGACCATTAGGTCCTCATGTTAGAGGTGTTAGACTCCCCACCAGTGTCCACTGTGGACATCGCGGCTGAGACAAGGAAGGATCCCCTCCTGCCAAAGGTCTCCATGTGGGTTCAGAAAGGGTGGCCGTCACCACCAGTCTCTGAAGAGTTCAAGGTTTTTCACAGCAAATGTAACGAGGTGTCAATTGAATGAGGTTGTTTGGTTTGGGGGTTCAGAGTGGTCGTTCCGTCAAGTCTAAGGAACAAGGTGCTTCGTACACTACACGTTAGCCACCAGAGAATTGTCTGGTCAAAGGCGCTAGCACGTAGCTATTTCTGGTGGCCCAGATTAGACCTAGACATTGAGGCATGGGTCAGGAGATGTAAGGAATGTCAACCCTCCAGGCCGGAGAAAACACATCTTTCCAGTAGAGAGTGGGACACTGCCAAAGGTCCCTGGTCGATGGTCCTTTCAGGGGAGCCACATTTTTGCTTGTCGTAGATTAATACTCCAAGTGATTGGAAGTCATTCCCATATCCGGGACTTCCTCTGCAGTCACAATCCACAACTTAAAGAGAGTGTTTTGTACTTTTGAGTTGCCCGACATTGTTGTGTCGACCTTCATGTCGGCAGAGTTTCAAGATTTTCTTTGCTGAAATGGTATCCGGCATATTATCGTCGCCCCTTTTCACCCCGTGACTAATGGACAGATTGAGAGACAGGTCTGAACTGTCAAAGACACTCTAAAGCGCATGGGGGCTGGAGACTTAGAATTGCAACTAAATGCCAGTTCTTACTGTCTTACAGGATCACCCCCCTGGCATCAGGTTTTTCGCCAGCTGACCTCTTAATGAAGAGGAAACTGTCCACGGTCTTGGACCGCCTGGATCCCCATCATCTAGACATGGGCTGCAATATTGACATTGCAAATGCAAAGGGTTTTGCAGTGGGCCAACCGGTCCATTGCCAGAATTACACACCAGGATCTCCATGGTTGGGGGGGGGGGGAGAATCTGAGAGCAAACAGGTCCAGTATCATACAGGGTACAAATGGACAATGGCACTGTGTGGAGGAGGCACACTGACCAAATTCGGCCATGGGTGTCTGGCCAAAATGCTGAACCAGAGAGAGAGCCACAGGGGGAAGCCACTTCTACCAATGATCAGGATTTCAAGTTGGAGCTCTTTAGTGAGCCCCTGCCCTCAACACCCATTCCCCCTTCTCCTGGGTCCCCACTTGAGTTGCCTGATGCCAATGTAGCTACTGAGGCTACCTCCAGCGAATGACCCACTCCCAAACCGGTAAGAGTTCAAACAGAGTGGGCGCCCAAAACGGACTTGTGGCCTGTCCAAAAGTTTGGGGGATTATGTTCCTCGCTGGGGGGGGGGGGGGAGGAATGTTGTGTATAAAGATTTATTATGTTTAAATGTAAAACCACACCAAACCGGGAACCCAGAAGCGCACCATTTCCAAAGGCGCCAATTTCAAAGCTGTGTCAAAGCGTGAAAAGACTGAACTCTGTATGTCCTCTGGAAGCCCACCTAAATGTAACGGTCCGAACACTGTATATATATTGGCCACCCCTGTACATACTCCCCAGTCCGAAACCTGAGCTGAATAAAGATCACTGAGTTTAACCCAATACTGCTGGTTAGAATACTTCTTTGTCCGGATTCAACAGGGGGTGATTTGGAATCCATCACTTTTCCTCAGTCTGACCTACCTCACAAACTGCTAGGATAAACAGAATGGCAAACACCTATGCATGCTTATAAGAACATAGGAACAGCCTTTGCTGGAACAAGCCACAGCCCATCCAGTCCAGCACTCTGTCTCACACAGTGGCTCACTATTTGCTTCAGGGTATTCCCAAGCAGATGCCTTATGTTGCATGTGATCCAGGTATATAATTCCCAGGGCCATGAAAGAATGGCTGGATTGAAATTCAATCATCAAACCAATAAACCTTTGGTGGGGAGCAGGAGGAGCAGATAACTTTGAATTACAGCTCCTCTAATCCCCTACTTAGCATATCTACCAGCCACACTCATGAAGGAATTCTAGGAACTGTAGTCTAGACAGTAATTTCTCCAACCTCTGTCACTGTAAAATGTTTCCTGGTTATCTTAAATGTTTCATTTACACTTTCCCCAACAAATGTCCATTTCCACTCACCAGTGTTACCCACTGTGACCACCTCTTCAAGGATCTTATGCCTACGGTGATTTTTAACAGCTTCTACTATGATATTGTACGTGGCACCTCTTGTAAGGCCGGTGAGAGTAGCACCAGAATAGGTGCCTGGGACTTTGATCTGTAGTGCAAGAAAAAAAGTGAAACACTCAAACAATGTCTTTTCCTTTTTGTAAAGAGCAGAAGCCTAGCTTTATAGCCAATAGATTATCTGCACTATTGGGTGTTTGTTTTGTGTGAATGTTTTCTGCTTCTGTTTTTGCAAATGAATCGCTGTTATGGTTGATAAATGGGAGGTCCTTGATCCAATACATGCAAGGTCTCCTCCTCCTCCCCATACATACACTTGCTAGGATTTGGCCAGGTGACGGATCTGTAGCACTTGACAAGAACAAGTGGGCAGATGAAAGGTGTCGGATTGCTGCTGGACCCAGTTTCTGGAGTCATTTAGAGGTGAGGTGCTGTGACCCTTTCAGCTCAGAGAACAGCTAGCAGGGAATGTTGATCCAAAGCGATCATTTCCCCATTAAACCACTAGATTTAGCCACCCACCTCATCCCACCCTTGCCATTTATCTTCATTTCTATCTTCAACCATTAGCTCTCAGAAGATAGGGGCCTCTTCGGTTTCTCTACAGAACTGAGAGGCAGCAGTAATACTAGGGATACCACAGTAACAACTGGGGTAATGCAGCATCCAACTTCTCCGAGTACTTTCACAAATAAACAAAAAACAAACACAAAACCAACCATTTACCTCTGTAGTTTCCTCTTCCGTGCCAGCAGGATGACAGGAGATTATGTATTCGGAGCTCTCTGAATAGGGTGTCCATGCAATGGTTGTCTCCGACAGGGCCTCCTGGGGCCTTGTGTGATTATTCCTGGGCAGGAGGGTGTGAGGATAAGAAGGCCGGTCCACCTCTGGAAGCCGTACGACATAATGGTTCACTGTTCCAGGCTCTTCACGTGCATTCGGTCTGCGCCCTACTGGAGTCGCTGCAGTGGTAGGAGTACGAGAGCCAAAGACCTCCACCACAACTTGGCCTGGGTTGGTGATTACAGGCTGCTGACCTGATGTGCCTGGAAGTTTGATACCATTTCCATTGTCATAGGGGCCATTGGGCAGGTAAGGAGTGTTTACCACCGAGGGCACATCCAGGTTCTCTGTCCCACCTTGGCCAGGATGTGGAAGCGTAACCAGCTGAGGAAGCTCGTCTAGCAAAAGAGAGGTTAGAAGCCGTGAAGCCAGACACTCAAGCCCAAGTGCGTGCTGCATTCATTACGGAGTAAACTAGGCAGCTGCACCATAAAGCACTGCTTAATTCGCGCAATTAAATGTTAGCATTGTCCTCAAGAGGGCTACATGCTTCTGGCAAGCCTTATTGCAATGACTCTACAGGGGCTACTTAGAGCACTTGAAGGGGAAGGCAGCAGAAGCAGCAGCTGCAGCGTCTCCAAGACCCTTTCAATATCTCTTATAAAATAAAGGAACACGAACACAGTGCAATAAATGTTCGTCGTCTTTACATTTAAAGAGAAAAACATAAATACTGGTTTAGATACTCTTTCTATGAAGCATTTCAGATAGAGTGGCAAAGTACTAAATAGCACTTTACTCTTGGGCCTACTTGCACAGCCAGTTTCCCTGTGGTGGTAAGCCTACACCTCCCATCTACCATGTTTACCAGGTGTTCACACGATCCAAGCATGGTCTCAGAGTTTGGTTCAGAGTTCATATGTACCAGGGAGGTTATCTACAAGCCTAATGTAGGTAATTCATAAGGCAGCTCTTGTCCGCTCCAACAACCCAACCTGGAGTGATTCGCTCAAGGAATGCTCATGTCCCAGTCTGGAAGGGCCAATGGCACGAGAGGGGGAATTCCCACTGTTGCTAATCAGCTGCTTGTCACAGAAGGCAACAAACAGGGAACATGCGGTGCTTGTCCTGTGTTCCTGGAGATTTGCCTACCGTATGCATGTGCCTTTGAGAAGGATGCAAAGCAGGCAATGTTGGCTGTCCATGAGAAATAATCCCCATTAAGGTAACGCATGGTCTGAACAAAAGGGCTGTATCCCCTGAAATATCTGAAGTAAACCTCTCCTTCACTGAAACCTCTCCTTCATCAGCTACTTATGATGGCCCTGTTATCACTGGTTATGCAGAGAGTTAGAATGGGTTTTCTGCTCTCTGCCCCAATTAGTTATGTGTCACAAACAACCAAAGGGAAAGGGAAGGGGAAGGACATAAAAATACAAGCTTAGGTCTAGCCATCTTTGTCTCCAGAGCAAGGGAGGTGCCTTGACTAGGTTGGAAGTGGTAAGTGGGTCACCACCTCTATCCTGAATTCTCTGCCTTTGAAAGAGCAAAGACGTTATTCACACTTGCACATGACATGCACTTGGGTTGCACTGAACATTTAGAAAGAAGGAGAGCTGGAGTGTAGAGGAGTTGGCCAGACCATATGGTCTGTCACATGTGTAGTAGACCATATGGTCATGTGTCTTCTCTTTGCAACCACTGCCCGGGTGCTCCACGTGATTTGCTTCAATGAAAAATAACTTATGTGCCTGCAAGAGCCCGGCCACTGCATGAGGGCTGCTCTTTAACTTTGTGACACCTGATATAGGAGAAATTGGGTTGCAAGGCTTACAGAGAGACTGAGACACAGAGTTGGCTGGTACACTATTCTTAGTCAGAGGAGTTGTCTTTATCAAAGCTGGCTAGTTGGGTCTTCTGTGTATATGTGTGTGTGCTGAATGAAAGAGCAAGGGAGAGAGAACTCGGGACAAGAATCTGGAGTTTTCCATGACTCTTTGCAACTTTCTTACTACACACTTTTCTATGGATGTTGTCTTTGTAAGGGGCTTAAATTCAGGGAAGTGATAGTGTGTTCTAGCACTAATCTCATTTATGTATGAAATTTTTAAAAATAAAAAATGGAGTACCATCAAGGTGAAGAAATAATGTGGGGGTAAGTTCACCTTATCCTGAACTCCACAATCGAACTGCCTACACACCTACAAACATAAAGCCCATTTTTACAAGAACAATTAAATGGGTAATATTTTTTATTCAAATCACTCAGACTCTAAAAAGCAGAAGTGACATCCCCAACCTCCTCAGCAAAGAAAATAACCCACATTGGGAGCAAAAAAGGGATGGGTGGATTTGATTTGGCCTTTGAGTCATGTGAGTACAAAAATGAATCACATGCACATGTTTTATAAGCAGAACAAATCTCATGGGATTCAATTATGTAGTTGGGCTCTTATTTAAACAAAAACCAAACATATTCATCATAAAGTACAGGGGTAGGCAACCTTACGGCCCGTGGGCCAGATCTGGCCCACAGCACCAAATAATCTGGCCACCACCCTTGCTCTAGCTGCAGAATCTGCCACTGCCGTCGCCACTAGATTTGGCCATGGACTCATTTACGGCTGTTGCAAACACATTTATGGCTCTCGCAAATGCATTTACGACAGTCATAAATGGTGGGGAGACCACCATCTGGCCCCCTCAACTGTCTGAGGGAGCATGACCCAGCCCCCAACTGAAAAAGGTTGGCAAGCCCTGATAAAGAATGACAGACGCTTCTAGCTGAGCCAACATATACAGTTAACAGAAACAAAGGAAATATTAAGTAGTGCCATCATGTTAATTGTTAAATGCTGTTAATTAACAGCATTAGTACAAATCAAAATAGAAGAACATTTAGCATCACTTAAATACTTAAGACTGACAGTGCAATCCTACATGTCAGCTCAGAAGCATTCAGTTCAATGCGGCTTATTTCTAGGAAGATGGATAAAGGATGTCACATCCTGAGAAAGTGTTACCTGTTCTTTTCCTTCCAATCAATGGTTCACTCTTCTGATTGTTCTTCACGGCAATTATATAGATGATGTATTCTGTCCCTGGTTCCAGACCTGGCAGAAGATTGGAAGAACCCCCATTTGTGATAAGCACTAGACCATTCAAGATCAGCACAGCCATTTGTTCTACATTTCCCCTACCAAGGATTCCACTCCCCAGCTAAGAGCTTGGCTATCAGTTCCCAGAAATCCCATATCCTGCAAGGCCTGAAAATTTTCAGCGTGCTAGATTCATTCCATCTCCTAGCAGTAGCACCTTTACTTTCTCTTTCATTAGTAAAGGGTTACTATAGTATCACTGGGCTGTTATTCAGATAATTCTCCAGAAAACATCGGAGCAACCACAGATAAAAGGGAGACATTTCCAAAGTTCATATGGCTGCAAGATTCTGCTGATGCTTGGCAAAGAGAATGAATAGAGGGTCTGCAGTTTTAGTGGAAGATGCTTTGCATCCAAAATCACCCAGGTTATATCCTTGGCATCTCCAGGTATGGTTTGGAATGCCTCCTGTTGGAAAAGCTGGAGACTCCATGCCAGTCAGGATGCTGTAGATAATACTGAGCTTTAGGTTAACTTGTTATAATGCAGCTTTACATGCTTGTACTTTGAAATTTGGAAAACACCATGTTTAGGCCCTACAGTTCCTAGGATCGTTGAACATGTGTATCGTAAGAAACCCACCTGTCACTGTATTACTGCACAATGGCACTTTGACGCACCCATTCATTTCAGAACATTTATTCAAAAGCATAAGGAAAAGGCCTTTCTGCAAGTCCATCTAGTCACATTTCCTTTCCCCAACTCTCCTCTGAAAACAAGAGCTTAGGAAAAAGCTATGAGTGCTACCACTCCCAGAATCCCCCAGCCAATAAGGACAGTGACAACGCTTCTGGGAACTGTAGTCCAAAAAGAGAGAGCAAAATTTCCAAGTTCAGCAGAACAGGTCAGCCTTTCCCTATTTGACAAAAATATTCTACCTCCAAACTCAGAGGTTTCATTTTAAGTCTCCTCTCTAAAGGCTGCTGAAAGAACTGCATACAACCTGTGCTTATAATATAGCTTAGAGTTTAAGCTATACTCACCTCCCGTTCTATTACTGTACTCCAAAGCATACCAGCTTTTTGCCCCAGGTACCTACCTGTGATTGTGGCCTCAGTAGTGTCAGGACGTGGACGAGGAAACAGCTCCCTAGTTGGACCCCCAACTCGCTCATATTTGATGATGTAGCCTGTGATCTTGGCACGGGGTGGTTGCCAAGTGAGCAACAGGGAGTTGCTTGTGGTTGTCAGGAAGTGGAGGTTGGAAGGGGCATCAATGGCTAAGGGCCAAAGCAAAACAACATGAATTTCATTCCAAATATCACCTGATCTCTAAAAGGAGACATAACACAGTTTCCATATTATTTCAGTCATTGTCAGCCAACATTTTGCTTTGTCATCTCCCCAAAAGGGGAGGAGCCATGGCTGTAACACACCACAAATGATCGAAACAGCCATTTCATTGAATATGGTTGTTTTACAAAGTGCCATTACCAGTGGAAGCATCAATCACTACTGGAGAACTGCGAGCGTTGTCATTCAGGGTGTAGATGTAAATCTTGTAGTCTGTGCCAGGTTGCAAGCCTGTAATTCAACATGAAATATTGACACACATTAGCCTTGCTCAGAAAAAGCTCTGTTCCAAGAAACACGGCATCCCTAGAAACGAATAAAAACAAGTTAGCTAGAACTTCAAGGAAATCATCTCACAAGATCCTAAGGCAGAGGAATCACAGAAAATAGTGGGAGGAACAGGTGTACTATATTGCCTCCAAGTGGCAATGCTGAAGAAATGTTGTTACATAAGACAATTCATACCCACAATATACCAGGGTCACATCAAAAAACAAAGATGAGAGGAAATAGTGAAAGGCTCTTTCTAGTCTACAGCTGTCACCACCAGCATTAAACCACAGGTGGTCCTAGCTGAGGAATTCAATGACCCTCTCGCTGTAATAGCAACTTTTCCCAACTCTGGGAAGAAGGGAATGAGAGAAAAGAAGAGCACAGAAGGCACTGCAGTTAAAGAAAACAGTCAGGCTTCCACCCAGTGAGAAATGTTGATGAACTGCAGGAAGAATGGAAGAAGGTAGGCAGAGAAGCTTTGAAAGAGAGAGTTAAGGAAGCTCAAGAGGCATAAGAGTGGCCCTTGATGGGTCTCCTAATTTCATACACAGCACAGAAAGGAACATTCCATCACACTTGGTTGCTTCCTTAGTTATAGGAACAGACTAGTAAAGTTACACAGATTATGGTACTCTTGAGCCCACCCCACTCAAGTCTAGACTTAGCTAACCTTTAGTCATGGAGTATGAATTGCACTGATCTTACATTTTCTAAGACAAGCCCCATTTCTTCCATTATTTATTTGTACCATCTTTCCTACTAAATTACTAACTAGCAGGGACTATGGCATCCTCTGTTCTTGCCTCTATCCCTTCTCCCCCTCCCCAAACCATTCAATCCAAACTGGAATCTTCACTGTTAGAAGAAGCAAAATAAAATCCCCCAGGAATTTCTGGGAGCTGTTTCTATTGCAGTGCAAGAGGATTGAGGATGGTTTGGTCTGGAATGGGCAACTGAGAGCCATTTGCTTTCCAAAAGATCTGCTTCTCATTTGTTATGAAGGACTCGCCCAGCAGCCTGCAGTTTGAGGGAGGGGCTGGCTGGCTGGCCACAGGTGCTGTCATCTGTATGTCCATATTTTCCATTATTCCACTGCTGGAAAATTGGCAGTCTTATCTTTCTGCTGTTAACATTTGAGAATAATTGAAGGCGCTGACATACCCGTGATGGTGTAGGTTCTAACATCAGGGCCAATGGTTCTTTGGATGGGATTCTGACCACTTGCAGGGACAGCATCAATCTGGAAGCCGGTGATTGTCTCAGTCTTGGTGCGCCAGGTGATTGTGATGGTTCTCTCTGTGACATCTGTGACCCGTGCCCTACGGGGTGGACTGACATCTGGCAAAATGAGAAGAGACAGTTCCCATTTTTATTCCACTTCTAATCTTATGCAACATTCCAGTGCTTGACTATGTGCAACATAAAGTAGCACTTTCTTCCCTTTGGTCTTTCTTGCACCTCTTGCGCTCCTTAGAAGACTCTTGGCCCTAGTATTATTTAACTTTCTCCAAATCACAAACACTTTTATACAGCTCTATTATGCCCTCCCCCCTTTTAAATAAACTAAAAAACTGCCAAAACTGTAATTGGCTCAAAGGACTTGATGTTACTTCGACATGTAGGATAGCTTACTTTCTAGGGTACTGACTACATCCTGGGCAGGCCTGCTAGTCAAAGAATCCTTCAGAGCATAGACACTGACTTCATATTTAGTTGCCACCTAGAAACAATAAAATTAAGCACAGTTAAGAACATTTATACTCTTTAGAAGACTATTAACAGTAGACATAAACATTGTTCCAAAATATCTCTCAAAGTGTCATATTTGGTATGTTAAGATAATATGGCAATGTTTCCCAGTCTTGAGTTCCTAGATGATGTTGGACTTCAATTCCCTGAAGCACTGATCAGCAAATGTACTGAATTGGGTTTCTGGGAACTGAAGTCCAAGAACAGCTGGGTTAAGTCTTTAAAATCAAGTAAGAGATGACACTGGCCACCAGGACATTTTCTTGTTTAATTCATGGCATCTAAATATTTTTTAGCCCACGCTCACTTCTAAATATGCACTTATTCTTTATTTTATTTACACTCACACATAAAAGGACTCAAGGTGAATACCAAAGCAATTGATAAGTGCTAAGAAACAGCTGGATATATTGCATATCAAAACTATTGAACAAACACAATTTAAAATGATTTAAAAGCATATTAGAGAAAGCTAAAACTGTAATATTCTTCATTAAAAACACCTTCTTTGGCAGCTACTGTAGTTCCTTGCTAAAGCTGGCATAAGGATATAGGTCTTTACCTCCTGGTAAAAAGACAACTGGGAGAGGACCCTTTTGGCATCCCATGCAAAAGAGTTTCATAGCTTAGAGCAGCCACCAGAGAAACTCTTCTCATCTCCCAAAGATTTAAATAGCCCACTCCAGACCCAAATCCTTTAGGACTTTACAGGTTAAAGCCAGCATTCTGAATTGTACTCAGAAATGGACTGACAGCCAGTGAGGCTGAGGTAATACAGGATTTTGCTTCCACAAAAACAGTCTCTCCTTAAGCTAAAACAGGCTCAGTTTCTGTCCCACAGGATTTCACGTGGCTTCAAAATAGCAATATCACATCCAGCAGAGTTCAAAAGCAAAAGGATTACCATTAGTCCTGAGACAACAGCAGATGTGCTATCTGGGGAGACATTAATTTCTTTCATGGGCCCATTCTTATCCTTGGGAGTCACTCTGATGCGGTATCCAGTAAGCTTAACATTAGGTGCAGTCCAGGTGACTGTCAGGCTTGTTGGAGAAACCTGAGGAAACCTCAGGTTCATAGGAGATGGGATGGCTGTTAAATATAAGGTTAAAAACTGAGAGCATCCATGGAAATAGTAACAAACACACACACACACACACACACACACACACACACACACACACACAACTAGGACAGAGTTTAGGAAAGTTCCTTTCTCCAGCCTGGAGGGAATTGTAAATAACTACTGGTTCTCAAAAAACCCCAAACTACAATAGCTTACTTGCCAGTACTGCTATTAATGCACAGTCTTAACATAGGCACAGTTTCACTTAGGGTAACATTTCGAATCTTCCATCTTCCATTATTTAATTTGAGATGTCTGAGAGGCACAGATTCCAAGAATCTGATTCTTTTGAAACTAGAGACTAAAGGTTGAGGAGTTGTGTGTGTGCCACTGAATTTATTCATTGTTTTACTAATACTGTACTGATAATTAGCAACAGTGAAGATTATATGAAGCAAAATATTTCTAGGCTAGGCTGACCCTGAGCTATGTTTAAAACTCAATCCAAGCTGTGTAGTAAAATGCCTGGTATTCTGAATGCTAGTCGGGTTAAAATGATATGCAAGGAAGGTCTCCAGAACTTAGAAAATCTTTTTAAATAATGTCCAAGATTTCCGCGCCTGCCCGCCACCATTATCATGACCATTCACCACAGGAATAGAGAGATTCCAGGAGTTTTATTCCCAAGAGAAGTTGGGAAGGACTATGAGCATCTATGGGATGGCAATAGAGGAAGTGGGAAAATGAAGATAGATTGTTGGCTGAAATCCTGTTCTGTTTTAGACCTACAGGAGGCAAATGACGTAACTCATTTCTTTTCACCTGTGATTAGTGAAACCCCACTAAGATTCTCAAGTGAATGCCAAGCCATGCACCATTGAAAATGGTGACTTGTTTATTGTCACCTAGAAGCTAGAGAACGTCAGCCATCTGCTTTCTGCATGCATTTAAAATGAACAGGACTTTATCTATTATTTTTCTATTGAAACAAATTCCCACAAACCCACTGATTCTGCATTGTGTGATATGAGCACAAGGAATAATGATGTCACTTGATTTCCTTGGGTCAGGGCTTCCACATGAAAGTGAAGGTGATAAAACTATTCAAATGTGGACAAAGTTCCTAAAAGGTTCCATGATTCTCATTTAATCAGATATGTTAATAAAATTAAAGGGGAGGTGGAGAAAAGAAAAAACCAAGAAGAAAGAGAGGGTGAAATGTTGTGTCACCTTAAAAAACTGCTAGGTTTGTTTTTATGGCAAGTTCTTCCTAAGAAAAAAGTGGATTTTGACTCATAAAAGTTCCCTGAAACAAATTGGTTCACTTTTAAGATGCCACAAGCATTTCCCAATTTGCTTTCCCTCTTTCTCTTTTTCCATTATTATTATTATTATTATTATTATTATTATTATTATTATTATTATTATTATTATTATTATTATTATTATTATTATTATTATTATACCCCACCTCTCCAGGGAGAATGAATCCCTACACGAGGTGGCTAACAACATAAAGTCCTCCAAGCAACAAACAGACATTTTAAAAGTACTCTTCATAAAATTATAATAAAAATAAGCTACAATAAAACCAACAGCAAACATGCCATAAAATTGGGCCGAAATACAGCAGACCCATGTCCTAAGCCGCTGAACTGAGAAAGTATAAGCTGGGCCCCAGTCTGAAAGCCAGGGAGAGGTGAAACATTTACAAAGGCCTCCTCAAGAAGCATAATCTTCAGTTGCTTTTTAAAAGACTGGAGTGAAGAAGCCTGGCGCAGCTCGAGTGGAATAGCATTACACAACTTTGATGCCACCACCGAGACGGCTCTTCTCATCCTAGTCATTTTAGCCAATCTCAGGGACGGCACCTGAAGCTGAGCCCTTTATAATTTTGCCAACATGTTGAGACAGATATCTACAAGCTACCTCTTTGGAGACCTATAATCAGATAATCAGCATAGACCAGTGACTTCTTATGAAACAATATATTACTTCTTTCTGTCTCATCATTTGGCCATTGAGTGTGGCTTGGAACCAACAGACCTCTCAAATGTCCTGCCTCAGAACAGTGCCCTGTGTCCCACTGTTGCTTCCCCCACAAATGTTGCTCCTGAGTAATAACATGGGATATAATACGGCAAGCTACATGAAGTAAGGGAAACCCACAAACATTGGGAAAGTAGCCAGTACTTTTAAACCATTATTTTGCTGCTCTCAATATTATTATTTTCATTTTCTAGGTGTAGGGATGGTGGCATTTGGAGGACCAAATAACCATATGTTTATAAGCGGGATTAAAAATAAAAGCTAACATGGGACTTATCAGGTCTTTCATAGTTTAACCAGGATTTTTGAAGACTTGACCATCCATCCAAAAGAAGTCCTCATTTTTATGACACCCCACCTCTCCTGACAGGGTTCCCCATGGATGGGAAACCATTCTAACTAGAATCTGGAAACCATTCTAGCCAGCCAACAAAGAGACAGCACTTGATAGCTTTGCTCTGCGTATACCTGTGGACTGTGTCCCAACCAGAGGCAGGCTCTCCAAGTCATCGTGTAAGGCAACGATGCGGACCGTGTACTCAGAGCCAGGCCTGAGGCCATGTAGCTCCGCAGTGTCCTCTTCACCATCAGGAGCAGGGAATAGTTCGCGGATTCCATCCTCAGGGGTGGAGTAGGTCACCCTGTAGCCGGTGACTTGCCCCTGTGGGCTTTCCCAAGCAATTTTGATGGAATCGACATCCACCTCAGTGAATGTCAGTCCTTTAGGGCTGTCAATGTCTGTTAGGCAAATTAATGGTGAAAGGTTAAGTGAAAGGGGTGGGGGGAAGGAGCAGATGTTGGGATGGCAGAAAGCACTTTGTTACCAGCATGCAAAGCAAACTTCTATTTCTACACCTTCAGAAATAGAATAGATTTTACTTTTTACTGCCTTGGAAGCCTCGCAAAGGCAATCACCGCAGCACAGTAAGCATTTCCATTCACTTAAAAGACACCCAATGCCCAGTTTTCATCACATCATTGCAGAGAGTGAGCTGGTAATGTGGCAGGCTTTGGAAATGTTTCTTTCTTGGACTACACAGCCACTGGCTATGCTTAGGTGGTGGTGGTGGTAGAACATAGCTAGTAGTCCGAGAAGACAAACTGTTCCAGTCCATAGTAATTGCACTGGCTGTTTAAGGACTGTCCAAGTCACAGAAACACACCTCCACTCACGTCAGCAGATTTTATTGTTAGGCTGTAGCTTTTGTTGCTGAAGCATGCAGAGGCAAGTCAAGACCTGGGAATCTGATGAGCTCAGACAAGACCAGACGGAATCAGGTGCAAGGTCTGGAAGATTGTGACAACTCCACCAGCAGCAGACATAAAGTCCTGTGGCCCTGTGGTGCAATTTGCTAGCACAGGACGGAGACCAGTGATGGTGAAACCTTTAGAGACCGGGTGTCTAAACATAGGGGCGGGGCCAACTCTGTGCTGGGGGATGGAGAAAGCACTCCCATTGGGCTGCTGGGCAGAAGGGTGGGATGAACTCTGTGCCCCCTGTCTGAGTGCCCCCTCTGACATGCATGCCATAGATTTGCCACCACTGACCTAGACTGACAGAAGAATAGTGATGGACAGCCACTTTACCAACACACATTCTGCACCAGGATTGACAGGGAACAAGGCAGACAGTCATCCTGGAGAGTTGGAATTTACTGCAAAAAGCACCAGGCAGCTCTTTCCTATTCACAAAGTAACACACACCAATTACATGACCAAAAATTACTTTTGCAAATTACAGAATGTGTTCGTAAGATGCTTATCTAAAAAGGATAATACATATGCAAGCACCAATTAAGGACAAGCCAAAATGCAATTCAGTGCATTAATGAGTCACTTCAATGTCCAGAAACAGCCCCTATTGGGAGGCTTAATATTAGCTCTGGGACAGACATGAGAAGCTTCAGGCATTCTACAAATCATTCCTTCATTTCTCTTTCCTCCAAATGTTTGTGAACACAGAAGTGACTTCTGGGAGTGCTTCCATGTACCAAAAATGATACCACTCAAAGCAGCTCTTAGACAGCAGAGACCAGCACAACTCCATTTGAAAGCTGCCAGGAAAACTAGCAAGGCAATTGTAGGCCAACGTCCTGGGCAGAATATCCCACAGGGTACAGCAGGCCCTTATGCCTGGCCCACGATGAGAATCTAATTCAGTTTCTGTGAGGCCATTTTCACAGTAGGATTCAAATGGTTGTTCATTTTATTAAATCATTGGACTGCAGTGATGTTAGAGGTGGCTTTCTATGCCTTCCAGACAGGAAAGGTGATTTGAGTTTTGTAAATTTCAAGATTCGGCATGTTATCTTTCCTTTCATTTCTTGATTTCTTAGTTCCCTGGTGAGGCACAGCAGTGTGTGCCCAGAGAGAACCCCACCGCTGCAGAAGCTGTAGCCCTCCCAATTTTGTTGGACTGCCATTCCCATCAGCCCTATCTAGCTAGGCCCACTGGTGAGGGATCTTGAGAGAAACTGAGTGCCTACATTCAGAGAGCCATAGGTTCCCCAGCCATGTGCTAGAGCTAGAGGGGAGCAGGGGATGTGCACATCCCTCACCAAGAGATGAGAGGACAAAGAGTCCTCTGCTGACTCCTAGGGGGTTCCCCTCCACGCAGCAGCAGCATTTGTGCCAGGAAGGCTTGTGCCTTTATTTTCTTCTGTCATGCCACCTACCTGGCATAACACAGTGTAAAAACTGCAAGCATTTGGGCTGATGAAGCTACCCTACAGTCTTGCTTCGTGGCTGCAGACGTTGCTGCAAATGTGCATTTTTCTCCAAAGGAAGTTATTTCCCTTCATTTTATTGGTCAACAAAAATTGATACTCAATTTTTTCATGGAGGGCAAGGGTATCAGTGGCCATAATTATGGATACCTAAGGACAACCTCTGGGTTGGAGAGATAGGCAGGATATCTCTCAATGCCATTTCCAGGGAATCCTAAGCAGGTGAAGGCATCTGCTTCGGAATAATACCCAGAAGCAAATGGTGAGCCACTGTGTGAGACAGATGCTGGACTGGATGGGCTCCTATGGCCTGTTCCAGCAAGGCTGTTCTTATGTTCTTATGGCCAACTCCTAGGCAGTTGTAAACCCACCACTGCAGGGTATCTATATAGTTTTCCTTTAGGTAAATATAGATGGGCCTTCTCTAGAGCTCGTTTCGATGACCTCCCCTCAGCAATTTTGGTGGGAAGATTTCAAGGAACTCCTTATTCACAGAGACAATGTCCATGTGGATTAAGGGAGATGGAGACCCTGGCCCACGTACTACTGTGATGCCCTCTCTATGATGCCCTTAGAGATGCTTTAATTGTCCCAGCAAGTTCTGGATTTGTAGACCAGAGCGATAAGTTTTATGTTGAATTTCTCTTAAGGGACATGGATTTTAAGCTCATGCATCAGGTGGCCAGGTATCTATATCAAGCAATTCAATTAAGGAAAACTTTTAACTAGAGGATATGCTACCGTTTTGTTGCCTTTTCTTATTGCTAACAATATATGAAATCATTTTTATGTGAACAGGCTGGTCTAAGACCGTAACAATAAAGTATTGAGATATTCAATTTTGAACATTGGAATTCAGCTTCCACGTTTTGGGTTTCAAATTATTTCACCTTCCTTGCTGATTTTTCTTCTCACAAGCAGCTGAGAAGAATATGGAGCGGTTAACATGTTGAAGTATCAGCCAGTAGGTAAACAAATTTTGTATTCTTCCATCACCTTTACTCTCTTTCCATAGAAAGGAAACACTTCCCACTTATGTATCAAAGGCAATGATTTTTTTTTTGGCAGCAACTCTTTCTAGTTATAATAGAAGCACAGCTTGTTGGGGTGGGGGAGGAGGGGGAGGATGAAGATTGTATGTTCTCCAGCTTGTGTTGGTGAAAAGGTTGTTGTTGTTGTTTTGCAATTTCCACAGAGGTCTTGCAGCAAACATGTCCTGTGGATTCAAGGTGTTCAGAAATACCACGATCCTGTTATGAAACCCAGAAAATGCAAAATACGTACTTGTAACAACTGACTCAACAAGAGGTTGGCTTTCTCCATTTTGACCTTGAGCATAGACACTAATTGTATATTCAACCGTAGGTTGCAATCCTTTAATTGATACTTCTGTTTGATCTGCAACAAGAAGGCAGTAAAAGATTAATCATGAATGAAGGTTATTTATGCAAGCTCTCATTCTATCACAACTGACAGACCCGGAGTAAAAGTGTTCAATATCCCCCAGCAGAAAGGAAACAAAGTTGGTGTAATTTATGTACACACATTTTGCCCCCATTTGAAAAAAAAAACCTTTATCAATGCATTCAACAATCACACATTTTTTTGCAGAACATAACAGCAACAATTCTTTGCTCTAGACACAGATGCAATACAATCTATTGTACATCAGGGACTTTTTCACAAGCACATACAAAGGCAGAAGGAGATATTTGAATTAAATGTCAATAACACTAACAGCATTGGCAAAAATATGCCACGGATTCAGCTTAATGATTCCTGTGCCGTAATGATATTTAAGAAGATGATAAGGTCAGCTCAGTGTGAAAACTAAGTTATCCCATCATTCCAGAACAGGTTGGTTGGTCCAACCATGGGGCAGATTTTATACACAATGGCCTGTGCTCTATGCAGGCACAAGTTTGCTCTGCATGTGGTTCCTTTTTAAACATAGTTTCCATCATAAAGAAACATGCAACCCCTTCCCGCCTTTACGAAGGACACGGCTGTCGTAAACGAGTCTGTGGCCGATTCCAGTGTCGGTGGTGGTAGCTGGAGCATGGGCCTGATTATTTGTTGCCATGGGCCAGATCTGGCCCATTGCCCATAGGTTGAGAACCCCTGACCTAGACCATAGCTGTGTATGACCCTTCTAATAGCATTTGTGGCCCAGGTCCCTTCTGGAACTATGCCTGCCTGAGAATCTCTTGAAGAAACCAATGACAGGTCTTGATTTTCCTTTCTCCCTTGTCCCTTGCCAGAGGAGGCCACCAGTGAGGTGGAGTGCTACTGGGGGTGGGGTTACTTGCAGCCACCATCAAGCCACTAATTTGTTCTGCTCTGTGTGTCCAGCTCCAATAGTCCAGAGCAAGCAGTGCAAGGGAACCGGCAGTGGTGGCACCACATTTTGCCTTACGTGGAAGCCAAGAGAAAATTACAGCTTCTCTTTCTTCATCTGAAACTCCCATGGGCTGCCCCTGTTCCCTAACAGTAGTCCCTCTAGTGCTCTTACCTGCAGACAGGACTCTAGTTTTTGTGGGGCCATGACCATCCTTGGGGACAGCTGTCACTCTGTAACCAGTAACTGGGGAAGAGGAAGGCTGCCATCGCACACTGATGCTGTTGTCCTGAACATTGGTTACTTGCAGCTGGGATGGCGTGTCAATCTCTGTGTGTGAAGAATTGAAAGCTACTTCAGAATTTGCCTCCCAGTCACTGGCTCCTACCTCCTGAAGTCTTGACATAAAATCACTTATTCCTTCCATTTACCTGTCACCCAGTATAAGGAAGTCTCCAGGTGACTAGACAGCACAACAAATGAAACAACAACATATACATAAAACAGATGAACACTCTAGAACAGTGATGGCAAACCTTTTAGAGACCAAGTGCTTAAACTACAACCCAAAACCCACTTATTTATCGCTAAGTGCCAACATGGCAACAGGGGAAAGAGGAAACTCTCCCATTGGGCTGCTGGGCAGAGAGGCAGGGCAAACTCTGTGTTGGGACAACCGCATGAGTGCCCACAGAGAGGGCTCTGAGTGTCACCTTTGGCACACATGTCAGAGGTTTGCCACCACTGCTCTAGAACAAGTAACCAGCAATGAACAATGGAAGGAGCCACAGGAAGAAATTCCAAATTGCTACATGCATTTAGTATATCCCTCCTCACAGTAAGAAAAGGTAGATCCAAGCCTCTGAGCTTGTCTACCTTGTTAGGTTTTACACACAGGGCTAAGATTATTAGTTTTCATACACTAAGCAAATCAATGATTAAAATATTTCATTGCTTTATTGGTTTAGTGGCTTCAAACATTCTTGTTTTGTGGTTTTATTTTGGTGTTATTGTACTGCTATTATTTTGGAAATATTTTATGATAAACAAATAATTAATTGAAATCTAGGTTACGTTCATCCTAAGCATTCAGACATCATAAATGAACCCAATATTAGTCTAATCCAGCTCTGAATGATGTGCAGGCATGTGTTTCCCTGGGGTTTAGACACTTTCAGGGATCCAGCCTAATCCTCAAAACAGACACATGGATGTTACAAGTTCTGCTCACTTTGCCAAGCAACTCTTACCACAGTTTCCATTGACTGCATCCATTCAAGAGACCTTTTTCCCTGTTCAGGTCCATGAAAATCTGTTTAATCCTATCAGCTAAAATAGGAACAACCATTCTCAAATTTCCAGGGTCAGAGGGAGTATACCTCTACTTAGCTAAATAGCATATCTGGGGACCAGCAAAGGAACACTGTTGCCCTCACTCCCTGCTGACGAGGTGATTTGGTCTATTCACTGGTGGACACAGCAGGCTGGACTAGATGGAGAGAAATGCTGATATTTACTACTTGAAGATTTTAGAAAAGTAACATTTTGTATTGCAACCCCCAAATCCCCTTGCCAGCATGGCCAGTTACAAAGACAGCATAAGATAAAGAAATACTTTTGACAATAGGACTAGTTTAGGGTCAATGGATTCACCAGCTGAGACTACTGCATTCAATAGGTAGGCTCAATGGAGTCATACCAATTCTGTAGTTGACGGTGACTGGTTTGCTGCTCGCGGGACTGTCTCCACGTCCAGTGACTGCATACACAGTAATGGTGTAGTCTACTCCAGGCTTAAGGCCAGGGATAGTAGCAGTGGACACATGACCAGGTACTGTGACCTCTCGAACAGGCCCACTGCCATCTGTAAAGAAATGTGCAAGACAGATAAAGATTGGGTCAGCAGCATGGAGATACTATTATTATTTTTATAATAAAATAGGTGACAACATTTGTAAACATTCACGCAAAAGAAAGATTTGTTACATCAGTTTCCTTAAAAACTAAGCCCAAATTATAACAAGCCATTGTTGTGAATCCAAATAAAAGCCAGCATTACAATGAAGTCACAGGCAATGCACATGCATTAATGTGATTTTTGCAAAGACCAACAAAGAAAACACCCTTCTTCTTCTTTGCTTCCTCTTTTACCCCTTTGGGTGTTGAGGAAGAAACAAAATTCTTCACCCTTCAACTCCTTCTTACTAGGAATCCAAGTGCTTAGAATTCTAAAGCCACGTAAAATGTAACACCGCAGCTACAGCTATGGCTCAAATTAATGTTTTATCCTGTAGATACTATTTGCTTTAAATACTAATTTAACAGGTCCTCTACATTTATTCCCATGGAAGACATTGGCATCATGCAGTGCGCACCTGTTTCACCATAGGTAATCCTGTAGTATCTAACTGTGACAGCAGGAGCATCCCAGGAGATGGCCAGGCTGGTGGGGCTCGTAGCAGTGACATGAAGGTCTCTGGGAACATCAGAAACTAGACAGAGGAGTTTACAAACAAAACAATGTCAGCATCCAAAGTGACATTTTACTCACCATACCAGACAAGACCGCAACTTCTAGTTTCACATTCCTTCCACAGACATCTATGCATAAACTAGTGGCCAGTATTCTATGGGTGATTGTGCAAAGTTTTCATAACTTTCATGAATAATATCATGATCAGCAGAAGTAGAACAAAGCACAGGGAAAGACCACCACCCCTTCCCTCCCTGGACCACTCAAATTATCTAGGTAAAGGTAAAGGTAAAGGTTTCCCTTGCTCGAAAGCCAGTCGTATCCGACTCTAGGGTGCAGTGCTCATCTCTGTTTCTAAGCCGAAGAGCCAGCGCTGTCTGCTTCTGCAGACGTTTCCGTGGGCATGTGGCAGGCATGACTAGACACTGGAGCGCACGGAACGCTGTTACCTTCCCACCGAAGTGGTCCCTATTTATCTACTTGCAATTTCTTGCTTTCGAACTGCTAGGTTGGCAGGAGCTGGGATGAAGACGGGAGCTCATTTCCGTCCTGCAGTACTCGGGAATTGAACTGCTGACCTTCCGCTTCCCAGTCAGCGTCTTAGCGACTTGAGCCACTAAAAGAACCACAATTGACAGGTTGCCAATGGCCCACTCCCTCTCTTGACTTATTGCCAGCCCTTCACGGCTACAGAAAATAACCAAGGGAAGGCTATTTGCTTTTGCACTTACAATGGCCTTAGGCACACAGAGGAAGAAACACACAACATAGACCTGTTCATAAGGTCACCCCTATAAAAACTAACTCAAGATGCTCACATGTTTCATCTGATTTTTATATGTCCTTTCCAGGTAAGTTTCTTGTTTCATAGCTACCTACCACAGGCAAAACTCCTCAACCCACAAAATGACCTCCACTTTGTGGGTTTGGAAGGGAATGAGCTGACTGTAGAAAACCATGGCATTAAAGCAGTGTTCTCTTACCCTTATTCAGCTCTTACCTGTACTCTGCTGTCCAACCAAGGGCAAACTCTCCTCTTTGCCATTGAATGCAGTAATGCTAACCACGTACTCTGATCCTGGAATCAGGTCAGTGAGAGTGATGGAGTTGCGAGATGGTGCAATGCGCACTTCTTTGGGTCTACTTCCACCTTGCTCAAGGTGGTGGCGCATTTTGTAGCCAGTGATAGGGGCACGAGGGGCTATCCAATGGGCAGTGAATGAGTGGGCTGTTATATCTGAGAAGTCCAGTCCAGTTGGGGAATCAATGCCTGATTTACAAGAAATGAAATAGATCAATATCAGATGGAAAATGAGTGAATGTCCTTTTGAAAGGAAAAGAGCATACATGTATGATACAACAGCAGGACATTGGGAAGTTGAAGACACTGGGACTAATAGAAGTCTTGGCATCAGAATGTCTCTAAATAGGTAAACATGTAGGCAATAACAACTTGTTTTACCACCGCACCCTAATCCTCTTTGGGAAATGAATAATAACATCAAAGAGTTACTTGATAAACATTTTGATTATAACTTTAATTAACTATGGGTTCGGCCTTGGACTAACAACTGTAATAATTTCCAAGTTCTTTTCCAAGTTTTGCAACATTTAGTATTCAAATATAAACAAATAAAAAAATCATGGCTATATCCTTAGTAACTCTGGCTTTGTTATAAAATATTTTTTGTGTCAGAAATTACTCTGGGTTGAAAGGATTTTTGTTGAAGAAACTCCACTCAGGGGACGCCTGAATGAGGCTCCTTTCATGTCCCCAAGATCCATCATGCAGCACTCAGATATTGAACCCTGACCTTCTAGTCTTGAAGCTCAGTGTCTTAACCTTTAAGCCATCGCAGTGCTGCGGGCTTTGTAATGGAACCATTTCTTTATCTTGTATGACTCAACACTACCACATATTTTTAAAGACCTGCTGGATAGCTCTGTAGTTTAGTGGAACCAGAGGTTGCGGGTTTGATTCATCACTGTGCCTCTTTGACAGGGGCTGGACTTGATGATCCATAGGGTCCCTTCCAACGTTGCAGTTCTAAGGTTATTATTATCCAATAATAACCAATATTATCTGCACTTTTAAGCAGGATCTTTGCTAGACCTATCTGGAGGTCCTTGGTATTCACTGATGTTCTGCTTAGATTCTGAAATCAGGTACAGCTAATATATTTAAAATTAGTTACTTTGGATTCTTCTTTTGTTCTTCTTTTGTGCCTAGGCCAGACTTTAAACTGCCAAAACAAAGACATCTTTTGGTGAATTCATTCAGCAGTTCCTTTTGCCTGGCACAGTGTGAAAAAGATTAGCCAATACAACAATACACAGGCATTTGATTGTGTGGACCACAACAAGATGTGGCAAGTAATTAAAGAGATGAGAGCACCTCATAGGCCTCCTGAGAAATCTGTACATGAATCAAGAAGCAACAGTTAGGACAGAACACGGAATGACAGAGTGGTTTGGAATAGGAAAAGGAGTAAGACAAGGCTGCATTTTATCACCCTGCTTACTCAACTTATACACAGAGCACATAATGCTCAATGCAGGAATCACAATATGGGATTAAAATTGCTGGGAGAAACATCAACAATCTGAGATATGCAGACGATGCCACCCTAATGGCAGAAAGTGAGGAAGACCAAAAGAATCTCTTGATTGGACTGAAGGAGGAGAGTGCAAAAGCTGGCTTGAGACTCAACATCAAGAAAACCAAGAAAATGGCAACAGGCCCTATCAGTATATGGAAAATAGATGGGGAAGAAGTAGAAGCAGTGACAGACTTTATTTTCCTAGGGTCCAAAACCACTGCAGATGGGGATTGCAGCCATGAAATAAAAAGGTGACTGATTCTAGGGAAACAAGCTATGAGGAACCTGAGGAACATAGTGAAAAGCAGAGACATCACATTGCAAACAAAAATTTGCATAGTCAAAGCAGTGGTATTCTCGGTGGTAATGTATGGTTGTGAGACCTGGACCATTAGGAAAGCTGAGCGCAGAAGAATAGACACCTTGGAAATGTGATGTTGAAGGAGAGTTTTGAGAGTCCCCTGGACAGCGAGGAGAACAAATAGGTCAATCTTAGAAGAAATCAACCCGGACTGCTCATTAGAAGGTCAAATAATAAAAATGAAGTACTTTGGACATCAAATGAGAAGGGAGGATTCACTTGAGAAGGCCTTAATGCTGGGAAAGGTGGATGGCAAAAGAAGAAGGGGGAGGCCAAAGATGAGATGGATAGATGGTTTTGTAGACACAATGAGCACGGAACTGGGAGGGCTGAGGAGGATGGTGGAGGACAGAGGTGCCTGGATTTACAATTTACAATTTAAGTACAATAAAAGGTAGTTACAAATATACTTTTAAATGCAGCTAGTTAGGTTGTCTAGTTTTTCTAAGTAATTAATATTGAAGGGCATCTTATGGCCTTTTAAAAGACATCTTAACAGGAATATCATACCATTTTCTTAACAAACATATGTGCCAAAGGAGTATTCTTTGATTTTATAATGTGTACTTTTGTAAAAATTTGTAAGGGACATATCGGAATTGACCAGAGTATTTCCATATATTTTTCTGGTTGCTGGTAACAACTGCTTAAGACATGTTTCTTGTGCAGATGAAGCAATGACAATGGCAACCTAGTTGGAGAGAAATAACATGTAACGCAACAAGCTTCTTTATAAATGCAATGCCCCAAGCTCTGATTCAGGGCGGTATAAAATGTTTGCCTCCAAGGCAAATAAAGCCTATTTTAGAAAGAGTGATAGTAGAGCAGAACCTCTGGCTCCCATTTAGCTACAGCTGTTCACGATGCCATTCTACCAACCTGTTTTCTGTTCTCCACTCAGAGGTTTACTCTCATGTTGCTCATATACACTGTAGACCCTGATCAAATACACAGTTCCAGGTAGAAGATCTGAAGAATTAAAACAGCAACAATTTAGGATTCCATATGTACACAATGTGCCCTTGAGTCAGAACTAACTTATAGTGACCATAAAGGGGGTTGTAAAGTGAATTATTTAATCTCAATTTAGCTAGAATTTTTTAAAACTGTTAGCAAGCAAGGCCCAAAACCTTAGTCTGTTCAGAGTTCTAGTCCAGGTAAACATTTAGTATCACTTGCTAAATACATTTTTTCTTTTTCTAATCAAGGGTTTTTCCAAAACCATAAAATCTCTCTTTTCCCTCCCCTTAACACCAGTTTTTGCTTTGACATAGGCATGATGTTGAGGACTTTGCTTTCATTTATTTATTCTTCACGAAGTTCTTCTAGAATCATAAATCCTCTTTTCTAAGAGAGATATCTTTAATGAAAATGTACAATTCTATACTTCCTATTACCTGATATATCAGTGAAACTAAAAGAGGTACACTTGTTTTTCCAAATCCTGCCCAGCAAAAAGGTCAATATCTCTTCAGTTTTGACCGTCCTTTTGAAATGATGCACTGAAGGTCACCAACTGGTAAAACAGACACAGAAGCTATCCAGTACTGTTTCCTAATACTTAAACATGTTAAAATCAAAATATGAAGAAGTACTGTAGCCTTATGCAAGAGGACGGCTGACCTTTTTGCAAAAACTCTGTCAAGGACACCAATTGCTTTTGAAATCCTTTTACATTTCTGAAGTTATTTGCCAAGAGTCATAAGAGGACACTTGGCAGGACGCTATTCAAGGAGCACAGTGCAAAAGCCTCCTGGGGTTCTTGGAACATGTTATTCTTTGTTATTCTTTAGATGTTGGCTTATGAGAGGGACTCTCTTCGTTGTTACTCCTTGTTTTCTACAACTCTGCAAACCTCACCCTCTAACTTTGCTTTTCCTCATCATAAAATCTACAAAATCATTTACATCATTTCATGTCATATTTTAGGACACAGATTCACTGTGTAAACCTAAACCTAACTCAACTATGATATAGTAATACATTCTAACCTTTCCATGTTATTTTGCCTACGCGGTGTATTATGTTTGTTTTATTTCATACTAAACCTACAAGTACAAATCAAATAACTCTAATCCTGAGACAAATGACAGAATGAGAGAGCAAGCCACTGTCAATGAAACCAATTGCCAAGGAATCCCTAGTCTTGTCTTTTAGTGATGAAAAACAGTTTGCAAAATAATGTTCATGTATCTGAGATACCAAAGAGCATTACTGGGGTAAAAATCTGTCCACTCTGTTGTCCCATCAGGCAAAGTGAAATGGTCATATATTTCACACAATACAAAAAAAAAAGGCTTGTGCACAACTGAACAATATTGTTAGCCTCTTACTTGTTAGAACCACTGCACTGTCCGAAGGCGAGATGGACAACTCTGTAACATCCTCCTCATTCTTCATAGGTGAGAAACGAACTAAGAAGCTGGTCAGTTCAATAGATGCTGGTGGAGTCCAGGTCACTCTTATAGTGTCAGGTCCCACATTGGTGAAACGTAGATCAGTTGGGGGAGGGACAGCTGAAGTTAAAGGGTTAAATTATGAGCATTTTGGGAGGAAATGGCATTTGATTCAAAAGTGATCTGCAAATTTCAAAACAATCTCATGCAACCCCTCCCCACCCCACAATCTGCTATTGATTCCAACCCATGCAAAGTTACTATTAGCCTACACTTCATTCCACTAAAGTTAATGTACTGTTGCAACATTTCATTCCACTAAAGTTTAGTCATTTGTAAAGCACTTTTAACTACTCAACCCAACCGTCATAAAGTCAAAATCAGTATCAAACCAGAGAGACTCATTTTGCACTAAACCCACTCAAAGTTCCATAACACCATAACACTAACATGCATATGGAGCAGAGGTTGATTGATAGGCGTGAAATCTCTAGGACACTACTATTACTTCTAAGGTTATAAAGGCTCCATTCAGCAAAGGTAAACAGAGACATCTTCCATGCATAACAAATTCTGAGGTCATTTTTCTGTACATGCACATACACAGTACCTTAACATACTGCCATGTCTGTCACTAGCATGAGTTTGGAGGATATTTTGTTCCCTAACCATTTTGGGGGAACCCTTGAGGAGTCACTAATGAGTCAGAATTAGGGTGACAAATTGCGATACAGCAGGAAGGGCCAATAGCAACACACCCAATACCAACACAATGCTGGATTTGAAGATTTTGAGATAAAAAAAATTAAATCAAACTAGTGTTCTGTCCTGCACGAATGTTGTGAGAAGGAATCATAGAAGCAACCATTTCTTCTCATCTCAATCTCAAGGCAAAAGCCAAATGAAAATGACTGCCAACTGAGAATTAGTTGAGTTGCAACTGAAACACAATTCCTAATTACAGACTGCTGGAACTACACAAAAGGAAACTGTACTTATAAGGCTATGTTTCTTTCTATCCCCATTAAGTGTCTCTTGACTACAGGCATCCCCAAAGAATGCCCTTATTTCCTTTGTCATCCAAGCAGCTAGTGACAGCATGAAACAGTATTTCAGCACATTAGATCTTCAACAATCACCAGTTTGCTGAGTCAGTGTAGTAGGGGCACTCTCTCCACCATTAATGAGTGTGATTACGCTGATCTCGTAATCAATGCCCGGCTCCAGGCCTGTAACTGTGTAGTATCCTACTGAAGAGTCCACAAAATCTTCAAAAATGGGGACACTTTCTCCTGCTGCCACTACTGTGATGCGGTACCCAATAATGGTGGAGGTGTTTAGTGGGGTCCACCTCAGGCCGATGCTTGTATCAGTTACATCAGCAAAGCTTAAGTCAGTGAGCTGGGGCACCTCTATTTATTTAGAGAGCAAGTGGGGAGGCAGAGACAAACAGAGGCAAAACAAACAACAAGGAGAAACAGGGGAAAAAAGCAGTAATTGTCAGGTCACAAATTAAATATGCAGTGAATAGTCATTGTGGTGATATGTAGTATCTCCCTGTCAGTAATAAGCTCACCATTTATAATGCACAATCACTGGCTACATACCTAATTCCTATGATAAATGTGGAATAAAAGTGGGGTCCTGATAGCCCATCTCAGTCAATAATTGCCAGCTTGGCAAGACTGCACAAATCCCTGTCTGCCAACTCTTTAACCCATGTTCTTAAGAATTTAATTATTTAACTGTAGCACATAGTTTGCTAATATAATATGCCTTGTAAAATATTTAGTAGTTAATTATAGCTTGCCTGGGATATGCATTTTCCATATGATACACATAGAATCATTAGGGTCAAGAATGTTTTGCCAGATACTGCAGTTGCTTAAAGCTATGGAATTACTTGGCTGGATATCATCCTATTGAACTGGAATGTATAAAATTTGAAGTCGTTTCTATCTATCATATTAAAATAATATTAAAAAGATACGCCTACAACCTACAAGAAAGGGATACAACTAGAACCACAGTGGAAATGGGGAAACATGGGGAAAGTGGCCATTCAGTGCACAAGTCAACTCCTTTTTTTAAAATCAACAACACATGGACAAATATTGCTTAAATATTACCTAAAAGATCTCAATCTGTTTGGCTTGTACAACCATTCCTACAAACTTCAGTGATCTAGGAAAGCCAATCTTTCCCAAACTTGTACAGTACTTCTAATGTCAAGGATATATTACATCCACCAGAATCCTATTGATTCTTTGCTCCAGCATAAATGCAACGGCATTAATTACATTGACAAATTACCCTAGTTAGGATGCTGCTGTTTTAATTCTTCATCGCACAGCACTTATGTGACTTTGGAGTAAGTTAAGGAATATAAGCAACAACTCTTTAGGTATCATCGACTTATACCACTGCACTTAACCTCAGGATAAATGACCAATGGGATCTGACTAACCCTTTATTTCTCCCAGGGACTGGTCATTCTGAGGAAAAAGACAAAGATTTTAGGTAGTGACTTCAGCAGGAAAAACTATAAAGCTGCACCCAGGTTAATTTGCTTTAGCCATCTACACATGAATCAGCAGAAAGAAGGAAGGAAATCAGGCATGTTTCTAGCATGCTAAATTAATATCCCCATATCTGGTCCTCTTTCCTTCTTGCTCCATTTCCCCCATTTCCTCTTCTTTTAAAGCTTGCTGTCTTAGTGACAGGTTAGCTAGGTTTACCAAAGAGGATGGGTAGAAAGAAAGAAAGAGCAAATGAATGAACGAACGTAGGAAGGGAAGGCAAAAGCAGACACAGGCACCTGGTGTGGCTAGGACACAAACTCATAGGACATCATGTAAATCGGGATATGGTTTTAGCATAAAATCATTATGTAAGTCGAATTTTATGTAACTTGAGGTATTTGTAAGTCAGGGTTTTACTGTATATTAGAGGTGATCAGTATCTGGTCCAAAACATTCTTTTAATAAATAAGAACCCTGCTGATTCTGTTATGAAAAACAAGCCTGATATATCATACAGAACTGATAGAGAAAGTACTGTATCAATCTCCCACCATATTAACATCTATCACCATAAGCTATGCTTATCATATCACCTGTAAAAAAGCACCAAAAGACATACTGGAGATGCCTTCTTTGCTTGAGAACATGGCATTGGGTTAAAGCCTTGCTTGTTCAAATTAAATCAAATCAGTGTGTTAGTTCCCCCACAGGAGCAAGAAAAGACTCGGTGCAAGCACAGAAATGTCAAGCAACGTTAACAGCAAGTGTCTGTCAAATACAGAGCTGGAAGCCATTTTGTGGTTTAGAAAAAATGAAACAAAAATCCCATAATAATAGGTTTAGGATTTAACAGCCTGATAAATTGAAGACTAGACTGAGACACCCCAGACCATCTCCTTTTGCAAGACCACAAGGACAATAAATAGATTTTTGGCTCTGTAACGTTCTTCTGTGCATACAAATAGAGCAAGGTATGTATGTAGGAGTAAGTTCCACTATTCACTGCCCAGCAAGTGGACTAAGTGCTATATAAGTGTAGTTACTATTGCCATTCACACAATACAATTTACTTTGACAGATCAGAACTCAGTTTGGTACTGTGTAATAGCTGGATTACCTTGCTTTATTTTGTGTTTCATAATCTCTGGAAAATACATAGCAACCATATTCAGACAGGGCTCCTGACCCTTCTAGTGTCATTTTTATTCCAACAGAAGAAAACTCTCAATGTAGTAAAGGGCTGGGCAAACTCTGGCCAAGAGAATGCATGCACACACTCCCAGGACTATGGTCCCTTTGTGGGGACCATTTCCCAAGATTCTCCAAAAGCCCCATTATCAATTTTGGCCCCAGCATTAAGAGGTGATTTAAACATCTCCACTAGTTGTGATTTACCTTTTAAATAGGCCCATTGAGACCCTGAGGCACCTAACTCTCTCTCTCTCTACAAAAAGCAAGTAACTTTCTGGCCATTAGGATTTTTGCCAATA
Organism: Bradypodion ventrale; assembly: GCA_035047345.1. Classification (NCBI taxonomy): domain Eukaryota; kingdom Metazoa; phylum Chordata; class Lepidosauria; order Squamata; family Chamaeleonidae; genus Bradypodion; species Bradypodion ventrale. The sequence continues at coordinate 239,396,124 of JAWDJE010000001.1, forward strand.
TGTGCTGCCATGAAAAGATCTTAGATCTAGAAAACTGGTAATCAGATCTGCTCACATCCCCATTAACAACTAAGAGCACATTCACATTCTTGCATTTTGCAGATTTTACCTGTTTACACTAACTGTCATACTGCACTTGGTAGAATCATTTCAACTATCGCGAACCATTTAATTTTTTGTAGTAATTATCAGCTAAACATCAGCTGAACAAAGAGTCTTCTGATATTTCAGTACCTAATATGTTTTATCTGGCATAAGGTTTTGTGGACTACACTCCATTTCTTTTGACACATGGGAAATAGTGTCAGCAGAAATGCGTTTACATGTTATTTATACAAATGACAATCTACTGAGGTTATATTCAAATAAACTTTTGTTAGTCTTTAATCTACTACAAGACTTCATGTTTTTGCTACCACTTTGTAAACTGTAACCCCAAAAATAAATGTGGAAAGTTCTGTCCAATTCCATGGAACCAGATGTGCGTAGGCACTCTGGTCTGAGAGCTGATTCAAACATCACAGCTACTATATATCTATTTCAGGCAAGGTGAGAGTATAGCATCTGTGAGCAACAGTTTCCACAGAACACTGTGCAAGACATATTTAGCATTTAGGACTCTGATCTTGAGCTTGGAGGTTAATGAAAATTAAAGGGATTTGTTTAAGAGGAAACATATAGAGAATGAATAAAAATATTTACCAAAGATCAAATGACTTTCTTATGTACAGAAAAATCAGTGTATCTGCGCTCTTAGAAATTGATAAGATCTGCTTCTCAGTTTTCCAATTTTACCTTGTGTGATGGTTTCAAAGATGGGGATGCTCTCTTGGTCATCTTTGACTGTATAGACACTAACATTGTACTCCACACCAGGACTTAGATGTTCAAAGATGCAAGATGTCTGCCCTGCATCAACCTCTTCCTCTAGAGTGTAGCCTCGTTGCCCATTTGTAGGGACAGTAGTAATTCTGTACCCAGTGATATCTGAAATGCAGCAATATTAATAACACAGTGACATTAGTGATGCCTTGAAGCTAAAAATGTACTAAAGAATCTGAACGCTCAGAATCCGATGGCAAGAAATTTCTCTATGAAGTATAGCAGGGAAGTTTGCAAATGATGGTGGAGATGGATGAAAAATTATATTAAACCAGTTCCTTTATGTGCGAATGTGTGCTTTCCTGCAATGTTTCCCTTGGCAAGTTCAACTATGGAAACCCAGAGAGAAAGCAAGAGTAGTTTTAAAATACTTCTTTTAAGCATTTATGTTAGTTAGACAGGTACTTGGGTTTGAATAAGACAGTTACTCCCACTGACAAAAATGTGTTTATTTTTAATGCACCTCAAGCTCTGTTAATGTGTTCTTGGTTTTTAATTGATTTTGCCACAAATGTCTAAAATTCAAAGCTTCCTCATTTTTCATGGGAAGTAGGATATTAAGTGTCCCAAAGGTCCCACTTGTCTTACAGGTAAATTAGAAAGAGGACTCTGTTTCAATGTAATTCAAAATATATAAATATAGGCTTTTATAAATGTTGAGGTACAGGGGTATTGTCTGCACTAGTGCTCATTTTGCTGGAGTGTTATAACACCTCAAATGCTGTCTGTAGTTGGAGTGACTGGGAGGGACAGCTAACAGGAATTTTATTACAAAAATCAAAACTCTGCAACATATTTTTCACTGCCCTACCTAAGAGTTCAAAAGCAACCAAGAAAGAAATGAATAAAGGAGGTTTAAAAGGCAGAGTTAATCACATTCCATTTGGCTAACATAGGTGTGGATGTCCTTTGTTGGTGTAGTTTGGTTTCAAAGGGACGTACAAAGTCTCCTCCTAGCAGCTCATTCTATATTAGAATTTCCACTCTAAGTAATATATCCAGGAATTGTTTTAAAAATAACTTCCAAAATATCAGTTGAACTGACATAGAGGGCTCTGGAGAACAAGGATGGGATTGTAAGCAATGAACAATGTTATTGAGATATGGCACACTAGCCAGCCAAGAGGAAAATTCTTGGCCAAGTATAAATACCTGGAGTTGTGCTTTTCCTCCAAGAGACAGTGAGGATTCCAGTGTCAGGGTTTGAATCAAGGTGCAGGTTGGATGGTGGTGACAGTGCTGTAAAACATTTAAAAATGTACTTTAGGGTTTCTTTAGAACTGCAATGTTCAACTTGGACATGTCTTCAAGAGCTGTTTCTCTAACTCATACTGTGTTCCTGTGCCACTGACACAGTTAGCCAAAGTTACTTGACTCCAGTGGATTGTAGCCAAACTATGTTTAAGTAATTGGCTGGCACAAACAGACCTCTATGTTACTTCCTCCTCCTTTACTTCCCAAGCCAGCAACGCTGCACAGAGACTTAGAAAAGATCAATTAATGGGCTGAGCATTGACACATGAGAAAAAAGGAAAATCCGCAAAATCAGATAGAATGCACTTGCTGTAAGTGGAGATTCACTGGAATGCCTGACAGTGCTTCTAGAGGACCATATTTAGTAGATAGCATGGACATAACTTTACATGACTTTTAAGCACCAGGAATATATAACACTTCTCTTTGTGTGATTACTAAGAAGCAATTCGATTCCACAATAATTCCCAATGACTTTGGGATATTTGACCTTGTAATAACATTGCCCATTAGCTGACAGTTAAATATGTCATACGTGTTACGACTGTCTTGACTATAGGAGCGTCTCTCTCTTGACCATCAGTGAGGACTGTGATGCTGTAAATGTATTCCACACCAGGAGTTAAGCCAGAGACAACAATGCTCCCAGACTCAGAGACAACTTCCCTTGGAGCTTCTCCGCCTTGACTTGGTCGCACACCCAGCTATAGAAGCAAAAGAAGGAAGAATCACACACTGCCAACCATGATTAATAAATTATCTAGACTCTAGAAGACTCTGGAGAACAAGGATGGGATTGTAATCACTGTGTGCCTTAACTCTGAGGGTGGGGGCACTATTTACAGCTTCTGCAACTCCAATCAGAATGCTCCAAAGGCTAATAAAATGCCCCATATCGGATATTTTAATTACACATATTACGCATGTTTATATGCCTTCAGATAGTTTATTCTGGTGCCCAAATTAAGGTTTAAATGGGACATAATCTGCATGCTTTTTGGTAGAGATACTACCAGGTTTATCCAGTGGACAGAGTAACATACCCAGGAAACTTGGGTTCTAATTCCCACTAGGCCACAGAATTCATGAGGGGAGGGTGGGACCACTCTTAAACATCTCACTCAACTTGAAAGCCTTATAAGAATCACTGCAAGTTGGTTCTGACATGACAGCACATAAAACACACACGGCCAGGTTTACAAATGATTAACAGCAATGCTAGAGCAAAGTCCCTTGTCTGTCCAGAAGGCCATGTAAACCGAAGGATGTCCTATGCCAGGCACTATTTTCACAACCTTAGTTCACCAGAATGCTTAATTTAAAATACTTCCTGATTTGTTTGTTTTACTGTTCTAGGAAGTTATATTTCAGTTCACTGTTTGAACCTTGGTTTTCATCTTCTGTGAGTTAAACTTAATAGCTAATACAGGAACATCTTTGAGAAGTACAGTAAAACCCCTACTTATGAAAAAAGTCAATTCCGTAGGCTTTTGCTTAAATTGGTTTTTTATGTAACTCAAAGCAAACCCACAGGAAAATTTATTTTTTATGTAACTCGAAGCAAACTCATAGGAAAATTGAATTTTTTATGTAAATTGAAGCAAACCGATGGGGAAATGAATTTTCATGTAGCTCGAAGCAAACCCATAGGAAAAAGAATCTTTATGTAACTTGAAGCATACCCATAGGAAATCGTGTAAATTGGGACATGGTTTTAGCACAAAACCATTATGTAAGTCGAATTTTATGTAACTCGAGGCATATGTAAGTTGGGGTTTTACTGTAGAATGAAGAGATTATTAAATAAAATAAAGGTAAGGCCATGCTTAGGAGGTCACCAGAGTCAATCTGGGGCTTTTCTCCGATTGGCTTCTTTCTGGGCATGGTCTCTGTAAACCACTTTATCTGCCACATTAAGCCTGAAGCATATCTTTCAGTCACTGTGCAAAATGTTATTACAAGTGATCAAAAAATAATTACCCATCTGCTATAAGAAGCTTTAGATTTAAGAGTGGAGATCATGTGGCTCTCCGGGTGTTGTTAGACTGCAATGACTACCCTATGGATGCACTAGCTAGAGATAATGGGACTTGGGGGTCCAACAGTATTTGGAAGGCCACAGATTCTGCTGCCCTGCTTTTAGACTTTATCATTCCTTCTTCCCCACTGAGGTTGTTTGATTTCAAGGACCGTTGTGACTACGTCGTGAAATACAACAAGGGTGAGGGACACCAAAATATGAGCTTCTTCTCTACCTTGAAGCCAATTCTTGGTGCAGGCGTCCAAGTAACAACAATGGATGTCTCTGTCACTTCTGTGGTATAGTGAGGAATTGAGCCTGCAGGCTGCACTGTGAAATGAAATGATCAAGAGTGTCTAGTTAACAAATATCAAAAATTTCAGAGACACCAGTGTGTCACAGAATGTGCTATACATATTTAATTCAAATATAGTACAGCATGTGTGGTATTTATTAACCACCGGTTTTGTGATAATAACCATTTTTTGCCTGTGGTACAACACTTTCTTGGAATAGCAAAAGGGTCCCTGTGTTTTATCTGTGGCTGCTTTAAACCACATCTGAGTCATGGCTTGGTATTAGACAAGAATGGGGGGCACTAATTATTGGCAGTAACACAGGTATGTAACTTGGATTCTAGTCAAACTAGGAAAATTTAACTTGGAACACATACAACCTCAGGAGACAGCTAGTAAAACACTAAAGCACGTTTGATATGGACCATCAGTCCTTCTAAATCAGAAGCCTATGAACTAAATATGGTGCTTTTATATGAGTCCTTAGTGGTTGATTTAATTCAGCTTTAGCCTCAGCAAAAACAAGAAAGTAAAACAGCTGAATCAACAATCTCCTGCTACCCTAGCAGGTTCTGTTTAGGCAATAGCAATTACACTTATATACTGCCCCATAATGCACTCTCTGGGTGGTTCATAAGTTAAATATCATTTTGCCCCAAACATGCTGGGTCCTCATTTTACTGACCTCAAAAGGATGGAAGGCTTGTGTCTGCTCAGGATCAAACTCACAATGTTCTGGATGCAGTTTAACCACTGTGCCACTAGGGCTCTTATCAGAACCTATTTAGGCCTATGTAACCTTTGAAATATCAGGATGAAAGCAGACCATAGGCACCATATCATATCATGCCACATGCCTGAAAACAACAAAACTGTCTCCACATGGTTTCAGCAATCCCAGGAAGACAGAAAAACAAAGGGAGATAACAAGCCACAGTGGCCTGCTCTACAGAACCACTAAGTTGTGTCCACAACATTGGAGACAGAAGTCTGACAGGCTTTACACTCCTTTATAAGGCTATCAGGATTCAGTGTCACTTTAAGCTGAATCAGTGTCACTCTAATTGCACTGCATTCCAGATAATGACTTCCCTAGAAAAACACAGAAACCTGCCCTTGAGCACAGAAATGTAACTTATCTTTTTGCAGGGGGGCGGGGAGGCACTGAGATTTTCACTGGGGCACACTTTCCCATAGAATGTCAGTTTTGTCTACCTCAGTAAGAGAATCACAACCAGTTAGCGCACAACTATTTGTGCTATAGGATGGCCACCTTAGGACAGAAATCTTCATTTCACCATATGGTCTGGTGGCAATACAAGCAAGCTTGTATTGTTGGCCATGTGAGTCCTCAGACTGCTATTTCCAATTTTATTTTTCATAGCTCGGTGATTATAAAAAATACAGACAAGAGAACCTTATCTTTTGTGCAACCTCTGAAAGAGTGCAATCATCTCAATGTCTACCAAAAAGTAAATCATACTGACTGAATTCAGCACAGTTTACTTCCAAATAAGTAGATGCGACTGAATTACTGTTCTTTACAAGATTATGGGAAAGAGAGAGAGTTAAAGCAGGGGTCAAGAATAGTCATTTGTGTATTTTACTACCCTGCTTTTCCCACATTATTCAAGCAGTGGACAGGAATTAGAAATGTGTAGCAGGTTCTGCTCTGGACTGTCAACAAGGTGCCTTGCGCTGCTAAAGGAAATTCTAGTCGGTAGGATGAAACTGGCATGAATTTCTACCTTAAAAACAACAGGACTGTGTTGATGAAAGCATGCTATTTGGTATGTGCTTTCTACAAAATTCTAAATGAATTGATGTCAGTTTCCTAGAAACTATATCACCATGCTGTTGTTATCACAAATGTGAGTTCATCACAAAGCCTGACTATTGGGAGACAGAAGCATCAATGAAACAATAGCCAAGACTGTCTCATACTTACAGGTTGTGAAGATTCCTGTTACTGGGTGGCTTTGCTGGTTTCCTCTAACAGCCACAAGGGACACTGTGTACTCGGAGCCCGGCTGCAAGTTCTTCACAAGGTACCTGGTGGCTAATGGCCCCACAGTGTACTGTTTTGGTTGCCCCCCTGTTGTAGGGCCGACAGAAAGGCGGTAACCTGTAATACGGGCACGAGGCGACCTCCATGTCACCACCACTGTGGAGTCAGTCTCATTGACCAGCCTCAAATTGGTTGGACCATCAAGACCTAGGAGGAAAAGCCAGACAATGCCCTTACATATTTTCTGAAAAATAATGTTCTTTTCTCCAGAATGTACGAAACAGCCAATTCGGGCTGTATATACTAGTTCTAATATTATCAAAGTTTAACATCAGTAGCCTGCTAGATGCTATTATGCAAACTAAATGAACGCCTTGAAGATTGCAAGCAAGACAAGAGTTAAGCACCCATATTCCACTTAAAGTAACTTATGGGACAATTGGTATCCATCTGTTTAATAAAACAGACAGACTTTCCCCAAGGCTTTCCACAAGGTCAGGATAAGAGAAACCTGTAGACCAGGAGTTCTTAACCTTTTTAAGTCGGGGGCCAGGTCAAGCTCCCTCAGACAGCTTCAAGGGCTAGACGGCCATTTTGCCCTTCCACCACAATGTGGCACTTCCGGGTGTGGTGGAAGCTGTTGGGAGGCCACATAAAATGATGCTGCAAGCCGCAATCAGCCTACGGGCTGCAGGTTGAGAATCCTTGCTGTAGACCAGTGGTTCCCAACGTGGGGCAGAAGCCTAAGTCAGTACATTGGTTGACCAGTGTTTTGGGGAATTGACTTAGGTTTCTGGGAATTGAAATCCAATAACAAAGGGTTGGGAAACACTGCTGTAGACCAAAGGCTTCTGCATTTTCAATGAGAACTAAACTCAAGGTGATTTTAGTGGAGGGTCACTTCTATACATGCCTGGGATTTTAACCATAGAGTACAACAGATATTCCAGCTGTTTGGCTGTCAGTCTAGGGATTTCTAAAAGTTACAATTCTGAAAGCTTTATGGACTTCAGCAAAAAATAAATAAAATCTGCCCAACCAGTCTTTCCATTCATTCCTCTTATTAATTGTACTGTATACGTGTTCCAAACTCCTAGTGTCACATGTGGTGCTGTTCCCTAGAATTCCTCTCCATCTCCATCTCCCACCAGTCTAAAGAAGCTGCCAGGATCTGATGAGCTGCCTCACTGCCCAAACTAAGTTTTGCAAACTACTGTTTCTTCATAAATAAAACATTCTTCTTTAGCCTGGCCAAACTGCAGTCCAAGCATAGCTAGCTCTCCAGCAGACAGAAGACCCAGAGGTAGATGATCATATATAAGGCAAGCATAGAGTGGCACCTCCCCCTGAAATGGCAGGGTGTAGTGCACCCCTATGTAGATCTCAAGTTGATGGATGTCAGGAATGTTCAAGAGATCCTTGGGCCTTGATCTGACTGGGGTATAAACTTGCATCTTGCACACGACAAGCACGCACAAACTTTAAAAAATTCCCCCGTACAGAAAACTATCAAAGGCAGAGAGAATGACTCTGACACTTAATTTTGCAGGACATTTATGATTCCATTGGTTGATCAGCATATTTGACAGAGATTCAGTCATCTATGTTCCCATCAATAGTCTCACGTCTACTGCTTTGTTAAGCCATAGAGTTAAGAAAGAGAGCAGATTTCTTAACTAAGCACATTTCCTCTGAGTTGGTCCTTTTGTTTTAGATGTCTTTAAACATCCGCATAGTATCTAATATCATTCTTCCTTAATTTTGACAATTCATCTTCCTGGATTTAGCCTTAGATTCAATGATTCTCTAGGACCAGGAGCTTTCTAAGCATGGGAAGAAAAGTTACAAAATGTTCATTTCCTGGGAAAGGCTGTCTTATGCTTTCCCCAAGGAATTTCAATTACAGTACAGAATGTATGTTAAGCTTTTCGAAGTGTGGTTTAGACAAAGCAATTACGGTCACGATCATAATGTATGGAAAACACAGTTCCAGACATCTGTTAAGAGCTACAGCTGGGCATATTAAGAATCACTACAGTCAACACTGCATTTTAAAGTAGCATTTTGATCTTATTCATCATTGCCTAGTAGTACATTCTGCCATCAAGTATGCAATTTTGAAAAATGGCACCATATAATATCGTAATGGACTACTATTACTCTTTATGAGATCATGTCAATATTCTGTGTAAATTGATATTATGCTGCAATCAAGAAAGCTACACTTCAGAGATCTGTGTGACATGTCTACATGTACATGTGCACACAGACACATGCTCACACAGATAAAAACGCAAATATGATTTTACCCAACAGCCCCTTCCAAACTGTTTTTAAACATTGACAGCCTGGGGGGGACGGCAATTTAAAGTCCATTATTATTGCGATGCGCTCTACATTGGGCTGCCCTTGACAACCATTCAGAGGCTATAGCTGGTCTAGAACGCGGTGGCCCGGGTGGTGATGGGGGGTGGCCCATGCCTCACCACTGCTTCAGGAGCTGCACTGGTTACCAGTTTGTCTCCGGGTGCAATTCAAGGTGCTGGTTTTAACCTTTAAAGCACTATATGGTAGTGGGCCAGGATACCTAAGAGACCACATTACCCTAAGGATGTCTGTCCGTCCAACCAGAGGGGACCGGAGGGGCTCTCTAATTGTTCCATCAGCCAGAGGGGCTCGCCTCTCTGGCACAAGGAGGAGGGCCTTCTCTGTATCCGCACCAGCCCTCTGGAACCTCCTGCCAACAGAATTACGTCTCCGGACGGAATTGCTGCTTTTCAGAAAAGAACTCAAAACCTGGCTGGCGGGCCAAGTATGGGGTGCAGGTGGAAGGGTAACCACCATTGGGTGGTTGGTATAGAGGATAATTCCTTCCCCCATGGTCCCTTCGGTCCCTGCATCCTTTTTAGGGGGTGGGTAGTTTTAATTAATTTTATTATGTTTTTATCTGTGATTGTGAACCACTCTGAGTTGGCCTAGGCCGAGTGGGCAGTGTAGAAATCGAACAATTAAATTAAATTAAATTAGAAGAACTCCCCAGCCTGAACTAGGCAGGAAAGGGGTAAACAAAATGTATACAGATTCTCTTTCTGGCTCATTTGAGCCACTAACCTCTAAACTTGCAAATATAGGTCAATCTTATTTGCACATGCATGGAGTCAGGCAGGATAAATTTAGGACAATGGTATGATAAGTGGAATTAGAAGAAATACACATACGGGTTGCTTGTTCTCCAGTCAAGGGTTCACTCTCAATGCCTTGTCCGAGGGCGTAGACCTTGAACAGGTAGGTTGTTCCAGGTAGAAGATCTGTGACTTCTGCAAAGGAATACCTCGTAGCAGGCAATTTCTGCCCATGTTCACCAGGATGGTTCACTGGAACCACTTCTACACGATAGCCAGTTACAGCACTATCTGGAGGGTTCCACATGATGGTGACTTTGACATCAGTGACTTCCACAAACTGCAAATCCTTAGGTGAAGGAATCGTACCTAACCAAAAGGACAGGCAGGTGATTCCTGTTATTAGTTTGCTACAGTATTCAGATAAATAGCAGAGCAATGGGATGGATCTCTTACAAGTAATGCCAATACTCCCCATAATAATGCACTATAGGTAATAAAGGAATAACAACATTTCTTTTTGGAGGTTGAAAATAGGACTGGTGTATTATTATTTTCTCATTCCTTTGGGGGCCTTTTTCAGATTTCAGGCTATTTTGTTTAAAATAGATGTATGGTTGTTGTTGTTTTTTTACAAAAAAAGAACTAAGAAATAATGACAAATGTTATGAGTAATTGAATAAAAAGTTGGATGAGGTGGACTTAATACACAAAAGATCACATTTAAATACAGGTGCCAATGTTTTTTGTCTTTTTTGTTGTCGTTTTGTTTTGTTTACTCTCTGATATGAATAAAAGGAAATCAAGTATTAAGCAACAATAACTCACTCACTCTCTTTTTAAAAAGGAACTTCCCAAGGTCTGTTACTGAGTAAGGAAAGGGACAATCCTGGCAATATATTGTCACAGCTACTCTTTTTGTATGATAACACAGGAATGTAAAGAGAATACAGGCTACTTTATATTACATGAATCAGAATGGCCAATATTCTCTTGTTTGGTGATCCATGAAAGATAAAACAATGAGTATATATCGAATGCAAGGAAAGAAGTTACAGCCTTCCATCAACTCCTCCACTCCCATACTCATGGTGAAATGAAAAACTGATTCAGTCTTACAACTTGGATGTTGAAACTAGTGCTAATGATGCAGTGATCCACTGGGGTTAGTGTGATAACAGAAATAAAAATAACAGGGAATTGAGAAATGTGGATGAAATGCAACTGCTAATGCATGCAAACTAAAGTAGACCTACTGAATTAGTTGCTTGTTAAATCAATACTTATTTAAATCCCATTAATTCAATGGTTCTGCTCTTCTGAGATTAGCAATTGGATGCAGTCTTTGCTTTTAAAGTAATGATTTAAAAAAGAAAATAGAATTCACTCTAAAATTTAGAATTAAAGAAAAGCATACATACTCCAATTAGTGCAAGAAGTGGAAAGGTGGGACATAAATATTGCTTGCAGATAAATTGTGAGATAGAAAGGGGAAGAAACCAACAACATTCAGCTCTCATTGTCAGCATGCAGAAAATTGATTAGGTTCTTACCTTCCTGTGGTACACCTGTGGTCTTCTGCTGAATGAAGATAGGAGTGCTCTCTTGATTCTCTTCCACAGCATAAATGCTGATATTGTACTGCACACCAGGCATCAAGTCACTGAGTGTCACAGAAGTGGCAGACTCAGGTAGGTTCAGTTCTGTGCTGCTACCCTCCACAGATGGAGTATAGACAATTCGATAACCTAGTGTAGCCAAAAATGTATGATCAACTCATAGAACAAGAAAACAGAGCAGGAGCTCTGACCAACATTGTGCTTAACTTGTCATCAATATTCCCGAAGAACATTTTTGGGTCTTCACCTCTTTTTGTGAGAGTTCATAAAAAGTACAAAAGTACACTTGTTACAATTGATATACGGAAATGAAGCAGACCTGTAATTGGAGCTTCTGGTCTATTCCAGCTCACAATGATTGATGTATCATCAACACTTTCTACAATGTGATCTGGAGGGGCATCAGGTGCTGTTGAAGGAAACATAAAGAAGTTGTATGAAATGTCCAACTTAGGAAGAAGGGAGGGAAGAAAGAAAAGAATGGCAGCATGCTATCTGCTCTACCAAATATTGCATAATGAAACATACCTGTGGTCTGGGAAGTTGACAAAATAAGATCTGGTTTGCCCTCTTCTGTGATCTGGTAGACTTTAACAATGTAATTGCGACCCGGAAGCAAGTTGGGGATGTTAACGGAAGTAACTGTGCTTGGAAGATCTTCAATACAACAGGAAAGGAAAACAGAAAATGTTTGGCAGGTGTTCTTAAAAATTATTTTTAGGCAAAAAAATGTAATAGCAAAGAGTCAGGAGTATCATTAGATATCATACCATTTATATAACTGAATCCTAAATTGGAATATGGTATTAATAACCTCTCTCAAATGATTCATTGACCTGCACTTATTTTTCTGATGTTGCACAGACATTTTTGGATGGGACTCAAGGTTTATCTAGCCAGTCTGTGAGAAGACCCAGACCCATCTTCTCCTGACATTCTCATTGGAGATATACTTGCTAGCTCAGATGTACTTTGATATTTGATGCATGGAAATAACATATTCCAAATAAATCCAAGGTACAAACCATCAGATCACTAGGATTTTAAGGCTACACTCCCATGCAGACTTACTTGGGTGGAACTTCACTGAATTTATCAGAAATTATTGCTGAGTAAACATGCATAGGATTTAGCAATGCAACACACCTCAGATCATTAACCAGAAATCGGTATTGAAATTCTTACTTTGCAAGAACATTGCAACATAATTTTATAACTCCAAACTGCTGGTGTAATTAAAACTCTGTTCATAAAGTACCATATAATATCGGATTTTTTAAATACTTGTGAGACTTGAAATTTGAACATCAGAAGTCCTAAAGATTATCTACTCTACACAAGCTTTACAGGTGATGATGGAGTTAATAATACACACTCCATTTGAAGGTGCTGCTATCTAGATAAGGAATCTGCCTTACCCAAATACTTTGGTTCATCACCATCTTCACTCAGCTCATATTCCACTCGGAACCCTGAGATAGTGTCTGAAGCAGAAACCCAGGAAACCACAAAACTATTGGCAGTAATTTCTGTGACAGATTCAGATATAGATACCATAGAAGGAAGTGCTGTTGTTTCTCCTGTCACATGACTTGCTGAAAAGCACAAATGAAGGTCTATTAATGCAATATGTTCACAAAAGTAAAAGCAAAAGGCATTGAAGCTTATATACTTTGCTACATTTTTATTTTATTTAAAAAAGGTTTTAGTAATGATGTTGATATTGCCCGATTCTTGTAAGACAAATTATATGGTTAAAAGTAAGAGCAAAAGATTCAGACTACTGTATATCATTCAAAATACACAAATATTTAGAGGAATTTTTTTAAGAAGTCAGGAAACAGAATAGTAGTCACATTTTAAGGAAGGACAAATATTCAAATGCTTAATTACAAAACAGTGAATTCTAATCTGTCAGCCAAAATCCTCTTGCTAGTGAAACAAATAATGTAATTTCTGGAGGCAAATTGCCTCAAGTTAAGAAATCACCAGAGGCATTATTTATTGCAGGAATTCTCAATGTTTTCACGCCACAGGCTGGACCACTCACCCTCAGATAGGTGAGTGGGTCTGACAAGTGGTTCCCGCATCATAAATGCTGCCACAAACCACAGCGGGCACATTTGTGCTTGAGGTGGAGCATTTACGGCTGTCATAAACATGCCCACTTCTGCTTCCGAGGTCGTCACCACAGACTGGATGAAATAGTGTCAAGGGTTGGGGCCAGCCCTCAGGCCCTAGGCTGCAAACCCCCGATCTATTGCCTTCTGCTTGGCTTGACTCAATGTGCAACTGACAATGTCTATAATTTCTTAACTTGGGGTAATTTGCCTCCAAAAGTTGTATTATTTGTGGAGCTATGCAAGAAGACTTTGGCAGTTATATACAAACCAACAGGATTAAAATCTTAAATGCATTCACACAAGCAGAAACACATTCAGATATACAGTAACTCCAGTTTATGTATGATGTAATGATGTAATTTCTTGAAAAGGACCAGAGTATTAAAATCTCCTTATTGTTAATACAGTTACAGGTAACACTGTTCTATGACAATACCGTTAGTATAAAAGCCAGTACAGCAAACACCACACATGGTCTGGAGACATCCTAGCAAGAGAACAACAACACTGCAAGTGCTAAAAAGTCTAAAATATGTAGCATATACAAAAGATCAAAGAAACACGAGTCCCATTCACTTGAATGGAAGACCACATAACTCTTTCACAACAGCACTTACTTGAAATAGCTGTAGTGCTAGAAGTGGTAAATTCAAAACGGGTGACTTCTCTCTCGCCATAATGTTGTACACTAATAAGTTGCCCCTCATAAAGAACGCCAGGTTTCAGGCCTGAGATAGTGTAGGAATTCAAATATCCTGGGATGGTGGCCTCTTTCCACTTTATTCTAGAGTTTTTCTAAAGAAATACAGCACATGGGATATCAGAACAGAAATAGCCAAGTAGCAGAAAGCTACACCTTGCTATGGTGTGTGTGTGTGTGTGTGTGTGTGTGTGTGTGTGTGTGTGTGTGTGTGAGTGAGAGAGAGAGAGAGAGAGAGAGAGAGAGATGGTTTGTAGCTTGTGTGTGTGTGATAGAGAGAGATGCTTTGTAGCGTGTGTGTGTGTGTGTGTGTGTGTGTGTGTGAGAGAGAGAGAGAGAGAGAGAGAGAGAGAGAGAGAGAGAGAGAGAGAGAGAGAGATGCTTTGTAGCAACAGGGGTTTTTTTTGGGGGGGATCTACATTTCCTACTAGGACAATGTTTAAAGAAGGAATAGAAATGAACTGAAAATAACATAAGACAAGTAGCCCCCTCACCTTCTTTGCCCCAAAGATCAAGGAACATTTCAAAGGAAGAGGGAAAGGCAGGGAAAATCAATAAAACATTTTATTCTGGCTACAATGGACGGCCTGCCCCATGCCTTGCCATAAGGCTAACAAACACCAGCTGACCTGCTGAAAGACAGTTAGCAGGAAGAAGAAGGCCAGTAAAGACAGCCTCTATGGTTGATACCATAGCAGGAATGTGGGGAACATTTAGTGCTGCATTTGGCCCTAACTCAGCTGCCGAAACTGGACTAACTCCCTCATCTGAGTAACTCTTTGCACTTCTATTCAAATTCCTCCGTGTGAAGTTAAGGGGTGCATGGAGTTTTCAGGAAAAAATGAACATTTTAAAGGACCCTTTTATTTATTTATTTTTAAAAACCCTAAAAATACCCTGAGTCAATGCATTTCCCTGCTACACCTATTTAAATCCATCTCAATGGATTCTTTCACACCATTCTTTTGAGCTTGAAAATGTTTTTTTCCACCTTTCAGTTTATGATCCCAGCCAACAGCAAATTTCTAACAGCCAATCAGATTTAGCTCAGGTAGAATGGGAGAAAATAACACATCTGCATCATCAGGTAGAATGGGAGAAAATAACACATCTGCATCATCAGGTTGCCATTAGGCAATTTCATTTCTATTACTCAGTTGTAGAGTAAGTATCAGCTGACTTGCTACAACAGTCAAAGTGGGTTGCCTTTTGCCACAGCAACACTTCTCAATAGTTCAAAACAAACAATGTTCCAACTTAGCTCCATTTCTGAGATCACATATTGGTCAGCCTTTTGCTTACACTTACATAAATCTGGTGCTAGACTAAACTTTATTTTATATGTAGCATCATTGTGGATTGTAGTTAAAAATCTGAAAATATGTACAAAGGGCTTCCTAAAATTCTTAAATGGGCAAAAGGACAAAGGACAGTCAAGTGCTTACTGGTCTCCATCGAAGGATGTAACTAGAAATGTGAGAGGATTCAGGTGCAACCCACTGGACAGGGTGGGAATCTGGGTGAATTGGAACATCTGTGATAATCACCTGGACAGGACCAGTAGAACCTAAAATATAAATGTTTTGCATTAGTTTACTAATAGTCCCAAGTATGTTGCTCTAGTAGGGAATGCATCCACACACGCAAAACATGTTGATAAAACATGTTAATTAAGCAATGCATACAGAGACAGGACGCCTCAAACCTATATCATTTGAGAAAATATATCCTCTTGTTGGTATCGCTCCACCTAAGATAAGAAGAGAACTAGCAGCGGATGCTGAGAGAACGAAGCAAGAGAATGATGCTCGACATCCTCTGAATGGATATATGCCTCAAGTCCTCCAGCTCAGATCAAGGAAGACCTTTATGGCAAGAACAAACATTATTGGGGGTATGCAAGAGCAAAACCAAATTAGAAGATGGAGGAAGGAGCTCACTGGACAAGGAACAACATTAAAGGAGGATAGAAGCTGCCGAACTCAACCTCCCCTACATCACCTGGAGGACTCTGAATAAGCTAAGGGCTGGAATCCCTAAATGCAAGACCAACATGCTCATGTGGGGGCTTCTGGCAGATAACAACATGCTGTGTGAATGTGAAGAGATACAGAGCTTGGCTCATTTACTGGTCTGCCAATTACTGCCAGAAACATGTACATTTGAGGAATTAAATTTGGCCAATGACAAAGCCAAGAAAGTGGCTTCATTTTGTCAGTCCAGGGTTTGATCTGGATATGAAAGAAGACTAAGTGTTCCATCTGTTCACTGCATCTAAGACAACTATCATATCTACCCTACTGAGCAGATGCATTTTAATACCACTGTAGCTGTCACAGCTCTATATTCCAGATGCCTCCCTCAGCTACAAATTCCAGGATTCCTTATGATCTTGCCTTGAAAGTTAATGTAATATAAAACTGCTATAACTGTGTAGTTTAGATGACCTCTTAGTTGCTCACATTAAATGAAGCTTCAAATATATATGCTTGTGCAACCCAATTTGTCCAGAAACAATATAATGCCACAACGTTCAACAGTAAAATGAAAACCAGGAAATTTTTTTCTTCACAGAACATAAAACCGTCTCCAGAACCACTGTTGCAGTTATAGCCACAACTAAACAGAATGTCAAGCAGGTAGTATACAAAACATATTTCCTGATAAAGATCCTATGAATTATGAATCCACATACAACATGTGACTGTCTAAGCAGATGTACCTTTTGTGGAAAAGAATGAAACATCAACCAATTCATATAAGAAATAAACCAAAGAAACAGGCTGTGATCCTAGTGAAAATCAGCCAACTCCTCTGGCAATTAGTACTAATAAAACAAACAACTTGCATCGGGAAAGTTATGACTATAGAAGTCAACCCATAACTTTCTAAAAAAAAATTCCTAAATAAAAAGTAACATTTAAAAATGCTTTGGGTTTTGTTTTAAACTTAAAGCTAATCGCTACATGAAGGGTCAGAGAATTTTCATTGGGGTCGTGCCCAAGGGGGAGATGAAGAGTAAAAGCTTTCTTTTCCACACAATACAAGCTGGAGGGGGGACCTCTTCCTTATGTTTATGATAAATGCCACACAGTTGTCACCGAGTAGTTGCTAGCTATGCAATTAACATTAACATAAATTTTGGCTCCTACAGACTAGATGAGGTCACCCAATGGCAGGACAAAGCCAATGGATTCATAGCCTATTTATATTTTTATTGATCCTCTGCTCTTTCCTGACCTTTTTGTACTCCTTTTCACTGCCTACATAAAATTCCCATTTAAAAGTAGGTTCAGTCTAACGCTTTAATGAATTTTGGTGCTTCCATGAACAAGACTGAAATTCTCACAGCATGGCAACAGTCAGCTATCCAATGCTGCTGGAAACTGTTATTGCAGCAATTAAATTATTCCTTTCAAAAACACAAACATTTTGCTTTCCATACTTGTTTGGACAACTATATTACACAAACACCCATGGAAGGTTTTTAAAGCTTCCATAAAAACAAGCTCCCTGTCACCCAAAGGCTAACAGCTTTCCAAGAGACACTCCTCAGACTCTGTGGTCTCATACTCATTGTCTATCCATTAACACATTTATTTTTGCTTACTGAACTACCGAGTGTAAGGTTGAGAGTGAGTCGCCATCATGGGAAAAGGTCCAGACTCCAGAAGAAGCAGTCAAAGTGGGTTGGGAGCGTCCCCAAGAGCCAAAAAAGTAGAGAGGCCCCCTAAGCCCAACCTTAGACCAAGGATACCACAAAGAGCTGCATCAGGGACTTTGAACACCAGTGCAGCAGGACCATCTTGTATCTAAAAACAGGCCTTAGCTACCAACTCTGAAGACACAACTCCATGGGGTGTTTGCTTTAACAGTTGGGCAAGAGGTGCTTTGACTCAACTAGTATCATTTCAAAAGGAATCTGAAAAAAATTGGCACCCACTGTTTCCTCTTCATAGACTAAAGAATGTGCTACTTCTCTCAGATGGTTTTCACAGGGTAGAGTAGCAAAATGTGTTACAGAGTCTGTCTGCCATGTTCCCTTCCACTGATGAGGTTCAGAGGTCTCTCAGCTGTTGTTCAACCATCCAAAAAAAAAATGGACATTGCTCTTTCAGGCTTGTAATTTGCCCTAGCTCTCGTTATTCTGCCCTTCAGAATGTTCTGTGCTTTTTGTCCCATATCCAGATTCACCGCCCCACAGATATTCATCTCCCTCTTACAAAATAATTTAAATTGATCACTGATTCAAACTGGAACAGCTGTATTTTACTGCTTTATCTATACTGGTATGAGGACAATGAAAGCATGTTATTCACATAAGGCTCTTTAGAAAAAGGTTTCTTGGTAACTTCAGACCCACTTATTCCTATATAAACTGCAAGTCTATAAGAAATAAACAAAATTCATTCATTCTCCTTCTTATTACTTCAGGACTGCTGCCCTAATAGTTACACTGAAGGACCCGTCCCTATTTATTCACAAATCCTTTCTTTTGTGGTATCTATATTCCATCACCTGCCCAGAGGCTTGTGACTAGAATGTGGGATTTATCTCACCCCAAAACGTTGGGGAAATACTGACCCACCAAAACTGTGAGCTGTCCCCAGACCTGCTTTGAGCCACATACATGGTATCCCAAAAAACAAAAGCTGTAAAGAGTGTTCAAGCCCAAAGGTTATCCAAACCATTTCCCTTATCAATGTGTGTGCTTTAGACTAAGGCTGAACAAACAAACTTCATAGCAATCATGCCTATGGAGACTAGCTCCTGGAAATGGATGACCAGGACAGTTCAAACATTTTGTTCACAGATCTGACCATGTCAGGTATGACATACCACCACGATTTGTAGAAACAGTTCTAGGTCCAAGACCTGCAATCCAAACACATGTTTATTCCTAAAACAGACAAGTATCACAAAATAGCTAAGAGACTGAGTTATAAACTAGGCAGTTCCTGATTTGAAATCTATTATCTGCCATTAGCCTACTCTAAGTTTAAAGAAATTTTCTTTTTTTGCCTGTTAGAGCCCCACTTCTGGAACACAGGAACATTTTTTTTAAAGCTGCCTTCTATTAAGACTATCCATTGACATATGTAACCCAGTACTGTGAATACTTACTGGGTCTACAGGCAGGCAGTTTTTTTTCCAGCCCAACCTAAAGATTAAAGGAACTAAACCTAGGACTTTTTCTCACCAAACCATGGTCACTCCCCTCATATGTAATACACTGTATTTAAATATGGTTAGCCATATAAACTTTGTTTTGCCCCTGCCAGCTTTTTTCAGGCCAGAAATATATTTCCTGTCATTTTCTATTTTTAGAGACTATTTCTGGTCTAAAGGAGATCTAGCTGTATGTATAAATACCCACTTCAGAGGAGTGTGATTATCAACCTTAACTCAGAAAGAAGTTGGCCTGAGAAGAGACTGAAGGTTACATGTAGTGGCCCACTCTGATTCAGAGGACAGCAAAAATGGTCTTGGACTCAGAAGAGTTACCAAATCCTGAAAAAGAAAGTCCATTTTAACCTTATCCCTTTCACAGATGCATTGAATGGGAAACTCAACAAATTAAGTTTTACAATTTTTACAGCATTTGAATCATAGAAGCAGATATGAATTCTCAGACTAAGGGCTATTGAGCTTCAAACTGGCTCATTCTTATATGAGCAAAAAGTAAACCCTGCTAAAAAAAATATCCTTGCCTTTAAGTTTTTTAAAATCACAGGTATTTGTTACGAAGCAAAGGAATTGCAGTTAGGCTAGTTTCTCGTAACATCCATATGTTCAACATGACAACCTTTCATGTTAAAAATGTCATCCAAACTATTAAAAAAATAAGATTCCCAGGAAACAAGTTGCCATGCTGAAGTTGAAGGTTTATGCAGAATACAACAAAAGTGCTGGGAGGATTTCAATGACGCTGATGAAACCACCAGTGGATCCTTCATCAGTTCTCCCTCCAGTATTGAAATTCTTACCTGGATAGGCACTCAAAGGCTGGCAATGCCATTCTCCAATTCCACGTCCATAACAGTAGCATTGATATCTGACACCATGAACGTGCTTTTCCCATGAATCTCCAATCTGATAAAAAGTCTGACTCTCTGAATCCTGGCATTGATCTACAAAAAGAAATCCAGGTGGGGAAAAAGATGTGGTTATTTCAGGGTCCTAAGGCTTAAAAACCAAACAAGCCTTCCTCTTTCCTTGGAGACTTGTGGGGTTTTGGAATCCTAGTTTTTCCTCTGGTGCTCTAAAATGTCAAGGAGAGCCTTCATCCATGAAAAGAGGAAGCTTTCCTTTGCAAGATGGCTACCCTCTGCATCTGGAGGGCCTGTCTTTCACTTTTGCCCTCATCACAAGTGCTCAGAGTCCTGCATGTGATTTCTAAAGAGAAGGGGAAAAACCAGGGTAGTTATATCTACAGGACCAAAGCTACTGGAAATGCTGCACCAGCGAATGGCTCCTTTATTTTCAATGCAAGATACATATAACAACCCCAGATTACGTGGTAGTTTATCTCCAAAAACAGAAGGCCAATCCCCTGTGCAGAAACTAACCCTCATTTTACTTCTGAGGAGAGCAGCTTTGCACACAATAAAAAGAGCAAACAAAATGAAGAAAAGGAGAGGTAGCTCTTTCCTACTCAAAAGCAGTAGGGTTTCAATAAATGTCTTAAACTAAGATAGGCGTCTTTACTGGTAGTATCATCTCATTTCTGTACATGTTGTTCAGTTTTCAGGGGACATGGCAAGAGAAAATTGGCTTAATGGCATATAATTATCACTACTTAAAGTGGTACCTATGCATTGTTTGGTATGGCCTGTTTAATCTGGCAATTTCTCCCCAGACCTTGAGGAGATTTTCACCCCTGAAATAAGTAAACTTTAAAAACTGAGATCCTTCAGATTTACAGACTTTACAAAAGACTGGTTGACAGCAATAAAGCATGTCAAGAAAGACTCTTGGACATGTGGCTTCAATGGAAAGGGAGGAGGGAGATTGAGGCAAATGAGTATCACAAAGCAGTGGTCCTACTTAAGACAAATCAAAAGTTTCAAAATACTGTATTACTCAAGCAACCCTCTTAGATGAATTCCTTTGTTCACATATTGAGGGTGAGGAGGACAACAAGGCAGCCCCTTTTGCGGAAGTGCCCATTGACATTTATGCAGCATGCGCATTTATTTAGTGCAGCTCCATTGGCTGCACTATTAAGACACATGGGGTGAGTAACCGGCAGCTTCATCAGCCATTTACAAAAAGAGACACTTCAACACAAGTCAGTCTGACTTGAAGTTAGTCATAGCCATAATCCTGAGCTAGACAACAGAACATTACATACACAATATAGTTCAAGCTCCTCCCCCTCCCCCCAGTGTGGCTAAACATGAAGCCTTCATAAATAACATCAGATAGATACATGATTGTTTTCCAAATATTTTGATGACCAGACTTTTCCTATTGCTAAGTGTTGCTAGTGATGTTCCATCAAGCAATGACCAAACGTTGCTCCTTTCTAAACTATGTCCAGTTCCCAATGCTGTCAATTTATACCATACACCCCACTTATTTCCATGTTGCAAATGTACTATTTCCTGGATCTTGAGTTTTCTTATTCCAGTCTAGACAACAGCAGCAGATTTCAAGAAAATAATATACTGATATTCAGAAATAACTTTATTAGGTTTGCTAATCTTAGTTCTAATTAACATGACTGCAATTCAGACAGGTTTTATTAATATATTTAACTAGAGCCGTGATGGGGAACCTTGGCACTCCAGATATTCTTGGACTTCAATTCCCAGAAACCCAAGCACCCTGTGAATCCACACGAATGGGTTTACTGCGATTCATCTGGCCCGTGCTGCCCTCGTCACTCCCGGAAGCAGGAGTAAAATGTGCCCATACGGGTACGTTTTACTTCCGCTTCTAGGAACGATGAGGGCTTCGTGGGCTGGATGAATCGCAGTAAACTCATTCGTTTGGATTCACAGGGTGCTTGGGCTTCTGGGAATTGAAGTCCAAGAACATCTGGAGTGCCAAGGTTCACCATCACAGAACTAGAGGTTATCTGAAATATGATCTTTCACAGTTTGCTTATTTCAGAGCAAAATGAGTAGCAAACCGAAAGAGCCCGTTGCTTATACTTATTTCCAATTTATTAGCTCATTTTCAAACAAAAACCTCTCCTCAGCCATTTGCAACAGTCACACATTAACTGATATTCTGTAGGTCACAGTTGACTAAGCCTGTGCAATGTACTTCAGCAAAGATGAACTCTAGCATTTAGTGCTATCTAAACTGTCACAAAAAGAACCACATAGCGAAGTTCCCCGGGGATTAACTAATTAGAGATTAAGTATGCACCACAGAGAGAGCTCCCATCTCTTTCCCAACTCCTGCCAATCTAGCAGTTTGAAAGCAAGATAAATAGGCACTGCTTTTGGTGGGAAAGGTAACAGTGTTCCGTCCACTCCAGTGTCTAGATAGGTCTGCCACATGACCATGGAAACATCTGCAGGCACAGCCAGTGCTGGCTCTTTGGCTGTAAATGGAGATGAGCACCGTACCCTAGAGCATACCTGTCAAGTGCAGCTCCGGAGAATACAGGACCTGCACAGTAGACTTCTGCGCAGAACCCTTCTACGCATGTGCAGAACCCTTTTACGCATGCGTAAGAAGGGTTCTGCGCAGAAGGGGATGCGCAGTAACTATAATATTTTTCCCCGTCGTCAAATTATGGGATGGTGGCGGGAAAGTAGTTTGCAGCTCTGAATTACGGGAAATACCGGCCAATCCGGGATACTTGACAGGTATGCCCTAGAGTTGGATATGACTAGCTTTCAAGCAAGGGAGACCTTTACCTTTGCTTTCTAGGTGTTATCACTCAGTCAAAAATTGAGGATGTTTAGGAAAAAATGATCTGTTCATCCTTAGAGAAAGTGACAGCCAGCAGTGCTGTTGGCACAGTTCAGAATTCCTCCATTATCCCCAGCAAAACATAGTAAAAGCCCGTCAAATAAATCAGACTTATCCTCAGGTAAGATAATATTTGTTAATGCTGCCTTTGATGTTATTTTGGGAAATCTCAGTTTTCCCAAAGGAAGGCATAGGACCACTACCCCCACCCAGGCCCTGGGGCCAACAAGGGATATTGAGAGACAGGAGAAGTTGGAAATAACAGGGGCCAGATTGCCACTCACCCCCCAATTTGCTAGAAGTAGATGAAAGGGAGGCAATCTTGAAATAGAACACTGGGAATCAGGATTCTTACTGGATGTGGGAGAGGTTTCCAGTTACAATAAAACCCCTACTTACACAAATTGTCCGTTCCATAGGCTTTTGCTTAAATTGGTTTTTTATGGAACTCGAAGCAAACCCATATGAAAAATTATTTTTTTACATAACTTGAAGCAAACCCATAGGATAAATGAAAATTTCATGTAAATCGAAGCAAAAGATTGGGAAATAAATTTTTATGTAACTCGAAGTAAACCCATAGGAAAAATGCATTTTTTATGTAACTCAAAGCAAACCCATAGGAAATTGTGTTACGTAAATGTATGTGAATTGGGGCATTTATTTAAATCGGGACATGGTTTTAGCACAAAATCATTATGTAAGTCGAATTTTATGTAACTCGGGGCATTTGTAAATCAGGGTTTTACTGCACTAACATGGTAGATTAAGTATTTTTGATATTCTAGACCAGTCATGGCATATGCACAGTAAACCCATTCGTGTGGATTCACAGAGACTTCGACTTCTGGGAATTGAAGTCCAAGAACAGCTGGAGTGCCAAGGTTCACCATCAAGGGCCTAGACTAAAAGGTAAGGCTCTCCTGTAAAACTGACAATTTTCTGAGAGATTCTGGGAAACACATTATGAACAATTGCCCTTGAAATGGTAATTTTCAACTAGTTAGATTGTGTCGCAATTTCAGAGGAGACATGTGCAGGGGGGAAATCATAACACAGACATGCTTATTTGTCAAATGGGGTTAGATGGTAATGACAGCTTTCTGAGTACTCTGCTTCATGCATTATCCCATGCTGCTATTAATTATATAGATAAGCAAACCATCTGTATAGGGTCTTTACTAAGAGTCTCTGATGAGTACAACTGCGTAAACAACAAAGCAATAAGGTTTCTGCAAAAGGTTTAATACTGTGAACTAAAAGTCCTTTCTTCAGGTAAGTTAAATACTGTGAAACAAAATTCCATTCTTCGGGTAGTATATATCTTCCACACAAACAAGGTGCCGATTCAGAATTTGAATACCTGTACTATGTATGCTGTAATACCAAGTATAAATGTTGTAAACCAAAATTCCTTTCTTAAGGTAACATAAATCTTCCAGAAAAACTACAATATGCCAATACACAGCTCAAATTCTTTTGTATAGCATAACACTGAAGCCGTTCCGGTATACAAAGGCTTTTCTCAGAATTGCTTCTTCGGGGTGTTCTTACAGGATATAACAATTTATATGGTATTTTATACAATGCGTCAACAGCCTCATGAAAAATATTTTAATGTGCTTCCGACAAATGATAAACAATGGTGCAGCTACGTTCTGAATTTATATGAGTGCTCATTTGCCTTAGTTGCAACATTTCAAATACAGTGGCGAGGGAGGCAGATTTGAAGAGGGTAAAAATGGAATTATCCAAAGAGGCTATGGGTTTAAAAGGCTGAGAAACACTGTCACTTTTCATCTGTTGAAAGAGAAGCTCTTTTCTAAGCCTAATTGGGGGGAGGGAATTCAGCACACATGGTAGCAATTATCTCTGTTCAGCTACCTCCCCCACCCTGTCAAAAATAAATGAAAAATCCCTGCATCTATCCTAACATTAAGTTTGGGAGGGGGGACCCTTCCTTCCATCAAAGTCAGTGGGAGGCTTTCTGAATGCCTAAATGCACTGGCCTAAAAACACAGCAGTTAGTCTTTAAAGTGTTACGTTTCTGTTTAGTTTTGTTTTGTTTACTCTCTGATATGCTTCAAACACAGACTAACATGGCTACTATTCCAAATAATTGCACTGGGAGGCAATGAAGTCAGAAAAAAACAATAATAATCATAATAATGAAGAAGTTTCAAGTCACCGTATACAGATCCCTTCTTCCGAATTAGTACAATCCTATATGAGCAATACTAACAGCACATTTTAATAATGAATTTGTAATATAAGTCACACTGACGATGATATTATTGTATTAAGAAAATACAACATACTTTTACCATAGCAAATGCGGAAGTTGGGAAGCCAAAATGTTTTGCTATTATAAGCCACTAATTTAAGTGTATGTCATATATTATATCTATTAGGGGCCTTGTGGTTAAGCTGCAATATTGCAGCCAAACCTCTCTGCTCATGATCTGAGTTAGATCTTGATGGGCTCCAGATTGTGCCAGCCTTCCATCCTTCTGAGCTCAGTAAAATGAGTACCCAGCATGTTGCGGGCAAAATTTTAATTATCTTATGTGAACCACCCAAAGAGTGCTCTAAGTGCAATGGGCGATCTATAACTGGAATTGCTATTGCTATTATACCAGTAATATTTGACAACAGCAAAAGGCATCAGACTGGCTCTATTTCTATCTCCTGCATAAAAAATGTAGCTTGAATGTAAATCACATTTTTCACAGATCAGCAGAAGAATCTATTAAAATCTATACAACCAGAAGTTTAGATAAGAGCAGACTTACCAATGGGATCACATTTCCATCTCCCCCGGCCTTGGCCAAAGCAGGTACAGTTCAGCATGTGACCTTCTTCATGACGTTTGTGGAAAGTTTGGTTAACATCATAGGTGATCCCATCAACAATGCACTGGTCTGTTTTAAGAGGTGAACATAATGTTTGTGCCATTGATTACTGGTTGCAACAGAGCATGCTCTTTTGCACAATGGACAGATGTTTTCTTCTGAGACAAAATAGCTCAAGAACTTCCAGAAACATGGACTTTATACTAAACAAGTGTTTCACCTCAAGAAGCCTCCTGGTGGCTTAGCAATTTTCACACACGTCTGACAGCTACAACACAGAAACCTTCCTACTTCAACACATTTGTAGGATCAAATTCAGTACTTCCATAGCTCAGTCTTACATTTCCCCTAGCATTGAAGTTCTGAGGTGAGAAACAAAATTTCCATGAAATACTGTTTCTACACAGTGCTAACATTCTCTTACTGAGATCTCAGGTCAGCTATGATGTTACCTCTTCCACTGTTTTTTATTTTAAAAAAACAAGGAGCAAATTATTGCTACTACTTATGAAGAGTACCAGGCAATGAGGGCCAATCTGCTTTTGCTTATGTCTTGCCTAAATTCTTAGCCTTTCTTAAGAACCAGAAGTGCAAAACAGGCCATTTGATGGAAAGGATGCATTTAGCCTATTGCACACATATAGCCAATTTCCCAAATACCAGGCTGGCATGTATTACTTTGCCAGTCTCTGGTGCATTGAACATGTTCTCTTTTCTATGTAAATAAGATATGTGACTACAGGGTCTGTATAAAAGGATCCCATATCACAGTGATGGCGAACCTATGGCATGAGTGCCAGAGGTGGCACTCGTAGCCATCTTTGTGGCACCCATGCAATCACAGAGCTCGCCCTGCCCCTCTGCCCAGCAGCCCAATGGGAGCGCTTCCTCCCTCTCCCCAGCACAGAGTTCACCCCTGCCCCTATGCCCAGCAGCCCAATGAGATCGTTTCCTTCCTCCCCTGTCACTGTGTTGGCACTTTGTGATAAATAAGTGGGTTTTGGGTTGCAGTTAGGGCACTCAGTCTCTAAAAGGTTCGCCATCACTGTCCTATCACACAATATCTAAGTATATGTCTATTCATACTGCATGGCTGCTGGGAATAGGACTTGAGGAGACATGTAGTACTGAGGGCAAGACCAGAGGCACAATAACACAAGCGCCTTCTTTGCCTGTGAAACTTCATGAGAAACATTTGATACAGACCATCCCTCTAAATTATGCTCGGTTTCCACAGCAACAGCAGCAGTTCTGGAGTCTTTCCTTCACCCCCTCCTTCTTTGAAAACTTGAGTTCACTGGTATAAACCAGATGAGCAATGAGCAAATGCCTATTCTTTCCCATCTGGAGTCTTATTTTTCCTTCTAAGCCTTCTTCACAGCAGGTTTCCGCAGCATATTCTGCCTCATTTTCCTGCAAATTTTTTGTATGCAGACTTTCAATATATCATTAAAGATCAAATTTGCCCTGTGATGCCCCAGTCTTGACCTTTGGCATGTCAAATAGCATGTGTTAGTGTGCTTTGTTTGCACATTACAAACAAGAAACCCTGTGCTAAAGCATTCCAGATTCTGCTTCTATAAGTTATCTGGTACAGCAATACCAGATTCCACAAGTCTTAGCATTCCACAAGTCTTAGCGTTATCCGGTTTTTAATGTTGTGCGATACATTGATTGTACAACGTTTAAAAAAAAAGCCCAGTTCCCTTTCTGAAGAGGAAAGGGAACAGTGGGTTGAGCCGGCTGCCTCTTTGGAAAAGGCAGCGAGGATTCCATGCATGGAATCCCCGCTGCTCTTTCCAAAGAGGCAGCTGGATCGAAACAAGCCCCCAAGTTGGCAGGACTGGTCTCTGATTTGGGGCTTGGCTCTCTGGCGGTCTGAGCATCTGAGCGCTGGTTTCCTTGGGGTGAGGGCGCGGGCGCCTGGTCTCCCTCCAAGGAAGCCGGCGATCTGACCACCAGTTTCCTTGGGGTGCGGGTGCACGCGCATGGTTCCCCCCCCAGGAAACCGGTGCTCTGAGTGTCCGATCACCTGTTTCCTTGGAATGAGCGCATGCGTGTGTATGCACTCTCACCCAGAGGAAACCAGCGATCTAACACTTGGGTCTACAGAGGCCACCTTGCCCCGCCCCCCAGCAAGGGGGCCTCCAGAGATCTCTGTCCCAAAGCCCGCAGGGCTGGTCTCCAGCCCTGTGGGCTTTGGGGCAGAGATCAATGTTGGGGAATTTGAGGAAAACTTCTGCATTTCACAACCTTATCTTAACTTTGTGCGGTGCAAAGGTTTTACTCAAATTCCCCAACGTTATCCAGTTTTAACGCTGTGCAGTGCACACATTACCCGGGGTATTACTGTATTTATTTTGTTGACACAAAACTTGCTCACACACTTCTTTCTATTTCCTGGGCTTTGGGCACCAAGAAATAAGGTCAGAAATGGAATATGAAAAACCTGTGAGGAATAGATGTGATTGTTGGCCACTGGGCATGCTGGCTAAGAGTTCTGGGTGTTGTAGTGTGAAAATGGTTACTTTTCCCATTTCTGGATGGGGGTATGGACTCTACAATAACCCTTTCACCACGTACTTGACTAGACCGAAACCATGTTTTGCTGAATAGACGAATCCCTACCTACAAATTGCAATTGATTGACTGAACACAAAAACAACAAATCAAAATGCCTTTGCAGGTCCTTGTCCAATTCAAAGACTGGAACAGATGACAATGAATAGCCCTGCTTACATATTTACATATTTAAAATTGTTTATTGTATTCATAATACCCCTCATAGGTTTATACTCTGCTAAAATGATCAGAAAAACTATGCCTTTATGAACCTCAGGACTGGGAATGTGGAGACCAGTCATGTCATTGCTGCAGTTTTCACAAATTTATGTCAGATCTGGAAAAGAGCCACCACCAAGGCATGTATTACACTGACTAAGTTCCCCCTACACTGGGCATGGAAGGGCCACAGTTTGGCAGCACCTAACAATCATGGGTTTGCCTAAAGCAAAGGAGCAATCACACTTATATACTTCCCCATGACGCTTAGTGAACTCTCTGGACATTTCACAAGTTAATTAGCATTTTGCCCCAACATGCTGGGTACTCATTTTACCAACTTTGGAAGGATGGAAGGCTGAGTCAACCTTGCGTCATGGTCAGGATTGAACTCACAACCTTTTGGTTGCAGGACAGCAGGTTAACCACTGCGCCACCAGGGCTCCTAAAAGCCCAAATGGGAGGAACCAAGCTGTTTGCATAGTTTATGTGTGAGATTTTACTTCAGAGCTTCTACATAAGATTCTCCAAACATTTCTATATCTGGAAATTTTCCATTGGGATTATGCTTATGGAATCCCACCTTCATGAGATCACAGGAAATAAAGAGGCTTAGCAGTTATTACTCACATCTGGGCTATTTCCCCTGGATCTCTGTAAAATGCCTAATCTGATTTAACCTCTATTAAAGTCAATACAGCATCCCCATTTTATTTTGTTATTAAAGAGGGTTTTATCATATCTGAAAATGTCTAAATAATCCCTAAATTTTAGAATAACCTTCAGAGTTGTGAAACTATGGTAAGTGGCTCAGAGATGGAAAAAGTACTTTTTAAAGGGACTACACTTCACAGAATATCATAGCTGCCATGATTCTACCTCAAGGTGCAGTTCACTAGGTCCTTTCTCTACTTTTGTGCACCTGCAATATATTACTGTTTTAACAGATGAGTCCCTTCTCTATAGACCACAACAGACCACATTAAATTGAGCAGAGAAGCCAAAACAAGTCAAAATACCTCTAAGCTGGGAATAAGCAATGCAGGTCCACTCTCCACGCCCACTCCCTATGCAAGTGCACCTCATCATGTGACCCATGTCATGCTGCTTGTCCCACTGGTCTCCAACACGGTACATGACACCTTCATTGGTGGTGCAGATCTCCTCATGAGCTGTTGAAGGCATAATCAAGAGGTTTCTTCTTTTCTTTACGCCAAGATTCATATTGTGCAAATCAACCAGTCCCTTTCTTGTCAATTTTCACCTTGACTTATCAACAGAGTTTTGAGTGATGGCTTTGCTTACTTTCTAATAAATTCTTAAGGTCTATCATTGGGGAGTGGGGGCTAAGAGGGCCATTTGGTCCAAGCCTCACATTCACAGAGAGCCTCAAAAGTTAAAGAAGATTACATTTTTGCAACCTTATTTTGGCAATTCTTTGTTTTAAAAAAATATGTTGGCAGCCTCAAAAAATTAAATGATCTGAGACACCCTGCAAACATCTATTTTTGCCAAAGCATATTGCGTGAATTTCCATTTGTTTGACCGGGGAGAGGGGAGGATCAGAACATGCAGCTACTCTGTCTCTGTGATTATGAAACTAAATTAAGGAAAAGATGGTCTCCTGCAGAGTTTGATCCCCAAACAGAAATGCTGGCTGAATCTTTCTTGGCAGTAACTAACTTAAAACTGCTGAGTCTGAATTAATGTCTACAATCATTGCATAGACAACATATGTCTTAATAATCCTCACCAAATTATAAAGCAACAACAAAATAACCAAATATTTATGCATTGTACTATCACTTAAGATAAATTCAACATACCGGCCATGGGGCAAAATCCAAACTTCTGATCTGCGTCATAATTTGGAGTTGTTCCACACCATTTCATGCTGTCTCTCCGCCCCTCAGAAGTACAATCAGTGTAATTCCGGTTGTTATAGAGGAAAGGGAAATGACACAGAGCACCGTTGGAGTTCCCACCACGTGTTTGAACTAAAACTGCAAGAAAGCAATAGCCTTTTGAGAAAAATAGACATAACTGTGCCTGGAGTCTTACAAATGTTTTCAACCACACAGATGCTTCTCCGTAACATCCTGATCTTCTTGTATTATCTGGGGAAACTACATATATGGAACAGAAAAGATCTGTCTTCAGAGAAGGAAGTCCACTCCAGGGAGCTGGGTTGGTCTATACCAGAGGTGCCCAAACTACAGCCCGCTGGCCCAATTAGGCCCTTGCATATCATTAATTTGGCCCGCAGTGAGTACCCAGGCTCACCACGGACCGCCACTCCCTCTGCCCCACCACCTGACTTCAGCAGTGGTGGTGGCAATTGCACTTTGTCTTGGCTGCTCCAAGCAGCCTCTGGCTCAGTCCCATCCCCTCTGCAGCCTTTGCTAAAGCCAGAGCTGTCAAGTATCCCTTATTGGCCAGGAAAACCCCTTATTTTACCCTCTTTCCCGCAATCATCCCTTATTAGACTGCAATGCCCTATTGCTGCCATTGGAGGGCAGCACAGGATGAGCATAGCTGTCAAGTATCCCTTATTTGACAGGAAATTTCCCTTATTTCCAAATCCAAAACTTGACAGGTATGGCTAAAGCCAATTGCTGTGCCGGGGAAATTTTTGGAGCCTCCTCTGTTTCAAAATCCATAGCGCTAGGAGAGCCCCCTGGCGTGCCCAGAATGATGTCATCACAGCGTGCCAGGTTTATTCTTCCAGCGCCGCGGATTTTGAAACAGAGGATGCTCCAAAAATTTCCCCGACGTGATCGGCTTTGGCAAAGGCTGCAGAGGGCAATGGGACCGAGCCAAAGGCTGCTTGGAGCAGCCGCGACAAAGTGCAATCACCACTGCCGCTGCCACCACTGCTGACGGCCCCTGCAGCTGTGTGTTGGGGGCAGGACCAGCCCATGAAAAAAGTTTGGGCACCACTGGTCTATACATATACAGTGGAACCTCATACAACAATCGCCTCGTATAGCAACGAAATCGCATAACAATTAGGTTTTTTGGGGTAAATGGCATCCCGCATAACAATTTTCCCTATGGGAAAAATCGTACAACACTTTTTCAATGTGAAAACCACTTAGCAAAAAGAATTGTTGTATGATTGCATCCCATGGGGAAAATCGCTATATGATGCATGCATCGTATAGCAATTGTTTTGTACAACAACAAGTTCTGTGAAACGGATTAAAATAATTATATGAGGTACCACTGTATTTGATTTATAAAAGCCCAAACAACAAACTTGTAGGCATATGTCCTGGGGATTGGTTTTGAATCTAGCTAATATACTTCCCATACAAGATAACATGCCCATGACTGCGTAAACATGCCCATGCCTGCCATAAATGCACCCACAGCTGTTGTAAACATGTTTATGACAGCAGTGGATGCATTTTACAGCAGAGTTTATGGCAGGAGGAACAACGTGACCAGCCTGCTCAGCTGTCTGGGAGGCATGGTCAGGGCCACAGCATGAAAAATTTGGGAACCCCTGAACTAGTGGTTAAAAATAACCAACTTATCAGGTAGCTGTGACGGTGAATTGATTATTATCTCTGGGCCATCAGCATTCCTGAAGATTTAGGGCTAAAACCTAAATGCTGGGGTGGTTCCTTGGGATAGCAGTTGATCTCTCTGACCTCAGAGAGGTGTGGAAGGTAAGAGCTGGGAAGAAAATAAGCACAACAGACATGCAGACAACTTCCAGATGAGCAAATGAGGTCTTGAGCCAGCTGGCAATGATTGAAGGAGAGTTTCCAGAGGTTCAAACATCTCACATGCAAAAAATCCAACTTTCTCCAGAGCTGCTTGCCTTAAGATTTGTCTTTCCACCTGAGGAACATAGAAATTCCATGAAATCTGGCAATTCTATAATGGAATGAGTTTGTAAAGCATTATGACTAAGTGAAATATGATCTAATGAGCATGGACTGGTTCTTGGGATCTGAAAAACATTCTTCAGCCCCAGAGTTATACACAGGACATGCCAGCCTGCCCAAAAGAAAGAAGTAACAAGTGAAAGGCTAATTTTTTAAATAAAAAAACGCTCCAATTAGGGGATGTACAGTACATTATTTTAAAGGAGAACAATGCACCCCAGAGATGTGATTCTTTCATTTTCATGGAGAAGAAGGTATTTTGGTCAGAATATTTCCACCTGAGGGCTTTTCTGGACATAATGAATGACCTTGGGAGCTGAGTTAGTCTACAAATATCTGATTTATAAAAGCCCAAACAATAACCTTGTAGATATAAGTGAAAAGTCATGGGAGAAACATTTAGTGTCAAATTTGGGGAACCAAATTTGGATTCAGAGTAGAAATTCAAAATGCCTCCCACTTGGTCAGGAGTTTTAGGTCAGGCAGCCATTCTTCAAATCTAGCTTCTCTTTCTCCATGCTTCCAGAGATGTAGCTGTTACTGGTTTTACTTCCAGTCCTATCTTCAGTAAAGTAGAGAGATCAATCTATTCTCTAATTTGGAGACGGGATGGGAAATGGATAAAAGGGTGGCTGTTTCATAGCAAAATGAGAGCTGTAAATGTGTCACTGACAAAAGATCTCTGAGTTGCTGATCACTTTTTAAAAAGGTATCTGCAAAAAAGTAGGGCAAAGCAGTGACAGATTTTCATAAATCTTATAGATGCTGAAACTTAATGAAATCAAATCAGAACAAAGTGTTTGCTGGGCAATTTCCTGAGAGCAGAACTGTTCTGTTAAGATTTAACTAAGCCCTAACACACATCACTAGTTACAACCTAGTGGTTTTAGATAGTCGGTAAAAATAAGATGTTCTTATGTGGTTCTATTTTGAGGATTTTTGTCCCCCTCCATGAAACCTTTTATATTGCAACATTATAATCGTTGCCACTCTCTGTGGCTAAAGGAAGCAAATTGTTTAAAAAGATCAAAGTGTGAGAAATGCGGGTGACTTAACCAGAAACTGAAGAAACTACACCTGTGACATAAAGCAAAGGAAATATTACATAGTTTATATTCTAACACCCAATTGATGAGATAGAACCAGACAGAACAAGCCACAGCTATGTGGATGCCATTGTACAGAAGATGAATGTAGAATTGAATGTATCCTGTGTGAAAAGCTGTTTCCAACAAAATTTAATTAAAATGAAGTAAAGTTCAGAAAAGAAGTTTTTTTAAAAAAATTAGCATGATATGATATGAAAGAATTTAGGACCCCAAAATCTGAGAGGAATTTCAGATGTGAAGTAAAAAAGCACCTGTGAATACAGGCATTTCAATATTGGGTGTGTTGCTTTGATATAATATTAAAACAATACTTTAGATAAAAAGCATTAACATCACTTAGGTAGGGCAGTTTGTTCCTTGATAAGATATTGCTAGTCAGAAGATGCCTTTCCACTCTTTTAAGCTAGATCAGGGGAGCCCAACTTTTCAGGCCATGGGCCGGTCACGTGGTTCAGGGGGCTGGTGGTTCAGGGGGCTGGTCACTATGGCCCAGGGGCCAGATCCGGCCACCAACGCCAATTCATCCAGCCCGCAAAGCCCTTATCACTCCCAGAAGCAAAAGTAAAATGTGCCCATTGGTGTCGGGGGCCAGATCCGGCCCCTCAGTTGTAGTTTGGGCACCCCTGAGCTAGACAGACAAAACGCAAAACTCTTGCCTCTTCTCAAATGGAGCTAAAAAGCTTTGGAAGAGAAGTCCCCTTCAGAAGTCCATCTTTACGAGCAGGTTTTAGTTGCTGCTATATATGGCAACCTTGCTGGGGATTTAGGATCCTAGCAGTACTAGTCATACAGAGGAGGCATCTTTCTCTCAGACCTAATATGGACATTGGGCTTACTGAACTACAAGAAAAAAAAGAAGCAGAAAAACAGCAGCCAGACACATACAGACAGGGTGGGGAAGTCTGGGGAATCTGGATCAAAGATGCAAACCTTTATTTGGGCTACTAGCTTTACTAACTAATCCCCTTTCAGAGCTTTAGTGGCAGGTATGTACTAAATTTAAATGAATGGCACACATACATACATTTTAACTTAGAGCATTTCCCCACAAGCATTTCATGGGAGAGTCTGGCAAGATAAAGCGGATAAATATGTCAGGTTGAATCCTGGTAATGCCATGTTGCCAGGGCTAATCACAAACGTGTAACAAGAAGGAGAAGGGTTATTTAGATCTCTATCTATCTCTTAAAACATCCACTGTTAGTATTACACCATTTATATTCTACTACTCCCCAAACAGGCTTTTTTTTTTTTAAAGGTTTACCGTTTTGTTCGGTACAGAAGGAGTATCTTTTTTCCTCATCAAAAT
Organism: Bradypodion ventrale; assembly: GCA_035047345.1. Lineage (NCBI taxonomy): Eukaryota > Metazoa > Chordata > Lepidosauria > Squamata > Chamaeleonidae > Bradypodion > Bradypodion ventrale. Next base: position 239,431,026 of record JAWDJE010000001.1, read on the forward strand.
TGGAGGTTGTGCTACACCAGAGAGTCCCATCTGTGCGGCCTTCAGTCGTGCAAGAATAGAAAGTTCTTCCATTGTAGGTGAATGGGAAGACACACGGCTCTCCGTTGGAATTGCCTCCATAGGTTTGGGTCACAGCTTTGAAACAAAACAGACCACTACGTTATGACTGTGTTATCTAATTACCAGGCAACATTTTCTAGATGAAGGAGTTCTTCCTTTACATCCTCTTGCAGCTACAGCAAATTTCTCTGTCTGGCTGTACGATTGGCATTTATAAACCACAGAATGTTACAGACCCAGCCAGAGTGCTTGCTGGTCCAGCATTGCCCTGGTCTTGAAGAAAGTAGGAAAGGGCTTTCCCAAGACCAACCCCATCACTCCGTCTTCACTCCTGGCCTACTACTTCATGGAGCTCAAGCACACTTCCTTCAGGAAAGCAAGCTAAAACAAGTAAGCAGAGGCAGCAAAATCTCATTTGCTACACATGCTGCTCACAAAAGTGGCACACACTGTCTTTTAGGGGTGTGGCAGTGTTTTTGATGTAATTGACTGTCTGAGGACCCTTCATAGTGACTACTAAATGTGCTTCATACCTGTTTCCTGGCAGCTGACTCCATTGCCCAGGCAAGTACAAAGCATATGCTGGCTACCCTGGGTCTTAAGCCACTGCATTCCCAGAGAGTACACCATGCCATTGTCAGTTACGCAGTGTCCGTATGGAGGAGGCTGAGGCTGTGGTTGGTAGAGTGCAGTTCGAACATCTGTGATGGTGGCAGATGCAGTTCCTACAGCAGAAAGCACACACACTGTTCAGCACCACAGCAGTCAATCAGAAACACTAGGGCAGTCACTCAGGTAGATAAGTCAGAGAAAGTTCACTGTCTCCTTTGGATTACTTAGTCAATACACTGCATTTACATTAAATCTTATGCAAAAATAAATATTGTTAATGTTCTAAAAGCAAAGCACAGTGGAACCTCACTTAACAAATTTAATGCATTCTCCGGGACCTTTTGTACTATGAAAAATTTGTAAATCGAATTTCCCATAGAAATGCAATGAATGCAATTTCCCATAGGAATTTATTGAAAACTAAAATTTGTTAACCGAAAAGCAGTTTCCCATAGGAATGCAATAAAAACCAGTTAATCCATTCTGGGGAAAAATTTTTTTCTATGGATTTCCTTTTTTATGTGAGTTTTGTGTTAACCGAGCTGTTTGTTAATTGAGGTTCCACTGTATGTAGTATGCTATTCAGCATACTCAAAACTATTTTTACAAAAAAATAACAGAGTAATATTGTCTTCCATTCCTCTTTACACAAAGATAATTTTAGTGAGAATAGACCAACTATTGAACTACCACCTATTTATTTCAAGTATATCAGAGAAGAAACAAAACAAAACAACAAAAATGTTGTGTCACTTTAAAGACTAGCTGCTGTATTTTAATGTTAACTTTTGTGGTTGTCTGATGAAGTAGACTTGATCCACGAAAGCTAACATTAAAATACAGCAGTTAGTCTTTAAAGTGCCACAATGTTTGTTTGTTCTTTGTTTACTCTTTGATATGCTTGAAACACTGACTAACACAGCTACTATTTATTCCAAAAAATTCAACTCTTTATTTCAGGATCTCCTATTCTGAGGCTGTCCAGTCTGGTTATCCAGGTAATAGAGTAGACCGTACTACCAACAACTCAATGCCAACTAAACTGACAGCCCTGAAGACTAATGGCCCTGAGTGACAAAGTCCACATGGAAGGGTGGTGGTACCCAAGTGGATTAAATCCCACTTTCCACCTTGATGGAGGGAAGTGGCTTCATGAATACTGGCCTGTGGCCGAGGAGGACATTGTGTGCCAAAAGGGCTGAGGACCAGAAAGTGACTTTTGAAACTAGATCAGTGGTATACATGTCACACTATGATGTGGAAGGCAAATGGAAGGTCACTATATTAAATTGTTCCCAGGACAATCTTCATGGCTGATCGCCATGGGTATCACCAATATTTGGAATTAGATATGACCCTAGAACAAGAACAAGAGGAACAGAAACAGGAACAGAAACTGGAAGAAGAGGAGGAAGAAGAGGAGGAGGAAGAGGAGGAGAAGGAAGAAGAAGAGGAGGTGGAGGAAGAATTCTGAGGCTGATCCTTGGGAGAAAAAGAACCTCTTCCTCCATCTATCTACCTTGTAATGGTTTACAACCTTTCATCATCCAATTGTTTTGGATTTCAATTCCCAGAATGACTTACCATTGGACATGCTCACTTCAGTTTCTGGGAGTTGACATCCAAAACAGCTGGAGGACCTCAGGACTCTGCTCACTGGGTACTTTGCAGCTGCTCATTAATAAGTATCACATGCAGTTGCTAAAGAGTTCCTCCACCACTACTATGCATTTAGGCACACAGTCTTAACAAAGTACTGTATCTCCTAACTCAAGCATGGCAGTCTGATGAGACTACAATACAGCTGCATAGCTGAAAATAACCACCATACCTGGTGTTTCAATCCTCATATTAAGCTCCTACAATTCCAGTACTAGAATTCTATGACAAGCCAAGGAAGAAAGGAGGGAGTGACAGCAGAGCAGATGGCTGGACCAAGGGCGTGACATCTTCCAGGTTTCACAATCAGAGGTGTTGCATACCTATGCCCGTGGTTTGCAGTGAGGAATGCCTCTCACATTTCCATTCCCCTCTGCCATTGCCTGTGCAAATGCACTGAAGAAGATTCCCTCTGCTGTCTTTCTTGCTCCAGGTGTCTCCAATTCTGTAGGAAGTCTTGGTGTCCTGATCATTGCATCTATCTGCAGATCAAAAAAGAAAAGAAAATACAACTTAACAAGAATGAAGCTCTTGCCATCCCAGCACCTTGTGTGCTCCAGTTATTCAGTACAATTGGATGGTGTCATCCTCGCTCCTGGTCACACATGCTCTGGTCACCTCCAGACTTGGTTATTGCAATGCGCTCTACATGGTGCTGCCCCGGATGACCATGTGGAGGCTGCTGCTGGTCCAGAATGCGGCAGCTCGGGTAGTGATGGGGTGCGGGCGTTATACCCGTGCTTCACCACTGCTTCAGGAGCTGCACTGGCTGCCAGTGTGCCTCTGGGTGCAATTCAAGGTGCTGGTGATTGCCTTTAAAGCCCTACATGGTAGTGGGCCAGGGTACTTAAGAGACCGCATCACCCCAGGACATCGGCCCATCCCACTAGAGCAGACCGGAGGAGGCTCTCTTATGGTTCCATCGGCTAGAGAGGCTCATCTCTCTAGCACAAGAAGGAGAGCCTTCTCTGTGTCTGCTCCGGCCCTGTAGAACCTCCTGCCTTCGTCTCCAGGCAGAGATTTTACCCTTTTGCAGGGGTCTAAAGACCTGGCTTGCACAGAAGGTGTGGGGGGCGGCTGGGGAGATAGCCACCTTGGGCTGGCTTGTTTGAATGGCCAGTTCATGGAAGTTGGGAGGTCGCATTGGAGGTTTTTAAAAGGAAATTTTAAAGACTTTTAACTTAAATAATTTTTAGTTTTTTCATGCTTTTAAGTATTTTAGTGTTTTTATTGTATGATGGAAGCCGCCCAGTCGCTTCGGTGAGGGGGCGGCATTAGAAATATGAATAAATAAATAAATGAGGCTATTGATCTCTCACATGGTGTTGACCAAATAAATGTGAATAGTTTGTCTTACCAGAAATCAATCTGACTTATTTTTCACTACCTAAGGTAATACAGGTAGTTTCAAATTGTTATAGGCTTGCTTTCGACATGGCTGTGAAAGACCTATTCCTGTTCTGACATTGCCAGAGAGTAAGAGATGAGTTAATTGTCCGAGAGCAGAAGGATTTTGATCCCAGGAATCCCATCCAGTCTTAGCCTATGACCTGAATCAATGCCCTGTTGGAATACTACAGACAATACTTTGGATCTAGTTTGGAAATATGCCAACCAATGTGGTACAGCAGACACAGCAGGTTTAAACTCTTGCTGAGCTCTGGAAACTCACTGGGCAGGGTTAATGGTAAACTATTCCTTTGGACATCTTATAAAGGTAAATTTATCCTTTGCTCGAAAGCCAGTCATATCTGACTCTAAGAGGTGGTGCTCATCTCCATTTCATACCTGTCAAGTTATGGATTTGAAAATAAGGGAAATTTTCTGGCCAAAAAAGGAGACTTGACAGCTATACTTATCCTGTGCAGCCCTCCAGTGGCAACATTAGGGCATTGCAGGAGGATGGCCAATACGGGATACTTGGCAGCTATGCTTCATTTACAGCTGTCTGTGTCTGTATATGTTTCTGTGGTCATGAGTCACGGGTCATGTGGCAGGCATAACTAGATGCACAGAAGAGTACAGAATGCTGCTACCTTTCCTACCAAAGTGGTACCTATTTATCTACTTGCAATTTCTTGCTTTTGAAATGCTAGGTTGGTAGGAACTGGGATAAATGATGGTCATCAAGCTCAGTGTTGTAACCACTAAGCCACCACAGCACTTAGACTTGGTGTAAGTACACTGAAAACAACCACTCCAAGCTTTTATAAGAGAAAAGTATGTGGCGAAGACAAGAGCCAGGGCTTCTACTCTCTCCCCACTGGAAGGGGGTTTATACATTTCTTCAGTTGTCCATTATCCCCATCCCCACCCCATGCCTCTCTGTACAACTCAACCACCAAGAACCACATCTATTGTTTCATTCGTTCAGCCTTCGTGGGAAGAATTTAACACGATGAGAATCTTTCCTGTCTTTTTCCTGTATCAGACAGTTGAAACCCACTTTATTCATGGAGTGTTCCCTCCATCCAGAGATTCAAGACCTAGGGAATGTTTCTCATCCCCTGCCATACCCTCTGGAGACCTCTGAATCACTCCCAACAGTTACTCAGCTGTTGTACTTTGGCCACTAAAGCTAACATGTGGGAATGGAATGAGATCAAACTGATGAAATACTGTTTGTTTGCCAGGAAACTGGTCTGTGGATTCAAATCCCAAGTTTGTGGATAGAAAGAATCATGGTTGGAAAACATTTTTTTCAAAATATCCAAAGCTGGGAAACAACTATTACACAGTGTAGCTTTCCTGGGCATGAAATGTAGCAATTTGTCTGGCTAAAAGACTTGTCCCTACTTACGAAGGATGTTCTAGCCTAGCACAGCCACAAGACCATAAATAGGTAAGCAAAAAATTGACATTTTGTAACAGTGCAATCCTCAAAATATTCACTCAGCATTACAGTGAGCTCAGTGGATCATCCTTACTAATATAAATCTTTTTGGAATAGTACTGAAAACAAAGCAAAGCACTCACACTTATATACCAACCCATAGTGTTTAGTGCACTCTCTGGGCGGTTCAATTAGCCTTTTGCCCTCCAACATGCTGGGTACTCATTTTACCAACCTTGGAAGGATGGAAGGCTGAGTCAACCTGGTCAGAATCGAACTTACAACCTTTTGGTTGCAGTACAGCAGTTTAACCACTGCGTCACCAGGGCTCCTAATATGGGCGAGCCCTGGTGGGAAGAAAGTACAGTATTAGAGAAACTGTGCGAGAGGCTTTGAACTAATGGAAGCTACAAATTCAAGAAAAGTTTATTAATAAAGAACATCCCACACACACACACAATCTATATTAGGGTATTGTAGGTGATAGACCTTGGCACTCCAGCTGTTCTTGGACTTGAGTTACCAGAAGCCCAAGTCAGCTCTCCTGCTGATCAGGGCTTTTGGGAATTGAAGTTCAAGAACAGCCAGAGTGCCAAGCTTAGCCATCACTGTGATAGATCAACAGTCCACAAATAAAGGTGCTGAACACAGACTGAGAAATCAAAACCTAATCTGCACTATAAGCCAAATGAAGGGCCATCATCTTTTCCATTTTAAAATTACTGCCTTGTGTAAAAGGCAATAATTACCCAGTTGCAACAATTTGTAGAATACACTGCAAAGTCTTAATGCTGGCTATCACTTATTTACCACATGTATTAAACCTACAGGTTTTCATTTTAGATCACAGAATTCCATTCGAAAAACACTTGGGGGGGGGGGGGGAATTGGAATCTTCTACTACATCTGTAATGTTTTGTTCTTTTACTACATCTAATGATGAACAGGGTGATGAAACACATGCCCTATGCCAAATTATGATTACACCCTTTCCTTGGCACACTGAAAATCACATCTTTTCTTTCTCAGCATTTGACATTAATATACATTTTTTACACAAAAATCTGCAAGTCAGATGGAAAGTATAAACAATTGGCTGTATTTTATGGTTTTAAAATTTAATCTCAAACCTACATTCAGGGTTTAATCTACATAATACCCTCTGTTCATCTCCATAAAAAACATCCATTTTGTATCTCAAGACAACAGGATCAACAGAAAACTAAAGAAGATTATCTCAAAACTTAACCTAACAAAATGTTTGTAAGACCAGACGTTCCCCAAGTCTGATTACAGAGGCTTTCTGAGTTATCTCACTTGTATGCTACCTTTTTTTTAAAGTTTCCTGTGAAGTTTTGTTCTTTCACTCTGAATCTTAACCTATAAAACCAAGGGTTAACCGTTGGAAGTTTGTATAGGTTCCTAAGCCTGGCCCTACTAACCTGCACCCACCATTCGTGCACATGGGCAAACTGGGTCCGCAGGTCAACAAAGGATTGAGAAATGCGCCAGTGGGGCAACAGCCCCACAAATGCGAAAAAGGGAAACAACTTCATTTCCCAACGTTCTTTGCACCGCGCCACAGCCAATCAGGCTGAGAGGCGCCAGCACAAAGAATGTTTGGAAACACGCCGCGGCCAATCAAAAATGAGCCACAGGAAAAAAATGGAGCACAAATGGAAAACAAAAAATAAAAACTACAATCCCCAGTGTCCTGCGTGCCATGAGAAAGCCGTTGCAAGAAAAATAAAAATACGCAGCGCATCACAGCAACACAGGCCATGGTAAGGAAACCCCCCTGCTGCTGCCCTTCCTTTCCATGGGCCAGGCATCGAGCCCAGCCCACAGGAAGTAAAGACACCCCCCCGCTGCTGCCCTTCCTTTCCATGGGCCAGGCATCGAGCCCAGCCCACAGGAAGTAAAGACACCCCCCCCGCTGCTGCCCTTCCTTTCCATGGGCCAGGCATGGAGCCTGGCCCACGGGAAGGAAAGACCCCCCACCCACCGCTGCCCTCCCTTTCCACGGGCCAGGCATCGAGCCCAGCCTGTGAGAAGGAAATACCCCCCGCCACTGCCCTCCCTTTCCACGGGCCAGACATCGAGCCCAGCCTGCGGGAAGGAAAGACCCCCCACCTGCCACTGCCCTCCCTTTCCACGGGCCAGGCATCAAGCCCAGCCCGCAGTAAGGAAAGACCCCCTGCCACTGCCCTTGCTTTCCATGGGCTAGGCATCGAGCCCAGCCCACGGGAAGGAAAGACCCCCCCGACTGCTGCCCTTCCTTTCCACGGGCAAGGCATCGAGCCCAGCCCGCGGGAAGTAAAGACTCCCTCCCCCGCCGCTGCCCTTCCTTTCCATGGGCCAGGCATCAAGCCCAGCCCGCGGGAAGGTAAGACCCCCTTAAAAAAACAATCAAAAACATCCAAAAATAAACAGAAACAACCAAAATTAACACCAAAAACATACAAAGTAAACACACAAAAAAATAACAAAACACAAACAGCACCCAGCCAAACACCACAAAAACAACAAAAAAATACACCAAAACAACACAAAATCCAAACACCCCCCACACACACACACACACTCAAAATAAATAAAACAAGGGAACTCACCAGCAGACATCCTCACTCCACGACGGCCGGAAACGAAATGAATAAAGAAACAGACTACTTACCAGAAGAAGCTCCACCCAGAGGCCATGAGAGAAAAAACAGTCAAAATATAAGAAAACACCTTACCAGCACCACCTGCTGGCCCCAAAAGTAAAAACAATTCACAAAGACACAACAGCCTCAAACAAAAGGCCCCAAAAGTAAAAACAAGTCAACAAAATAACACAAAATCACAATTTAACACAAATCACAAACATATGACAATAAAATAAAATAAAAACTTTTCAAAAATCCTGCGCTGAATTTTAACTAAAATAAAAACCCAAAACATCTAAACACAGTTTAAAAACATTTATTGTAAAAAAACATGTACTTTCACATTTTTAAAATTATTACCTACGGTACAACTATTTAAAAAACACATACTAAAACATTATTTGGTTAAATAAATTTTTTTGTAAAAGTATATCATCCTTTGTTTTTTTCTCAATCCACAAAAGCAAAAAAACAAACACAACTAATCACAGTTTATAACAGCCCGGCAATAAATAAATAAATAAACATATTAAAAATTTCAAATATAGACTAGCCTCTCCTTTACAAACATCAACAAAAATAAATAAATACAAACACCATTTAAAACAGCCCGGCAACGCCGGGCAACCTCTATTTCTTATGTGTGTCAATGTATCCCTTCCAACCACAAGCATTTCACTACAGGGTTGTTCAGAGGCCACAAGCCAAAGAGCAGAGGGTTGCATATCTACATGCTGATAAGAAAGCAAGGGGGAACATTCCTGATAAACTTCCGAGAAGGGGCAGGTTGGGTGATGTTTGAAATGTTTAATCTCTAATCTTGTGCTTTTATATTGGATGCTAAAATAATTTAGTTTAAAAGGCTCACAGACAAAAAACTTCCCATTTCCTCTACCTCAGCAAGCACACACACACCCCCATGTTGTTCAAAATAATCTCAAACCTCTATAGAGGTTTTTCACAAGAGAAAAGAAAGACAGGAAGCATTGCTATCATGAATCTCCTTAAATTTACCTAATTTGGTTTCCAAGCAAAAAACTTTAGAGTAAACATCAATGAAGTCAAAACCACACATACTTTTCTTTACAGATAGTAACTAGAATCCTGTTGCCTAAACATAGAGGGGACAGAGAGATCCTGTAAGGTTTCCTTCTACATCAGCAGGTTTCCTGTGGCATGATAAGTTGTAAGACTGATCTTGCAACTAGTGCAAGAATAGGTCAGTGACAAAGAGACTGCCATACTGGGGAGGGGTGTGCCTATGTGATGTCCTTCTGCTCCACTTTCAGACAACAGGATAGTAGCCAACTTGTTTCAGTCTGACAGCGAACTCAAGCCATATAGCATTTGAGTGATCTTCACCACAACAGTGTCCCTCCTCTTTTCTGCTACAACTTCCATCATCCCCAGCCTGAGTAGTACAAACCTACTGTATGCATATTTACTTAAAAGCAAGACCCATTATGTTCAACATGGCTTGCTTCCAAGAAAGTATGTGTACAGGATTGCAGCCTTCAGGGTTTCCCAATCTTTGGTTCTTGGACTTCAATTCCCAGAAGCCTAAGTCAATTCCCCAAAGCACTGATCAGCCAATGTACTGACTGAGGCTTCTGGGAATTGAAGTCCACCGGTGTTCAGTGGAACATTCAGTACTATCGGGATAAGAACAACTTGAGAATGCCTCTTTCCTATAGCCCTCTTGCCATGGAAATGATACTTACTTCTAGAGGTGCAGGTAATGCGGCCACTGCCTTCTCCCAAGCAAGTGCAATCCACCATCATCCAGCCTTGATAGGGCTTCTCCCAGACCTCTCCAACAATATAGGAAGTCCCCGCAGAATTATCATAGCACCGCTCAGCTGGAAGAAATTAATGTTGAAAAGTGTGAAGAAAGGAATCTTAATTTATTTCTGGAATATGCTCAAAGAAACATGAAGCCAGGATTCATAGGGAGGAAGAGATCTCTTTCACAACTACACTAACACAGGGGATAGGTGAGAACTGCTAGTGAAAATACAATTAGAACATGCAGCCTAGTCCATACAGCTTAAAAATCTGTTTTAGGGTTGCCTTCCATTTTATATTGTGTTGCATTTTACACTGTCATGTTTTACATCTAAAATGCTTCTAGATTTATTTATGGTATGTTACATAGAGAACATTCTCTTATGTGTCAACATATAAATGTCATATTGTTATGTATGTTAACTGTGTTTTCTGACAGGAGCGGAATGTATCTTTTCTCATGTATCTATTCTTATGCAAATAAGTGGATCGAAAAATGTGCACACTCTGTTAGCCAATGGGCTTGTTGTATTATTGTTACTGTTACTGTTTATAGGGTATATAAGTCCAAGTTTTGCCCCATCCAAACTGTGTTCAAACCCCACTAATAAAGAGCTGAATTTCACTACTTCATTCGTCTGCTTCTTCATTCCTTGAACACTAAACATATACAGATAAACTATAAATAAAATAGAAAATATACAGTCTATTCTCATTGAATTGTTTCATAAAATAGAATACAACCCTTCAGAAACTCATGCTTGTCCACAGAAAGAATTCTCACTTACTATGAAAGAAACACTTAATGACAAAGACAGGGCTTAACTTGAGCCTTTCTCTCTTCTATACTAGTTTTCAAAGTGGCGAGATATATTTTTGTATGTGAACACTTATCTGCACAAATACCACTTCAATGAGGAATAGTCTCAGATTAAGTGCACCACTTTAGTGAGAAACAGGCCTAACAGTCCTAACAGCTATACATCACAATGTTTCCATGTGTAATATCCAAAATCCTATTGCTTTGTGCTGAGAAGAGCCCTGTTGTTGCAGTGGTTAAACTGATGTACTGCAGCCCAAACAGCTGGTGTTGTGAGTTTGATCCTGATGGGTATCAAGGTTGAGTTGACTCAGCCTTCCAAGGTCAGTAAAATGAGTACCCAGCATGTTGAGGGCAAAATGCTAATTACCTTGTGAACCGCCCAGAGAGTGCACTAATTGCTATGAGAGGTATATAATTGCTAAATAGCACTAGAGTAGGTTCACTAAGTCAATTCCTCCATAAATGCCATTGGTTCAAATTGGCCTACTGTGACTGCAATTTACATTTGCATAGTCCCGCACAATTAGAATAGTCCTATTTGAATCAATGGAACTTACAGAGAAGTTGACTCAGTAAATCTCCATGAGTCATTGGGAAAACTTTTGTTGTTGTTCAGTCACACAGTTGATTCCGACCCTTTGCAACCCTATGGACCATTGATCTCCAGGCACCCCTGTCCTCCACCATCCTCCTCAGCCCGCTCAGCTCGGTGCCTGCTGCGTCCACAATGCCATCTAGCCGTCTCATCCTTGGTCGTCCCCTTTTTCTTTTGCCCTCCACCTTTCCCAGCATCAAGGCTTTCTCAAGTGAATCATCTCTTCTCATTTGGTGTCCAAAGTACTTCATCTTCATCTTTACTGTTTGACCTTCTAAGGAGCAGTCAGGACTGATTTCTTTCAAAATTGACTTATTTGTTCTCCTCGCTGTCCAGGGTACTCTCAAAACTCTCCTCCAACACCACATCTCAAAGGCATCTACTCTTCTGCGCTCAGCCTTCCTAATGGTCCAGCTCTTGCAACCATACATTACCACCGGGAATACCACTGCTTTGACTATACAGATTTTTGTTTGCAAGGTGATGTCTCTACTTTTCACTTTGTTCCCCAGGTTTCTCATGGCTTGTCTCCCTAGAATCAGTCGCCTCTTTATTTCATGGCTGCAGTCACCATCTGCAGTGATCCTAGATCCCAAGAAAGTAAAATCCGTCACTGCTTCTACTTCTTCCCCATCTACTTTCCAGGTGCTGATAGGGCCTGTAGCCATTATCTTGGTTTTCTTGATGTTAAGTCTCAGGCCAGCTTTTGCACTCTCTTCTTTCAACCTAATCAGGAGCTTCTTTAAATCTTCCTCGCTTTCTGCCATTAGTGTTGTATCGTCTGCATATCTCAAATTGTTGATGTTTCTCCCAGCAATTTTTATCACATATTGTGATTCCTCCATACCTGCATTGCGCATTATGTGTTCTGTGTATAGGTTGGAAAGGCTAGGGTGATAAAATGCAGCCTTGTCTTACTCCTTTTCCTATTCCAAACCACTCTGTCATTCCGTGTTCTGTCCTAACTGTTGTTGCTTGACTCTTGTACAGATTTCTCATGAGGCATATAAGATGTTCTGGTATTCCCATTTCTTTAAGTACTTGCCACATTTTATTGTGGTCCACACAGTCAAAGGCCTTGGTGTAGTCAATAAAGCAGAGGTATACTTGTTTCTGATATTCCTTTGTTTTCTCCATGATCCAACGTATGTTGGCAATGTGGTCTCTGGTCCCCCTGCCTCTTCTGAACCCAGCCTGCATCTCTGGCAATTCTCTCTCCACGTGCTGCTGAAGTCTATCCTGTATTATCTTGAGCATCACCTTGCTAGCGTGTGGGATGAGCGCAATTGTTCGATAATTTGAACACTCTTTGGCACTACCCTTCTTTGGGATTGGAACGTATACTGATCTTTTCCAATCCTGTGGCCACTGTTTTGATTTCCAGATCTGCTGGCATATTGAATGCAGTAATTTGATTCCGTCATCTTTTAGGGCTTTGAAAAATTCAACTGGGATACTGTCATCTCCACTAGCTTTGTTGTTTGCAGTGCTTTTTAGGGCCTTTCTGACTTCACTCTCTAGGATGTCTGGCTCAAGTTCAATGTTCTCATCATTGTGATTATCAGTGGTATTGAGGTCCTTTTTGTAAAGTTCCTCTGTGTATTCTTTCCGTCTTTTCTTAATCTCTTCTGCATCAGCTAACTCCTTGCCGTCTTTGTCCCTTATCATGGTCATTTTTGCTTTGAATGTTCCCTTGATTTCCCCAATTTTTTTTGAAAAGATCTCTAGTCCGGCCTCTTGTGTTGTTTTCCTCTATTTCTTTGCACTGTTTATTTAAATAGATTTCCTTGTCTCTCCTTGCTTTTCTTTGAAATTCTGTATTCAAGTGATTGTATTTTTTCTTTTCTCCTTTGCCTTTTGCATTCCTTCTTTCCTCTGCTATTTTAAGAGTCTCATCAGACAACCACTTTGCTTTCTTATGCTTCTTTTCTTTTGATATGGTTTTCCTTGCTGCCTCCTGCATGATGTCCCGCACATCTGTCCATAATTCCTCTGGTACTCTGTCTATCAATTCCAAACCATTAAATCTGTTCCTCACCTCCACCGTGTATTCCTTAGGGGTGTTGTCTAGATCATATCTGGCTGGCCTGATTGTTTTCCCTATTTTCTTTAGTCTAAGTCTGAATTTTGCTATTAGTAGGTTGTGATCTGAGCCATAGTCTGCTCCAGGTCTTGTTTTTGCTGACTGGGACAACTAAGAATCATGAATCACAGAGACTTAAAAGCCCCATATCTATCCCTAGCAATCATAATGAACAACAGTACATACCAACTGGTTTGCAAGTCCATTCACCCTTTCCATTGCCAAGACACACACATTCCAACATGTAGCCACCAGTCTCATGGGGCCTTCGCCAGGTGTCACCAATCTTGTAAGATTGACCCCCTTCATGGCAGCGATCTGTGAAAAATCAAAGATATGAACTTAGCAGGATGTGTGCCTTAGGTTGAATCAGTCTCCTGGCCCATCAAGCTCAACACTATCCTCTTTGACAAAAAGCACCTCTCCAAGAGCTCAACAAAGGAGTTTTCAGATCTTGTTCCTTTCAAAACTTAACAAGGCATTGAATCCAGCACCGTCTCCATGCTAAGAACACAGTTTACAACAGAACTGTAACTGTTTCCCACAGTGGAGAAGATGCCAAGATTCCTTTATAAAATTCAAGCATGGTAAATTTCTACAGAGCATCAATAGCTATTAATGCAATCTGTTTCTTAAATGGTCCTGCAGGAAGATCTCTTCCCAGAGGCAGAATTTTGAGCCATTTCCACAACAGGCAATGGAAATGAGCATCACATAATGCAAAGCTATGGTCACTGTGACATATATCAGGAACAACAGAAATTCCTTTGCTTACATCCTGTGTCAACATCTGTTACATTTGTGGCAAAATCCACCACAGTAAGTGGCCCTAAATCTTTTCTGCCCTTTTTGTTGCTTTAGAATGTTACTATGAGCCAACGTTTGTGATTCAGAGTCCCAGCCCTACATGGGAATGTACAAAAAACTATTCAAGAGGGAAACATTCAACAGAAAAAGCTGTTACTTCTTTGGCATGTTGAATCCTGCAAGAAAAGAGGATTGGCACAGTGGTTAAACTGCTGTTTTGCAGCCCAAACCTTGTTAGTTCAATCCTGATGGGGATCAAGGTTGACTCAGTCTTCCATACTTCCGAGTAACATGAGTACCCAGCTTGTTGGGAGCAAAATGCTAATTACCTTGTGAACCTCCCTGAGAATGCACTAAGCACTATAAGTTTAATTGCTACTGCTATTCACTTTGAGTTAAGATATTCTGCTATGTGTGCCAGGTAAGCACTTGTTCATAAAGTTCATATCAGTGCAAATTCCCTGTTTGTCTCGACACCGCTTCCAATTATGAGAGTCAAATTTTCAGATATTCAAATTGAGATAGAAAGACTATTTTCCATTGAAAGTACCTTAGGCTCCAAACTTATGTTACTGGGTGAGCTAGGAAACTGGAGGACTCCATCAAGTCCTACAGCATTACGTTCAGTCAAGGGTCTGCTGTGTTTTCTGATGCCCCAGCAAGAGAGGTTACAAAAGCCATCTCACTAGCTCTGCAAAGTAACCTGCTGATACCTACTTGCGATTGTGCAGCTGATTCTCCCCCGGGCTGCCCCTATGCAGGTACAGTCCCAGATCATGGAGTCCTTAGGTCGCTCATAGGTTTCCCCTACTCGGTACGAAGCTCCAGTGTATTTGTCAAAGCAGGTTTCTTCCGCTGAAGGGAAGGGAAAGGAAAGGATAGTAGAATTTTCAGCTTTAAAAACATCCCATAATTTATATTTCCATGCTTTATGTGAATAGGCAGCAGTGTTGCTTACAGCAGAGACTGGATGGACCAGCAGGCAAGGTAGCCAGAAGTGTTCCTACCTGCTATTGTCAGAGATGTTCAGATTCTAGGAAGCCATTAATCAGAAAGCTGAGAAGGAAGGATACCAAAGAAAGTGGGGAAACCCTGGGAAGGGGGAGGGAGAAAGAAAGAAAGAGAGAAAAAGAGAGAGTGAGGAAGAGGAGTATAACACAGTGAAAAGATTCTGAGGAGAAGGGAAGAACAAAGAAAGAGAACTAGCAGAGAAGCAAATGTACATGATCACTAAAGCAAGCTTAAGGTCTTGTATTAACCAATCTGCCAAAAGTCTAGCCCCAGAACCTTCATAACATTAGAATGGATCACTATGGCAACTTTATCAAACTTTAATATTAACATCTAAACAGTTTGTGGCCTTTTATTTGAAGGACCACCTTCACTTTGACTGAATCTATCAGAATCGAAGGCCCTGTTCTCTGGTTGATGAGTGGTGATGGTGAATGTTGTATAACGGCCCTACATCTCTGCAGTGCACTCCCAGGAGAAATGTGAACAACTGGCCCTTTGCTTGTGTGTGTGTGTGTGTGTGTGTGTGTGTGTGTGTGTGTGTGTGTGTGTGTGTGTGTGTGTGTAATATTTTAGACTCATTTACAGCAGTCTAAATCAAAACAGGGCTTGAACTGATACTACTGTACTTAATTTGTATTTTTAGTGATTTCCATATTGTTTCTATGGTTTGACAAATTATTTTTTATTTTAAATTATATCATAATCTGCTGGCCTATTTCTAGACTAAGAGGAGGGTAGAAATCTGTTTCATCGTCATTCATAAGGAATATTAACATCTATAGCATCTCCCCCAGTGGCTTATTGGTTAAGACGCTGAGTTGGAGACTGGAAGGTCAGGTTTTGATACCAGAGAGCTGCACTTGGGGACATGAGAGGAACCTAATTTGGGCATCCCCTGAATGGAGTTTTTCCAGCAAAAATCCTTTCAACCCAGAGTAATCTCTGATACGAAATTATTATTATTATTATTATTATTATTATTATTATTATTATTATTATTATTATTATTATTATTATTATTATTATTATTATTATTATTATTAACATCTATTCCTTCATTAATAGAAACACTTAAGCATTTGTATATTTGTGTCTTATAACTCCTTGAACAACTGCCTACCAATTTCCCAACTATTTTTGCCATTAAACAGAGTACTTTGTGCAGCTGATATCTAGATATGCTGCAATCCTATACATGCTTACCTAGGAGGAAAACCACACTGAACTATCATATTCTCCTCTCGCCAAGCTTTTTCTCTCAAGTTTGCCAACACTTTACTATATTTGCCAAAGTTTTCCTACTCTTTAAGTGACTTTCCTCAAAGTTTTTCCTCATGTATTCCTGTCCTCTTTACAACTCTTTGACACATCACATTTTCAAGGCTACAGGTATGCTGAAGAAGACCTATCAGCCATAGGGTTGCCATAATTCTCTCCCGCCAAACCGGGACAGCCACGTGACATCATTGCATTCTCCCAACTGTGCATGCACCAGATGGGGCTGCCAGGGAGACCATGGCTTTAAGACCCTGTGGAATCCCCGTCCAGGGTGGATAGTCTCCATCAGTTTAAAATAAACTGTAGTCAAGAGATTTTTCCCCCACATGATTCTTCTTGCAAAAGACTATTCTTGATGGTTCTATTTTTATTTTTTAAAATAAAATTTCTTGGGACAGTCTTGAAACCACCCTTCCTCTTCCTGAGGTCACCCCACCCTCCCCTTCACATACACCCCATTGAAGTAGACTCACCCTCAAATCCCACACAAGGATCCCTGTCTGAGGGAGTATGACGTGGCACCCGGCTTTAAAAAGTTGAGAACTCCTGCTTTAGATATTGAAGAACATCTGTTCATATTGACCCCAAAATTCAAGAAGAGCCAAGGGATTTTTGCAAAGAGTTAATTCACTGCCTCCCTGCCTTTATTTCAATTACAGTAATACCTCATACAAAGTCCGCTTCATGCAACATCGAATTCCTACATCATCGCCTAATTCCTTGAAAAATGTTGCCTCATACAAAGTCGCTGCAACTTTGTATGAGGCATTAGGGTTTTTCCCAGGTTGCATTGTGCCTGGGCAGTATAAAAGGCAGGAGGCATACGTGCATTGCTCTTGTGGGTTTTGCACGAGGTGAAGAGCATTTAGGAGTGGTTTTGAGCATGATTTTAGATTTTTTTAATTTTTTCATCAGAATTTTTGGAAGCATTCCTGGGATTTTTGCAGCATTCTTCAGGTTCTTGGACCATTCTTTGGCACAGTGGATGATGGGACATGTTGGAATCCATTTTGTCCTTGCTTCCATCCAGTAATTGTTTACAGTAACTTGTACAAAATAGATGATCGGCAGCATGGCTGCAGATTAACACTGTGCTGCATGATGGGACATGTTAACTTTTAAACCTGCACTTCATAAAGTTTTCAAAAGTTAAAAACTTGTTTATGGTTTGTCCCCTAAAATCAGGGTTGTTTGACATGTTTTTGTAATGTTTTTAGCCTTTAGACAATGATTTCTTAAAGTTCTGTCAGTTTCCTGTCTGTTTCCTTGACTTTGCCCTGAAGTCTGTGCTGTTACAGTACAATGTATCTCTATGGAAATGACAATGTACGAGGCATCACGGCAAGAATTTGGATGTTGTATAAGGCTTCGCAGCTAGGATTTTGCATGCCTCATACAAAGTCCAAATCTGTATAAAGTCCAAACTTGTAGAACCAAGTTTGGACGTTGTATGAGGTATCACTGTATCTCGCTTGCAAGCATCTGCCCTCTCTGGCGGGCTTCTCAGAGTGCTGTTTTGCCTTTGCCGCTTTCATGCAGGATAATTGAAAGAAAGGCAGGGAGGCAATGAATTAACTCTTTGCAAAAATTCCTTGGTGGGGGGTGATCTTGCTTCCTTTGTTCAAATTTTAAAATCCAGGACTTTTACATGTTTCTTCTTGAACCGGCCGGGAGAGCATGAATCTTTGAAAATCCCGGAAAACCGGGACATATGGCAACCCTAATCAGCCACAATGATAACAGCAGCCCTGCTAGATCAGATGGAAGGCTTAGCTGGTGCAGTGCAGAGTCTGGCTGGAAGTTTCTGGGAATAGTAATCAAAAATGTAGCTTGTCCAGAGTCTTGTTTGCTACTATGTCCACTGACAAGTGTCCAAGGATCTCAAAATGAGAGCACAATAAGCCCTGCCTCACTCACTCCTTCCCTGCCAATGGCACCTATCCTTGGAGGTATACTGCCCTGTCTGTGGAGGCTTCATTTATCCCCATTCGCTTCTAGTGGAGTATAAGTAAATTTGAGAATTCATGGTAAAAGGCAATACTGTACCTCAGAGAGCCAAGGACCAAAGCCTTTGTGAGAGACCACTTGCACATCACAAGAACCTGTGTCAGGAGTTCCCACAGTACACTCAGCGCCCTCTTGGCCCCACCCAGCTTTGTTGGACGTGAGCAGCTAGGACTTGTACAATATGTTTTGTGTGTCCTATGGTTGGGATCTTATCTTTTGTATTCCTTGTGGACACTTTATATTTTTATGAACATTTGTTTCCTCTGCGGGCGAGTTGGAATGGACCCTGAAGCGCCAATCGCTGGGAGTAACATCATGCTGGCATCCTTGTCCCCTCCCCCCCTGTGGGTTTGAAATATTTTGCAGCTGCCACTGTTGTACCTATTGTATTTTGTGCTTAGCTTTTGATACATTGTAGATACTATATTGTGCTTTCTACTGTGTTTTGTAATATTGTATTTTAATCTTTTGTTATATTGTATTTTGAAATGCTGTGAACCGCCTTGAGTCAACCATTGGGTCGATTAAGGCGGTATATAAATAAAAACCTATCTATCTATCTATCTATCTGTCTATCTCAACAGCCAGCAAGAAACTCATAACGCTCCTTGTGAACCCTCTAAGGACCCATCTTCAAAGGACATTCCTGCTCTGGTTGGACGGACAGCAACACCTGCCCTGGGGTGCTCCTGATCAGACACAAAGATGGGTTTTGCACAGCCAGATCATTATTTCTTTTCAATGCAGTCTGTGTGACAATGTTGGCTACAGATGTGCAGAGTACAAAATAGAAGTGTTTGCTCAGAATATATTGCAGACAGAAAAAGCCACACGAAGGCCAGGAATTATGGTCAGGGACAAGAAGAGGACTGGTAGTAGAGCTTAGAAAAATTACTCCGTGAACTACTACTCTGAGAATTATCCAGCCACTGCAAGAAAGTGTCTGGGAGCGTCAGTAGCCCATGAAGGTATCTTTCACAAACTCTAAATAGTAGAAAATGCATAAGTGAGCAAGGTGGTGAAATGAACTAAAGATCTGCTGCCTTTCTTCAGATTGACATACACTGTAATTCTCTGCATATATCTAAATGCTTAGCAACAATTAAAAAAAAAACATTGTTTGGCTTCCTCCGAAGCTGCTGTCTCAGAAACTGTCTTCAGCTTACCTTCTGGCTTGCTTTCACAGTTGAACCCTCTGCTTCCCCCATAACAGGTACAGACCAGAGTATTCCCCAGGTAAATGCGCTCCCACTGCTGGTTTATCTGATAGTGCTGCCCATTGTCATAGCATCCCTCTGTGAAAGAGACAGAAGTGTTGAATTACATCCCCTTGTCTGGACCGTGCTCAGTTCTTCAAACAAGATGGGGGGGGGGGATGTTAGCCTCAGCATGCATGGAATATACATTAGCTCCAGTCCCTGCATTCTTTTTGCATCCTGAAACCTCAGCGGGAGACGGAAGGTTTTAGGTGCATGGAAATCAGGACTGGGCTTGAATTCAAAAAAGGTTCTGTCTCGTTTTCACCATGTTTTAAATGAACAGGAACTGAACCACTGGAGGTTTCAAATTCTGGAGCAACAACTTAACAGATGGAAAAGATTGCTCAGCAGGGAGGCCTCATCCAAAGCTGAAGGAAAATCAATGGAAAGACACAGAGGATTTGAAAGAAACTTTGGCTCTGTCTCCCTGGCAGATGTATCCTTGCCAAGGCAATATTGCCGTCTGATTTTTATTTTTCAAACATTTTCTCCAACAAGTTTTGCAATAATACTTCTGCCACTTCCAGGGGTGGATGAAAATCACTGTGCCATGTATGTTTTCCAATTCAAAATCTGAACGTTTAAACATTATAAATCTGGTACATTTATAACTCTTCTTCGGTTTTCTTTCTGACATGCTTCAAAAACCTTGATTTAAAATGACTTTGACATATAACGAAAACATTATGATCTACATTTTTCTTGAAACATAAAACAGGGCTTTGCGGTGGAGAATGGGGTGCCTGGTGTGTGAAGGGTCAGAATCGACTGTGCGACTGAACAACAAAAATATTAAACATACTCTTGTGCAACACAAAAGGGGAAAAAATTGGAAGATGTTTATATGCCTTGCAATCAGCCATTTCTTACATTTAATATTGTGTCAACTCATCAGTATTTATGTCTCTCAACTCAATAGTACAACCAGTCTCTCTAAACCCCATTTCCTATAATGAACTTCCAAGACATCAATAATGTTATTAACATAGGCAGGGAACATTCAATGTGTTGATAATATTAACTTCCTAGCAATCTGCTGGTGGAAATGCCTTGAGTTTTGAGGATTTGAATCTTCAGGGATTTTAGTTGGTTCTGCTAAAGCCAGAATTTTAGTCCATGTGGAATAGGAAATAGAGGATGATAACCTCCTAAGGAGCTTCCGAAGTGATAATGGCATAGTTAACACAGGGAGTGGCTATTCAAGGTGTGGATTACATTACTGTATCATCCTTGAAATCCTGGCAGTAGCGAGATGCAAGTGGCTCAAATTTTGAATAGTTTCCAGAAAGTAGTAAGTGACATGAGGTCAGGGTTTTGCCAGAAACAACTGTTTGGTTAAACACAAGACTATAGCGACTGTAGGGGAGAAAAGCACCCCATCTCATTTTATTTATTTATTAGTTCAACTTCTATACTGCCCACTCGGCCTAGATCGACTCAGGGCAGTTTACAGTCATAAATAAAAACAGCATGGTTAAAACTGATTAAAACTACCCACCCCCTAAAAATAAGGTGCAGGGACCAAAGTGACTGAGGGGGAAGGAGTTCTACTACACTAGCCACCCAACAGAGGTCACCCTTCCACCTGCACCCCATACTTGGCCAGCCAGCTAGGTTTTGAGTTCTTTTCTGAAGGGCAGCAATTCTGTCTGGAGACGATGTAGCTCTGTTGGCAGGAGGTTCCAGAGGGCTGGTGCGGACACGGAGAAGGATCTCCTCCTTGTGCCAGAGAGGCGAGCCCCTCTGGCTGATGGAACAATTAGAGAGCTCTGGTTGGACGGACAGATGTCCTTAGGGTGATGCAGTCTCTTAGGAATCCTGCCCCACTACCATTCCAAAGAAGTAGATTACATTCTACAAAATGAATGTTTTAGCTTTGAAGATGACACAATTTTTGTATTTTTGCCTTGTTTTGCTCAAACTGACTAATGCAAGGATGGCTTGTGATTTGGGCAGAGGTGGGACCTTTCCTCCAAATTTGGAAGAAATGCGCCACCATCCCATCCCGGTACAAAAGCCACCCTTGCTAACAGCCTCTAAAAACAGTATTTAGCCCTACATGTTCATTAGAGCAACCAGCTTGCACGTGCCCCAATTCAGAACATGCATGAACTACAAGGCAACACTGGTTTCAGTCAAAGTTTTACAGTGTAAACTAGTGGTTCCCAACATGGAAATCAGTACACTGGCTGATCAGTGCTTTGGGGGGTTGACTTAGGCTTCTGGGAATTGAAGTCCCAAAACCAAGGGTTGGGAAACACTGGTGTAGACTTAGCAGATGCTGAAGAAGGGGTGTGGGAAATACTGATGGGGCTGGAGTGCTAAGGGTTTGGTCGGAAGAGAGGGGTTCTGCCAGTGGGAAAGCATTTCAGGAAAGGAGGCTTTCAATATGTCAGTGGAAGGAGGCATGTTGGTTCTGAATCTACCATCAGTACCACCTCCCCCACATAAAAAGAACCCATTCTAGAGAGACAAGACAGGCTTCTATCTGCTGGGTCCAAAATCCTAAAGCTGACCTGGGCATTTCCTCCCCTTTTTATTTTAGACTAATCAAAATCTGAAAGGAGGGGTTTTGTCTGTAGGAAGGAAAAATCTCTTTGCCCCACCTGAATGACTCAACAGGGGCTCAGAGGGTGGCAAGTCTTCCCCACCACAACCACTGCCATTTTGGATTTCTCTTCCCATGGAGGACCTCCTCCTTGTGCTGACTCAGGGACAAATCCCACCAAGGAAGATCTTCAATAGTAACACTGCATAGCTTGAAAAAGTTTTGGGGTCAGCCAAGTGGCTGGATGGGAGACGCCCATCTGGATGAAAAACCTGACCTTATCCCAAAGCATAAAAGGCAGAATGTAAAGGCAACAGACAAGGAAATTGATGGATTGGGCACAAATCGGCATCCTGCAACTTCCCTAGAAAGACTATCCCATAGAATTGAGTATCTGAGCACCAAAAGAGGCTTCCCTCACATCCACCCCTTTCAACTCCAGCCGCACGTTTCCTCTCCCCGCTTTGGACTGCAAGTACTCCAGTAAACGTTTCCAGACATTCCTAGACAGAGGAGAGGACTTTGCCACATCTGTTTCCTTCAAAGGAGTTGAAGTTACTTGTTCATTCTTTTCCTCCCTTCTAAACCATCTATGTCAGGGGTTCTCAACCTATGGCCTGGGGGGCGGATGTAGCCCACAACACCATTTCATGTGGCCCCCCACTGCCTCCACCACACTTGGAAGTGCCATGTGTGGCAGGGAGGGGGAAATGGCCATCTGGCCCCCAAAGCTGTCTGAGGGAGCGTGACCTGGCCCTCAGCTTGAAAAGGTTGAGAACCACTGGTCTATGGCGAAATGTGTAAAGCAGAAACCACTGCACAAAAGTCACAGAAAGACAGCCTGGATTTTGGGGGAGGGAGGAGACTAGTCCAGTGGGAAAATAACAGGGCAACATCTACATCGACACACCTTAGCCCCAGGAAGGCTAGGATGAAGAGATGTTTCTTTTAGAGCACCCTCCAGTCAAGACACCCCAACCACATATCAAAAAGCAAACAAAACAAAAGCAACAACACAGACAAAAAACTTTGTGGCACCTTAAAAATCGACTCCTGTATTTTAATGTCAGCTTTCGTGGATCACATCTAAGGACGGTATCGGCCAGGCACTTTGCTCAGGGCACTCAGAAAGGCAGGCTTCAGGAAATCAGATTAAAGGACAATAGGTGCAAATTGAAAAAGTGGGCACCACCAGGAAGGCTTAGGATGTCCTCTGGATATGGATAAGGTCATAAGGCAGTAAGGCTATGGAAACAGCGAGATCCCTTGGGAAATCCTTAAGACAGGGTTGCCCAAATTACGGCCTATGGGCTGGGTCTGGCCCCTGGTGCCAATTCATCTGGCCCACGCCACCCTCGTCGCTCCCAGAAGTGGAAACAAAACACGCCCATATGGGCATGTTTTAATTCCGCTTCTGGGAGCGCCGAGGGTGGCATGGGCCAGATGAATTGGTGTTGGGGGCCTGATCCGGCCCATGGGCCATAGTTTGAGCACCCGTGAACCATGTGACCAGCCTGTGGCCCAAAAAGTTTGGGGCCCCTTGCCTTAAGACAACAGAGGCAGGGTGGAAGAGGGGGTACTTTGTTCACACACACCCTTCTGCCCTCTTTGTATCCTTTTGATGCCTGACTCTTAAAGCCTCTGGATCTCCCGTGACCCGTCTTCGACTTCCCACGGCAGTTGTGGGGGTGGGTGGGTGTTCCATGTGGGGAACCCCTCCCCCCACTCTCACCCCATCCCCGAGGCTAGAAACAGTTGCTCCAGGCTGCCTCACCTCCCCCCAAAATAATAATTCTCCCCCTCGCCGGGGCAATCCACCACGCTCGCCCGCCCAACCCAAGGACTCACGTTTGCTCTGGCCGGCCGGCAGGGAAGGCTGGACGATCTGTTGCGCCTGCCGCTTGCGCTTCTCCGGCTGGGGACGCTTGCCCTGCGCCTCGGTCGCCCAGCACAACAGGGGCAGCAGCAGCAGCAAGGGCAGCAGCAGCCGCTTCGACGGACGGACGGGCATCTTCAGGAGGGAAGGAAGGAAGGAGCTGCAGAGGGAGAAAAAAAGGAGCAGGGCTTGGAAAGGGTTGGCCAAGCGGGATGGAGCCAAAGGGGGACAGGAAAGCCCGCCAAAAGGGGTGTGTGTACACACAACACAACACACACAATGCAACACACACAACACAACACAACACACACAATGCAGCACACACACACACACACACACACACACACACACACAATGCAACACACACACACACACACAATGCAACACACACACACACAATGCAATACACGCACGCACACACACATCGTACGCGACACACTCTACGCCTTGCCCTGGAGCGCCCCTTACCCTCTCCTGCCTTCGGTGCTGCTCGTGATGGGTGCAACCTTTACAGTCCTTCCTTCGGATGGGGGGCAGAGACGGAGGGCTCTCCGAGGGGGTTTATATCGCGCTCCTTTGGCCCGGGAGACCCCCTCCCTCCCCGGCAGCGGCCAATGCCGAGAGCCCGGCGTTGAGCTGAAGAGGGGGCGTGACTCGCCGGGGACACCCCCTTTGGAACGTCCAGCCGCCCACGGATTGGCTCCGGCGCGCCGGTGGCGTCATGGGGAGTCACATTCCACGGCAAACAAAAGACCCGGCTCCGGCTGGCTGGCGAGGGGGCTTGCCGTGTGTCCGTGTGTAGGGGGATGGGGTACGCGTGGGTGAGTGTGGCTTCGCTCCGGATCAGGGCGGGAAGGAGGGAGGTTTTCCTCAGCGGCCGGTCGCCGTCGGGCATTTCTTTCTCCAGCATGGCCGGAGCATCAAAGGAAACATTCAGCAAATAGCAATTACACTTCTATACCGCCCCATTTTTTTGCCAACCTAGCAGTTCGAAAGCAAGAAATTGCAACTAGATAAATAGGGACCACTTCGTGGCAAGGTAACATCGTTCCGTGCGCTCCGGTGTCTAGTCATGCCTGCCACATGACCACGGAAACGTCTGCAGAAGCAGACAGCGCTGGCTCTTCGGCTTTGAAACAGAGATGAGCACAGAATCCTAGAGTCAGATACGAAGGCTTTTGAGCAAGGGAAACTTTTACCGCCCCATAGCTCTTAGTGCACTCTTGTGTAGGCGATTGATAGATACTGTAATTGGCCTTTTGCCCCCAACATGCTAGATCTTCATTTAAAGCAAAGCAATCACATTTCTATACTGCCCCATACTAATAATAATGCAGCTCCTTCCGTGGCTTCTTCTTCTTCTTCTTCTTCTTCTTCTTCTTCTTCTTCTTCTTCTTCTTATTATTATTATTATTATTATTATTATTATTATTATTATTATTATTATTATTATTATTATTATTATTATTATTATTATTATCATCATCATCATCATCATTATTATTATTACTATGCCCCACCCATCTAGGAGGTATTCCTACTCTGGCCAGCTAACAAGACAAATTTGCATATTAAAAACATATTAGTGGTTTAGGTGCTGAGCTGGAGACTGGAAGTTCGGGTTTCGATCCCCGAGAGCTGCACTTGGGGACATGAAAGGAGCCTCCTTTGGGCATCCCCTAAAAATATCCTTTCAGCTCAGAGTAATCTCTGACACGAAAACCAACCAACCGCCCTCTAGCCCTTAGTGTACTCTCTGGGCCGCTCGAAAGTTAATTAGCATTTTGTCCCCAACATGCTGGGTACTCATTTGACTGACCACAGGAGGATGGAAAGCTGAGTTAACCTTCAGCCCCATGTCAAGATCGAACTCACAGCATTTCGCGCTGCAGCACAGCAGTTTTTAACCGCTGCGCCCCCAGGAAAGCTGACTCTCAGTGCTGGTTAGGCGGTGTCAAGGGCGCAATACAAGGGCTGTTATCCCATCATTAAAAAGAGCGGGATTTGGAACCCAACCCTCTGAAGCTAACCCCACTGCTGGCACCCGTGATGGAGGCTTGGTTTTGAATCTCCGCTCAACCATCAAAACTCCCAAGTATGTGTGACCCTGATGAAACCATGCCATAAATACCTTGCTTATTGTCAAGGCCTTTTTAGGGTCGCTCTTGATCGGTTTTGATAACAGCATGTAAAAATAAACCATCCCCAGTGAGTCACTACTGAGGACATGGGGGTGCAAAACCAGTAATCCCTGCAGAATGCCTCCCCAACCACCCACTCCTGTTTTTTCTTGGCCATTTGGTGAAGATGTCTGTATATCTCCTCATTCTTACTTCTCTGTTCTTCTTGGCTTCTGCTCTTCCTCAAATTCTCCCTCTGACTTTGGAGATACTGTGCAATGAACGGGTATGAGTTTGTAGGCACGATAACACTTAAAAGGTGAAACAAATATATGAGGTAGACTCACTACATGCAAAGCAAGAGATGTCATGCCTTAATTCATTATAATTGTGATGTACAGCGTACATGAGATTATGTGATGATTATGGGGTACATGAGATTGGGGGGTTGGGGTTTTCATAAACTGTAAGCCATAAGCATCAATATTATAAGAAAGTAAGGCTTGAACTATCTCGCTTTGCATGTAACGAGTCTATCTCATATATTTGTTTCACCTTTCCATTACTGAACTGAATGAACATTTGCACAATATTCTAATTTTCTGAGTTTTACCTGTATAAGATGTTGTATTCTGACTGACATCATTCTATCATTTTTGAGATTATATCCCATTACTGCTTTTTCACTCTTTTATTGACAATTGTTCTTAAGCAAGTGAGGATTAAAACTACCAACCACCTGTCACTTTGCTAATGAGTAACAGTTAAATTCAATATTTAACTACCTCTCGGTGGTATTTTCTGGCCCTGAAAAAATGTTATAACTGCCCTCCTTTTTGATTGATTCAGAATTCTTAGACTTCAGGAATAGCCCGACACACTCATGAGAAGAGTCTCTCATCTTTTTTTGATTCATTATTTGTTCTAGAAAACACTTTGGGCATACAGAGAAGTCCAGCTGTCTAGTAGACATTCTCTGCATAAAACTCTTACTCAGAAAAATAAATTCTCCTTTCTTACTCACAGTGGGCCATCTTATTTACTAGGATTCTCTGTGTGGGTGACAGGAAGCATAATTTGTTCCATTGATTAAGTTGCTCAGGATTGCATCAATTCCAGCAATAGTTTGGGCAAACTGGGTAAGGGTGAACTCCCAGTTATGATTTTATTTCAGGTAAAGTATATTTTTGTACACTCAAAGATATTTCTCGGCTCCTGTTTAACCTGTTCTAGCTGTCTGCAAGAAAGGTGTTGGTAGGGATAGTGGTGGCATTGTTCTAAAGTAGGGGTGCCCAAACTGTGGTCCATGGGCCAGATCTGGCCCTGACACCAATTCATCAGGCCCATGCCACCCTCGTCGCTCCCAGAAGTGGAAGTAAAATGCGCCTGTATGGGTGCGTTTTACTTCCTCTTCTGGGAGCAATGAAGGCAGCATGGGCCGGATGAATTGGTGTTGGGGGCCTGATCCAGCCCGTAGTTTGAGCACCCCTGTTCTAAAGCCAGAAAATGTTCAATGATTCCCATAATGCTATTTCATCTAAACACCCAAACAGCCTGGAAATACTGCTGAATCATTCTGTGATGACAGAGTAAAAATAAACTTACCACTTTTGCATTTTGAATTAAAAAGAACACACATCTTCCAACGTCACTATGGAAATAAAGATTCTTTAGTAGCCAAATACTTTTACTCACAGTTCCAGAAATAACATATTCGTATCCAAAAAAGCCAAGGTAGCTGGCCCAGACACCACCCAGACAACATTAAAATCACATTAAGATAGTCCCTCGCCTCTACTTGCCTAGTCTGCCTGGTCTTTGTAGCATCCTGTCAAAGAAAGAGATCTGGAGATAGTAAAAACTTGCACATGTTTGGTTGGCCTAATAATAGTGTGTAGTCTGGCCAGGTTATCCTGCTATGGTAGTAGAGTAGACCATACTGCTAGCAACTCAATGCCGATTGTCAGGCAGCAGTTAACTAATATGACAACCGTGAGGACTAACAGCCTTAGGTGCCAACGTCCACAAGAAAAGGTGATGGTCCCCAAGTGGATTAAATCCCACTTGAATCCATCTTGATGGAGAGCAGCAGCTTCATCAATGCTGGCCTGGGGCAGATGAAGACTTTCTATGCCAAGAGGGCTCAAGTGACCCACAGAACTGGATCAGTGGTATTGGTGACACACTGTGATGCAGAAGGTAAATGGAAGTCCACTGCATTAAATTGCTCCCAAGACAATCTTCATGGTTCATCGCCGTGAGGATAGCCAATATTTGGAATTGAATGCTGCACTTAATAAAGACAAATAATAATAATAATAGTGTTACCTTAGTGTGTATTTTAGGCTATGTTGACAAACGAGTGTAGGGACCTAGATCCTGGTAATAATAGTCAATCATCAGGAGAGAGTAGGCCATCCTTTGGAGATGCCAATGGCCTTATATCTAGAATGTTCTTTGTTATCTAGCAGGATTTTTCCAAACACCTCTATGCTCACTTCAATTCTTCTGAAGGCTGTTTCTTATCCAGTCCCCAAACCTTATGTTGACAACAGGAGTTCCATGGACATTCAAGCAAAGCATTGAAGTTCCCACCATCAAGCCAGTTGTAACATTGCCTACTTCATTTGCTAATTGATTTTTTCAACTTATTATCTCAATATGAGGCAACAGACAATGTTAAACTTAGGGCTTGGGGCAATCTTATGTCTTAACTGGAAAAGCCACAGAAAATCATTGGGCAAGCCTCATTAATTGTGCAACCACTATTTTATCTAGCATCTTCTTCTCCCCTCCTGTGGTGATCTCACAAAAATAGGATGTCTTCCCCATGACAAAGAGAGATAGAGAAACAGTGCCTGGAGTTGTAAGATATTTTGCAAGTACTGTACTCCCATTGTCAGCTGGAAATTAAACTCTCTGAGACCATTAACTTATACACTTGCTGAAGTCTAATTGGGCATATCGAACTACCTTCTCTGAGCTAGAACTTGGGTCCCTCTAGTCCTCTAGTCCCTCTAGTAGACTTCTGTCTACTCAAGGTTCTTTTTGTTAGCCCTCCCACCTGAAGCCCCTTTAACTGGGGACAGCTAGGGAATGAGTTTGGGACCATATATATGCAGAGTACAGAGTTACTGGTTCTCATTTTTCTCTGGCCAATTTAATCTGTAAGGAAAATGTAAAGGTCTCCCTTGCTCAAAAAGCAGTTGTGTCTGACTCTAGGGGGTGGTGCTCATCTCCATTTACAGCCAAAGAGCCAGTGCTGTCTGCATCTGCAGATGTTTCTGTGTTCATGTAGCAGGCATGGCTAGATGCCAGAGCACACAGAACACTGCTACCTTTCCCACCGAAACGGTACCTATTTATCTACTTGCAGCTTCTTGCTTTCAAACTGCTAGGTTGGTGGGATCTGGGATAGGCAATGGGTGCTCACTCCAGCACGCAGAACTTGAGTCTCAAACTACTGACCTGCTGACCTTCCAGTCATCAAGCTCAGCATCTTAACCACTAAGCCACCACGGCTCCTTAATTTAAACTGCAGCCCATGCTAAACCAAACACATAATTACACAGTGGTATTGCTAGGTCCCACCTTCCTCTAGAGCTCCCAAAAGAGGGAATGGCTTGCCTCAGGCCAATAACTGAGTTCATCACAGAGATGAGAGTCAAACTAGGGTCCTAATCTCTTGCCAATGAGAGTAGAGGTAGCTTTCTAGAATTGAACAAGAATGGAAAACTCTTTTGGTCCTGTTGTGTATGTAACTTTAATAGTGCTTTAAACAGTTTGTAATTATTATTGTGGGATTGGGGTGATCCTCCATTTTGTCTTCTTTATGGTACTAAGTTATCACGTGACTTGCATTCCCGCCCTTCCTTACGAGACGTGCGAAGTCTCCCCAGTCTCCGGTCACCCCAAGATCACCCCACTTCTCTCTCAACCAATCCTGTTGCTTCCCGCCTGAATGTATCCATTGTATATCTTAACCTATAAAACCAAGTGTTCACTGTTGGAACTGGCTATAGGTTGCTATGCGTCGCCCTACTGACCCGCACCCACCCTTCGTGCGCACGGCCGAATTGCCTACGCAGGTCAACGAAGGATTTAAAAATCCGGCACGGGGGCCTCAGCCCCACAAACGGCAAGAAAGGGAAAGAACTTCACTTCCCAACATTCCTTGCGCTGTGCCGCGCCAGAGCCAATCACGCTGAGAGGCTCTCGCACGGTGCAGCGTTCGGACACGCGCCGCAGCCAATCGAAAGAAACGCATTTTAAAAAAAACCAGCAAGAACACAAAGCACCAACCCATAACTACAAGCCCCAGCGTCCTGCGCGCCCACGCAGAACGCTGAGGAAAACGGCGCCCGGAAAATTAAAAAGAAAAACAGCTCACAGGCAAGCAAACACCAGCCGGCTTTCTTTTACTCACACGTGGCGCCTAAAGCTCCCAAATGGAGTTTCCCCTTTAACATCAGTGGGAGGGGGTGGCGATCCCCCTCTCCGCTGCCTACCCTAGTGTTTGGAGGTTTGTGGGGATAAAAGGACTATATTGCCCCAACACATCTGGAAACAAAAGATGAGGCAGAGAGGATCGATCCCCCACCACCCCTCCTTAAAAAAACTCCGTCTTTTCTTCTCTTTAAAAACGGAGTTGTTTTAAGGAGGGGGTGGGGGTGGGGGATCGATCCTCTCTGCCTGTTCCTCTGTGTCCAGAAGTGTAGGGCCAATATACACCTTTTATCCCAACAAACCACCCAACACTAGGGTAGCCAGTGGGGAGGGGGATCGCAGCCCCCACCCACTGATATTAAAGGGGAAAAACGATCTACTTTCACGATTCCACAAAAACAAAGCACCATAACACACTACAGCTCCCCTCCCCACCACCTAGCCCACCCTTCCTAACCCCCAATGACCATGCCCCCATCCCCACCACGGGCCGGCGGCGTAGATAATCCAATGAGTCCGGCCTGCGAAAAAACCCCCAGCCTAACACCACATGGTATTTCAATGGGCCACCCAGCCACCGAGGCCGGCCCACAGAAATACCCACACCAAAAACACAAACAACAACATTCAAAAAAAGCAAAAACAATACTAAACATAAAAAATACAAGGAAAATCTTCCACAAACAATCCAAAAAAAACCAAGGACAAACACAACCCCCCACCCCCCACAAATCACAACAAAACCACCACTAACAAAACAGAGATCACAACTTACCAATACACGTGCAGCCTCAACGAGAATCAGAATTGAAATGAGAAAAGAACAGGAAGAATACACAGGCCAGGACAACGTCAACATTAAAACATTATGCAACAGCACCACCAAGTGGCCACAGGAAATATTACAGTCAATGAATTCAAATTGATCTCCAACCATCTACAAAAAACATACACTTACACATTTTTAAAAAAATCTTATCCAAAGTACACCTATCACCAAAAACTACATAGGAACACATTATTTTTAAAAATGCAATTATTGGGAAAAAATATATCAACCTTATCTCTTTTTAAAATCCAATTTTTTTAATAACAGTTTAAAACACTACCTACGTATAAAAATATATATTTAAAAAATAACATAACTAATTTAAATACACATACAACAAAAAACATCCAACACCATTTCTCATATTTTTTTAAAAACAAAACCCCCAAAATAGCCCGGCAATGCCGGGCAACCCTTGCTAGTTGTATATAAGGCACTGCTGCACCATTGCTGTTAATGTTCAGTTTGCTTACAATAAAGTTGTGTTTGGCCCTGTTATGCTGGCTGCTTCTCTTCAATTCCCAGACATCAAATAGGCGACGAAGGTGGGATATGGCTTCCCACAAATCTTCCGTTGATCCCTTCGATGTGGCCATGCTGGAGAGATGGAACCTTTACGAACTCCAGTTCCGCCACACCATGGCGGCTGAGGGCATCATCAACGAGGGTCAGAAGAGGTCCTGCTTCCTCTCCAAGTGTGGCCTGGCCACTCTGGAACTCACCATCCACTTGGTGATGCCCCAGGACATCGATGTGGTTCCCCTCACGGACATCCTTGCGGCTCTCTGGAACCACTTCCAGCCCAAGGTGTCCATCTTCCCGGCCCGGGTGGTGTTCCACAGACGAGACCAATGCCCCAGGAAATCCGTCGCAGACTACTACGCCGCGCTGAGGTTGGCTGCCACCCCATGCCAATGGGACAACTTGGAAGAGGCACTCCGTGACTGCCTGCATGCTGGCCTGAGGGACAAGGAGACGCAACACTGGCTCATGACCAGGGACGTCCTAACGTTCAAGTCTGTCCTGAGAGAGGCATTGGCGTCCGAGGCAGCACAGTCTGGCATCAAATCCTTTAAGCACCAGCCTGTCGGCTCCGGAGGGTCGAGTCCACTGGGTATGCCCACCGCTGCTCGTTGCCCCGCTCATCTGCATCTTCTGCATTGCTGGCGTCCACGTCCACGTCAGGGTCCAGATCCAGTGACGAGGAAGACGAGGTCCGGAAGGTCCAGAAAAGGAAGACGGACAAGCGCACAATCGAAAGGGCTCAGCAGAGGTGCAACGACCACCGAAAGTGCCCCTTCAAAAATGCTGACTGCCACCACTGTGGAAAAAGGGGCTAAATCACAAAAGTCTGCCGGCAGCGCCAGAAACAGTCTCCGGACCAGTTCGACCGCCCGAGGCGAAAGTGATTGTCCATCTCCAAGATTTCTGCTGTGGAGCCACTCGTCAGCTGTGTCTCCAGTGTGTCCCATCACTTCTTCGTGGAGGTCCAGCTGCAGGGCATTCCAGTAAGGATGGAGGTGGATTTGGGTATGTCCTATTCCATCTTGCCCCAGAAGGAGTTCCTGCAAATCCCCCCTAGTTTGCACCCAAAGTTGCAGGCCTTCAAGACGTCCCTCCAGGACGTGCAGGGTTGCCAGATCCCAGTTCTGGGAGTGGGGGATTTTGCAGTTAACTTCAAGAACATTTCAACGAGACTACCTCTCGTAGTGGTCAAACAGGGCACAAACTGTTCACTTGGGGTGCATTGGTTTGAACCACTAGGCATTAGACTGTCCGGCATCAACGCCGTCCACTCTGACCTGGTGCAGGATGTTTGTAATGTGCACCCGACTGTCTTCAGAAAGGGACTTGGAAACTACGTAACTCCCCCCATTTCTTTCGACCTTGACCCGGCCATGCGGCCTATTCGCCTCAAGCCTCGCTGTGTGCCGTTCGCACTAAAGGACAAGATCGAGGTTGAGCTGGACAAGCTTGTGGGTCAGGGTATATTGGTTCCCGTGGACTCCACAGAATGGGAGACGCCTATAGTGACTGCTATTAAATCGAACGGGGAGGTCAGGATTTGCACTGATTCTAAATGTACAATTAACAAGGCCATCAGGCCTAATGCATATCCGGTGCCGGTAGTGAGCCACTTATTGGCTACTTTACATGGGGGGAAATGCTTCGCCAAGTTGGATTTGGCGCAAGCCTATCAGCAGCTTTCAGTTACGCCTGCTGCTGCTGCGTCTCAGACAATCATTACGCCTTTAAGGTGACTCGCCTACAGTTTGAGGTAAATGCAGCCCCCAGCATTTTTCGAGAATGCTGGGTTACGTCTTAGAAAAGACAAATGTGTTTTCCATGCAAGGGAAGTAGAGTTCCTGGTGTTTAATATAACTCCTGAGGGAATTAAGCCCTCCAATTCTAAGGTTGCTGCTGTACATGACGTCCCCTGACCAACTGCCAAGCCTGAGCTGCAATCATTCCTGGGCCTGCTTAACTTTTATCACTCCTTCCTGCCCAGGAAGGCATCAGTAGCAGAGCCGCTGCATCGCTTACTTAAAAAAGACGTAGTTTGGCGGTGGGGGCAAAGTCAGGAACGAGCGTTCCGTGAGTTAAAAGAGCTTCTGTCTTCCGAAGCAGTCTTAACTCACTTCGATCCAAAGAAACCTAAGGTCCTTGTGTGTGATGCTTCACCAGTGGGGGTGGGGGCTGTCCTATGTCACTCCCTTGAAAATGGGAAGGAAGCTCCGATTGAATTCTATTCAAGATCCCTATATAAAGCTGAGTGCAACTATGCCCAGACTGATAGGGAAGCTCTGGCCATAGTTGCCGGGAAAAGAAGTTCCACGACTTCTTGTATGGCAGGGAATTCACAATCGTAACTGACCATAAACCGTTGTTAGGGATTTTTGTTACTACAAAGCCCACTCCGCAAATATTGTCCCCCTGCATGTTACATTGGGCTATTTTTTTGAATGCCTATCAGTTCACTCTGATTCACCACCCGGGAAAGGACATCAGCCACGCTGATGCTCTTTCGAGGTCTCCTTTGCCAGACCTGGGGGAACCCGACTGTGAGGTTGAACAAGATCATCAGGTGCTGATGATCGAATCTCTCGATTCGCCCCTCATTGTGCCTTCGGACATAGCCAAGGCATCTGCAAAAGACAAACTTGTGTCACAGGTGGTTTCTTGGGTCAGGAAAGGGTGGCCGCCAACTCCTCCTGCTAAGGAGTTCAAAGCGTTCTTTAGGAAGCGGTTCGAGCTTTCGCTCGAAAGAGGTTGCTTACTGTGGGGTCAAGGGGTGGTCATTCCTGTGGTATTATGCTCCAAGGTACTCAGGCTACTTCACATTGGCCACCTAGGAATTGTACGCTCCAAAGCTTTGGCTCGGAGCTATTTTTGGTGGCCCCAGGTAGACCAAGACGTTGAACAATTGGTGGGCACCTGCCAAAGTTGCCAGTGTTTTCGACCTGAAGAGTCCTGGCTTCCCTCCCGGGAATGGGACACTGCCCGTGGACCCTGGTCATGAATACACATTGATTTCGCTGGTCCATTCCGAGGCACACTTTTTATTGGTGGTCGACTCATTTTCGAAATGGTTGGAGGTTATTACTACGGCCAGTACCTCCTCAGCTGCCACCATTAAACAGCTTCAGAAGCTGTTCAGTTGTTTTGGACTGCTGGACATGCTCGTGTCCGACAATGCCACAACTTTCACCTCGTCCGAATTCCAGGCATTCCTCGAGAGGAATGCTATTTGGCATGTGACGTCTGCCCCATTCCACCCTGCCACCAATGGTCAGGTGGAACGTCAAGTCTGCACTACTAAAGAGGCTCTTTGCCGCATGGGTCAGGGGGACATTGTTTTGCAGCTTTTCCAATTCCTCCTTTGCTATTGGACAACCCCCTGGCCTCAGGGCTATCTCCAGCTTAGCTTTTAATGCGCACAAATTAGGGGATGCTCAAATGAGGCTCCTTTCACATCCCCAAGTGCAGCTCTCAGGTACCGAAAACCATCTAATCAAGTTAAATGTGACTATTTGGACACAGAACAAATTTTCTGTGAATGGAGAGAAATCCAATTAATACAACATTTTGTTGTTGTTGTTGTTCAGTCGCACAGTTGATTTTGGCCTTCTGTGACCCACAGACCATCGCATGCCAGGCACCCCTATCCTCCATCATCATCCCCAACCCACCCAACTCTGTGCCCGCTGTATTAACAATCCCATCTAGCCATCTCATTCTTTGCCGTGCCCTTCTTCCTTTGCCCTTGACCTTTCCCAGCACCAAGACTTTCTCAAGTGAATCCTCTCTTCTCATTTGATGTCCAAAGTACTTTAGCTTCATCTTCAATATTTGACCTGCCAAGGAGCAGTTAGGGTTGATTTCTTTTAAGATCAACCTATTTGTTCTCCTCGCTATCCAGGGGACTCTCAAAATTCTCCTCCAACA
The DNA here is from genome assembly GCA_035047345.1 of Bradypodion ventrale. Taxonomy (NCBI): domain Eukaryota; kingdom Metazoa; phylum Chordata; class Lepidosauria; order Squamata; family Chamaeleonidae; genus Bradypodion; species Bradypodion ventrale. The sequence continues at coordinate 239,466,754 of JAWDJE010000001.1, forward strand.
CCACATTTCAAAGGTATCTATTCTTCTGTGCTCAGCTTTTCTTATGGTCCAGTTCTCACAACCATACATTACAACCAGGAGTACCATTGCTTTGACTATGCGGACTTTTGTTTGCAAGGTGATGTCCCTACTTTTAACTATGTTCCCCAGGTTTCTCATAGCTTGTCTCCCAAGAATCAGTTGCCTTTTTATTTCATGGCTGCAATCACCATTAGCAGTGATCTTGGATCCTAAGAATGTAAAGTCTGTCACAACTTTTACTTCTTCCCCATCTATTTTCCAGGGACTGATAGGGCCTGTTGCATACCTGGCAAGTTTCAGGAAATTTCTGTCAAATAAGGGACATTTCCCGGCCAAAATGGGAAACTGGACAGCTATGCTTATCCTGTGCTGGCCTCCAGTCTAACTCCAGTCTAACTGCAGTCTAACTAATACGGGATGACAGCAGGAAAGAGTGTAAAATACGGGGGGTTGACAGAAATTTCCCAAATACTTGACAGGAATGGCCTGTTGCCGTTATCTTGGTTTCATTGATGATGTGTCTAGAGCCAACATTTGCACTCTCTTCCTTCAAACTAAGCAGGAGCTTATTTTGCATGCAACATTTATGTGCATGCAATCTATGCCCCAATATGTTTAGAGAAGATCTAATTAATGGCTGAGATGGTGCCATTGAAGTAGGCCACTTCTGGTCCAAAATAATCTAATTGTGAAATGTTCTGATACAAACAAATAGAGGATGTTAATTATATTTGAACTATTTTACCTAGCATTTATGAGGATAATTGGGGGAGGGGGGAGGGAGAGATTGAAATTTCTCTATAATGTGTGAAATAGCATTTTCTCCAAGCTGCTGTTTAATTTAACAATAGATTACAAGAATTGATGACACATCCTTTTAACATATGGTATGTCTACCTTGCCCTTTTTGAAGAAGACTTCACATAATTTCAAAGAAAAGTACACATTGAGCTGCATTTCTAAATACTGTATGTGTAATCCTTATTGAACATTTTATGTAGCTGACTCCAGGCCCCTCCCATGGCCGGGGAGGACAAAAGCTGCCATGGCTTCAGGGGTGGCCAGAGGCACTGCTGCAGCTGACCCTGGGCTCCACCCATGGCTGGGGAGGACAAATGTCACCGTGGCTTCGCGGGCAGGTGGAGACACCACCACAGCTGACCCCAGGCCCATCCCATAGCAGGAAGGACAAAAGCCGCTGTGGCTTCGCAGGTGGCCAGAGACGTTGCCACAGCTGACCCCAAGGCCCTCCCATGGTTTGGAGGACAAAAGCCATCATGGCTGTGCGGGTGGGCGGAGATGATGACACAGCTGACCTTGGGCCCCACCCATGGCTGGGGAGGACAAAAGCCGCTGCCAACTGCCAGGTCCTATCAATGTTTTGGATTCGTGGTGCCATGGTGTGGTTCGTGCCCAGATTATTGGGACTGTTACTGTTGCTATTATTGGACTTCTAACTGAATGATTTTCTTTTTCTTTATTGTATTTCATTGCGATATAGCGTGTATATGCTCTGTTGTTTTTGTTAGCTGCCCTTTGTCGTGTTGTCTAGTGGGCGGCATACTAATTAAATATGATGATGATGATGATGATGATATATAATGATAAAAAATTGGCAAAAATAATAATGTCAGGTCTTAGAATGGCTGGAGTAGGAGAGACCCTCTGGATCATTAAGTCCTGCCCCTATCAAGGAGGCACAGTGGGAGACTAAATACCCAACCTCTGGCTCCCCAACCAGATCCTTAAACTGCTGAGCTATTCAGACATTTATTATAGAGTACGGCCACCAAATATCCATCATCATATATAAAGATATAAATAAGAATTAGATAAAGAATTAGTGTTTGGAAGGGAAATGGACAGTATGTGACAACAACCAATAATTACTTTCTAAGTGCTTTTACTCATAAATGATACTTTGGAATCACAGCAGTGAAAATGGAATAAAAATCATTTGTGAAGATGTTTTTCTGTACTTCAGGATACTGGACAAAATACATGAAAAACCACTTGTTATCTATTAACATGATCAGACCAAAATGAAGTGCTATCTTTCTTTCTTTCTTTCTTTCTTTCTACCTACCTACCTATCTATTTATTTTCCTCTTCTTACAAAGATTCTGAATGGCAATTATTTTAACCAACACACACACAAAGTATTCTCAAGCATCTCTAGCAGTCACAGAAGTGTATTTTTTAAAAAAACAACAACAACAACAGTATGGTCATGAAGAATAACACTGAGAGCCTTGCCTCAAAACATTTCAGTCAGGAGCCTTTCCGTACCCAACCCAACCCACCCAGGCCCAGATTGAAATCAACCTTTATTTGGCTCAGTGCTTTTTAATACACTACTGCTCCTATAATGTGCTCCAATTAAAGTTGTCCATCTAAGTTCCAAGAGATGAGGAAGATGTTATTAGTCAACAGCATGATGTGGTTGCAAAAAAGGCCAAAACTGTTTTAGGGTACATTAACAGAACCCGTGAGGTACTAGTCTCCCTCTATCCAGCACTAGTTAGACCACATCTAGAGTATTGTGTTCAATTCTGGGCAAGGCACTTCAAGAAAGATGCAAACAAATTAGAGTAGGTAGAGAAGGGCAACAAGGATGATCAGAGGAATGGAAACCAAGCCATATGAGAAAAGATGGAAGGAAATGGGCATATTTAGCCTTGAAAAAAGAAGACTGAGTGATTCTATGAATCTGTTGCCCCACAGAAGTGGTTGAACTTCAGTTCTCAACTATGAATGTACTGAATACTTCAACAGTTTCGGGAAGGTCACACATTCCCCCACCTGAAATGAGAGAGATGGGTGTACATTCTGTTCAGCTGAGAGGTAGGTATAATCTCTTTTGTTTCATGTACGGAATTGTCTTAGGAAAGAGACCTAAACTCCATATAGACATGTACACATACAACCGAACATGAAAATGTATGGATCATGTACTCAGTCCAATGTATATTAATGTATACTAATAAGCTTCTGTGTGAACACCTTGGCCCTGAAGAAGAGACCTTCATCCCTCACCTCCACATGGATCTTCTTGGTTTTTTATGTATGAAACTTGTGAACATTAATTGAATGTTCACTGTTCCTATCTGTAACTGAATTCCCCTTAGAAAATGATTTTAACACCAGTACTAGAATATCTAGTCTACAGATTATGTACTGAATTTATCGGATAAGATATTGCTTATAGAGAGCCACAGATTTCTTTTGTTGACACGGAAAATGGTTTAATTGCTTGCATCTGCTCTGTGGTAATTATTGCAACACTCTTTTGCATTGCTCTGCAAATATATTAACTCATTGCTCCTTTTGGTGCCCATTAAACAGACTCTCTTGTTATCCTGAGATGTTTCAATTAGGTACTAACAGTAAAGTGACATACAGTATGTCATTTGCAGCCATTTCTTGGATTTTAATTTTTTATAAGCTGAAGTCCTTGATGCACTTGCTAGGACATTTATTTTCAGCTAAACCTGCTTGTTCTGTAAAACTGGGTTTACATGTGTTTGGTTGGCTGTATTTTGTAAATGTTTAACATTTCATTTTTGTCTTTTTTATTTTTTATTTAAATGGACATGAAAAGAGTTTGTGATACTAATACCAGGCCTTCCCTTAACCAGCTACTGGGATTTTTTTTCTATTTGTGTGAGTGTGGTGGCAGCTTTTCATCACAAGATGGATGCATTTGCTCTAAATGCCAAGCCTTGTGGATTTTTGGGTACTCTCTAAGATCACTGCCAAGTCTAGGTAAATGCAGCTGGTTGGCTACAACCCTATTAATCAATGTATTCAAGAATGAAATACAGTAAAACCCCAGGTTACAGAATTAATCCATTCCGCAGGGTTTTCCTTATAGTGAAAATTCCTTATCGTGAAGTACCCATAGGAATGCATTGCGTGGTTACCCATAGGAATGCATTGAAAACAATAAAGTTCTGGGGGAAAATCCATAAGACAAGGCATTATTTTCATCGGCTTTCTTTCTGTACATCAAGTTTTCCGTTACCCAAAGTATCCATAACCCGGGGTTCCACTGTGTTATGTATGTTAACTATGTTTTGTGACAGGAGCGGAATGTATCTTTTCTCATGTATCTATTCTTATGCAAATAAGTGGATCGAAAATGTGCACACTCTGTTAGCCAATGGGCTTGTTGTATTATTGTTACTGTTACTGTTTATAGTGTATATAAGTCCGAGTTTTGCCCCATCCAAACTGTGTTCAAACCCCACTAATAAAGAGCTGAATTTCACTACTTCATTCATCTGCTTCTTCATTCCTTGAACACTAAACACTGTATTGGCAACAAGCCTTTAGTTGTTAAGATCTTTCATTGCCAAATTAAGTTTCTTCAGAATGGGTCTTGTAACAGCCTCGTTAAGGGTTTACAGTTGCATAGGTAAAGGTAAAGGTCACCCTTGCTTGAAAGCCAGTCATATCCGACTATAGGGTTCAGTGCTCATCTCTGTTTCATAGCCGAAGAGTCAGCGCTGTCTGCTTCTGCAGATGTTTCCATGGTCATGTGGCAGGCATAACTGGATACCGGAGTGCATGGAACGCTGTATATCTTCCCACCAAAGTGGTCCCTATTTATCTACTTGCAATTTCTTGCTTTCGAACTGCTAGGTTGGCAGGAGCTGGGACAAAGACGGGAGCTCATTCCGTCCTGCAGTATTCAGGTATCGAACTGGTGACCTTTCGTCTTCCAGTCAGCATCTTAGGCACCTGAGCCACTGCAGTCCTTACAGTTGCATAGAAATGCTATTAAAGCTGTGGCAGTACCCAGGTTCAGGGGGCTCCCTTTCTATTCATGCAGCTGAAATAATAAATTAGTAATATAGTTACCACAGTCTCCATCATGTAACATCAGCTCTTGGTCTGAAGGACTGACATTTTGTTTTGAAACTGTTTAACGTCTACCTTTAAGGCCTCCTGTACTTAACCACCCCAGAAGACCACAGTCCAGTTTCCTAATGTTCTCACTGTGAAGCAGAAGCAGTTTCCGTGAGCAAGAAGAAACAAGTCCCTTCCTGTTGTGTATGGATTGTAACTATATACTTGTGCCTTTAAAGATGAATGTAACTGGTTCTACAGGAAATGCATACTTATCATAGCTTCCATTGAGACATTGTATCCAGCTGCATAATAATGCGAACTGCTACCAGTGGTGGTAGCAGTGAGCATCCAGCTCACATGGTTCATATTCCCCAATCACCCTGGCCGCGGGAAACCTTCCTGCCACAGATACACCTGGACAAGAGGGGTGTGTCTCAGGATGACGTCTCTCTGACAGTAGCCAATGGGCTACCGTGTAACCACATTCAAATGTATAGTGACTGTATAAAAAGAGTTGTACCTCCGCCATTACCACATGTTCGTACTGTACTCCATGCAATAAAGATGTGTTAAGCCAGACTACGGTTGCTTCCATTGTTTTGGTCAATGAACACCAAATTGGCGACGAAGGTGGGATATGGTGTCCCAGAAGTCGAAGATTTTTGAATTTGACGTGAGACATCCCAAACGATGGGATCTATACGAGCTACATTTCTGAAATGCGATGGATGCTGCCGACGTTACTGACGAGGGAAAGAAACGGTCCCACCTCCTCACGAGCATCGGTTTCCCCACTCTGGAGCTGCTGGTTGGCCTCCTGGTGCCAAGAAAAGCAGATGCGGTACCCCTCAAGGAGATCCTAACAGTCCTGCGGGGACCTTCTTTCCGGCCCGAGTAGCATTCCTGAAGCGAGACCAGCACCTGGGTGAGTCCGTGGGGGACTACGTGGCGGCCTTGCGAGTAGCGGCCAGCCCGTGCGAGTGGGAGAATTTAGATGTGATGCTCAGGGTCTACGGGACGAGGAGACCCAGAGGAGGTTAATGCAGCGGGGCCGGGACCTGACCCTCAAAGACGCGCTGAGTGAAGCCCTGGCTGCTGAGGCTGCTAGGAGCGGGGTAAATACTTTTAGAGTACAGCCCCCAGCTCTAGAGGGGTCGGCTGTCATGGTGCAAGCCACATGGCGTGCTCCGCGGGTGCCGAGGAGCGCCCCATCATGCCCGGAGACATCTTGCTCCAGCGAGGACAACGATGTCTGAAAGGTACAAAAGAAGTGGGCAGAGGGGAGGAACCACAGGCAAGGGGACTGCTGATGCGACAGCTGTAGAGCATCCTATGACCAAAGCAAGTGCCCATTTAGGAAAGCCGAGTGCCACAACTGCGGCCGGCGGGGCTACATCGCCAAGGTGTGCAGACACTCACAAGGCAAGAGCAGGGGTCCAGTGGAACGCACCCCCCGGAACACCCCACAGAGGCAGGATGGCATAGGCAGAGTCTTTGACGACGACGACCCAGAAGCGCAACGCGTATACCGAACGGCCCTCGAGAATGACGATGTGGTCATCCACAGTGTGTCCTTAGGGCACCCCCTTTTTTGTTGAGGTACTGTTACAGGGGGTCCCAGTTAGAATGGAAATAGACTCGGGGTCGTCGTGCTCCATTATTTCACAGAGGGAATTCCTGCGCATTCCCCCAAATAAGCGACCCAAACTCAAGGCCCTAAAGACTCAGCTGCGGGACGTTCAAGGGGTCGGAATCCCATTGTTGGGGGTGGGGTAATTCTCGGTACAATTCAAACACCACAGGGAGAAGCTGCCCCTAGTAGTCCTGAAGGAGGGGGGTCGTTGTCTCCTGGGAATTTCAATAGAGGGGATCCATGCCATTGGGTCTGACCCCATCGAGGACATTTGCAGTGCACACCCGACAGTATTCGAAAAAGGGCTCGGGAAATTCATGGGCCCCCCAGTTTCATTTGATTTGGACCAGGAAATCCGGCCCATTCGGCTCAAGCCTAGGAGGGTCCCATTCACCCTCAAAGACAAAATAGAAGTGGAACTGGACAAATTGGTGGGCCAGGGTTTTTTGGTTCCAGTGGACTCTGTGGAGTGGGAAACTCCTATTGTGACTGCTTTGAAGCCTGAGGTTAGGATCTGCGCAGATTATAAATGTATGATAAATAAGGTAATCCGCCCTAATGCATGCCCAGTGCTGGTTATTACCCACCTATTAGCCACGTTGCACGGGGGAAAGTATTTCGCAAAATTATTTGGCGCAGGCGTACCAACAGCTGACCGTAACTCCAGCTGCCGCCACTGCGCAGACAATTGTAACTCACAAGGGGGCTTTTAAGGTCACGCGCCTACAGTTCGGCATGAACTCGGCCCCTGGGATTTTTCAGTCCCTCATGGAACGTCTGCTTAAGGGGCTTCCCCGGGTCCTCCCATATTTTGATGACGTGTTGATAACAGGGGGGAACGTGACGGAACTGGTTAAGAGGTTGGACAAAGTTCTGTCTATTTTAGAAAAAAACAGGGTTGAGGTTGAAGAAAAGCAAGTGTGTGTTCCTAGCAAGGGAAGTCGAGTTCCTTGGGTTTATAATAACCCCTGATGGAGTAAAGCCCTCTGAATCAAAGGTTGTGGCCATCCAAAATACCCCTCGCCCCACCGCGAAACCGGAGTTGCAGTCATTCCTAGGGCTCCTGAATTTCTACCATTCCTTCCTGCCTAGGAAAGCATCAGTTGCGGAGCCACTGCATAAGTTACTTAAGAAGGATGCAGTTTGGCAGTGGGGAGACAGTCAGGAAAATGCGTTTAAAGAATTGAAGAGGCTTCTATCCTCAGAAGCGGTCCTGACCCACTTTGACCCCAGAAAGCCTGTAGTTCTAGTATGCGACGCCTCACCAGTAGGGATGGGGGCAGTACTGTGCCACGTGTTAGACAATGGGCGAGAGGCCCCAGTCGCATTCTACTCTAGATCGCTATCACAGGCAGAGCACAATTGTGCGCAAATGGACAGGGAGGCTCTTGCCATAGTTGCGGGAACAAAGAAATTCCACAACTTCCCGTATGGTCGACCGTTCACTGTTGTGACCAAACACAAACCCCTACTAGGCATTTTCACCACAGGCAAGCCCACGCCACAGATTCTGTCCCCCAGAATGCTTCGATGGGCTATCTTTCTCAATGCATACCAGCACACGCTGGTCCACCGCCCGGGAAAAGACATTAGCCTTGCAGATGCTCTTTCCAGGTCACCCCTGCCACAGTTAGGAGACCCTAAGTGCGAGGTAGAAGGAGACAACCAAGTGCTTCTGATCGAAGCCCTCGACTCACCCCCGATAGTCCCCGCAGACCTCGCCAAAGCTACGGCAAAGGATAAGACCCTTTCCCGAGTGAGCTCCTGGGTTCAGAAAGGGTGGCCAACGGTTTCCCCCGGGGAGGAATTCACGGCTTATGTTAGGAAAAGGGATGAGCTTTCCATAGAGAGGGGCTGCATCCTATGAGGCCAGAGGGTGGTTATTCCCGAGTCCTTGCGCTCGAAAATCCTCAACCTATTACACGTCAGGGATCATTCGCTCTAAAGCGCTGGCCTGAAGCTACTTCTGGTGGCCCCAAATGGATGCTGCTTCCATTGAGACATTGTATCCAGCTGCATAATAATGCGAACTGCTACCAGTGGTGGTAGCAGTGAGCATCCAGCTCACATGGTTCATATTCCCCAATCACCCCGGCCGCGGGAAAACTTACCGCCACAGATACACCTGGACAAGAGAGGTGTGTCTCAGGATGACGTCTCTCTGACAGTAGCCAATGGGCTACCGTGTAACCACATTCAAATGTATAGTGACTGTATAAAAAGAGCTGTACCTCCACCATTACCACATGTTCATACTGTACTCCATGCAATAAAGATGTGTTAAGCCAGACTACGGCTGCTTCCATTGTTTTGGTCAATGAACACCAAACTTCCTTTCTGCTTTGCTCCTCACAACTGAAACATCTCTAAAAGGTGCTCTGTGGTGGTGTCCACAAAGAGATGGGCCAAAAACCAGAACACTATGTTGAACATCACATTGGATTCAGGCTAAATACTATACAGTCCCTGTAAGATGAATGATTTTGCCTTAAATACCATAGTAGCTACCAAAACTCATCACACTATGGTATTCTAGGGTAGGCATCAGTCACAGGGAAGCTACATGTACCAGAAAACCATGAATCCTGGGGACTGGCAATTTGATGAGCCTCTTGCTGAAGCTTCATAGGCACCAGGCAGAAAAAACATCAAGGATGGAAAGGGAACTTAAGGGAAGTTGGAGGAAGTTTTGGGGCAACTGTGTTATTTCAAACGGCTCCAAATTTTGCACACAAACAATTGTGTGGTGTGTGCGAGTGCGCGCACACGCGCATTATTTTTTGAACCCAGTTCTGAAATGAGCTGAAGGAAGTTTGCCCATCACTATGTAAATCTAGGGTAGGAATCGAATCAAAAAGATCAAACACATAAATAAATAACATATACTGTTTATATCTGTTTAAACTACAAACTTTAAGAAAATTTTCATATGTCAAACAGCTGTTATTCATTGAGCTGGCCAGCCACTGTTTGGTCTGTACTGTGTTATATTATAGGTGGAGTTTGCATTGTAGAATGTTCTCTGTCAGGGATGTGAATGCCTGGGAAAATAACTGAAAATATTTGGAGGGAAAACCAGTTCCTCTTTTTCCTTCTGGACCTTCATATCTCTCTGTCCCTTATCAGATGAAAATTCCCTTCTCACAATTTAGTAGCATGTCAAAGGAGGGGTTGGCTAGAACAATTTTCCTTGACATGTTAGATTTCTCTGTAGGCCAAATGTATCTGTATGCATAACAATTCCAATAAGGGTCTCCCCTCATAGATCTCTGAAGTGGTACTAGCTGGGTTTCCTACCTAACATAAATCAGGCTGGATTTAGTCCATAGTACAGTCTACAAAATACAAGGCAACACAAGATGTTTTTATTATATACATCACATAATAAATACAACATTTCTCCGGTGACTAATCTGCTGTTGTGCTTTCATGAACAATCTTGAACTAACAGTATTTATTGCAGCCTATTGTCCAACAAGGTTGCAAGAAAACCAAGTGTTAGCCAATACATCTTGAGAGATGTATTCATCAGTTCATCTGGCTAGATTAGTTTAATCTCTTTTTGCTTTCTGCTGCATATTTCAAACATTTATAGAGCTAGGTAAAAGCTTTGGAGTCTGGATATATACAATACTTCTGCTTTGAATTAAGCCTTGAAAATGCATGACTTGGAAAAGGAACTCAACTTACAGTCTTCAACCTAAACTCATATTTTCCATCTACTCAGTTACTATTCTATAATACCATGGACATGTTGTGTAAAAAAATGTTCACTTAACAGTATATGTTACATGTCTTTGCCTCTATGCATTAAGAGCTAGAGTGTTAAGTATGAAAAGTAAATTCAGAATATTTGTGACTATAGTATTGTTGTGTCCAAAGGTTAATTACGCCATTTACTTAAGTTTATGTTTGCCCTTAAGTCTTTGCGATATTCACACCCTTTTTGCAAGGTGCCTGATTCATGTGTTTGCAATGATCCTAACTGGATTGCACCAGTTTCCCGCCTTAAGTCTGAGCAAATGTATCACTATAACTGTCGCAGATTTGTGTATATATACAGTATAGCTACCTCATCCAGATTTACCCAGTTTCTGACTAAGGTCCTAACACAGTTCTGACTACGTTCTGTATGATTATGTTTGAGTCTGTTAACACTCTGAACTGAGCTTCAATAAAGATCCTGTTGGTTAACCCTTGATCTGCTGTGGCATTGCATCTTTAGTACGGACTCAACATTGGTGACGAGGATGGGATCTTCAGCCGTTGCCACTCGGGAGGTTCGATGTGTCGAAGCCGGACACTTGGTCAAGCTATGAAACCCAATTCAAAAATTGAGCAATAGCCAACAGGATCGAGCCGGAGAAACGAAAGGCGGTGTTCCTCATGGTTTGTGGCATCTCCACCATTGAAATTGCAGTCAATATGCTCAGGCCACAAGAAGTAAGGGACACTTCTCTACGGGACATTTTTTTCAGTACTGAGAGACTACTTCAAGCTGAAGGTCTCTGTCTTCACGGCCCGGGTAAATTTCTTCCGGAGGAACCAGAAGCCCAGGGAGGCCGTCATCGATTATGTTGCTGCACTGCGCCAGATGGCTGAGTCTTGTGCATGGCCGAACGTGAACGACGCCCTGTGGGAAAGGGTACAGAAGGGCACGTTGGACTTTGAAGAGGCATTTGAAGAGGCCCTGATGTCAAAAACCACCACCACAGGGGAAAGGGAGTTCTGGAATGAGTACTCCTCAGCAAAATCAGCTGCAGCTGACCAGGGGCCGGAGAGTCCAGAGTTGCCATCCACAGAGTTTCCAGAGGCAGAGAGAGAGTTGGAGTGAGATGTGTGTGAAGTTCATCAAAAACCCGTCACCACACCTCTTGAAAAGGTAGAAGCCCCATGCAATGTTCGAGAGGGCAAGAGTGTGAGTTCAGAAAGCCAGTTAGGAGAGGCAAGGTGCCTTGAGAGTAGTCAAACAGAACACAAGGCAAAAGAGTGCCAGGTCCCTGAAGCACCTGCAGAAGACAAGGTCTGTCTGCCCAGAAGGTTGCAAGTCTTCAAGAAGTTTGTAAGCGACAAGGTTTGCCGGTCCGGAGAGCAGTGTGTCTCCAAAGTCCATGCCAGTCAAGAGCCCAGGTCCAGTTCCAGTGTTCATGCAGTCCAGTTTTTTGTGGATGTCCGTCTCCAGGGTCGTCACTGTCACATGGAGATTGACTCGGGTTCATCGTTCTCAATCCTCGCCCAGCGTGAGTTCTTCTGAATTCTGCCAGCTAACCATCCCAAGTTGCGGGGTCTGCAGGTCCAGCTGCGGGATATGCAGGGTCACCCTTTCCGTGTGGTCAGCGTGGGTATAGTCGATGTGTAGTTCGAAGATTTCGCTACAAAGCTTCTGCTCGTCGTGGTCAAGGAGGGTAAGAGCAACCTCCTGGGAGTTTAGTGGTTTCACCCCTTAGGTATTGCCTTTTCAGGAATCGATGCAGATCAGTGGGATGGGGGTCCTCAGGTGTTTTTTTTTGAACTTTTGGTTTGAGTTCCACAGTCAAGGCCGGGAAGCAGAAGGCCCGCCTGGTGCTTGCCACACGCATAGACTATACCAAGACTGAATTCTATAAAAACTGTCAACTGGCCAGAGTGGGGTCAGACATCTTCAAGCCGGAGAAGCCGTTGCAGTCCAGCCCACTGCAAGTTTACCGTGTAACTGTGAATGTGTTAATGCATTTTCTCCTCCTGTCCTAGGTCACCCTGTGGGTTCAGAGTGGGTGGCCACCGCTGCAGAAGTTTTGGGAGCTAACGGGTTATTACAGGGATCGTAATAGACTGTCTGTGAAGAGGGAGGATGTGTTGTGGGAAGGCAATGGGATATTTTGGTCTGTCCTGAAGATTTGGTGTGCCCCCGCGCCAGTTGCCCCGAGGGTTGAGGGGGGAAAAAGGAACATGGAGGTAATTCCGTCTGCACTATGGAACAAGGTTCTGTGGACACTGCAGAATGGGTTCGTCATTGCAGCCCGTCCAAGGGGAGTTGTCTTGATAAACTTCAACGTTAGGTTGGGTCGCCAGTATGTGACCTTTTCCCCGGGGGGGTGAAGGGGATTATAAGGTATGTCTCTTTGTGGTGGGACAGGGCTCAGGTGAAATTGAGTCGCCACAAAGTGATTGGGTTTTGGGAAACACAGAAGCAGTTTTGCCAATGAATACAGCAGCAGCTTTGTGTCCTCCAAGTCCCACACTTGACTTGGATGGCTCCTTAGAGCCAGCAAGGGCAGCCACCCTTAAATGGTGTTCAGGTGTAGCTTGGGTTAGTGAGCCAGCCCAGGGGAAGGGGAGTCTCCCCATAGTTGAGCCAGAGCTGGATTGGGACTCTAGAGCCTATCTTCAGATTTCTCATGTGTTTAACTGTGTCTCCTGCTGCTGCCATAGCCCAGACCATAGTAATTCATAGGGGGGCATTTAAGGTAACTAGACTACAATTCGGGGTGAATGCGGCCCCCAGAATATTTCAATCTCTTGTAGAATGTATTTTGGAAGGGTTGCCTGGTGTCCTGCCATATTTTGACAATGTCCTGATAACCGCTAAAGACACCGTCAAGCTAGCAGCCAGGCTCGATCGAGTCCTGTCACATTTTGAGAGGGCCAGTCTACATCTCAGAAGAGACAAATGTGTGTTTTTGGCACAGGAAGTGGAGTTCCTGGGGTACCGCATTACACCCCAAGGTATCATGCCCTCTGACTCCAAGGTGACGGCCGTGCGGAATGCACCCAGGCCGAAATGTAAAGCCGAATTGCAATCATTTCTAGGATTGTTAAACTTCTATCATGCTTTTCTCCATCGCAGTCTCAGTTGCCGAACCATTGTACTCCTTGTACTAGGCTCCTTGTACTAGGCGATTCAATAATTAGAAATACAGAGAAATGGATTTGTGATGCACATGATAACCGTATGGTGACTTGCCTGCCAGGTGCAAAAGTTGCAGACATCACAAGAAATCTAGATAGATTGTTAGAGAGAACTGGGAACGAGCCAGTTGTCATGGTACACGTTGGTACTAATGATGTTGGGAAGGCCAAGCGGTCTGTCCTGGAAGCCAAATTTAGGTTGTTAGGAAGAAGATTGAAGTCCCGGACTTCCAAGGTAGCATTTTCAGAAGTGCTGCCTGTCCCTCGCGCAGGACCTACCAGGCAGGCAGAGCTCAGAAGCCTCAATGCGTGGATGAGGCGGTGGTGTCGAGAGGAGGGCTTCAGATTTGTCAGGAACTGGAGAACTTTTTGGGACAAGCCAAATCTGTTCAGGAGGGATGGGTTGCATTTAAACCATGATGGGACCAGATTGCTGGCACTCAACATCAAAAAGGCTGCAGAGCAGCTTTTAAACTGATAACTGGGGGAAAGCCGACAGGAGCTGGGCAGCATCCGGTTCGGGAAAGTGTGTACTTGAGTAGTGAGGAGGATGCAAAAATTACTGAGCAGAGCAAGGAGCTAGTCACCAGCACTCTAGCAGAAGGATGCAAGAGGCAGTCTAACAATGCAACTAGACTCAAAAGACTGTATCAGGAAAGCATATATAAATGCTTGTATACAAATGCCAGAAGCCTCCGTAACAAAATAGGGGAGCTGGAATACTTAGCAATAGATAAAAATATTGATATTATTTGTATCACTGAAACCTGGTGGACGGATGATAACCAATGGGATACAGTTATCCCAGGCTACAAACTGTACAGGAAGGATAGGAAGGGGCAAACAGGAGGTGGTGTAGCCTTGTATGTCAAAGAAGTGATAAAATCGTATGAATTGGAATATCTAGGTGATTTGGAGTCACCATTAGAAGCTCTGTGGGTAAGAGTACCAGGCCACAAGGATGGTCTAACAGTAGGCATATACTATCGGCCTCCGACTCAAACTCTTGAGGGAGACTGGCAGTTGGAGAATGTTGTAAAGGAGGCATCCAGGAAGGGAAGCCTGGTTATAATGGGGGACTTCAATTACCCTCACATAGACTGGGTGAACTGTTGTTCAGCACATGATAAAGAGATAAAGTTCCTAGATATGCTCAATGATTGTTCCCTGGGACAGATGGTTGAAGACCCAACTAGAGGTACAAGAATCCTTGACTTGATTCTGAGTAATACTCAGGATCTGGTGCAAGATGTTAATGTGACTGATCCAATAGGGAACAGTGACCACAACTCAATTATGTTTAACTTGATCATAGACCGCAAGTCACTGATAAAATCTAACACAGAGACCTTAAATTTTCAAAAAGGAAATTTCCCAAAGATGAGGAAACTAGTAAAAAAGAAACTGAAAGGGAAAATTGAGAGAGTCCAAACACTCCAAGAGGCATGGAGGCTGTTTACAAAAACAATAACAGAGGCTCAATTGGAATGCATACCCAAAAGGAAAAAGGGCACTGCCAGGTCCAAGAGGACTCAGATGTGGCTTACAGGAGCTGTTCGGGAAGTGATCAAGAGCAAGAAAAGCTCATTTAGAAGATGGAAGGCTTGTCCAAATGAGGACAGCAGGCAGAAACATAAATTCTGGCAGAACAAATGCAAGGCAACAATCAGGAAAGCAAAGCAAGACTTTGAGGAGCGTATAGCTAAAAATACTCAGAGAAATAACAAAGACTTCTTTAAGTACATTAGAAGTAAGAACCCAACTAGGAAGGCCATTGGACCATTAGATGACAATGGAAGGGAAGGGGTTATTAAAGAGGAAACAGAGATTGCAGAGAGACTCAATGAATTCTTTGCTTCAGTATTCACTGAAGAAGACAGAGACCACATGCCCAAAACAGAGCCTATCTTCGTAGGGAGGGAAACCGAAGAATTAAGCAAGATAGAAATAACCAGGGAGGAGGTCCTTGCATGTCTTGTTAAGCTAAACACTAACAAATCCCCAGGACCAGATGGCATCCATCCACGAGTTCTCAGGGAACTTAAAGATGAAATTGCTGATATCCTAGCCAAAATATATAATCTTTCCCTCAAATCAGGCTTTGTGCCTGATGACTGGAAGGTAGCGAATGTAACACCAATTTTCAAAAAAGGATCCAGGGGTGATCCAGGAAATTACCGGCCTGTCAGTTTGACATGTGTCCCAGGTAAAGTGATGGAAACCATCCTAAAAGACAGAATTAATAGTTACATAGAAGAGAAGGCACTGCTAAAGGAGAGCCAACATGGCTTTTGCAAGGGCAAATCATGCCTCACTAATCTGTTGGAATTTTTTGAGAGTGTCAACAAGCATGTGGATAAGGGGGATCCAGTTGACATTGTTTATCTGGACTTTCAGAAGGCTTTTGACAAGGCCCCACACCAAAGGCTCTTGAATAAACTTACCAGTCATGGAATAAAGGGACAGGTCTTGTCCTGGATCAGCAACTGGCTAAGGGACAGGAAACAGAGGGTAGCACTAAATGGACACTTCTCCAAGTGGAGGGAAGTAAAGAGTGGGGTCCCCCAAGGTTCAGTACTGGGACCCCTGCTTTTCAACCTCTTCATAAATGATCTAGAGGTAGGAGTAAAAAGCAAGGTAGCCAAATTTGCTGACGACACTAAATTATACAGGGTAGTGAAAACTGTGAGAGATTGTGAAGAGCTCCAGAGGGATCTCTTGACACTGGGGGAGTGGGCAAAACAGTGGCAAATGAGCTTCAACATCAGTAAGTGCAGAGTGATGCATGTTGGGGCAAAAAACCCCAATTACATTTATAAACTGATGGGGTCTGAACTCTCTGCGACAAACCAGGAAAGGGACCTTGGTGTCCTGGTGGACAGCTCAATGAAGGTGTCAACCCAGTGTGCCTCAGCAGTGAAAAAAGCAAACTCAATGTTAGGGATCATTAGGAAGGGTATAGAAAATAAGTCAGCAAGTGTCATTTTGCCTCTTTATAAATCTATGGTGAGGCCCCATCTGGAATATTGTGTACAGTTCTGGTCGCCATACCTCCAGAAGGATATTATGGAGTTGGAGAAAGTACAGAGGAGGGCAACCAGAATGATTAGGGGACTGGAACACCTTCCTTACCATCTGAGGCTGCAACGGTTGGGCCTTTTCACTCTTGAACGACGGCGTCTAAGAGGTGACCTGATTGAAGTTTATAAAATCATGCACGGTGTGGACAAGGTAGATAAGGAAAAACTGTTTTCCCTATCGCACAACACTAGAACTAGGGGACACTCCATGAAACTTTTGGGTACTAGTTCTCAAACAAATAAGAGAAAGTACTTTTTCACCCAGAGGATTACTGGTCTATGGAACTCCCTGCCAGAAGAAGTGGTGACAGCTGTCAGTCTTCACAGCTTTAAGAAAGGATTAGACAAGTTCATGGAGGACAAGGCTATCAATGGCTATAATTATGGCTACCTAAGGACAACCTCCGGGTTGGAGAGATAGGCAGGATATCTCTCAATGCCATTTCCAGGGAATCCTAAGCAGGTGAAGGCATCTCCTTGGGAATACCCTGAAGGAAAT
The DNA here is from genome assembly GCA_035047345.1 of Bradypodion ventrale. Lineage (NCBI taxonomy): Eukaryota > Metazoa > Chordata > Lepidosauria > Squamata > Chamaeleonidae > Bradypodion > Bradypodion ventrale. The sequence continues at coordinate 239,483,729 of JAWDJE010000001.1, forward strand.
GGTGAGCCACTGTGTGAGACAGAATGCTGGACTGGATGGGCTGTGGCCTGTTCCAGCAAGGCTGTTCTTATGTTCTTATTACATCAGCTTCTTAAGAAAGATACTGTTTGGCACTGGGGCCATTGCCAGGAGAAAGCGTTCCTAGAACTCAAAAGGCTGCTATCTTCAGATGCTGTATTAACTGATTTTGATCCTAACAAAGAAGTTGTACTTGTGTGTGATGCATCCCCTGTGGGGGTGGGAGCTGTGTTATGCCATGTACTAAATGACAGGAGGGAAGCTCCCGTAGCATTCTATTCCCGTTTGCTCTCAAAGCCTGAGAAAAATTACACTCAGACAGACAGGGAGGCATTGTTGGCAATCGTGGCAGGCACTAAGTGTTATGGAGCAGTTCCCTCAGATGTGGCTCAGACCACAGTGTTAATAATATCCACAATTGGATCCATGGAAGAGAAACACAGGACACAGTCCTAATAGTAATCTTCACAGTCTCACTTCTTTGGGGTAAGGCACAGACTGTTTCTGTTGCCTTTAATCTAAACATGCTTCCATTGGGTTAACTCTGCCAGAAGACTTCAACTCCGCAGGTCTGTGGTAGAGGATGCCCTCGCTTATGGGTTCAAGTTAAGTGTTTCTTTCTCCACTATTTTTATGTTCAGTTGCTACCATTTTCGGGTTCTGTCACCAACAGAATGTCGCACCTTCTCGGTGGTCTCAAGGTCCAGGGCACTCTCCCTTAATAGTCAGACTCTTAGAAGCTGGCTAATCCTCAGTACTCGGGGAAGTCCAGGTGCTCACTTTGAGTGTTGGCTTGACCGGCACTCTACATAAAAAACCTAGCCTGCCTAGGTCTTCCAGTGTGTCCACCGGCCCTCCCTTAGACCCTGGTTGTCCCGACCCCCCAAATATCCTAAGTCCTACTCATGGTAGGCTCCTTGACCATTCCCAGGTCATCTGCTTCGGCGGAGGTTATTTTCCCTTCTTATTGTTTTTACATGGGGAGGGGGGAGGGGAAGGAATGTTGTGTCCAAAGGTTAATTACACCATTTACTTAAGTTTACATTCGCCATTAAGTCTTTGCGACATTTGCACCCTTTTTGTAAAGCGCCTAATTCATGTGTTTGCAATGATCCTAATTGGGTTGCACAGGTTTCCCACCTTAAGTCCGGGCAAATGTATCACTATAACTGTCACCCGTTTCTGTATATATATATATATAGCTACCTCATCTGGTTTTACCCAGTTTCTGACTAAGGTACTAACACAGTTCTGACTACGTTCTGTACAATTATGTTTGAGTCTATTAACACTCTGAACTGAGCTTCAATAAAGATCCTGTTGGTTAACCCCTGATCTCCTGTGGCATTGCATCTTTAGTACGGACTCAACAAATATTTAACTCATTTTTATCACTGCAGAGGAACTTTGTACTTATTTCAAAGTTGTTGTTTTTCAGAAATTCTGAGAGTGGAAAGAAATGATTTATAGGGTTCTGAACATTCAGGATATTTCTGAGTGTTGTATTTAACTAATTTTTATTCCATCAAAGCAACATTGTACTTATTTCAAAGTTAGTGTTTGTCAGAAAATCTGTGGGCTCCACCTGTATGTTGTGTGACAGGTTTTCTGAAAGAACTGGATTTCACATTGTACTCTAAATATCCCAGACAAAAATGCCACAAAGTTCTGAAAATCAAGCTCTTAGTACCAAATTTCACAGTGTGTACAGCCATATGTGTTTAAATATCTACAATGGTTTTACAACTACATCCTCACTATGGTAGTTTGGACACTGGCAGTAGATGAGAAGAAGACATCTTTGGCAGGCCTGGAGGCCAATTTTCTGTTGCTGGACCCCTTCAGGGGATGTACAGAATTCCAAAAATGGCAACAAAGAGAGGAAGAAAATAATGAAAGTACAAATGACTACAGTTACCTCCGCTTTAAAAAAAGAAGAAGCAAGGATTGATTGATTGGTGTTAAATGGTGCAGTGCTCCCTGAAATCTACTAAAGATGAATCACAAGTCTCAGAAACATCTGCCAAACCCCCCCCCCCCCAACATAAACATTTTACTGGAGAATTATTATTATTATTTGTAGATGCAGTGGAATTTGTGGAATTGGGGCCCATGTAAATTAGCTGGAGAGGTTAAGCTTGGCCTTAGAGCCACATTCATACGCTCACACATTAGATGAAGGAGTAGCCTTCTACGCAAGCGTAAAAGGGTTCTACGCAAGTGTAAAAGCCTTCTACACATGCGTAGAAGGCGACTTGCACAGAAGGGCTGCGCAGTACCTCCTTTCCCCCACTGCCAAATTCCGGGGTTTCGGCAGCGCAGGGTGGGAAATGGCGCAAATCGGTGCCAAAAACCGTGAAATCCCAGCCAATCCTGGAAGGTTGACAGGTATGTTATACTCGATGCCTGATTGGTTGTCAGTGCTCCTGCTTCCTGAGAAGCCAGGGTAAATGTATCTCTCTCTGCACCTGCTGCAGAGACTGTATCAAGTGGCTTTGCTCTTGCTTTAAGCCTTAAGCCCTGAGGAGCTAGATCAGGCCCGGACCAGATCTACACTTCCCACTCCGTACAGGTAGCCAGCAATGTGCTAAGCCTAGGTTTCCTCCATTATGCTACACTTCTATGGTAGCTAGCCTTTGCCTCCTACATGGCAAGATTCCGGGGGGACTGATTCCATTGGGATTGTATAGCCATCTCTGTGCCCGGAGCACCTTGTAAGATCATCTCTAAAAGACTGTTGAATAAAGACTTGTTGCTGTTTTGTTCATCGTTGTCTGGACTAGTGCTTATAAGGGCTAGACATAACATTGGCGACAAAGGTGGGATTGAAGAACGACGAGATGGGTGACCAAATCCCCCTGTGGCTGTGACCGTTCGACACGTGCAAGCCTCGTCTGTGGCCATAATACGAAGTCCAGCTTGAGAGCTACTTCTGCCACCCAACGTGCTCCAACAAGTTTCTCTGCCGGCATTACTGCACACGCTGTGCGAGCACTTCCAGCGCAGGTCAGCCCTCGAAGACAAAGAATCGCTGGGTCCAGCTATGACCGCAGCCACCTTTTTGGAAGCATCCGGCCATGAACACAGAGACCTCGACAGCTCACCACAGGGAACACGGGCACCAACACCTGGGTCGGTTGCGCTGTGCCGAGGTTTGCGGGAGATGCCATCTCCGTACCGAGTGTCCCTTCAAGAGCGTGCAGTGCCACTGTTGCGGGAAGACAGGCCACATCTCCAAGGTCTGTAGGCAACATGTTGAAAGTTCGCCGAAACTCCAGTTCTGCATAGCCACACACTGGAAGGTTTTCAGTTCCCCCAGTGGCAGGTAAGGGCTCATCATCCCCTGGGGTTGGAGGGGGGCTGCATGAGTCACAATCATCCCTGAACATAGATTGGTATGAGAAGGAGCGGCTGGGTGCAGGCTCGCTTCCCTGAGAGGAAAAGGAGAGGTTGTGAGAGCACTCTCAGTCCCCAGGGTTGGAGGGGAAAGGACAGGGAACGCAAGACCTCTGTATGCTGAGGCAAAGGGAGCTTTCCTCGAGCTATGCTGGAGAGTGTGCAGCAAGCCCTTGCAGGCGCACCCCCCAAATAAAGACTTGGAGGGCAATGGATAAAGGCATTGGGCCACTTTTATTGAATAATGCCCTAGTCGGAATTATAACTTTCAATTGGTGTACTCATCCAATTGTAATTCTTAAGGCAAGCAGGCCGCAGTAACACTGGTAAGGTTCCTCCCAAAATTGCCAATGGCAATTGGCTACAATGTATCCATTTGTATCCATTTGTTTGTTGAGACAAACAAATTGTTGACCGAAGTCAATAAACTATCTACTGACCCCACTCTCTGACGTGTATCCGTCAAATCACGGGGTGATGCATGCTGAAAAGCTCCTGCCATCACCCCTTGCCTGGTTCGTCATTGACCGGTCAAAGTTATTACACCTGTACCTGTTTAAGTGTTGGCCAGTCAATTGCGAACCTGCCGGATACCTATGGGTCATAAATCTTTACCTTACCAGTGCTACCCGCCTAAAGTGACCATAGTCAAAGAAAACCCCTTTGTCAAACACTAGCAACAGTGTGGGATGGGCAAAAAAGCCAGAACCCAAGGGCCAATTGTAGGTTCAGGCCAAAAATTCCCACCCGGCCCCGAAGCGACCAAAATATCACACTGTTCACTAGGGAGGGGGTGGAGGGAAAAACTTCTCCTCTCCATCGCTATTTCTAAAATGGCAGCTCGTCTGCCTCGTGGCCACCCCTTTTATAGAGGGGTGGCCACGCCCCCTAACTCACCCGGATGTCTGAGTCCGGGTGGGGGGCCCCCACAAAGAGCGCGGTGGCCATTTTGGCGCTGCGCTTTCATTGCAGGCACACCCCCCAAATAAAGACTCAGACACCGGTATATGGATAATGAAAGCGCGGCGCCAAAATGGCCGCCACGCTCTTTGCTGGTGCCCCCCTACCCGGACTCAGACATCCGGGTGAGTTAGGGGGCGTGGCCACCCCTCTATAAAAAGGGTGGCCATGAGACAGCCGAGCTGCCATTTTAGAAATAGCGACGGAGAGGAGAAGTTTTCTCCGTCGCTCTTCGTTTCTTCAGTCTTCGGCTCTTTAGCCATTTCGGCGCTTGCGATCCCCGGAAAGGGATCGTCTTATCTCCGCGATGCCTCCCAAGAGGAAGGCCACGGCGACCAAGCCGCGGCCAAGAGGGAGGAACTTGCCTGGCCCTGCGCTTGGAAGGGGACAGCATTCGGGTCGGAGGACCGCGACTGCGCCCCCGCAACAGGGCACCGCATCACCTTCACCCACCGTTACTGGTGGGATGGGGCAGATTGGGATATTGCCATCGACTCTCCAGCCTCAGGCTGGCCCTTCAGGGGTTTCGGCCCTCGGCCCGCAGTTGCCGGCCATGGGCCGGAGCGATTGGGAGAGGGCCTGGTGCTGGCACACAGTACGTTTTACCCCCTCAGGGGCTGGAGTTTTGGGCATTGCCCTATTCGGGCCCAGAATCTCAAATTGGGGCCCCTGGTCCTATACCTAGCAGGCCATATGGCCCACCTGGCCCACCTTATACTGGGGGTTTCCGTGGCAGAGGATGCCTGGTTAGCACGTTTAGCTGTGCTGGAGGCATCCTTGGCAATTCAGTGGGGGGGTGTCCTTCCCTAGCTACCGGGGCCCTTCGTGTCTGCCGGCTACTTCGACTGCTGCAACACTGCGACAGGCGGCCAGCCGGGTTGAGCTGCTTGAGACACTCCGGCCTGTGCCTGCCGCCGTCTCGCAGCTCCCTGTTTGTCCAGGACTGCAGCTGGGGAGTGGTCGGGTGTGGCCCCAGAGCTTGATTTCGGTCGCGGGCTCCAACGCCCGCCGTGGGCCGGAACCCCCAGTGGGGGCGGCTCACGGGGGTGCAACTGGTGAGTATTAGGTTCAAGTTGAACGCACCCACATCACAGTCCACTTCCAGCGGTGGGGTTCAGTGGTCATGGCCTCGCCAATTTGAGGCTAGTGGGCATCAGTTGCCAGCCTATCCCGGTGCCCCTTGGTTGCATTCTGGCACGACGTTGGGGGTGGGGATTTCCGCCCCCGGAGCAGTACGTGGCATCGCAGGGGCTGTACAGGTCCCGCTGCATATGCCCCGTGTACATCATGTGCCGGTGACGGCCTTGCCGACGACTGGTTATTCATTGCCCCCTGGTGATCATGTGTCCCAGGTCACGAGGGAAAAGATTTGGTGGGGGGAGTACTTGGATATATTCTCCCTATGAACCGAGAGCCCAATAAGGATTGGAGGTACGGTCAGGAGGACAGAGACATTGTGCGGTCCCGCCGTAGTAAGCCACCACGCACTGGGGTGTCCGCCCCCGGGACAGTGCTGAGCATCGCAGGGGCTGTCCGGGTCCTGCTGTGCATGCCCTTTATACAGAATGTGCCGTCGAGGGCTTTGCCGACGGCCGGCTATTGCTTGCCCCTGGGTGATTATTGGCCGTAGGCCATGAGGGGTAAGGGCTGGAGGGGGACATGTGGATATTCTCCCTATTGAACTGCGAGCCCACTAGGAGGAGAGAGGGGGACAGGGCGACTGAGACGAAGAGATGTCTCATCGTCGTGAGCCACCGCGCACCTTGGGCCAACTGGTTGTCGGCATACCTTGTACGTATGGTGGTGTGCCGCAGGGCTTAACTGCTTGGGCCATCCTGATGCTTCCGTCCATCGCTAATATTTGCAGGGCGATGGTTGATTAGATGGGCCCGTGGCAGTTGGCTTAAGGTGAGGAATGTGGATGAGGGTGGCCCTATACCCTGAGGGGAGGTGAGATGAGCCCTGTCAGCAAGTGTGCTCGTGTACATCACTCCCACGTGACTGGTGCCTGGTGATCGGTAACATGGTGGTCATGCTGAGCAGCGGGCTGCTCAGACTCAGGCTCCACGCTAACTGGTCGGGCAGGGGGTTCCTGCCCGCCTGCTGTGTGCGGCCTGCTCAGCTGACGATGCGTGTACTAAGCACCACGGTCGTTACCGACTTCGTGTCCCCTTTTGCACTGGCCCTCATGCTGCCTCCGCATGCCCACGGGTTGGTGGGTTTCGGGGCAGAGGTAGGGGTGCACAGGGGCGATTAGAGCTCCATCGGAAGCAACTAACCTTGTCATAAGCCCCCCCCCCCGCCCCATTAGTATAGTCAGCCTGGAGAGATGGCACTCAGTTCATCCAAGAAGGGATGGGGCGGGATACCTGCTGGAGGGTTTTCAATGGGGGCTTTTGTATCCATTCGGGGGTGTTGGGGGGGTCCCAGGATGCTACTAATCTGGTTCCCTTGCAGGGTAACGAAGAGGGGGCTCCACTGTGCACAGCTAAGGGAGTTGGGGCTATGAGAGTAGCGGGGGGCCTTCTTTGAACCACCTTTCCTAAGTCGAATGTCTCCCCCATGAAGCTCGTCCTGAGCTAGAGCTAGGGTGAATGTCATTTCATACTCCATTCAGCTTACCCTGTGGGTTCCCCATTCAGGGATGCCATTCCTGATGACCTTGTTCGGTCAGGTACTCGTAGTTGGTTCGGCTACTATGGGTGGCATGCTCACGCAATCCTGGTGCTGTTCTGGCACAGTGTGATATGCACTCGGCTTTCAGATTATTGCCAGTGCACCCAATGATTTAGACCTAGTGGGTTTCTTTAGGTTCCAAGGGGAATTTTACTTAGGTAAGACCAACCCCCTTCTGACTGAGTTAATTCATGTTCAGCACTCGACCGATTGGGGACTTTCATTCAGTGGCCATTTGCTCACAGGTCGGGGTCTCGGTCTCTAGCCCATTACCTCGACAACTTTTGGTTCGGGGGTGAACGGGGCTTGGACACGTGCACGCGTCTCCTCATTACAATTCAGACACTCAGGTGGGAACTGGGTGTCCCCTTGGTGCCTGAATAGACCGAGGTCCCATCTACTAAGCTCACATTTCTGAATCGACTCTGTCGCGCGGGCATCCGGGTTAACCATGAATACAGTGGCTTGGATCTCCGCGGCGATTTTGGCATTGATTGCCAAACATAAAGTGTGCCCTCGTGAGCTGCAGTTAATTCATGGCCACCTTAATTTTGTCTGGTCTGGCTCAAATTACTCCTGGGTTTAACGGGGTCTCTTCCTGGAGATCAGACCTGATGGTCTGCCCTAGATTTCAAGTACGGTCGGATACCTCCGGCTCCCGGACTTATGGGGGTTTACTCTGAGGGTGGGTGCACGGATCGCCTCCGCGATCTTACCTTCCTTGCGTTTTTTCCCATTTTGGAGAGCACTGATGCTATGGTGCAATGAGTGGGCCTACTCAGTGGTCCAATTTCGGTGTGACAATGTGGCAGTGGTGCACATTGTCAACACCCAGACATGCAAATCCCCCAGGGTCATGACATTAGTTTGTCTATACTTTTGAGAAGCCTACGCCTAAATGTGCTGTTCTAGGCCAGACATGTTCCAGGTATTAATAATGACATTACTGCTCCTTTCCCTCACCTGCAGATCCCCCGGTTCCGTGCCTTACTCCGGAAGCGGAGGAATTCCACTCGCCACTTTTGGCCGATAGCTGGGCGTTTGGCGAGGAGAGGTGAACCGGGCATGTCATTGGCATCTCGCACGCGTAAGGCGTATCACCTTACGTTCATGCGTCGTGTTCGGGAGGGGCGGACATGGGAACGTGTCCGCCGCCCGTACACGCGTCACCCCTGTTCCCAGAGTTTCTGACCCACCTTCCACGAGGCTGGCATTACTTATGTACAGATAGGTGTGAGGTAGCTCTTGGCCACGCAGCTACCACGGTAGCCTTTTTGGAGCGCTCCGCATCAGTGAGTGGGTGCCAGAGTGGCTGCCACCTGTGTAAGGCGGACGTGTCTCGTAGGGCACTGGAACTCGAAGATGTCTCTGTCACACATGAGTGGGCTCGAGTGGGGATACAGTCCTCACGGGTTATTCAGCACGGTGTAGGCAGTGGTGTATACTGCTATGAAGTTTTTGAGACATCTGTCCGGTTGGTGCCCTACATAATTTTTGAAAGTGCCTGCCGCGCGCCCCAGCCTGTCTTCTGCCACCGGGATGGGTCTACCCTTACCATAGTAAAGTCCCTGAGGGTGACCGGTGCCGCGTTTCGCGGTGTGGGGCCCTTTTTGACACCCATTTACTTAAGATAGGCATCGCGTTGATCGCGGCTACATTTAGGGTACTCGGAGGTAGATATGCGTGTACGCGCAATTTCAGATATGTACGTCTCCTCACTGTACGAGTACCTAGTTATGTCCTTAACCTTTTTTCTCCTCTTTTACAGATCCTAGGGGTCTCAACACACTGGTGGCAGGGGGCTAGTGGGCCGCAGCTATGTACACTGGGCAGCAGTATATGCTGCAGCGACAGAGAGTGGACTCCGACTGGGCTGTGTTCATCCGCACGTATGCGATGGTATGGTATGCACGGCACATGGGGGCAGGAACTGTGGCCATTCCTGCTGTCTGTCGGGGATGCTGGACCGCCCAATGTTTTACAGGCACCTCGGCGGCATTGATCTTATACGGATCACTGCTGTTACTAAACCGTCGAGGGGCTGTGACCTGGCATTTTATGTCACGTATGGCTTACATACGGTCGCTATGGTCTAACATCGTGCCGAGACACCAATTTAGGGGAGATGCGGATCTCCCTAGTTCCGGCAGTCAGTGGACGGGGCTGTGGCTCCGTCCCGTCCTGAGCATGGCTGTGAGACGGCCATTGGATACCGGATGATAGGCTTATACAAAAATTTTGCTGGTAGGCAGGTGAAGGGGTCCACCTGTCGGCTGGAGGTATGTACCTCGATCTGGGTGTGATGCAAGCAGGCCTGGCGACCGAGCTGACGGTCTGGGGGGGGGGCGGTGAGTCATCATGGATGCCTCCCCGTGTGGCGGGTAGCACTGGTAAGGTAAATATTTATGACCCACAGGTATCCGGCAGGTTCGCAATTGACTGGCCAACACTTAGACAGGTACAGGTGTAATAACGTTGACCGGTCAACGACGAACCAGGCAAGGGGGTGATGGCAGGAGCTCTTCAGCATGCATCACCCCGTGATTTGACGGATACACGTCAGAGGGTGGGGTCAGTAGATAGTTTATTGACTACGGTAAACAATTTGTTTGTCTCAACAAACAAATGGATACAAATGGATACATTGTAGCCAATTGCCATTGGCAATTTTGGGAGGAACCTTACCAGTGTTACTGCGGCCTGCTTGCCTTAAGAATTATAATTGGCTGAGTACCAATTGAAAGTTATAATTCGGACTAGGGCATTATTCAATAAATGTGGCCCAATGCCTTTATCCATATACCGGTGTCTGAGTCTTTCTTTGGGGGGTGCGCCTGCAAAGGACCAGGTTAACTCCGAAAATTGTTAATGACGGCCAGGTGGGCTGTATCGACATAGAAAAGTCAGGTGATATCAAAAGGTGCTTCTTAGGATTTTGGATTTAGCTCCTAAGAAGCACCTTTTGATATCACCTGACTTTTCTATGTCGATACAGCCCACCTGGCCGTCATTAACAATTTTCGGAGTTAACCTGGTCCTTTTATACGGACTACTACTAAATCCTAGCTTCGGACTAGCTCTCCAACTTACTATTGCTCCACGAACATTTTCACCTTTCCATTAGGTTCCACTTGCTAACTTACGAGCCGTTACGGACATTTTACGGTCTCACTTTTTCCAGTTTCGTGAGCAACCTTATGGTGTTGTTTATTTAAATTGTTATTGTACTGTTTGCCCGGTTCTTGAGTAATTTTTACCTGCATTTTAACCTGCTTTTCCTCTTATTAAATATCATTGTTATATATTTTTGTTCTTTGGGGTGTTTTTTCCTTCCCTTTCCTGTCTTGTCGACACCCCTGCCGTTCTCCTTCCCCTCTTGATTTTTCGGCATGACCGACAAGGGTTTTGCTTTCTCAACCCTTGAACGGGATCGTATTCTGAACAGCACCAACTCTATTTTTTCTCCTGGGGACTCCAATGATGATGATACCTTTAATAACCTTGAAGCTTTGGAGAAGAGACGCATCAGAATGAACTTACACTCTTCTTTCCTGTCCGAATATTACAAGTCTTCCATAATCCCACGTGGGCTACGCATGCCCAAAGGTCCCACTCTTTTTTCACACAACAAACAGTTTCTGGATAAATGGACCCTCATTTTGGACAGATGTTCTTTTGATCTTATTCTATTGGTTATAGATCAATGCAATCACGAAGCAGAAAATATCAGTACTGAAATTGATTAGATCAAGGATACTATCACTTCCTCTGGTTGTCCCTCTTCAGACACCAAAATGGATTCACTGACCAACAAAATTAAGGAATTCCAAGATGGACTATTATCCTTCAAGAACAAAAAACTCAACCGTGACCGCAATGATTATAAAAATTCTAGAATTTACAAATGGCAGTTTGCTCGTCCAACTACATTCAAACAGGTTACCTGGCGCCGACCCTTGGAAGACACTGACTTTGAGACTACTGATTCAGACATCGCAGATTCTTCCGCAGATGAAAGGACCCGTGCACCTTACAATACTAGGTTCAATCGCAACAAACAGTCTATTAATAAACATAACCCCAGTAATGATTTTTTAGGACAGCGCAACGTCCGCAAGACCAAAAGGAAATAAGACCTTCCTTAGTTTTCAACCTATCCCAGAGAATCCTAACGGTAAGGGAAAAAGAACTTTTAGATCTTGGTTTAGGGTTCGTACCTACCCCCAAATATTCTTCGTTTAAAACACGCATTGACATTTACAAACTCATCCGTTTACTTAAATTACGCTTTTTCTTTAAAGACACTTCTGGTAGGTCCAACCCTTTCTCTCCCCGCTCTGCCTTCTCACCTGCTGTCGATAATCCTTCCATCGAGGTTTTTCGCAGGGTAGTTTTACGAGACATCTCTGCTTTAGAAGAACATTATCATGTCTCGCATAACATTTCTTTAAATGACTCGCGTCTTCTTGAAAATCTGGGAAATGACCCGGACATCATTATCAAAGCAGCTGATAAGGGGGGTGGGGTAGTAATTATGGATAGGCTGAACTATATAGAGGAAGCCCATAGACAACTCTCCAATCCTCTCTTTTATAGCAAATTACAAAAAGATCCTACACCCCATGTGTCTAATGTGATAAGAATAGTCTTACAAGAAGGACTGGCTTTGGGCTTCATTTCAGAATCCACTTTTCGTTTCCTTTACAAATCACATCCACGGGTGCCTATTTTTCATTTATTACCTAAAATTCATAAACTTCAAACCGGTTCTAATCTTGTACCATGCAGACCTATCATAGCTGCCAACGAGGGTCTCTTAGAACCTATTTCCATTTACATCGAGCATTTTATATGTCCTTTTGTTACAGATAACCCTTCCTATGTCAAGGACTCTTCCCACTTTATCCAACTTCTGGAACACACTTCTGTTCCCGATGACTGTCTGTTAGTGACTATGGATGTGACTTCCCTCTATACCAACATCCCTCTTCCGGAAGCCAGGCTTTTGGTTGAACATCTCTTATCTTTACGTACTAATCCGGACCCTCCAACACATTTTCTTTTGGACCTCTTAGATATAGCATTTGAGCACAATTTTTTTCGTTTCTTAGACACTTTTTATTTACAAACACACGGTGTGGCCATGGGTTCAAATTTCGCCCCTTCAGTTGCCAACATCTTCATGAATAATTTTGACCATACTTTCATCTTTAATTCAGCTGTCAATCCTTTTTTCTCAGATATTTTTATTTATAAACGTTATATTGATGATCTGTTTTTTCTAACTCGGCTTCCTTACCAGGTTTCTATAGTTGGATTAATTCTTTACATACTAATTTAACATTCACTCACACCTCCAGTCCTGTTTCAGTTTCGTTCCTTGATCTAGAAATTTTCATTGCCAATAATCAACTCAACATGCGCCTTTTTAATAAACCAACCGATAGGCATGCCTATCTACAATTCCATTCTTATCATCCAGTTTCCTTAAAAAACAATATACCATATAGTCTATTCCTTCGGGCAAAAAGAAATTCTACATTCGATTCGGATTTCCAATCATCTGCTATTAACATCCGTCAGTCTTTACTCATTAGAGGGTATCCCATTCATGTCATTAATCATGCTTATCAGAGAGTTACCAACCAATCCAGACGGTCTATGTTTCAACGGAAACTGAAAAATGTACATAACAATAAAAATTTTTGGTCTATTGATTTCACCCCGCTTGCACAACAAATAAAGAAAACTATACATCGTCATTGGCATATCTTGGATTCCATTTCTGGTTGTAAAGACAAACCTACCATAGGGTTTAGAAGAACTAGAACTCTCGCCGGTATCCTTTCAAAAACTGATTGTCTTTCTCCTCTCTCCCGTGTCTCGGTCCTTCCCGCTGGGCATTTTTCTTGCAGCCATTGTAAGTTTTGTCCTTATATGTGGAGAACTGATATTGTCTCTATTCCTAATTGTACTTTTATACATCACCTTTCACGGTTTTCTAATTGTAATTCTCGCGACATGGTATACATTTTACTTTGTCCTTGTGGGCTACCTTATGTTGGACAATCCTCCAGACCACTCAAAACTAGACTCGGAGAACATATCTCACGTATTCGTAATAAGGTTCTTACAGCACCTCTTGTCTCCCATTATGTTGACAAGCAGCATGCTCCAACAGATATTAAGGTTGCTGTATTGGAATTATTTTCACCTCGTAAATTTCATCTAATCAACAAAGAACGTTTCCTGTTACAACGTGAAGCTTTTTACATTCATCGTTTCTCTACTTTGCATCCCAATGGTCTAAATACGGAACAGGATTACTCCGCTTTTCTTTAATTTGATTTTGTTCTTCTGTAGTCGCCCTTTAAGAGAATTACCCTTATTATTATTCCATTGCTAATCATTGGTATCCCTTTCACATGTCCCCACACAAAAACTATATCTAGCCTGTATTTTTTCAGTTTGCCTAACGCTTCCACCCTTCATCAGTTATTACTTAGAGGTGTTGTCAGCGCGTGATTACAGGTATTATCCTTTTCATTTTTTTCATTTATTATATCTATATAGTGTTTTGGGTGTTGTTCATGTATTCTACTGTATATTTGTATATTTTCATGTTTTATTTATTTGTAGTTTATTGTCACTTCGGGTTTCGATGTTTTACAGATCTTGATAAAGATTCTCGAAATATTCTCTACCGGAGGAATATTGACCTGTACTACTCTTCTTCGTTACTGCTTAGTGGCATATACCTAGCCCTTTTGACAGTCACACTGTCATTGCTTTATCCTCACCTTGAACCGGACTTTCAGACTTTTCATGGATTTCGGATTTAGCTCCTAAGAAGCACCTTTTGATATCACCTGACTTTTCTATGTCGATACAGCCCACCTGGCCGTCATTAACAATTTTCAGAGTTAACCTGGTCCTTTTATATGGACTACTACTAAATCCTAGCTTCGGACTAGCTCTCCAACTTACTATTGCTCCGCGAACATTTTCACCTTTCCATTAGGTTCCACTTGCTAACTTACGAGCCGTTACGGTCAACACTGGATAGTGCCATACCGGTCACCTTCCAAAATTGAAATTTAGTAAGGGGAGACCCATCCTGGTGGCAGAAAAACGGGCCAGGGTGCGTGCCACGCACTGCCAAGAACTCCTGTAGGGCACCAACCGGACAGATGTCTGAAATGGAACATCGTAGCAGTCTAACTCCACTGCCTACGCCGTGCTGATCAACTTTTGAGGACCGTATCCTCAACTGAGCCCACTCATGAGAGACATAGACATCGTCGAGTTCCAGTGCCCTACGAGTCGCATCCGCCTTAGACAGTAGTACCAACTCACTGATGCGGAGCGCTCCAAAGAAGGCCACCGTGGTAGCCGCATGAAAAAGAGCCGCCTCATACTTATCAAAAAACAGATCATGCCATCCTCGTGCAAGGTGGGTAAGCACCCCTGGTGAAACTGGGTGGCGAGTGTCCGGGCGGCGGCCACATTCCCGTGTCCACCCCTCCAAAACATGTCGTATGCGGAAATCATTCACGCAGTCAGCAAAACCCCTCACCTTGGCCATAAATGCCAGTGCTGACAGCCTGGATGCTATAGTGCGAGGAGCCAGACCCTGACTGTGTAAATAAACCATAAATTGTAAAACTTGTTCGACTGGAATGGGCCACACTTCGGGCAACTGAAGTTGCACACAAAAGTTTCTAAATTGAACAAAAGCATGGTGATACGCCTTACGCGTGTGGGGTGCCAAAGACATGCCGATCGCCCGGTTCACCTCTCCTTGCCAAATGTCCAAATCTCGGCCGGGAGTGGCGAGGGGAATTCCTCTGCTTCCGGAGCCAAGGCACGGAACCGGGGGATCTGCAGGCGGGATAAAGCATCAGCAATATCATTATTAATACCTGGTACATGTCTGGCTTTAAAAAGCACATTCAGGCGTAGGCTACGTAGCACAAATTGACGGACCAACGCCATCACCCTAGGTGACTTAGACGTCTGAGCATTGACAATGTGCACTACCGCAGCATTGTCACACCAAAAATGGACCACTGAATCGGCCCACTCCTCGCCCCATAGCATCAAAGCTCCCAGGATTGGAAAGAACTCAAGGAATGTAAGATCGCGGAGGCGATCCGTGCCCCGCCATGCTGGAGGCCATTGGCTGTAAGCCCACTTCCCCTCAAAGTAAATCCCATATCCCAGGGAGCCGGAGGCATCCGACTGTACTTGGAATCTAGGGGAAACTAAAAGGTCGGATCTCCAAAAGGAGACCCCATTAAATTCCCGCAGGAATTTAAGCCAAACCAAAAGGTCAGCCCGCATGCCCCTGGTCAGTCGGACCCTATGATGGCGCTTCGACAGGCCAGACATGGCATCACATAGGCGCCGCGCAAATGCGTAACCACCCTGCAGGCAAAGTTAAGATGGCCATGAAGTACCTGAAGCTCACGAAGTAACACTTTACGCTTGGCTAGCAAGGCCAAAATCATCACGGAGATCCGGGTGACCTTGTCAATGGGTAACCGGGATGCCTGGGGGTCATGTACAATAGCCACAATTTTTGACAGGGCTCATCCCATCTCATCTCCGGGTGTAGGGGCACCCTCATTCTAAATTCCTCATCGTAAGCCAACCACGATGGGCCAGGGAAATCCACCATTGCTCTGTAAATATTGTCCAAATATTGGACCATAGGAATGGCCAGGTCAGGCCGGGCCCTAAGGTATACCACCATATAAATAAGATATGCCAGCAACCAGTTGGCCCACGTGCGCGGTGTCTTACGACGGCGGGACAGCTCTTTGTCTCTGTTGTCCTGTCCCTCTCTCTCCTCCTTAGTGGGCTCACGGTTCAATAGGGAGAATATATCCATGTACTCCCCCCCCCGCCAAATCTTTTCCCTCGTGACTTGGGACAAATGATCACCAAGGGGCAAAGAATAACCAGCCGTCGGCAAAGCCGTCACTGGCACATTAGGTATCAGGGGCATACGCAGCGGGACCTGTACAGCCCCTGCGATGCCAGGCACTGCCCCGCGGGCGGAAACCCCTGCCCTCAATGAGGTGCCATTTTGAAACCAAGGGGCACTGGGATAGACTGGTAACTGATGCCCACTCGCCTCAACTTGACGAGGCCAGGCCAGGGCCACTGAACCCCACCACTGGAAGTGGGCTGTGATGTAGGTGCACTAATTTGAACCTGATACTCACTAGGTGCACCCCCGTGAGCCGCCCCCACTGGGGGTTCTGGCCCACGGCGGGCGTCGGAGCTCGCGACCGGAATCGAGCTCTGTGGCTACACCTGACTGGTCCCTGTCTGCAGCTCTGGACGAACAGGGAGCTGCGAGACACCGGCCGGCACAGGCCGTAGCATCTCAAGCAGCTCAACCTGGCTGGCCGCCTGGTGCAGTGTGGCAGCCATCGAGGTAGCCGGTGGACATGAAGGGCCCCTGGCAGAGAGAGAAGGGCCCCCTCCCATAGGAGGCTGTGCAATCCCCAAAGATGCCTCCAGCACTGCTACACGTGCTAGTAAAGCATCCACTGCCACAGATCCCCCAGCATAAGGTGGGCCGGGTTGGCCGGAAGGCCCACTAGGAATTTGGAAAGGGACACCCAAGTGAGAGCCTTGGCCAGCATAGGGCCATTCCCAAAACTCCGGCCCATGAGGGGCCGGTGGAGGAACGGGTTGCGCAACCGCACCAGGCCCTCCCCCACTGTCTTGACCCATGGCCGGCAATTGCGGGCCGAGGGCTGAAGCCCCTGAGGGGCCGGCCTGGGGCTGGCCAGCCAAGGCCTGCTGCCAAGTGCCAGCCTGAATCACCCCACCGGTATCGGTGGGCAAGGCTGGGTTAATGCCCTGCCGCGGGGGCGCAGCCCTGGTCCTCCGACCTGATAGCTGCCCCCCGTCTGGCGCAGGGCTCGAAAAAGTCCTCCCCTTTGGCCGCGGCTTCATCGCCGGGGCCTTCTGTTTGGGAGGCATCGTCGAAAAGAAAGAGTAGGATCCCTTGCCAGGGATCAAAACCAAGTGCCGAAAGCGCGCAGCAGCCAGCAAGCAAAAGGCTCTGAGCGCGCTAATCCTCCCTTCCCAGCCGGGAAGGTATCAAGGGCTAAACAGCCGAAGACTACAATCAACAGCGATGGAGAAAACTTCTCCTCTCCGTCGCTATTTCTAAAATGGCAGCTCGTCTGCCTCGTGGCCACCCCTTTTATAGAGGGGTGGCCATGCCCCCTAACTCACCCGGATGTCTGAGTCCGGGGGGGGCGCAAAGAGCGCGGCGGCCATTTTGGCGCTGCGCTTTCATTCTTTTTAGGCGGCTCTGAAAGTAAATTCAGGAGCAGTTCTCTCTAAAGAAGCCTAAGCTGTGGTGGTTAGTCAGCTTGGGTCCAAAGCTAAAGGTCCAGGGTTACTCAGGGGGAAACGAACCAGGGACTTGGAGCAAGAGGGTTAATTGCATGCACCACACTTGGGGTCAACAGCTTCCAACTTAGCTCGCAAAAGGACAAGAGCTCGACGGACTGGTTTGCCTTGGGCTATACATATACAAGACCCCCCCCCCCCCATGGATGCAAGGTTCCTTGTTGGCACCGCAGAGCACCAGAAAAATACATGGGTCACAGCACACAAGCTGGGAGGGTGCAGAGCAGCTTAGTGACCACAAGTTAGTTTGTTCATCAGTTGGGGATTCAATATCTTAGTTAAACTTACGAATAAGTACAGAATACATGACGGGGGTGGTGGTGGTGACGGCACTACTTGGAGTAGATGTGAAGGTCGGGTGCGGCCCGGGGTCCCCGGGCAGATTGCCAAAAATTGGTAAGGGGAAGAGAGTTCCAAGAGCTGGTCCTCTTTCTCTCCCAAAATTCAAATGCAGAGTCAGGGTTTGTCACCTCGCCCAATTTCATATACCTGAGTTAGTCGCTTGCGCCTTAGGCCCTAAGCAACCAACACAGAGAAGATTGATCCTTTACTTTTGTTTTAATTTAGAGGTAGGAATGTTGTGTATTAAGGTTTATTAGGTATTATTTCAAACTGTTATCAAAAGGTTAATTATTGCTGTGTCATGGATGCCATGTTCCTGTTAAGCATTTCCCATATAAGGCTAGGCCTGGTTTCATTATACTCATAAGAACATAAGAACATAAGAACAGCCTTGCTGGAACAGGCCACAGCCCATCCAGTCCAGCATTCTGTCTCACACAGTTGCTCACCATTTCCTTCAGGGTATTCCCAAGTAGATGCCTTCACCTGCTTAGGATCCCCTGGAAATGGCATTGAGAGATATCCTGCCTATCTCTCCAACCCGGAGGTTGTCCTTAAGTATCCATAATTATAGCCATTGATACCCTTGTCCTCCATGAACTTGTCTAATCCTTTCTTAAAGCTGTCAAGACTGACAGCTGTCACCACTTCTTCTGGCAGGGAGTTCCATAGACCAGTAATCCTCTGGGTGAAAAAGTACTTTCTCCTATTTGTTTGAGAACTAGTACCCAAAAGTTTCATGGAGTGTCCCCTAGTTCTAATGTTATGCGATAGGGAAAACAGTTTTTCCTTCTCTACTTTGTCCACACCGTGCATGATTTTATAAACTTCAATCAGGTCACCTCTTAGACGTCGTCGTTCAAGAGTGAAGAGGCCCAACCGTTGCAGCCTCAGATGGTAAGGAAGGTGTTCCAGTCCCCTAATCATTCTGGTTGCCCTCCTCTGCACTTTTCCCAGCTCCATAATATCCTTCTGGAGGTATGGCGACCAGAACTGTACACAGTATTCCAGATGGGGCCTCACCATAGATTTATAAAGAGGCAAAATGACACTTGCTGACTTATTTTCTATACCCTTCCTAATGATCCCTAGCATTGAGTTTGTTTTTTTCACTGCTGAGGCACACTCGATGCTTGATTGGTTGTTGGTGCTCCTGCTTCCTGAGAAGCCAGGGTATATGTATCTCTCTCTACACCTGCTGCAGAGACTGTATATAAACAAGTGGCTTTGCTCTTGCTTTAAGCCTTAAGCCCTGAGGAGCTAGATCAGGGCCGGGCCGGATCTACACTTCCCATTCCATACAGGTAGCCAGCAACGTGCTAAGCCTGGGTCTCCTCCATTATGCTATGCTTCTATGGTAGCTAGCCTTTGCCTCCTAATTAGCAAGATTCCGGAGGGACTGATTCCATTGGGATTGTATAGCCATCTCTGTCCGGAGCACCTTGTAAGTTCATCTCTAAAAGACTGTTGAATAAAGACTTGTTGCTGTTTTGTTCACCATTGTCTGGACTAGTGCTCATAAGGGCCAGACATAACAGTTACTGATGTCACTTCTTTCTCTCATTTTCTTCTTGACTCTCTCTATAAGAGAGGGCAAAGGAAATACAGTGATACCTCATACAACGTCCAAACTTGGTTCCACAAGTTTGGACTTTATACGGATTTGGACTTTGTATGAGGCATGCAAAATCCTATCTGCGATGCCTCATACAACGTCCAAATCCTTGCCGCGATGCCTCATACAATGTCATTTCCATAGAGATACATTGTACTGTAACAGCACAGACTTCAGGGCAAAGTCAAGGAAACAGACAGGAAACTGACAGAACTTTAAGAAATCATTGTCTAAAGGCTAAATACATTACAAAAACATGTCAAACAACCCTGATTGTCTAAGAACCTGAAGAATGCTGCAAAAAAACCAGGAATGCTTCTAAAAATTCTGACGAAAAAATCCAAAAAAATCCACGCTCAAAACCACTCCTAAACACTCTTTGCCTCATGCAAAACCCACAAGAGCAATGCATGCTGCCCAGGCACAATGCAACCTGGGAAAAACCCAATGCCTCATACAACGTCGCATGACTTTGTATGAGGCAACTTTTTTCAAGGAATTAGGCGAAGTTGTATGAATCCGATGTTGTATGAAGCAGACTTTGTATGAGGTATTATTGTACCTTGCTTTTGGTCTCAGGAGGTAAAAGGACAGCTATAGCTTCCTCAAGTACAACGACTCCTCCACTTACACCTCCACCACCTCCTCCAACTTCACCTCCTCCTTCTGCTTTTCTTCCTCTTCCTCCTCCTCTTCCTACTCAGGCTTTACATTTGTGGGTGCTCATTCCATGAGGGGCCTGTAGATCACCAACTAGAAATCAGGCCTTTTCTGCAGTGGCCCTTTCCCTGTGGAACACCCCTTCATGGAATATATGTCAAGTCCCTTCCCTTCGGACCTTTAAGAAATGTCTAAAAACTGAACTTTTAGAGAAACATTTGAAGATATCCTCCCCAGGGTAATGAATAAGATTTAAAGCCTTTTCTGTTAATACAGTACTAATACAGTACTGCCACCTGCCACCATAATCTACTCTTATTTAAGTTCATTATAATTTTATCCTGATCTTATATTTTAATTTTTCTTTCTTTATTACTTTGTACATGTCAGGATATGTAGCTGCTCCTCTAAGTCCTGCAGAACTGGAGCCCTCAACCTGGAAGCAGCTGCCCTAAGCCTTGCAGGAGTAATCCAATTCCTACCTCACCAAAACAAAAACAAAAACCTCCAGACAATGATCCAAAAAGATGTGGTAGGCATCAGTCATTGGCAGGCTGATTCATGATGGCATAAGTGACAAGCCAGTAAAAAGGAGCAAGCCAGTTCTCTGCTAGGCAATGGGACAAAGGCACTCACAGTAACCTGGTAAAGTGTAATAGATTACTATGTGAAAAGCACACATACTTGCAGTAGCAAATGCCTGTAGAATTTCACACAGAACCAAGAGATTGTGTTGACCTGCTAGCCTTCTGGTAATCAACCTCATCACCATTTGTTGTGTCTGAACCCAAAAAGGATTACTCGGAGAGAGCTGGCTCAAACAACAACATGGGTTTATTGCAAGAAGCAAAGAACAAAGAACAGGTGCAGGGATAACATCTTATATACAGAACATGGTTGTTACATTTACCCAAGACTTCTGGGGAAGTGGGGAAATGTTAGCGAATCGGGTGCTGCCAAATTGGTGCCTCTTTTGCAAGGAGCGCTCATGCATAAGTAACCTTAATACACAACATTCCTCACCCTCTAACGGGAGAACCAAATTCCATTCCTTTGGGGAGGCCTACAGGCCCTCTTTGGACAGTCGATCTGTGGGGGACTCTGAGAGACAGACATAGGGCACCCATTTGTGTTAGTGGTCCCCGTAGCTCCTCTAGACTGCCCCGCACTAAGGGTGGACCCTTGTGTTTCTTGCGTTGAATCCTGAGGATGGAACCCCAGCGCATTCTCGTCTCTGGAGACAGATTGCTTGGGGGGACTGCCCGGAGAAACATGTCCCGGCAATGACCCCAGTGGTATGGGTTGGGTGAAAAAATCCAGATCTATTTTGAAATCCAAGGGCTCCGAGTTTTCCCCAGAGTGGCTCGAGTCAAAGGACTCATCCAGCTCCAGCTCTGGAGCAGCATTCTGCCCAATAATACGAGGGTGCATTTAGTCTGCCTGACTCCTCTAAACCAACCCATCATCCATAAGCACCTTGTATGAGACTGGCCTGGTCTGTTCCAGAATCTCTCCCCACAACCATTTAGACCCTGGGGCATAATTTCTATACACAGATTGACCAACCAAAACCCTTTTGAATTGCATACATCAAGGTTTTGCCCCTTGTCCTCTATTTGGTGTGGGTCTAAACGATCAAAAACTGACAATAACTTTCTGTTAATTAACAAATCTGCTGGAGAAGACCCCGAGTCTAGTGGGGTGATTCTGTGGGTAAACAGGAATTGGCACAGTTGTAAGTCTAAATCCCCAGACCCCATCCTCTTAAGGGCCTCCTTGACCATTCACACCTGTCTTTCAATTTGCCCATTTGTAGCAGGATGAAAAGGGACGGCCGTTATGTGGCGAACCCTGTTTCGTTTGAGGAAGTCATGAAACTCTGCTGACATGAAGGTCGACACGTTGTCGGACACAACAATATCGGGTGTCAACAAGCATGTGGATAAGGGGGATCCAGTTGACATTGTTTATCTGGACTTTCAGAAGGCTTTTGACAAGGTCCCACACCAAAGGCTCTTGAATAAACTTACCAGTCATGGAATAAAGGGACAGGTCTTGTCCTGGATCAGCAACTGGCTAAGGGACAGGAAACAGAGGGTAGCACTAAATGGACACTTCTCCAAGTGGAGGGAAGTAAAGAGTGGGGTCCCCCAAGGTTCAGTACTGGGACCCCTGCTTTTCAACCTCTTCATAAATGATCTAGAGGTAGGAGTAAAAAGCAAGGTAGCCAAATTTGCTAACGACACTAAATTATACAGGGTAGTGAAAACTGTGAGAGATTGTGAGGAGCTCCAGAGGGATCTCTTGACACTGTGGGAGTGGGCAAAACAGTGGCAAATGAGTTTCAACATTAGTAAGTGCAGAGTGATGCATGTTGGGGCAAAGAATCCCAATTACATTTATAAACTGCTGGGGTCTGAACTCTCTGCGACAAACCAGGAAAGGGACCTTGGTGTCCGGGTGGACAACTCAATGAAGGTGTCAACCCAGTGTGCCTCAGCAGTGAAAAAAGCAAACTCAATGCTAGGGATCATTAGGAAGGGTATAGAAAATAAGTCAGCAAGTGTCATTTTGCCTCTTTATAAATCTATGGTGAAGCCCCATCTGGAATACTGTGTACTTTTCTGGTCGCCATACCTCCAGAAGGATATTATGGAGCTGGAAAAAGTGCAGAGGAGGGCAACCAGAATGATTTGGGGACTGGAACACCTTCCTTACCATCTGAGGCTGCAACGGTTGGGCCTCTTCACTCTTGAACGACGACATCTAAGAGGTGACCTGATTGAAGTTTATAAAATCATGCACGGTGTGAACAAAGTAGATAAGGAAAAACTGTTTTCCCTATCGCATAACACTAGAACTAGGGGACACTCCATGAAACTTTTGGGTACTGGTTCTCAAACAAATAAGAGAAAGTACTTTTTCACCCAGAGGATTACTGGTCTATGGAACTCCCTGCCAGAAGAAGTGGTGACAGCTGTCAGTCTTGACACCTTTAAGAAAGGATTAGACAAGTTCATGGAGGACAAGAGTATCAATGGCTATAATTATGGATACTTAAGGACAACCTCCGGGTTGGAGAGATAGGCAGGATATCTCTCAATGCCATTTCCAGGGAATCCTAAGCAGGTGAAGGCATCTGCTTTGGAATACCCTGAAGGAAATGGTGAGCCACTGTGTGAGACAGAATGCTGGACTGGATGGGCTGTGGCCTGTTCCAGCAAGGCTGTTCTTATGTTCTTATGTTTATGTTGGGTAACCCAAAGGTGCAGAACAGCCTCCACAGCTTCCAAATTGTAACGGCCGCTGATGTGTTTGATACAGGGACCACTTCTAACCATTTAGAAAAGGAATCGACAATCAAAAGGAATAATGCACCATGGGAAGGGCCCGGCAAAATCAATGTGTACCCTTGACCAGGGCCCTTTGCCATGTCCCACTCCCTGGTGGGTTGGTGAGTCTCCTCAGGTCTGGATGACTAACACTCCCAACAATGCCCCACCCAATCCTCTATGTCCGAATCAAGCCAGGGCCACCAGAAATAACTTCTCGCCAGTGCCTAAGAGCAAACAATGCCAGGATGACTAAAGTGTAAAGCACAAAGGATCTTCCCTCGGAGTGCTAGGGGGATGACCACCCTGTCTCCCCAGACCAAGCACCCCCTTTCCAATTACAGCTCTTGCTGTTTTGTATAGAATCCCCTAACTCCTCGGACACAGGGGGTGATGGTCAACCTTTCTGAACCCATGACATAACCTTAGACATGATGGCATCTTTCTTGGATGCAGCTGCGATGTCCTCAATGGACATGGGTGGGGACTCTAGTCCCTCAATCATCAGAACTTGATGGACCCCAGAGACCATTCCCACAGACTCTACAGGGGACCTGGAGAGTGCATCTGCATTAGAAATGGAGGCACCCAGATGGTGTTGCAACGTGACCTGATAAGCCTGTAAAATCATTGCCCACTGCAGCATCCTCGGTGACAAAATTTGTGGTGTCGGCTTATCTGGGGCGAAAACGCCTAAGAGTGGTTTATGATCCATAACGATTGTAAACGGATGCCCATAAATGAAATCATGAAATTTCTTGGTCCTCACAATAATGGCCAGGGCTTCCCTATTGAATTGGGCATACCTTTTTTCCATGTCCGACAGGGATCTGGAAAAGAATGTGATCAGGGCCTCCCGACCTTCCCCCAGGTCATGGCAAAGAACAGCCCTAACACCCACAGGAGAAGCATTGCAAACGAGGACAATTGGATTGCCAGGGTCAAAGTGAGTGAGAATAGCATTTGAAGTAAGAAGTTTCTTGACCTCCTTAAATGTCTGCTCCTGTGGGGGATCCCCACACTACACAGCTTGCTTTCATAGTAGGCTGTGGAGGGGGGCCGACATCATAGCTTTTTGAGGGAGGAATGAATGATAGAAATTGAGCAAACCAAAAAAGGACTGGAGCTCCATCCTAACAGGATAAGAATTTGAGCGAATTGCCTTATTTATGGTACACTTATAATCCACCCAGATGTGGATGTTCCCATTCGATTTAATGGCAGTAAGAATTGGGGCTTCCCACTCAGCAGAGTCCACTGGTTCTAAGATACCCTGTGCCACCAACGTATCCATCTCCACTTCGATACGGTCCTTAAGGGCGAAGGGCACCCTGCGGTGCTTCATCTGTATTGGAACAACCTTCAGATCCAACTCAAAATGGACTGGGGGTGGGAGGGCTTGTACATACCCAATCCTGAACTGAACACGTCCGGGAATTTCTTACAGACTGACTGGATGGGGTCAGACCCCACCAAATTAATGCCCAAAATGGCAATACACAAGGGCCTGAACCACTGAGTCCCCAGGAGATTGCTCTTACCAGTTTTGACTACAACCAGGGGAAGGAGGGCAGACATGTTACGGTAATGCACACAAAAGTCCCCACTACCCATCACAGAGATGTGTCCGCCCTGTACATCGCTCAGTCTGAACTTCAGAGCCCTCAACTTAGGACGGGCAGACGGGGGCATGCAGAAAAACTCTTTTTTGGTTATAACGGAAAAGGAAGTCCCCAAGTC
Source organism: Bradypodion ventrale (assembly GCA_035047345.1). Lineage (NCBI taxonomy): Eukaryota > Metazoa > Chordata > Lepidosauria > Squamata > Chamaeleonidae > Bradypodion > Bradypodion ventrale. The sequence goes on from JAWDJE010000001.1 coordinate 239,508,905, forward strand.
AATATCCTTCCCCTGACGAATGCTGTCCCTGGACAGTCTGGTTGAACTCCATTGACAAACCTTGGAAATGTACCCCTTTTCCCCACAATGATGGCACTCAGCTTCCCTAAACAGGCAGTCAGTACGGAGATGTCGTCTTCCGCACCCTCGGCATGGTGCAATGGCATCCTTGTTCGGAGGCGAAGGTGCACGTTGCCTTCGCTGAACTTGACCGATGTCGTCTTCTCCCTCAGACTCACCAGAAGACGATGAAGGACTCAAAACCCTGTGTTTATGAATGGCCGTGTTCTTCTGCACAGGTTTAGCCAGTCTCGACTGCAAGAACTGGACCCCAGCATTGGCAATCTCTGCAGCTTGAGCCTCTTCCAGGGCTGCGGCGAATGTTTGAACGTCCCGTTTCATCAGACGCCATTGTGTGGCCTCGTCCCTGATGCCCACCACCAATCTGTCCCTCAGGGCTATGTCAAGATTCTCCCATTGACACGGGATGGTGGCATGTCAGAGTGTGGCAACAAATTGGGCAATGGATTCTCCCGCCTTCTGATCATGCCTGTAGAAGGCCACCCTAGCTGGAATCACTGCAACCTTGGGCCTGAAGTGGTTCCGTAGAATGGCTAGGATGTCTTTGAGATGAATATCGCTGAGCAGCCTTGGTAGAACCAAGTGGTTGAGAAGCTCAAGCGTTGGCAACCTGCAAAAGGTGAGGAACGTTGACTTCTTTAAGGCTGGATCGACCTTCTGAGAAGTACAATAGTTTTTGAACTGGAACTTGTACATAGTCCATGATTCTGAATTTGAGATATTGAAGGGGCCCATTGACACTGGGGTGGCTGCAGCCATTGGTATCCCACCTTCATCACCAATTGTTGTGTCTGAACCCGGAAAGGATTTCTCGGACAGAGCTGGCTCAAACAACAACATGGGTTTATTGCAAGAAGCAAAGAACAAAGAACAGGTGCAGGGATAACTTCTTATATACAGAACATGGTTGTTACATTTATCGAAGACTTCTGAGGGAGCGGGAAAACATTAGCGTATTGGCTGTGGCTAAATTGGTGCCTCTTTTGCAAGGCGCGCTCATGCATAAGTAACCTTAATACACAACAGTGTCTTAACCACTAAGCCACCACAGCCACTGTGTGTATACAGTATCTAGAACCCTCTTGTTACACAGTCCAATGTGCCTAGGTTATAGTGGCTTGGATTTTAACTTAATTATACTTAGAGTAAGCATTCCTTAAATATCTCGCTTACTCTGAAAGTACTATTAGGATTACTCCACAGGCCAGCATTCTTCGGCTCTGCCCTCCCCCTCCCCCTCAAAAGACTATAAAGGTGGGGGGGATTTCGTGGGTGGTCTTGGATATTTCTTGTTGTTTATTGTTGTTAAGACGATACCACCCTAATGGCAGAAAGTGAGGAAGACCTAAAGAAGCTCCTGGTTAGGTTGAAAGAAGAGAGCGCAAAAACTGGCCTGAGACTCAATATCAAGAAAATCAACATAATGGCAACAGGCCATATCAGTCCCTGGAAAATAGATGGGGAAGAAGTAGAAGCAGTGATAGACTTTACTTTTTTGGGATCAAAGATCACTGTAGATGGAGATTGCAGCCATGAAATAAAAAGGTGACTGATTCTTGGGAGACAAGCTATGAAAAACCTGGGGAACATAATTAAAAGTAGAGACATCTCATTCCAAACAAAGGTCCGCATAGTCAAAGCAATGGTATTTCCGGTGGTAATGTATGGTTGTGAGAGCTGGACCATTAGAAAGGCTGAGCGAAGAAAAATAGATGCCTTTGAGATGTGGTGCTGGAGGAGAGTTTTGAGAGTCCCCTGGACAGCGAGGAGAACAAATAGGTCAATTTTAGAAGAGATTAGCCCTGACTGCTCCTTAGAAGGACAAATAACAAAGATGAAGTTGAAGTATTTTGGACATCAAATGAGAAAAGAGGATTCACTTGAGGAGGCCTTGATGCTGGGGAAGGTGGAGGGCAAAAGAAGAAGGGGATGGCCCAAGATGAGATGGCTAGATAGTATTGTAGACACAATGGGCACAGGGCTGTGCGGACTGAGGAGGAGGATGGAGGACAGGGGTGCCTGGAGAGCGATGGTCCATGGGGTCGCAAAGAGTCAGAGTTGTCTGTGCGACTGAACAACAACAACAACAACATTGTTGTTAATGGGTTTATTTCTTGATGTGATATTTTGTATTCAAATTTGACCTTTCGAATTGTACTGCACTGCTTTTTGAATTGTACTGTGTTATATTGTATTGATTAATTTATGTTTATTATTGACTATTGATTATTGTATTGAATTTACTTTTCATGCTTCTTTATTATTGTATTGTATTGTATGATATCTACATGTTGTAATGGCCACCTTGAGTCGGCTTCGGCTGAGAAAGTGCAGGATATAAATTAAAATTTATTATTATTATTATTACTACAAGTTTGACTTGATGGCACATAACAAAAATAGGATTAATCCATTGAAATCAATAGGTCAGACTAATTGTTGGTTTAAACCTCCAATTTTGTGTCAGAAATGAAATTTCTGTTTAGTAGACAAATAGGGACCACTTTGGTGGGAAAAGATTTTGGTGACATGAAAGGAGCCTCATTCGGGCATTCCCTAGTCTTTATCTGATTTTTAGCGTTATCCGATGCATGCATCGGATATCGCTTTAAAAAGCCGCCTTCCTATGGGGGAAGATGGGGGATTCCCCCAAACCATGCTATAATCCCCGGCTTGGTTTGGGGGAAAGCGGGTGCGCATCCGTGGCTCCTCCAGGAAGGGAAACGGCCAAGCACGTGGCCTGTTCCCTTCCTGGAGGAGCCACGGGTGAGTGCAGACTCACTTGCCACTGCCGCCGGGGGGAGCCGGGCAAGTGGGTGGCCAGCTCCCTGCCAGCAGCGGTGATGGCTGAGCTCAGACCCACTCGCCACTGCTGCCAGGGGTGGGGAGCAAAGCAAGCATGTGGCCGGCTCCTCCCCAGCAGTGGCAGCGAGTGGGTCTGTGCTCACTCACCGCCACTTCCGGCAGGGAGCTGGCCATGCACTTGCCTGGTTCCCCACCTCCCACCCCCGCAGCGGCGGCGAGTGGGTCTCCACTCCGACCGCTGTTTTGTTTGGGAAGGGAGCAGGAAAATGCACATTCTCCCTAAGGGAGGAGAGCGCCTGTATGCTGAAGGGAGCGCCCATACACCAGCTGCCTTCCAGAGAAGCCAAGGAGAGCCACCCACCTTGCCTCCTCCAAAAGGCAGGTGCTGAACGGAGCGCCCGTAAAAGGCAAGTGAAGCCTCCCCAAGTGAAGCCTCCCTGTTGTGTATGTAAGTCAAGTGAACTGTGATTGAAAGCGAACATGTAACGCAAGTGAAATGTGAAGCGGCAAGGTCTGGGGTAAAAGCATTCAAGGCGAAGCCTGCCGCACCTGGAGGGTCTGGGTCCACCATGCAGGCTGCCCGCCATTCGTCTCCATGCTCGTCCAGCTCGTCTGCATCTCCAGCATCCACCTCCTCCTCGGGGTCCGGGTCCAGCGACAATGACAACGATGTCCAGAAAATTCGGAGAAAGTCGGCCCAGAAGCGGGCCAGTGAGAAGGCCCACTGCGATGTGACGGCAGTGGAGCATCCCACAACTGGAAAAAAAGTGTCCATTCCGGAAGGCTGAATGCCACTATTGCCAGCGCCGGGGCCACATTGCAAAGGTATGTAGGCATCGTCGGAAGCAGGACCAGGAGCTGTCCGAGTGTCCTCGAGGAAAAGGAGGGGCCATCGGAAAGATTTCCATGGGGGAGCCAATCGTGGGCTGTGTGTGCAACACACACCAATGTTTATTTGTTGAGGTACTGTTGCAGGGGGTCCCAGTTAGGATGGAGGTGGATTCGGGAACATCCTACTCCATCGTGTCCCAGAAAGAGTTTTTGCGCATTCCTCCCAATTTGTGCCCAAAACCCAAGGCCTTCAAGATGTTCTTGAGGAATGTGCAAGGCAACCTGATTCCTGTTTTGGGGTGGGGGACTTTACGGTTAAGTTCAAGGGTTTCACTGAAAAACTGCCCCTCATGGTCCTTAGGCGGGGTTCGAACTGCCTTTTGGGGGTCCAGTGGTTTGCCCCTTTGGGGATTGAACTGTCCAGCATCAACGCTGTCGAGACTAACCCAGTGCAAGACGTGTGCGATGCACACCCAGCAGTTTTTGAGAAGGGGCTCGGGAAGTACAGAGGGCCCCCAGTCTCGTTTGACCGGGATCCAGCAATTAGACCCATCTGACTCAAGCCATGAAGAGTACCCTTTGCCCTCAAAGACAAGATTGAGGCGGAACTGGACAAACAGGTGGGTCAGGGGATTTTGGTTCCAGTAGACTCCGCAGAGTGGGAGACACCGATTGTTACTGCTATGAAATCCAACAGGGAGGTTAGGATTTGTGCTGATTACAAATGTACAATTAATAAGGCCATTCACCCCAATGCCTACCCGGTGCCGGGAGTTAGCCATTTACTAGCCATGTTACACGGGGGTAAATGTTTTGTAAAATTGGATTTAGCGCAGTCTGATCAGCAGCTAACGGTCACACCTGCTGCAGCAGCTGCCCAGATGATTGTTACGCACAAGGGTGCATTTAAGGTGACACACCTCCAGTTCGGCGTGAACTCAGCCCCTGGGATATTTCAGTCTCTGGTGGAATGCCTTCTTAAGGGTCTCCCCGGGGTTCTCCCCTACTTTGATGACGTTTTGATCTCAGCTGGGAGTGAGTCAGAACTAGCCAAGAGGTTGGACAGGGTTTTAACTGTGTTTGAGAATGTGGGGTTGCGGCTGAGAAGAGGTAAATGTGTGTTCCTTGCTAGGGAAGTGGAGTTCTTAGGTTTCAAGATAACCCCTGAAGGAATTAAGCCCTCCGACTCAAAGGTTGCCGCTGTTCACAACGCGCCTCGCCCAACCGCAAAATCAGAGTTGCAGTCCTTCTTGGGGCTGCTTAACTTTTTCCATTCCTTCTTGCCAAGGAAGGCTTCCATGGTGGAGCCACTGCACCATCTTTTAAAGAAAGATGGGGTTTGGTGGTGAGGGGAGAGCCAGGAACAAGCCTTTAAAGAGTTAAAACAGCTCCTATATTCGGAAGCAATCTTAACTCACTTTGACCCAAGGAAGCCCGTGGTGTTGGTTTGCGATGCTTCACCAGTGGGGGTAGGGGCTATGCTATGCCACGTGTTGCAAAACAGGCAGGAAGCCCCGGTTGCCTTCTACTCAAGTTCCCTCTCGAAAGCAGAGCGCAATTATGCGCAAACGGACAGGGAGGCTCTTGCGATAGTCGCTGGGACCAAAAAGTTCCATGACTTCCTCTATGGTCGGGAGTTCACTATTGTAACTGACCACAAGCCACTGTTGGGGATCTTCACCACGTCCAAGCCCACACCCCAAATTCTGTCCCCTAGAATGCTTCGGTGGGCAATATTCCTAAATGCTTATCAGTTCACACTGGTCCACTGCCCAGGCAAAGAGATTAGCCATGCTGATGCACTTTCCCGGTCTCCCTTACCTGAGTTGGGGGAACCCGAGTGCGAGAACGAGCAGGATCACCAGGTGCTGCTTATCGAATCTCTCGACTCGCCCCAAATTGTGCCCACAGATTCGCCAAGGCTACGGCGAAGGACAAAGTTCTGTCCCTGGTTGTTTCATGGGTAAAGAAAGGGTGGCCCACGACTCCTCTGGCCGAGGAGTTCAAAGTATATTTCCGAAAGAGGTTTGAGCTTTCGCTAGAGAGGGGCTGTCTCCTGTGGGGCCAGAGGGTGGTTATTCCTGAGGTATTGCGCTCCAAGGTACTCAGACTGTTACACACCAGCCACCCGGGAATTGTGCACTCAAAGGCTTTGGCCAGGAGCTACTTCTGGTGGCCCCAGATAGATCCAGATATTGAACAGTTGGTGGGCACTTGCGAAAGTTGACAGAGTTCTCGACCCGAAGAGTCCCGACTTCCTTCCAGAGAATGAGACACAGCCTGCGGACCCTGGTCATGATTACATATTGACTTCGCTGGTCCGTTCAGGGGCACGCTCTTTTTGCTAGTGGTCGACTCCTTTTCAAAATGGTTGGAGGTCATTCCAATGCCCAGTACCTCCTTGGCAGCAACCATTAAGCAATTGCGAAGGCTATTCAATTGTTTTGGTTTACCCGACGTGCTTGTCTCCGACAACACCGGTACGTTCACTTCCGTCGAATTCCAGGCATTCCTTGAGAGGAATGTGATTCAACATGTCACATCTGCCCCATTTCACCCCGCAACGAACAGCCAGGTAGAGCGCCAAGTGCATACTACTAAAGAGGCACTTTGGTGAATGGGCCATGGGAATTTAGAGTTGCAATTGTGCCAGTTTCTCCTTTGCTACAGGGTAACCCCCTGGCATCTGGACTATTGCCAGGTAAACTCTTGATGTGCAGGAGACCAGTCTCACTTTTTGACCGGCTAGATCCGACCAGGGTGGAGGATAAGGGGAGGAATGATGAAATTGTGCACACAAAGGCATTTGCAGCTGGGGACCCAGTGCATGGCACTAACGCTACTCGCTTTCCCACTGCAGAATGAGAGTCTGCGGAACCCAAACACCCCCCCCCAGTTCCTCCGAGTTCAGCCAAGCAGCTGTGCGGCCCAAATGAGCATGCAGGCCACCACAATGGTTGAGGGACTTTGTCCCATCCTAGGGGAGAGGGATGTTGGTTATGTAACTCAAGTGAACTGTGATTGAAAGTGAACATGTAACGCAAGTGAAATGTGAATGAAATCGGATCTAGCGATCCTCCATTTCCCCCTCCCTTTTCTCCTTCTGTAAATACTCTTCTTGTGTAGATATCGCAGGACTGCGTTCCCACCATAGCTGTAGCTATTGCTTACTCATTATCCAATCAAGTGTTGTCGCCTGGCTGTTTACCTGTACTGACCAATCATGTGGCTCCGCACCAGGTTTGAATCATTACCTGTTGTATATAAGGAGCATTGCTCCGCCATTGACCTCATGTTCAGATTGACCTCATTCCAATAAAGATGTGTTTGGCCCCCTGATTGCTGGCTACCGCGTATCAATCTGCAAACATCAAACTCCCGCAACCCCCTTCACCACCCTCGCCTTCCGACCTCAGTCAAGTCTTTTCTCTGTCCTGACACTCCACTTCCTTTGGCACCAGAAGAGGTGGGAATGAGCCCTGGTGCCAAAAGAAGTGGAGCGTTGGGTTTCCTGTGAGCAGGACAGAGAGAAGACTTGACTGAGATTGGTAAGCCAAGGCAGCAAAGGGGGTTGCGGGAGGCAGGCGGCGAACGGAACGCCCATATGCCAAACACGATGCATCAGATAATGCTACAATAGCAATATCCGATGCAATTTCCCCCAAAAAATATCAGGTCACTATCCGATTAGCTATTTTCACTGGTTACTTTCTTTTGCATCAGAACAAAATTGAGAGAATGAGTCTTGTCTCATACTGATGTCAGCAACACTAATATACAGAAAATATGAAGCATAATAATTTTTGGAGTCGAAATCTAGGTGGAAGTGAAAAAGAAGCAGAGCAATGCATATAGAGTTTATAGAGGACCGATAGACTTGCATTCCATTGGCAAAGTACATAGGTGGTTATTGATGAATAAACTTTTAAAATCATTTTTATTGTGGCTTGGATAGTCCTGACTATTTACCACTGAGTTGGCTGTAAGGGCATCATGATAGCACCTTTCTTTCCATGGACAGAATGAACGGTACTCATTTGAATTATACTTCAGTCCTGGTGAGAGGACACTGCCCTCCAACAAACTTGAAAGAGGTAAGCTAGTTTAGGGCAGGAAGAAGTCACAAAATAAAGTTGTCCTCTAGTGGAGAAGAATGGCTGGGGGTGGGGGGGGGAGAGCTCTGAAATAATGGTATCAGAATGCCAATGGCCTCACAGCATCTGTCACCTCAGGTAGTTGTCGCATCCTGTCCAATGGTCGAACTGGCCTTACTAGATGCTAATGCAGACATATTTACTGCTTCCAATGAGATAATGCACCAAGAACAACTGGTTTAACTTTAATATTTCAGTGACTCCTGAATTTTATCTCTGTCCTTATAAGATATGGCATACTTTCAAAAAAATAACCTATGAACTAGCCAGAGAGTGCACTTAGAGTTATAGGGTCGTATATAAGTATAATTGCTACTGCTATAACCAGGAAATTAACAGGCACACTGCAAAGCTGGTTAGACTAGATTTTAACATATTGTCAGCCTTTTCTTGACTGCACTTACATATTTGTTATAGTCCTATGACTGGTTTATTTTGGCTGTGGATTTTTATTTGGTCTGTTTCCAGTGGTGCTGCCTTCCTTTTTTTGCCTATTTTCCTTCTTCTGTTCTTTTGAGTCATATGTTGACATAATGCTATACTGGCTGTGATTATTATAAGATGACATGGCTACAGAGTGAAGGTTCTGAGGGAGACTTTTCCCTAACCACACTGCTAGCTTGTGCCAGTACTCTACTCACCCTCTCTGTTTTCTCCAAAATACTGAATGGCTTATATCCTCTACCACACAAAATAAATCTTAGGTATCACTCATAAAGTTAGATTCTGTCATGCACAAACCATTCAATAATTTCATTAATAAAGAAAAGTACACATGCAAAAACTGTGTGCTAGTCTTATTATTATGGACCATTTATTCTCTAAAGTCTAGATTGTGATGGTACATAAGTACACAATGAAATGTTTGAAGCATTGTGCCTTAGATTCCAGGTGTCTGGGGACCACGTGTCTGATGTGGCAGAGATAAGAGAGGTGGGCCATGAAGATTTAGCTCTGCCCCAGGGTTGCTTGAGGTTTTAAAATTGAGGAACACCCTTCTGAAGGAAACTTAAAAGAAGTTGGTGAAAATCCCTCACTTGAGAAACCAGGATCCAGAATACATGAGAAAAGCACTTGTTGATGCCATTATCCCTCAGATGGACCACAGATACCATGCTTGAAAGCTTTTATGGATCCATGCCTGCCACATGTCCAGGGAAATGTCTGCAGATGCAGGCAGCGCTGGATCTTTGGCTGTAAACAGAGATGAGCACCGAACCCTAGAGTTGGATACAACTGGCTTTTGAGCAAGGGCAACCTTTACCTTTACCTATACTGTATAAGCAAGCATTTTTAAACATGTTTAACTAGTATGGGATTGAGAGAAGTCAAAATTAATATTTCAAAGAATACTAAAGTGATTTCCCCCCTCCTGATAGTTTATTATGCTCACCGCTATAGTGTATTCATTGCAGTATAGCGTAGGAAACAGTTGAATGCTTCTTGGTTTAAATACATTCTTCTTCTCCTTCTTCTTGTGCTGTATCCTATTCCAAATATTGGCTTTCACCATGGCAATCAGCCATGAAGATTGTCCTGGGAACAATATAATGCTGTGGCCTTTCATCTGGCTTCTACATCACAGCACGGCATCCGTAATACTGATCCAGTTCCGCAAGTCACTTTCTGAACATAAGAACAGCCTTGCTGGAACAGGCCACAGCCCATCCAGTCCAGCATTCTGTCTCACACAGTGGCTCACCATTTGCTTCAGGGGATTCCCAAGCAGATGCCTTCACCTGCTTAGGAATCCCTGGAAATGGCATTGAGAGATATCCTGCCTATCTCTCCAACCCGGAGGTTGTCCTTAAGTATCCATAATTATAGCCATTGATACTCTTGTCCTCCATGAACTTGTCTAATCCTTTCTTAAAGGTGTCAAGACTGACAGCTGTCATCAATTCTTCTGGCAGGGAGTTCCATAGACCAGTAATCCTCTGGGTGAAAAAGTACTTTCTCTTATTTGTTTGAGAACTAGCACCCAAAAGTTTCATGAAGTGCCCACTAGTTCTAGTGTGGTGCGATAGGGAAAACAGTTTTTCCGTATCTACTTTGTCCACACCGTGCATGATTTTATAAACTTCAATCAGGTCACCTCTTAGAGTCTAAGACTTAGACGCCGTCGTTCAAGAGTGGAGAGGCCCAACCTTTGCAGCCTCAGATGGTAAGGAAGGTGTTCCAGTCCCCTAATCATTCTGATTGCCCTCCTCTGCACTGAACAACAGGGCACAAGGTTGACTCAGCCTTCCATCCTTCCAAGGTTGGTAAAATGAGTGTTCAGCATGTTGGGGGCAAATTGCAAATTAACTTGTGAACCGCCCTGCCCTAAACACTATGGGGTGGTATATAATTGTAATTGCTTTGCTTTTGCTTTGCTTCTACTCTATTACCATTGCAGGATAACCTGGCCAGACTGAATTAAAATAAATAAAAAATGTTTATTATTCTACATGCCTTCATATAGTTTGGAGCTACCTCTCCACATGTAAATATCTGGAAAACAGAAATGGAGGCGAGAGGAGCAGTGGTAAACGAAAGAATGGCAAGAAGGAAAGGACAGTCTCAAGGGCTCTAGGCATTTGGGACAAACTCTGTACCAGAGAACTGGAATCAAATATGGCATGCTTCCCACTGGCACCCAATGTTAAAGGAGAAGCATGCAAGATTGTATTTCCCCAAAACAGGTGACCATATGACATCAAGAATACCCATTTCCAACATTAGTGCCTTACCTTATCAATTTATAATTGATGTTGAATTTACAGCCAGAGTTGAATCTTCTGCATTTGTGTGGTACAGCTACTACAAAGTGCTCAAGTGATCTCAGATGTCCACCTAAATCAACTGGGGGATATCCTAGTTCCCCTTTCCCCACAATCCTGGAAACTGTTTTTGGCTACCTGATACCTGATGCTGGCTTCCTATGACAAGGTTGTCTTGCTGTCATTGGTGGCTGAAACCCTGTTAGCATTCCAAAAATGTGATTCTGGCAGACCTGCGTGTCTGAGTAATCATACTTGCAACAAAGCTTATCTTACTCCCTGCCCACCCGCCCGCCCGCCCCGCCCGCCCACGCCCACATGTACGCATGCGCGCGTGCAAGCACACACACACACACACACACACACACCATACCTGTCAAGTTTCGAGAAATTTCTGTCAAATAAGGAAAGTTTCCCGGCTAAAACAGGAAACTGGACAGCTATGCTTATCCTGTGCTGGCCTCCAGTCTAACTCCAGTCTAACTGCAGTCTGACTAATATGGGATGGTGGCGGAAAAGAGTGTAAAATATAGGGGTTTGACAGAAATTTCCGGAAACTTGACAGGTATGACACACACACACACACCACCACCACCACCACCACCACCACCACCACCATCAGTCTAAGAATAAAACCAGTTAATTTTCTAAGTAAAGGAAGTATGAAAATCTCCTGATCTAACTATCAGACATTTTTGAGCACTTAAGATATTCTTAATCTTTTAATTTGACAGTACTACCTGTGGTCCTCTATGGGAATGAAACATGGTCACTAATGAAGATCGAGGAAGAAGAACTATCAATAGTCATAAAAGCCATGGACAGATAAATGCTAAAGATATCCCTTTGCAATCACATCCTCAATGCCCAGATAAGAAAACAAAGTGGAATCAATGAAGCTGTGGCCAAATAGGATAAACAGAAATTGTGCTAGGCTGGCCACATCTCTTGAATGACAGACAGGCATTGGACAGCAGTAGTCATGTGGTATCCCAGAGGAGTAAAAACACCCCTTGGCAGACCCTCACCCCCCACCCCCCAAAAAAGACAGAAAGACCCAATTGTGAAAGTTTTTGGTGGAACCTGGAGAAGAAGAGTGCGGCAGTGAAAGGAATAGAAAGTGAGATGTGACCAGCGGGAACTCACCCCCTGATAGTCTGATCAATCAAGGAATTGAGGGAAAATATTCTTCCTTCTAATGATGTGCTTCTTGATCCTCTGAAGTCTGGTTGATGCCTTAAACCAGGGGTTCTCAACCTACGGCCCACTGCATCCTTTCATGTGGCCCACTGCCCTCACTCTCACCTCCGCCGCTGCTGGAAGTGGCACAAACAGCTGTAAATGCATCCACAACTACTGGTACCCTTGCCATAAACGCTGCCATAAAATGTGGACATGGCTGTGATAAATGCATTTTTATGCTTTTACGGCTGTCATAAATGCATTTGTGAAGACACATATACGACAGCCATAAATACGTAAAATGCATTTATGACAGCCACGTCTACATTTTACAGCAGCGTTTACAGTGGGGGGGGGGGGAACCATCAGTCCAGTCTGCTCAACTGGCTGAGGGAGCGTGACCTGGCCCGCAGCTTTAAAAGATTAAGAACCCCTGCCTTAAACATTTAGAGTTTAGCAAAATAAGATACAGAGTATAATCAGATATATGCATAATTCTAAAAAAGAAAAATTGGTAGAAAAAGAAAAGCTTTGGAGACTTCATTCCAATCAACAGCAATGGACTATGAATATAGTCTAAATATTCAAATATTACACTATTTGAAAACCAAAAATGACAGACATTTTCATGATTGTTTAATTAATAAAATGGTAATAATGGCTGCTGATTAGGGATTTCTGTTTCATATTTGTGTAAGGGAAGGCTATATATTTTGGGTCAAGTTTGGATTTTATTGTAATCACATAGTCTGTACATAATGTGTAGCTAAAATACCTCAGAGAGGCCCTCCCACTAGTCTAGAGGACATTTGTTGGTTTCCCTACAAAAGTAAAGGAGATTTGTTGGTTTCAACATTTTACAAGCCAGTGAAACACCCCAGTTATATAAACAAACCTTAAGGAAGAACCTGGCAATACTAATAGCAGATGCAGATTTGAAAATCTTAGAGGCCGATTTCCAGGCAAGGAAGCCAACTAGGTGTATTCTATGGAATGGTGAAGTTTCATGTGAAATTTGTTTGGCACGTAAGAGTTTTAAGTCTTAGCAGATGCAAGTTGCTTTCTCTCTCAGCTGTTTTCCAGACTTCTTTCCCTATTTTAAGGGACTCAATAGTACATTGTAATGTTATGAATCACAACATGTTTGCAGCTATAGTTATTCTATAAATGTACTGTATCTTATTCTTTTTTCTTTCTTTTACTTTTTTGAATCTATTTAGAGTTATGTCAGATTCTGAGCATGTGCACTGTGGCCAGAATTTAGGATCAAAAGATTACTTCAACTAAATGTAGAGACTGAATAGTTATAAACCATTATCTATATCCTAAAGAGTTTCCACAGCTTTATACCATCTTTGCAAGCAGAGTAACTTTGACTCATACACTGAAGCAAAGCAAAAGCAATCACACTTATATACCGCACCATTGCACTTAGTGCATTCTCTGGGTGGTTCACAAATTAATTAGCATTGTACCATCAACATGCTGGGTACCCATTTTACCAACCTCGGAAGGATGGAAGGCTAAGTCAACCTTGTGCCCTGGTCAGGATCGAACTCACAACCTTTTGGTTGCAGGACAGCAGTTTAACTACTGCACCACCAGGGCTCTTCTGAAACTTTAGCTGTCCTTTGCAATTTCAGTGCAACATTCACTCTCTTTCCATCTGTGAGTGCCTCATGAGCCATGGGATGGCCCTTCTACATCACTTTGCAAGGCCATTCTCTCCTTAACTGTTTAAATACATGAAGAATCACAGTTACACTGCAAAAGGAATAAAGTCATTCCTTATGAAGGCACAATTGTAATGCAACTTAGATATGCCCTAGTAAAGGTAAAGGTTGTTGATGTAAATGGTTAGCAGGGTGGTATGCAGTGGCCAGCAAGAGGTTCGCACCTGGCAAGGTGGTCCCTTGTGGGAAAAACAGGCCGACAGATCTTGGTACAGAAAAAAACTCAAAGTAGATTTACTCAGGAAGTAAAAAGGTGCAAGTATATACAGTGCAACAACTGTAACACAAAACAGATATATTCTCTTGGGCTGCTCAGTTGACCTCACGAGACAGTTCAGTTGTGCTATATACAAGTCCATACAGTTCAGTAGCAGTCCAGTCTAGCAGGGTAAATGCAAGCTGTAATTACAGACAAAGCCAAAGAGTTCTGCAGCTTCTGTCCTCCTGGACAGTCCTTCTTTGTCCAGCAAGCACATATGGCATATCAGGCAAAAGCTATCATCAGATTTAGTCCTTGTGGCAGGTTCTGGAAGATGCAGGAATCTTTATCCAGACTGTCAGCAGAGGAAGTTGAGCATTGTAGCTCATGCAAGTTGAGCATTGTAGCTGGAAGTCTGCAATCCTGCTCTGACCTAAATACACTGGCCCATGGCGCAAACCAGGGAAAAATCCCAGCACCTGTGTGCCCCTGCAAGTAGGGTCTTAAAGGCATTACAGACACAATATGCCTTGCAGCCAGTTAGGGTATGAGGCAAAAACTTACATTCCCTAACAAAGGTCACTCTTGCTTGAAAGCCAGTCATATAAGACTCTAGGATTCAGTGCTCATTTCTGTTTCATAGCCAAAGAGCCAGTGCTGTCTGCTTCTGCAGACATTTCCATGGTCATGTCGCAGGCATGACTAGACACCGGAGTGCACGGAATGCTGTTTACCTCTCCCACTGAAGTGGCCCCGATTTATTTACTTGCAATTTCTTGCTTTCGAACTGCTAGGTTGGCAGGAGCTGGGACAAAGACGGGAGCTCATTCCGTCCTGCAGTATTTGGGTAATTTGAACACAAAAAAGGGAATAAAGAACACATTAACTACATTAACTGTTATTTGTAATAAGTGATTTTCAAGTTTTGCTTATGATAGTTTGAAGGACCTTCCTTTTAATTACTTGAAAGCATTTTTTAGCACTGAAGATGTATGTTAGAAGAATCCCAAACATTTTCAACAAGGTGTTACAGTCTCCCATCCTGCAAGAGGAATGAACTGCCCTCTAAGGTTGGGAAGGTTGTATTGATCCCTCTTATTTCAAATTCCTGTACTGTATTATAAAGTGTGGTTGAGGGTTAAAACCATGTAGAGACAGAGATATGTTGACTCACTTTCTAGAAAGAAGCAAGGAGAAGCCGTTCTTTACAGAACACAAAATTAAAGCAGAATCCAGTCAAAAGAATATCTCTGGTAGTGTGAATATCCACTGGAAATGAAGGTTATTATTGTTACATCCTATCAAGTTAGAACCAACTCATAGCAACCCTACTTAAAGGAAGTATGAAAAGCCGGGGAAAGAAGTTTGAGAGTTTGGGAGCAATGAGAGACAACATTCTGGTTACTCTCCCATGTCCCCACCAAACACATCTGTGAGGGTGATAGGATGAAGAGAAAGTGAGGCAATGGTTAAACTGCTGTACTGCAACCAAAAAGTTATGAGTTCGATCCTAACCTAGACTCAAGGTTGACTCAGCCTTCCATCCTTCCAAGATCAGTAAAATGAGTACCCAGAATGTTCAGGGCAAAATGTTAATTAACTTGTGAACTGCCCAGAGAGTACACTAAGCATTATGAGGCCCGTATATAAGTGTGATTCTTTTTGCTTTAAGTGTGATTGCTCTTCCCCTGAAGATGTTGGCACCTATGTACTCATAAAAGGAGATGGGTATCTCCAAGATTTTCCTTCAAATAGCAAGCAGCTTGGGAGGGTGGGGATGGATACACACACACACACACACACACACACACACACACACACACACCATATTTTTCGGCGTATAAGATGACTGGGCGTATAAGACGACCCCCAACTTTTCCAGTTAAAATATAGAGTTTGGAATATACTTGTCAGCTGCAGTTAAGTACCTGTCCTATAAGACGACCCCAAACTTTGGCACAGATTTTTCGGGGTTAAAAAGTAGTCTTATACGCCATATATATATATATATATATATATATATATATATATATATATATATATATATATATATATATATATATATATATATATATATATATATATATATATATATATAAATTGGTGGAGCAGAATATTAGATAAGGTTTAATTCACCCACAGCTGACCTGACAAGCAGCTCGGACAATAGGAAGCTAATGACTAACTCGCTAGTCATGTAATGGGTAATCTCGCAACTGCGGATTACCTTAAAACCTAAAACCAATACCAGCCACATGTTTACCCCAGATAGCTTGGAACAATGGAGTTCCCCTGTCATTGATTAAGTTAGTTAATTAACTACCCAGAAGAGTTTCCCAATTAACTCATGTAAACATGGCATATGGATTCTGCCAGATAGCAGTTCTTTTGCATGCAGCCTGTACATGATAAATACTGATGATTTGCCTCATTTAATCACTGGTCTTCGCTCCATCTTGCCTCGTGTCTCATTGCTTGACCAGTCTCCTCCGGGACCCAATAGCCGCATCATGGCCCCGATCCAACAGAAAGAATTGCTTTTATCATTCATAAAATGTTCAGGATCAAACTCCTTTTATTTCAGTTGCTTCCCTCATACAAAGAAAACATGTAGTTCTTTCTCCTAGGTCTACATAACCCAGTCATCATTGCTGTATTAGAATTAAGTCACATTGGATCTCCAGTCTAACATAAATCAAAACAAAATTATTTAAACAAAGAAAAGAAAAGCTTGACCTGAATGGCCATGAAGGTAGTAATTCAGTAATGAGAAAGACATAACAGATTAGACCTCTGGTCAAAGAGTTAAAGGCTCCAGAGTGTCTGTCTGTTATCAGGAGATTTGTAAGTTATAATGAACAGCAGCTAAATGTGGTACACCACTGACTTTTCCTAAGATAGACTTGTAATTTCCTTTGTAGTCTTTCACTGAAATACCAAAAAAGGAACATCATGAAAGGTGGGGACACATGATAAATGATCTCTTGAAAACCCCATCTAATTCCAGTTACAGTGAGGTCAATTAACTAGAGTAAACTGCTGCTCAAGTCGTGTTCTGAATTTAAGCCTTTTCTCCTGAGATTTTTTCCTATTCTTCTTTTGCCTTTTTACAAACTGCTGCATAAAGTGTCTTTTGAAGAAAGAAGACCACAGCAGACTTCAAGATCCTTTATCTGTGCAATCAAAAGATAGGAGCCTTAAAGTGTTAAGTCACAAAATTGTCCCCCTGTCTAGAATTCTCTTCAGGCGTTCTCAAACTATGGCCCATGGGCCAGACCCAGCCTGCAGCACCATTTCATGTGGCCCACATCACTTCCACCACCACCACCAATGGAAGTGGACATGTTTACAACAGCTGTAAATGTGCCTGTGGCTATTGTAAACACATTTACAACAGCCGCAGACGCATTTTACAGCAGCGTTTACTGTGAGGGGAATCGCCAGTATGGCCCGCTCAGCTGTCTGAGGGGGTGTGGTCCAGCCCACAGCTTAAAAGTGTTGCAAACCCCTAATTCTCTTTATCCTGTGATAAAATAAGCAACACTTCATTGTCTCTGATTATTATTAACATGAAAAAGCAGACAAACTCTTAAGGGCTATAATTTATTTTGGATGTTCTATATAACATTGGGCTCCTGACCAACTGTGGGACCATTTAGGCAAGTATCCATTCCCTTTCTTTCTCTTCTTTTCTTCATTTCAGTTGCTCTAAACAATTTCTATCCAAAAATACATTGTTTCTTACACTAGCACCTGGCCTTTCCCTTTCAATAGGACAAATTTTATAAAATCCCTCTATATATCTTTAAAGTTATTCACTTTTTACATTCCTTTTTTACTTTAATCTTGCATGTTAATTTATCTTTTATAGCTATATCCAAACTTCTTTATACTATTCAATAAGTTGAAAGTCATTTTTCAGTTTTCTTGGTATAATTAATCTTGCCGCTATTACCAAGGTTGTAATAGCCATCCAAATGACCAACCACCATACAGTAGCAGCAGCAATGTGCACAGCACAATGAAATTATTATTGACGTGAAATTATCATTATTGACAAGATGGCCATATAAAGGTGGTAGATTAAACTATCCAACAGTTTAGGACCTTGATACTTATCAGAATATCTCTCTCAGAAACCAGCTATCGATTTCACCCACTCTTCTCAATACACTCCTCTTGAGCCACAGAAAGATTTGTGGAATAAAACAATAGGCTCTTGAATAAACTTACCAGTCATGGAATAAAGGGACAGGTCTTGTCCTGGATCAGCAACTGGCTAAGGGACAGGAAACAGAGGGTAGCACTAAATGGACACTTCTCCAAATGGAGGGAAGTAAAGAGTGGGGTCCCCCAAGGATCAGTACTGGGACCCCTGCTTTTCAACCTCTTCATAAATGATCTAGAAGTAGGAGTAAATAGCAAGGTAGCCAAATTTGCTGACGACACTAAATTATACAGGGTAGTGAAAACTGTGAGAGATTGTGAGGAGCTCCAGAGGGATCTCTTGACACTGTGGGAGTGGGCAAAACAGTGCCAAATGAGCTTCATCACTAGTAAGTGCAGTGATGCATGTTGGGGCAAAAAACCCCAATTACATTTATAAACTGATGGGGTCTGAACTCTCTGCGACAAACCAGGAAAAGGACCTTGGTGTCCTGGGGGACAACTTAATGAAGGTGTCAACCCAGTGTGCCTCAGCAGTGAAAAATGCAAACTCAATGCTAGGGATCATTAGGAAGGGTACAGAAAATAAGTCAGCAAGTGTCATTTTGCCTCTTTATAAATCTATGGTGAGGTCCCATCTGGAATACTGTGTACAGTTCTGGTCGCCATACCTCCGGAAGGGTATTATGGAGCTGGGAAAAGTGCAGAGGAGGGCAACCAGAATGATTAGGGGACTGGAACACCTTCCTTACCATCTGAGGCTGCGACGGTTGGGCTTCTTCACTCTTGAACGACGACGTCTAAGAGGTGACCTGATTGAAGTTTATAAAATCATGCACGGTGTGGACAAAGTAGATAAGGAAAAACTGTTTTCCCTATCGTACCACACTAGAACTAGTGAGCACTTCATGAAACTTTTGGGTGCTAGTTCTCAAACAAATAAGAGAAAGTACTTTTTCACCCAGAGGATCACTGGTCTATGGAACTCCCTGCCAGAAGAAGTGGTGACAGCTGTCAGTCTTGACAGCTTTAAGAAAGGATTAGACAAGTTCATGGAGGACAAGGGTATCAATGGCTATAATTATGGATACTTAAGGACAACCTCTGGGTTGGAGAGGTAGGCAGGATATCTCTCAATGCCATTTCCAGGGAATCCTAAGCAGGTGAAGGCATCTCCTTGGGAATACCCTGAAGGAAATGGTGAGCCACTGTGTGAGACAGAATGCTGGATTGGATGGGCTGTGGCCTGTTCCAGCAAGGCTGTTCTTATGTAATAGGGTTTTTTGTTTATTATATAACTAGCTATATAGGTAAAGGTAAAGCTAAAGGTTGAAGTCTCCTTTGCTTGAAAGCCAGTCATATCCAACACTAGGGAGGGGTGCTCATCTGTTTACAGCCAAAGAACCAGCATTGTCTTCATCTGCAGACATTTCTGTGGACATGTGGCAGGCATGACTAGACACTGGAGCGCATGGAACACTGTCACCTTTCCCACCAAAGTGGTACCTATTTATCTACTTGCAATTTCTTGCTTTCAAACTGCTAGGTTGGCAGGAGCTGGGGCAGAGATGGGAGCTCAAACTGTCATGCAGTACCTGGGTCTTGAACTACTGACCTGCCGACCTTCCAGTCATCAGGTTCAGTATTTTAACCACTAAGCCACCACAGTCCCTCAACATACACTACCTATAGAGAAATAAAGCTAAACAGTTGAAGCTTGTAACAATTCATGTTTCCCCTCCTATTTAATGCTTGACCTCTGGAAACAAACTGATGCAGTTTCTCTGGAAACTAGTTCTGGGGCACAAAGTAAGAGCAAAGCAGGGATTGACATTGCACGTGTAGGAGGATACAAACTTGTTGCTCATAGGAGGAAGAGACAAAAAGAACCACATGTAAGCATAATGCCTACATTTTTTCTCTGTGGGTGGGTTCCGACTGCTTCTCCACAGCAGTCTTGCATTCCAGATTCCAATCTCCAAGTTTACGGAGTTGGGAAACTATCCACACGTGAGTGTTCTGGGTAATGTCTAGCAAAGATACTCCTAGCGGTTCTGAAAGTTAAGAGTCTGCACGGACTGCTTGCTCATCATCTTTGTATGCTGAGCTAGTGCAAATGGTGAAAGTCAGTGAGAAAACACCTCACCAGGACTGGTGGCTTCTGCCTCAGAATTGATTAACATAAAAAGAGATGAAGTCAGACTCTCCCACACTCACTCCTCCTGCTTTAATTTCCAGCAGAAGTACCCATCCTAGGTCAGTTCAGCAGTTTTGTTCTCTGGATGAGAACAAAGCACATCCTGTTTACAAAACTTCTCAGGCTGGATGCAAACAGCTGCTAGCACTTAAGTGTTGTAAGATTCCTTCATGGTCACTCCTGCTCCCCCCCCTCCCTCCCCTCAACATCTCCGTTCACACAGATACACAAATGTTACACTGATTGCTTCCTTCCAGCACAAACATTAATCTCGAGATGCTTTGGGATGTAAAAGTATTTGCAGTTCTTGCTAGACTGTTGCCATGATCTTCGGAAAGAATACGAGTCTGTCAAATGCATATTAAAAATGTGCAGAAGGGAACCAAAAGGGAGAAATCACTTTGCCAAGCCCACCCCCGAGCATACCTGTCAAGTTTCGGGAAATTTCTGTCAAACCCCCATATTTTACACTCTTTCCCGCCATCATCCCATATCGGTTAGAATGCAATTGGACTGGAGTTAGACTGTAGGCCAGCACAGGATAAGCATAGCTGTCCAGTTTCCTGTTTTGGCCGAGAAATTTCCCTTATTTGACAGAAATTGCCTCACTTGTGTCAAGCAGCTTGATTTTGTGATATTGTAACACTGGCCTTGGGCTGTAATAAATAATTTGATTGATTGATTGATTGACAGAAATTTCCCGAAACTTGATAGGTATGCCCCCGAGTAAGGAGACAGACACATTGCTTGGTTTTAAAAATTGGGCCACTTTATTAACCTGTAACTTGGATTAACTTGAGTTAGAACAAATGGGCTGAAGTAGCACTAGTAAGGACTAGTTATTATTACCTGAATTTATTGTGTTACATTGTATCTAATTTGTTTACTTTATTGACCAAATTATTTACCCCTGTCAGAAGTAATCTTTGTTGACTCTAACTTCTGACTGAACTCCGGTGAACTGTCAAAGGTTTTGCAAGTCACCAAACTTCACAGTACCTTGTTCCTGGTCCACATTTGATTGGCCAGCCCGACTCTCCCTATTCCTTATGCTTCTACTGGCCAACCAAATGCATAACTGCCGGGTTCCCTGGAGTCGAATGGATGTCCTTACCAGTGCTAACCAAAACACTGGGAGTAGTCTTTTATGACTCACCGACCCCCGATTCCCCCAGACCGACAACTCAGTCACCAGGCCTGCTTGAATGGATGTCAGAAAAAGATTGAGGCCGTGAGCAGAGAGGTACACCCCATCTCCGCAAAACAAGCATGGCTCCTCAATTCGGATCCCCGGATGCTCCACCACTGTGACAAAGCCCTGCTCCAAAAAATATCGGGCGATGGCATGATTAATGGACCGCCGGGCATGGTCAATATAGCAGGGATCACTGCCTTCCTGGAAAAAGGCACGTGGAATGATGTATGACCAGACAAAATGGACATGAGGCCAACACTGGTGGATAAGACCCAGATCACTGCATATGAGAACTGCAAGATCCGGGCCAGTGACCTGGCCCAAATCGTTACCGCCCAGATGGAGGACCAGGATGTCAGGCGGAACACAACTCCAGGCAGCGAGGACAATGGGGATCAAATGGGACCATTGCATCCCAGAAAAACCATGCCACATAAGGTAAGCCACCTCTTGGAGTCCCAGATGCATCCCCCACAGGGACAAGGCAGCATGCTGGGTGGCCCAGAAAATATAACTATGCCCAATGATCCACACCTGGGCTGGGGTGGTATGCCCAACAGGAGCTGAAATAAGAAGGAAACAAGTGCCAGTGAGAAGTTCATTGCAACATAGGGCGAATGTACAAATGACAATGATCAGAGCCCCACTGCCCCATGTGTCGGATGTCCTCATCCGAATACCCAATGGCTGCAGCAGTCGATGCAGCCCCTATACAGAAGGAATGGGTACAGTACCTAGCTCCCGGACAACCCAGCGTGGCAAGAACAGAGCCAGTGACCGTCCAAAATTGGTACCTCATTAGGGGCAGCCCATCCTGATGGCAAAAAAGAGGGCCTGGCAGCGAACCGCATGTGGGAAGAAAGGACAACAAGGCCCCTACCGGGCAAATCACCTTGATACCACAACGCAAAAGGACCACCTTGGCACCCTGTCCCAGCTGATCAACCTTGGAGCTGTGGACGGTCAAAATGACCAAAGTGGCAGACAGGGACACGTCCACAAGTTCTAAGGACCTGCAACAGCCGTCGACCCATGAAAAGGGTACAAGTTCACTCACCCGCAGTGCATTGAAGAAGGCCACAGTAGTGGCGGCGTGAAAGAGGGCAGCCTCAAATGGGTTGGTGCAAAGCAAGGCGTAACAGTACTTCAGGGGAGACCGGCTGCCGTGAGTCCGGGCATGGGCAGTGCTCTCTAATCCAACCCTTCAAAACCCTGCAGATACAGAAATCTCCCATGGTATCCGGATAACCCTGGGCCTGGGCCGTGAATGCCAGAGCAGAAAGCCATCCGCTGATGGTGCGGGGAGCCAGACCGGACCTGTGTAGATGCACCATATAATGCAGGGCGTGCTCAACTGGCACAGGCCATGAATTGGGCAAGGAGACACCCTGACAAAAAGTTGTGAAGGCTTCACATGCCCGATGATAGGCCCTGCACGTACTACCAGCAAGGGAAAAACTGATGGTCCTATTTACTTCACCTCGCCAAAGGTCCACATCTCATTCAGAAGTGGAGAGGGGAGCTCCCTGGCCTCTGGTGCTAGTGCCCGGAACTGCTAAATCTGTAGGTGGGACAAAGCATCAGCAATACTGTTGTCAAGGCCTGGAACGTGCTGTGCCCTGAAAACAATGTTATACCTCAAAGAGCGCAACACGAATTGGCATACCAGGGACATGACCTGCAGTGAGCGGGACGTTTGGGCGTTCACAATCTGTACCACAGCTGCATTGTCACACCAGACGTGGATGACCGAATTCTCCCAAAGCTCCCCCCAAAGCAAAAGGGGACCCAAAATAGGAAATAATTAAAGGAAGGTCAAATCCCAAAGCAATTCAGAATCCTGCCATGACACTGGCCAAGGGCCACAGCACCAGCAGCCATCAAAGTAGATGCCATAGCCCAAGGAACTGGAGGCATCAGAATGGACCTGGAATTTAGGGGGTAATAGTCAGCTCTGTGCGCCAAAATGACACCACGTTGAAATCCGCCAGAAATGTGAGCCAGACCCGGAGGTCAGAGCTCACACCCCAAGTGAGTCTGACCCTGTGGAACTTCCTGGATAAACCAACCATCGCGTCGCTCAGCCATCTGGCAAAAGCCCGGCCGGGTGCAATCACCCTGTAAGCGAAGTTGAGATAGCCATGAAGCACCTGCAGGTCCCGGAGCGAAGCCCTGTGCTTGGCCAGCATGGACACTATAGCGTTTGAAATGTGGACAACCATGTCCCTGGGCAATCGGGATGCCTGAGCAACCATATCGATTTCTATCCCCAAGTGGCAGGCCCCTCAGTCTTCTCTGGGGCCAACGGGACACCCAGCTCCCCCATCAGTGTCTGAAAAGAGGCCAACAGTTGTTCGCAAACCACGGAGCCGTGCTGCCCCCGAACAAAAAATCGTCCAGGTAATGGGCCACTTTGTTGGCCCTGGAACTGGATACAAGTGCCTAATGGAGGAAAGAGCTAAAACGCTCAAATGCGGAGCAGGAGATGGAGCAGCCAAAAGGCATGGCCCTGTCGACGAAGTACTGGTCTTCAAAACGAAAGCCAAGTAATTTGAAGTTGTCCGGGTGGACTGGTAGCAGCTGGAAAGTGGACTTAATGTCACACTTTGCCAGCAGCACCCCGTGGCTACAAGAACGAACCATCTGCAGGGCCTGGTCAAAGGATGTATACCGGACTGAACACAGCTCATCCAGTATAGCATCGTTCACTGATGAGCCCGCTGGGTAAGACAGGTGGTGTATAAGGCGAAAACCGCCAGAAGACCTCTTGGACACTAAACCAGGGAGGGACACCTTCAGGTTGAGACATGGCATTTCATCAAAGGGGCTGGCTACCCGACCCTCCTGAACCTCCTTAAAAAATTTTGGCCAGGCCAAATGTTCCTTGCCCCACAAAGACTTCAAATTAGGGGCATCTTGTGGTGCACACACACCCACAAAGGCAATATGAAAGCTGAAAGGGAAACCGGCCGACAAGTAGGCAGCATCTGCCCACTTGGGGTAAACCCGAAGCCAGCATTCCAACACCTCAAGCCAAACCAGGGAGGGGCCCTTTAGGAGTGGCAGCTGTGTCAGCGGGGGTGGGGTGGGGGTGGGAGCTCGGGCCTTGCTGGTTGCGGCCCCGGCCATGGGAGCCGCCTGACCAAAAAAAGGTGCTAGCGGAATGAGGTCCTGTGCAAATGGAACACTCATGCATGAATTCGCACTGTTTGCAGTTGCAATGGCCCGTGGATGAGAAATCCCAGCACAGCAAGCAGGCTGGAACCCCCTGCCCTGCCGGTTGGCAGGTAAACTGTGCTGGGCCGGGGCGTTGAACCAGATGGCCACAATGATAATGGTCACCCAAGACAGGACAGGACGGATTCATGTACTGCAACCAAAGCAACTGGTTAGGCTCATCCCAGGGCATCTCTGGGTGGAGGGCCACGCGCATATGAAATTCCTCATCGTACGCCAGACATGACTGCCCTGAGAAGTCCACTTATGCCCTGTAAATTATGTCCAGGTACTGTATCATGGGTATTGCCAAATCCGGGCGGGCATGTACTGAAACTGCGGCATAAATCAAGTAAGCCAGTAGCCAGTTCGCCCACGTACGGGGAGGCTTCCTTCAGCGGGCCAATTCCTTATCACAGTCATCCTCTGTTGTGTATGAAACAATATTGCTTTAAGATTGTATGCATGTAACCTGAATGTAACCTGACAAGATTACAATGTAACCCAGCTGTTTAAGGAACGCGAGGAAGCTGCCCATAGAGGGCAGCTGCGAGCGTTCAGCTCACATGGTTCACATTCCCCAAATCACCGGCAGCTGCGGGAATCTTTCCCGCGCGAGGATCACCTGGAGAAGATGGGCGTGACTCAGAGTGACGTCACGCTGGTAGCGGCCAATGAGCTACCATGCAACCATATTCAAATGTGTTTACAGCAGTATATAATGAGATGTATCGCCGCCATTACCACATGTTCATTCTGACCATCATGAAATAAACCTGTGTTTAGCCCTCACTGCGGCTCCTTCTTTGTCTTCCGTGCAAGACACTAAATTGGCGACGAAGGTGGGATTAATGGCGAATCCCAAGGTCAAGCCTTACCAGTTTGATATCAGCGATCCAGAACAATGGGAGCTGTACGAGTGCCAGTTTCGGCATGCAATGGAAGCTGCGGGCATCGACGACGATGCGAAGATGCGCTCGCACTTCCTGGCCCAGGTGGGGCCGGCCACGCTGCGTATCCTGATGAACCTGGTGGCCCCCCGGAAGGTAGACATGGTGCCAATTGACCATATCCTGGCGCTCCTGGGTGAGCACTTCCAGCCGCCCGTCTCGATTTTCCCGGCCAGAGTCGCGTTCCACAGGAGGGACCAGCGTCCGGGGGAATCCGTGTCCGCCTACGCGGCGACCCTCAGGCTTGCGGTGGTGAACTGCCAGTGGGAGGAACTGGACACGGCCCTCCGAGACCGCATGCTGTGTGGCCTGAGGGACGAGGAGGTCCAGAGAAAGCTGATGACCCGCGACCATCGCCTCACCTTCAACGAGGTGCTGCGGGAAGCCCAAGCAGCCGAAGCGGCCAGGAGCGGGGTCAGAGTCTTCAAGGCCCGAGGGGGCGCACCCGAGGGGCCTAAGTCACCCGTGCATGCGGCCCGGCGGACGGTGGCAGAAACGGCCTGGCGGGCGCCACAATCACCCGCAGCCACGCCAGCGACCTCCGAGGAGTCGTCGACGACCACGGATCTCTGCTCCAGCGACGACAACGATGTCCAGAGGGTAAAGAAGCGCGGAGAGAAGCACCGGACCGGCAAGCGAGAGGGCCGCCGTTGCGACGGCTGCGGGGCTGCACACGACCGGACAAGATGCCCTTTCCGGAAGGCCGAGTGCCACAACTGCGGCCGAAAGGGGCACATCGCCAGAGTCTGCAGGCGCGGGCGAAGCGAAGACAAGGGCACATCGAGACACCCTCAAGCACACCAGCGAAAGGCGGCCGGCATCGGGAGGACCTCAACCAGCGATGGCGCGGAAGGCATGAACCACGTGGGCCTGAAGCACCGGCGTTTCTATGTCATAAGAAACATAAGAAACATAAGAACAGCCTTGCTGGAACAGGCCACAGCCCATCCAGTCCAGCATTCTGTCTCACACAGTGGCTCACCATTTCCTTCAGGGTATTCCCAAGCAGATGCCTTCACCTGCTTAGGATTCCCTGGAAATGGCATTGAGAGATATCCTGCCTATCTCTCCAACCCGGAGGTTGTCCTTAGGTAGCCATAATTATAGCCATTGATAGCCTTGTCCTCCATGAACTTGTCTAATCCTTTCTTAAAGCTGTCAAGACTGACAGCTGTCACCACTTCTTCTGGCAGGGAGTTCCATAGACCAGTAATCCTCTGGGTGAAAAAGTACTTTCTCTTATTTGTTTGAGAACTAGTACCCAAAAGTTTCATGGAGTGTCCCCTAGTTCTAGTGTTGTGCGATAGGGAAAACAGTTTTTCCTTATCTACTTTGTCCACACCGTGCATGATTTTATAAACTTCAATCAGGTCACCTCTTAGACGCCGTCGTTCAAGAGTGAAAAGGCCCAACCGTTGCAGCCTCAGATGGTAAGGAAGGTGTTCCAGTCCCCTAATCATTCTGGTTGCCCTCCTCTGTACTTTCTCCAACTCCATAATATCCTTCTGGAGGTATGGCGACCAGAACTGTACACAATATTCCAGATGGGGCCTCACCATAGATTTATAAAGAGGCAAAATGACACTTGCTGACTTATTTTCTATACCCTTCCTAATGATTCCTAACATTGAGTTTGCTTTTTTCACTGCTGAGGCACACTGGGTTGACACCTTCATTGAGCTGTCCACCAGGACACCAAGGTCCCTTTCCTGGTTTGTCGCAGAGAGTTCAGACCCCATCAGTTTATAAATGTAATTGGGGTTTTTTGCCCCAACATGCATCACTCTGCACTTACTGATGTTGAAGCTCATTTGCCACTGTTTTGCCCACTCCCCCAGTGTCAAGAGATCCCTCTGGAGCTCTTCACAATCTCTCACAGTTTTCACTACCCTGTATAATTTAGTGTCGTCAGCAAATTTGGCTACCTTGCTTTTTACTCCTACCTCTAGATCATTTATGAAGAGGTTGAAAAGCAGGGGTCCCAGTACTGAACCTTGGGGGACCCCACTCTTTACTTCCCTCCACTTGGAGAAGTGTCCATTTAGTGCTACCCTCTGTTTCCTGTCCCTTAGCCAGTTGCTGATCCAGGACAAGACCTGTCCCTTTATTCCATGACTGGTAAGTTTATTCAAGAGCCTTTGGTGTGGGACCTTGTCAAAAGCCTTCTGAAAGTCCAGATAAACAATGTCAACTGGATCCCCCTTATCCACATGCTTGTTGACACTCTCAAAAAATTCCAACAGATTAGTGAGGCATGATTTGCCCTTGCAAAAGCCATGTTGGCTCTCCTTTAGCAGCGCCTTCTCTTCTATGTGCCTATTAATTCTATCTTTTAGGATGGTTTCCATCACTTTACCTGGGACACATGTCAAACTGACAGGCCGGTAATTTCCTGGATCACCCCTGGATCCTTTTTTGAAAATTGGTGTTACATTCGCTACCTTCCAGTCATCAGGCACAAAGCCTGATTTGAGGGAAAGATTATATATTTTGGCTAGGATATCAGCAATTTCATCTTTAAGTTCCCTGAGAACTCGTGGATGGATGCCATCTGGTCCTGGGGATTTGTTAGTGTTTAGCTTAACAAGACATGCAAGGACCTCCTCCCTGGTTATTTCTATCTTGCTTAATTCTTCGGTTTCCCTCCCTACGAAGATAGGCTCTGTTTTGGGCATGTGGTCTCTGTCTTCTTCAGTGAATACTGAAGCAAAGAATTCATTGAGTCTCTCTGCAATCTCTGTTTCCTCTTTAATAACCCCTTGCCTTCCATTGTCATCTAATGGACCAATGGCCTTCCTAGTTGGGTTCTTACTTCTAATGTACTTAAAGAAGTCTTTGTTATTTCTCTGAGGTCGAGGTACTGTTACAAGGGGTTCCAGTGAGGATGGAGGTAGACTCGGGGTCGTCCTACTCCATCCTGTCCCAAAAGGAATTCATGCGCATTCCCCCAAATGTGCAGCCCAAGTTGCGGGCCATGAAGTCAAACTTGCAGGACGTTCAGGGCAAGGGAATCCCAGTGTTGGGGGTGGGGAACTTCGCAGTAAAGTTCAAAAACCACACCGAGAAGCTGCCCTTAGTGGTCCTCAAGGGGGGAAGATGCTGCCTTTTGGGAACCCAGTGGTTCGCCCCCCTGGGAATCGAACTGTGTGGCATTAACGCCATCGAGACAGACCCGATGCGAGACGTGTGCGATGCGCACCCGGGCGTTTTCAAGAAGGGGCTCGGAACGTACAAGGGGCCCCCGGTTTCCTTCGAGTTGGACCCAGAAATCCGGCCCATACGCCTCAAGCCAAGAAGAGTGCCATTCGCCCTCAAGGACAAAATAGAGGCGGAACTGGACAAATTGGTGGGGCAGGGGATTTTGGTTCCAGTTGACTCAGCGGAGTGGGAGACTCCGATTGTAACAGCGTTAAAATCAAACGGGGAAGTCAGGATTTGCGCTGACTACAAATGTACAATTAATAAGGCCATTCGGCCAAATGCATATCCGGTGCCAGTGGTTAGCCACTTACTGGCCACGTTGCATGGGGGGAAGTGTTTTGCTAAGCTAGACCTGGCGCAGGCATACCAGCAGCTCACAGTAACCCCAGCTGCTGCCGCCGCGCAAACCATCGTAACACATAAGGGGGCTTTTAAGGTCACGCGCCTACAGTTCGGCGTGAACTCGGCCCCCGGGATCTTCCAGTCCCTCGTGGAATGCCTTTTGAAGGGGCTTCCAGGTGTCCTCCCATACTTCGATGATGTGTTGATAACAGCGGGGAGTGAATCAGAACTAGCTAGCAGGCTAGACAGGGTCCTCTCAGTATTCGAGAAAGCGGGACTTTGAGGAGGGACAAATGTGTATTCTTTGCGAGGGAGGTTGAGTTTCTCGGGTTCAAGATAACCCCGGAGGGGATCAAACCATCCCAGTCCAAGGTTGACGCCGTAAAAAACGCCCCTCGCCCCACCGCAAAACCGGAACTGCAGTCATTCCTAGGGCTCCTATATTTTTACCACTCCTTCTTGCCGAGAAAGGCATCGGTAGCGGAGCCACTGCATGCGCTGCTAAAGAAAGAGGCGGTTTGGCGGTGGGGGGACAAGCAAGAGAAAGCGTTCAGGGAACTCAAGGCACTGTTATCCTCTAATGCCGTCCTGACCCACTTTGATCCGAGGAGACCAGTAGTTTTAGTCTGTGATGCGTCCCCAGTGGGGGTGGGGGCGGTGCTGTGCCACGTGTTAGAGAGTGGGCGGGAAGCCCCGATTGCGTACTACTCACGGTCTCTCTCAAAGGCAGAGCGCAATTACGCGCAAACAGACAGGGAGGCCCTGGCCATAATCGTGGGAACAAAGAAGTTCCACGATTTCCTCTATGGCTGCGAGTTCACGGTGGTGACCGATCACAAGCCGCTCCTGGGGATTTTCACCACAGGCAAACCCACCCCACAAATTCTATCCCCCAGAATATTGCGCTGGGCATTCTTCCTTAACGCCTACCAGTATGAACTGGTCTATCACCCAGGGAAGGAGATCTCCCATGCGGACGCCTTGTCCCGGTCCCCCCTCCCTAGCCTAGGGGACCCCGCATGCGAGGTGGAGCAGGACCATCAAGTCCTGCTGATCGAGTCTCTCGACTCACCCCCCATAGTTCTGGCTGACCTCGCCAAGGCCACGGCAGCCGACAAGACTCTAGCTCAAGTCAGTTCCTGGGTTAAGAAGGGGTGGCCCACAGTTTCTCCCGAGGAGCAATTTAAGTCGTTTTTCAGGCGCAGAGTAGAGCTTTCTCTCGAAAGGGGCTGTCTACTATGGGGCCAGCGGGTAGTCATCCCAGAGAAGTTAAGGGCAAGGATCCTGAAGCTACTACATACTAGCCACCTGGGAATAGTGCGCTCCAAGGCTCTGGCCAGGAGCTACTTCTGGTGGCCCCAAATAGACACGGATATAGAACGCCTAGTGGGCACGTGCGAGAGCTGCCAGTGCTCTCGGCCCGAGGAATCCCGGCTACCCCATAGGGAATGGGACACGGCCCGTGGGCCAT
This sequence comes from Bradypodion ventrale, assembly GCA_035047345.1. Classification (NCBI taxonomy): domain Eukaryota; kingdom Metazoa; phylum Chordata; class Lepidosauria; order Squamata; family Chamaeleonidae; genus Bradypodion; species Bradypodion ventrale. The sequence goes on from JAWDJE010000001.1 coordinate 239,539,391, forward strand.
GGTCCCGGATACATGTCGACTTCGCCGGCCCGTTCCGCGGGTCCGTGTTTCTGCTGATTGTCGATTCATACTCCAAGTGGTTGGAAGTAATCCCCATGACGAGCACCTCCTCTGCGGCAACCATTAAACACTTGTGCAGGGTGTTTAGTTGCTTCGGTCTGCCAGATGTCCTTGTTAGCGATAACGCCAGTACCTTCACATCCGCAGAATTCAAGACATTTATCGAGAGAAATGCAATCAGGCACATTACCGCAGCCCCGTTTCACCCTGCCACAAATGGTCAGGTAGAGCGCCAAGTGCGCACTACGAAAGACGCACTGCGGCGCATGGGTCCCGGTGAGTTGAACCTCCAACTGTGTCAGTTCCTCATCTACTATCGGGCAACCCCCCTAGCGTCAGGGTTTTCACCGGCCGAACTTCTCATGAGGAGGCGGCCAGTAACGTTGTTTGATCGGCTGGATCCGACCAGGGTGGAGGATGAAGGGAGAAACATAGTGGTAGAGAGTTCCAAAAGTTTTTCAGTAGGGGACCCGGTATACTGCAGGAATTACGCGGCCTCGGGTCCAACATGGGTCCCGGGGACAATCATTGAGCAAACGGGGCTGGTGTCCTACAGGGTCGAGACTAGCACAGGTCTACTCTGGAGAAGGCATGCTGACCAACTCAGAAGGCGAGTCACTAGTGAAGGGGAGTCAGCGTTAGGGTCCTCCCCCACCCGCGTAACCCAAGGGGGAGACACGGGTACAAATGCATACCCTGGATTCTCAGCCGAGGAGGAGGATACTTTGAAAGAGAGGGATGAGTTTGATGATGAGTTTCCGTACCAGGGGGGTTTCGCGGAGTGGTCCCCCACCCGTCCGAGCGAGAAGAGGGGTTTCAGTTCAGCCCCTGGTACTTCCAGCCCCCCCATTCCTTTTGTTTTAGAATACACTATTTCCCCGAGTCCCGCGAGGCAGGCAGCAGGGGGGAAGTCAACCCCCGCATCACCTAGAACTTCCAGACAAGTAGCAGAGGGGGGCGCAAGCACGCCGGGTAGCAGCGAAAGGGGAAGGGTCTCCTCGTCAGTCCTAAGGTTCGTACTGGGGGGGGGGAAGGCGCCACAAGCAACAGGCAAGGGTTCACCTCCCAGCTGTATGTCCCGTTCCTGTCCCCCAATGCAAGGTTGTCGCAGAGCCCCCAACAAACAACTAACGAGTCCCCACTTTCCATTGCAGGACGAGACTCTGCGGAACTCGGAGCCCTTAGTTCCCCTGCGCTAAACCCAGCAACTGCACGCCCCAGATGCACGTGCGGGAAGCCACAATGATTGAGGGACTTCGTCCCATCCTAGGGGGGAGGAGTGTTGTGTATGAAACAATATTGCTTTAAGATTGTATGCATGTAACCTGAATGTAACCTGACAAGATTACAATGTAACCCAGCTGTTTAAGGAATGCGAGCAAGCCGCCCATAGAGGGCAGCTGCGAGCATTCAGCTCACATGGTTCACATTCCCCAAATCACCGGCAGCCGCGGGAATCTTTCCCGTGCGAGGATCACCTGGAGAAGATGGGCGTGACTCGGAGTGACGTCACGCTGGTAGCGGCCAATGAGCTACCGTGCAACCATATCCAAATGTGTTTACAGCAGTATATAATGAGATGTATTGCCGCCATTACCACATGTTCATTCTGACCATCATGAAATAAAACTGCGTTTAGCCCTCACTGCGGCTCCTTCTTTGTCTTCTGTGCAAGACACTAAATCCTCCTTCTCCTTGTCCTCCTTATTCATATCACGGTTCAGTAGGCTAAACAAGTCCATGTATTCCCGGCGCCAGATTTTATCCCTGGTAGTCGGTAATAGGTGGTCAGCCAATGGTAGGGAAAGGCCACCAGAGGGAAGGGGCAGAATGCAGTACAGAATGGTAGGCTGGATTTATCAGTGGGCCGTGAGGCCAGATTGGATATGGTACAGTGGGCCCCACCAGCGGGGAGCCTGCCAGGGAATCACCTGTGAAGCCATCACCAAGGGCCCACCCTTGGGAACCGTGGGTGCCACCTGCTGAGCCCAGGGCCATTTGGCCGTAAGAGCCAGAGGCCATAGTGCTGGGCATGGTGAGCTTACTTGACCACCATACTCACCAGGTGTGTTCGTGGCAACCGCCCCCACCGGGGGTTCCGGCTGCTGCAGAATGTCGGGGCTCAGGACCAAGGGAGAGTCCACCAGGCCGGCCAGGGGTGGCAAGGACCTGTCCAGATCCGAAGTGTCAGCCGGAGGAAAAGCAGATGACCATGCAGACATGGGCCCATGGTTGCGGGCACCGGAGGTGGCCATGCGGCTTTGAGCTGCTCCACCCTCTGGATAAGGAGAGTGGTCAGCCGGGGCCAATCTGTGGAAAAGGGGTCAGCCACCTGCCTGGCCGACTGCCTGGCAGACCGGTGCGTGGCAGGCGCAGCATCCAGGCCCGCAGCACACTCGAGCACAGCGATACAGGCTACCAAGGCCCTTGGGTCCAATGGCAAGGCCTCAGCAGGAGTATGACCCTGGAGGCCCAGTCGAGGCAGGGGAGCTGTGCGCAGCCGCAGGCCTAGAAGGGCCTGTATGGCAGGAAGCCATGGACCTAGCAGGCCCCATGCAGCACGGGGCCATGGACCTACTTGGCCCTGTGCGGCAGGCCCTCTTCTTCAGCGCCATTACAAGGTGTGTGAGCCAGAGGAGAGGAGCCGCAATTTGGCCCCAAAGGAGCACCTGACTGACTGGCTACAGAGTGCAATCCGGCCACCCTGGAAAAGGTGCTGGTGGCACGCAAGGAGGCCACAGTGTGTGGACAGAGTGGTGAGACCCCCCCGTCCAGTACCCAGTCAAGCGGCTGAGCGGCTGAGAAGACTCTGACAGAGCCACAGAAGAAGCACTGTGGCCAGGGACAGGCCTCTGTGGCACGGCAAGAAAAATCAGCTGGGTGAGAGGTACAAACGCGCCCTGGCCCAGCCAAACTCCATGAGGCAGGAATGGGCATGCGGAGCTCCCTTTAAGGGCTATGCTGGCTCTGCCCACAGTGCTCGCCCCCTGCATCTCTCTCCTCCAGGGGAGGGGGGCCGGCAAAGCGTGGGCCTGTGGGATTTCCTGCCACTGCATGCCCAATTTACTCTCTCTCTTGTTTCTGGAACCTCCAGTTTTACTGCATGATGGTTTGAGCTCCCATCTCTGACTCAGCTCCAGTTGTGTGAGTGGTCACATGGTCCAGGGCAGTCATCAGGACAGTACTACCAGTACTGCCATATAGGGCCCGGAGCTGACAGGGGCCCTGCCGCTGCCAGCCATAAGTATGTGTGTGTGGGCCAATAGGATTGCTCAGCATGGGGCCTATAAATTTCTGATGGTGGCCCTGACATGGTCAACTACACAAGAATAAAGTAAAGATCTCCCTTGCTCAAAAGCCAGTCATGTCCGACTCTAGGGTGTGGTGCTCATCTCTGATTTCAGTCAAAGAGCCTGTGTTGTCTGTGTCTGCAGACATTTCCGTGGTCACGTGGCAGGCACAGAACACTGTTACTCTCTGATATTCTAGAAATCAGTATAATTCACTGGATGACCCATACCTCACATTGTCAGGAGTGATTAAACTGTCTTCTGCCTTCTTCCCCATTTAGGCTGTGTTGGAGTAGGAGTTGTTGGGTGAGATCAGCATGAGGTTGCTGGTGTCTTCTCAGGGCTATAGTATCCCTCAAGGCTTCAAAAATTTCTTTAGGTGGTTTGGGTGGAGGTCACTCCAGTGCTTCTACCTAGATCTCTCATCATCCTATTCCGCCTCCTTGTCTTTCTCCTGAACTGTCTATTGACAACTGCCCTCCACATTTTAGACTCTTGGGATCTCCCTCCTTCTGTCGAGTTCCTTCTAATCATTGTGTCTCTTCCTGAATCTATTACCTTCTAGGACAGGGTGGGCAACCTACAGCCCGCAGGCTGGACCCGGACAACGGCTCCAAATCACCCAGCCTGTGCCACCACATCCGCCAGAAGCGGAAGCATTTACGACAGCTATAAACACACCAGTGGCTGCTTGTTGTATATTAAGGGTATTTAGGCATTAAGTGCGCCTTGCAAATTGGTGCCCATTTGGCAGCAGCTGATTCGCCAATGTTTTCCCCCGGAGGTCTTGGTAAATGTAACAACCATGTCTGTATAAAAGCTGTTGCCTTGCACCAATTCTCTCTTCTTTGTTTCTTGCAATAAACCAATGTAGTTGCTTGAGCCAGCTCTGTTCGAGTAATCCTTTCCTGGGTTCAGACACGACAATTGGTGACGAAGGTGGGATCCCAATGGTGGCGGCCGTCCCAGTGTCAATGGGCCCCTTCAACATTTCAAATCCAGAGTAATGGACTATGTATGAGTATCAGTTGAAAAACTACTGTACTTCTCAGAAAGTCGACCCAGCCTTAAAGAAGTCAATGTTCCTTGCCTTTTGCGGTTTGCCAACGCTTGAGCTTCTCAACGACTTGGTTCTACCGAGGCTGCTTAACGATGTTTCTCTCAAGGATATTCTGGCCGTTCTTCAAAATCACTTCAGGCCCAAGGTTGCGGTGATCCCAGCTAGGGTGTATTTCTACAGGCATGACCAGAAGGCAGGAGAATCTGTTGTCAAATACGTCACTGCACTTCGACATGCCGCCATACCGTGTCAATGGGAGAATCTTGACATAGCCCTGAGGGACAGATTGGTGGTGGGCATCAGGGACAAGTCTATGCAGTGGTGCTTGATGAAACGGGATGTTCAAACATTCGCCACAACCCTGGAAGAGGATCAGGCTGCAGAGATTGCCAATGCTAGAGTCCAGTTCATGCAGTCGAGACCGACTAATTCTGTACAGAAGAACACAGCTGTACATAAACACAGGGTTTCGAGCTCTTCATTGTCTTCTGGTGAGTCAGAGGGGGAAGGCAACATTGGTCATGTTCGGCGACAGTGACAGGTGCCTTCGCCTCCGCACAAGGCGGAGGGTCACGCTGTGATGAGAGTGCGGGAGTTGACACCTTCGTGCTGACTGCCCGTTTAGGGAGGCTCAGTGCCACCATTGAGGGAAGAAAGGGCACATTTCCAGAGTTTTCCGCCAGACTCCGATTGGGCTGTCCAGGGACAACTCTCATCAGGAGAAGGATCGTCTGATTTCCAAGGTCTTCCAGGGCCTCCGTGTAGTTTCCATTGTCAAGGTGATCTCTGGCAAGTTTTTCATTGATGTCACCATCCAGGGGTGCCCCGTCAACATGGAAATTGACTCAGGAACGTCTTTTTCCATTATCACCCAGAAAGAATTTTCCCGCATGCCCCCATCTGCCCATCCGAAGTTGCGGGCTCTGAAGGTCAGACTGAGCGACATACAGGGAGGACACATATCTGTGTTGGGTATTGGGGACTTTCGTGTGCACTACCGTAACATGTCTGCTCTCCTACCCCTGGATGTGGTTAAGCCGGGGAGGAGCAACCTCCTGGGGACTCAGTGGTTCGGGCCCCTGGGAATAGCCATTTTGGGCATTCATTCAGTAGGGTCTGACCCCATCCAGTCAATCTGTAAGAAATTTCCGGACGTGTTCTGTTCAGGGTTGGGTATGTACAAGGACCCTCTTGATCACTTTGAGTTGGATCCAAAGGTTGTTCCAATACGGATGAACCCCACAAGGTGCCCTTCGTCCTTAAGGACCGTATCCAAGTGGAGTTGGATAAGTTGGTGGCACAGGGTATTTTAGAACCGGTAGACTCTGCTGAGTGGGAAACCCCAATTGTTACTGCCATCTAATCGAATGGAGACATCTGCATCTGGGTGGATTATAAGTGTACCATAAATAAGGCGATTCGCCTAAATTCTTATCCTGTATCGGTGGTCAGTCACCTTCTCACTTCACGCGGGTAAATGTCTCGCCAAACTTGATTTGGCACAGGGTAATCAACAGTTGCCTGTGACTCCCGCCTCGGCTTTGTGCCAAATGATTACCACACATATTAGGGCATTTAAGGTCAATTGCCTCCAGTTTGGGGATAAATGCTGCCCCGGGGATTTTCCAGGGTTTGGTGGAAAGGTTGCTTAAGGATCTCCTGGGTGTTTTGCCTTATTTTGACAATGTTCTTATGTCAGGAACCGATAGGGCAGACATCGTTGCTAAATTGGAAGGTGTTTTGGAGCATTTTCATAATGTGGGTCTTTGCCTAATAAAAGAAAAGTGCTGCTTTTTTGCCACGGAGGTGGATTTTTTGGGTTCTAAGTTTCTGCTGAGGGTGTTATGCCAGCCAAATCCAAGGTGTCTGTGGTTTTAAATGCTCCACGTCCAACTTCCAGGATGGAGCTCCAGTCCTTTTAGGGTTTGCTCAATTTCTATCATTCATTCCTCCCACAAAAAGTTGTGGTGGCGGACCCCCTCCACAGCATATTATGGAAGCAAGCTGTGTGGCGTTGGGGTCCCCCGCAGGAGCAGGCATTTAAGGAGGTCAAAAAACTTCTTACTTCAAATGCTATTCTTACTCACTTTGACCCTGGCAAGCCAATTGTCCTGGTTTGCAATGCTTCTCCTGTGGGCGTTGGGGCTGTTATTTGCCATGACCTGGAGGAAAGTTGGGAGGCTCCAATCATGTTCTTTTCCAGATCCCTGTCAGATATGGAAAAAAGGTATGCCCAAATCGATAGGGTAGCCCTGGCCATTATTGCGGGGACCAAGAAATTTAATGATTTCATTTATGGGCATCCGTTTACAATCATTACGGATCACAAACCTCTCTTAGGCATTTTCACCCCAGATAGGCTGACAACGCAAATCTTGTCAGCAAGGATGCTGCGGTGGACAATGTTTTTGCAGGCCTATCAGTTCATTTTGCAACATTGCCCAGGTGCCTCCATTTCTAATGCGGATGCGCTCTCCAGGTCCCCTGTAGAGTATGTGGAGAAGGTGTCTGAGGATCATCAAGTACTGATGATTGAAGTGTTAGAGTCCCCACCCGTGTCTGTTGCAGACATCACGGCTGCATCCAAGAAAGATGGCATCCTGTCTTAGGTTATGTCATGAGTTCAGAAAGGCTGGCCTTCACCCCCTGTGCCCGAGCAGTTTAGAGGGTTGTATACAAAATGGCAGGAGCTGTCATTGGAAAGAGGGTGCTTGGTCTGGGGAGATAGGGTGGTCATCCCCCAAGCACTTCAAGGGAAGATCCTTCATGCTTTACACATTAGTCATCCCGGTATTGTTCACTCTAAGGCGCTGGCGTGAAGTTATTTCTGGTGGCCCCAGCAAGATTCGGACATAGAGGATTGCATGGGGCATTGTCGGGAGTGCCAGTTGTCCAGACCCGAGGAGATTCACCAGCCCACCAGGGAGTGGGACACGGCAAAGGGCCCTTGGTCAAGGGTCCACATTGATTTTGCCAGGCCCTTACGTGGTGCATTATTCCTTTTGGTTGTTGATTCTTTTTCTAAATGGTTAGAATTAGTCCCTGTCTCTAACACGTCAGCAGCTGTTACAATTTGGAAGCTGTGGAGGCTTTTCTGCACTTTTGGGTTACCCGACATAGTCATTTCCGACAACGCATCGACTTTCATGTCAGCGGAGTTTCAGTACTTCCTCAAATGAAATGGGGTTCACCACATAATGGTTGCCCTTTCTATGAATGGGCAAATTGAAAGACAAGTTCAAATGGTTAAGGAGGCCCTCAAGAGAATGTGGTCCGGGGATTTAGTCTTACAATTGTGCCAGTTCTTGTTCACCCACAGAATTACCCCTCTAGCCTCAGGGTTCTCTCCTGCAGATTTGTTGATGAAAAGAAAATTATTTTCAGTTTTTGATCATTTAGACCCCCATCAAATCATAGACAAGGGGCGAAACCTTGATGTGTGCAATTCAAAGGGTTTTTTGGTTGGGCAATCCGTGTATTGTAGAAATTACGCCCTGGGGTCTCAATGGTTGGGGGGGAGGTCTTGGAACAGACCGGCCCAGTCTCATACAAAGTGATTATGGATACCGGGTTGGTTTGGAGAAGGCACATGGACCAAATGCATCCCCGCGTTATTGGACAGAATGCTTCCCCAGAGACGGAGCTGGGACGAGTCATTTGACTCGAGCCAGCCTGGGGTAGACTCGGAGCCCTCGGATTTCGAAATAGATCCGGACCTTTTCAGCCAGCCAACACCACTGGGGTCGTTGCTGGAATATGTTTCTCCGGGCGCCCCCCCCCCAAGGGAACTGTCTCTGGAGACAAGGCTGTGCCGGTTTCCCATTCTCCGGACTCAGCAGCCAGGCCAACACAAGAAACACCTGGGGCCAACCTTAGTCCAGGGCAGTCTAGCACTAATGGGTGCCCTATGCCTGTCTCTCAGAGCTCCCCGCAGATAGGTTGTCCGAAGAGGGCCTGTAGGCCTCCCCAAAGGTATGGAAGTTGGGTCCCCAGGTAGGGGTGGAAGGAATGTTGTGTATTAAGGGTATTTAGGCATTAAGCACACCTTGCATAATAGGCGCCAATTTGGCAGCAGCTGATTCACTAATGTTTTCCCGCTCCCCTGGAAGTCTAGGGTAAATGTAACAACCATGTCTATATAAAAGCTGTTGCCTTGCACCTGTTCTCTGTTCTTTGCTTCTTGCAATAAACCAATGTTGTTGTTTGAGCCAGCTCTATCCGAATAATCCTTTCCTGGGTACAGACATGACACTGCTGTAAATGCATTTACAACAGTTGTAAATGTGCCCATGACTGTCATAAACGCATTTACAACAGCTACAGACACATTTTATGGCAGTTTTATGGTGGAAGAACCACCAGTCCAGCCCACTCAACTGCCTGAGGGATAATGACCTGGCCCGCAGCTTAAAAAGGTTGACAACCCCTGTTCTAGAAGAATCCTCACCTTTTAGACACTCAAGTGAGTCCTTTACATCACTTCCTCATCCTTTATCTCCAATGGTGACTGGTGAGGTGGCTTCACTCTGTCTTCACTGGCTGTGGAATGGCCATCTTCCAGGAATGGAGTAGCCATGCAGGTTATTCTGGAGAGTGGTTGGTGTGGAAGCCATGGAGGTTGGGCCAAAAGAGGGTCAGAGAATTGCAGAATGGTCAGAGAAAAACCAGGAAAAATAGGAGTGGTAGAAATTCTTACTAGATAGTGTATGCAGGTATCATAAAAGTAGAATACCTAGTGATAAACCTTATGGCTAGCTAGCTCAGAGATTTCAATTTTTATTTAATTTAATTTATATACAACCCTAATCCGATGGACTCTGGGCACAAGTTAAAACCAATATAAACCAATTTAAAAACCCTTAAGAACATAGCAGTATTGCCCATTGCTGTGCTGTTACTATCTAAAAACAAATATAAAAATGGCATAACCTTAACGTTAAAAATTAATTACAGGAGGGGGAGAAGCCTCAGATGAGCCAGAAAGGAGAGCTTGTTGACAATCCTGGCCTCCAGACCTATTTTGCCAATCACGTCTTCAGTACTTTCCTAAATGGTAGCAACTGGGCCTGGAGGCATAGTTCTACTGGGAGGAGGTTCCATAGTGTTGGGGCTACGACTGAGAAGGCCCTTTTCCTTATGCTGGAGAGGCGAGCCTCCCCAACAGATGGTACCTGAAGGGTGCCAGCTCGGTTTGCTCTCATGGGATGGGTCAGTGTCCTAGGGATGATGCGGTCCCTGAAGTATTCTACTAGATATCTGGCTGTGGAGTTTGATTCCTCAGAGTGTCTCCTTCATGGGAGCTGGACTCTATGATCCATAGGATCCCTTCTGGCTCTGCGATTCCAATATTAAATCCATTCAGCTAAAAAGGGAAGATGGGAAAGCTAGGAGGGGGACAACAGCATACACCATGTTTCACTCTTCTTCTTCCTTCGTTTGCCATATCCAAATCCAAATATTGGCGATCATCATGGCGATCAGCCATGAAGACTGTCCTGAGAATATAACGCAGTGGCCTTTCATCTGCCTTCCACATCACAGCTTGACACCCATACCACTGATCCAATTCTGTGAGTTACTTTCCACCAGCCATATCATTTATGCATCCTTGCAAAAAAAAAAAACTTGCATGCTTCCTCTCTGAGCCACAGCTGACACAACAAACATGTTGCTTATTCCACACACCTTGTGTGGAGAATTCCCTTGGGCCCAGGGGACAGACTTGTTTTCAGTTTTGCCTGGTTTAGTGTATGGGAACCAAGACACCGGGACAGCCGAAGAGCTGGCTTAACACAACTTTATTACATGCTGGTCAGAGGGAACATGTGGTAATGGCGGACGAACAGCTCAATATATACAGTGGCTGTACATTTGAATGTGGCTCCTTGACAGTCTATTGGCTACTGTCCGCGTGACGTCGTTGCAGGTCACGCCCTTCTTGTCCAGGTGAAGGTGATGGCGGGAATCTTCCCGCGCTGTTGTTCTTAGGTGAGTCAGGGCCATTGAGCTGGACGCTCGCTATTGCCATCTAGTGGTCACTAGCTCGCGTCCTATTAGAGTTACAGTGATGCAGCTGAAGGTTATCATGTTACACGTTGAAAGGTTACACATGGATAGGTACATTGTATAAAGGCACAGTATTTGAGAACACAACATCCCTCCCCCCTAGGATGAGACGAAGTCTCTCAGCCAAGATGGCTTATTGCAAACGCGTTTGGGCCGTGATGTGGGCTGGCCCGCCCGGGGGGCGCTACCGCTTCCTTGTTCCCTGGTCCCTTGTCCTGTAACGGGAGAGGGAGACTCGTTAGTGGCTTGCTGCGGTTTTGCAGCTTTAGGGGAAGGGACGAACTCCATTGTGGGCAGACCCGGGGCACTAGGGGCTAACGTAAAACCCCTCTTCTCGCTTGGATGGGTGGGGGACCACTCCGAAACCCCCCCCGGTTCTGTAACTCAAAATCAAACTCTGCTGGGGGATCCCGCGGGGTATCTATGAGGATAAATTCCTTCTCCTCCCCCCTTGGTGGGGACCCTTGGCCCCCCTCTCCTCCCCCTTGGGCTAAACGGGTGGGGGAGAACCCTAACGCTGAATTCGCGTCTGTGCTTTCGGCGCCCTGCCTTCCTGGGACCCGGCTCCGGAGCTGGTCCGCGTGCCGCCGCCAAAGTAGACCCGTGTTGGTCTCCACGCGATACGATATGGGACCGGTCTGCTCCACGACAACCCCCGGAACCCAGGCTGGCCCCGCGCTGGCGTAGTTCCTGCAATGCACGGGGGCGCCCACGCTAAAACCTTTTGTGGCCTCTAGCCCGATGTTCCTCCCCTTGTCTTCTACTCTCGTGGGGTCTAGCCTGGTGAGTATGGTGGTCAGTTTCCTGCGCATTAAAAGCTCCGCGGGGGAGTATCCTGACGCCAACAGGGTCACCCTGTACCCTAGCAGAAACTGACACACTTGCAGGTTGAGATCCCCAGGGCCCATGCGCCGCAGTGCGTCCTTTGTGGTGCGGACGAGGCGCTCCACTTGGCCATTGGTGGCTGGATGAAAAGGGGCGGAGGTGATGTGCCGGATGGCGTTAATCTCTGTGAATGCCCTGAACTCAGCGGACGTGAAACAACTTGCGTTATCGCTAATTAGGGTGTCGGGTATGCCGAACGTGGAAAAAACCCTCCGCAAATGCTTTATCGTTGTGGCCGAGGAGGTGCTAGTGACTGGAATAACCTCCAACCACTTGGCGAAGGCGTCCACAACAAGGAGAAACAGAGTTCCTCGGAACGGGCCCGTGAAATCTATGTGCACCCGGGACCACGGCCCCTTAGCCGCGTCCCACTCCCTGTGGGGAAGGCGGGCCTCCTCCGGTCTGGAGCATTGGCAACTTTCGCAAGTGCCGACCATGTGCTCGATGTCGGCGTCTAACTGGGGCCACCAGAAGTAGCTCCGGGCCAGCGCTTTGGAGCGCACAATTCTGGGGTGGCTGACGTGCAGCAGTTTAAGCACCCGCGGCCGAAGGGATGTAGGGATCACCACCCGCTGCCCCCACAAGAGGCACCCCCTCTCTAGGGACAGCTCCAGCTTTTTCCTAAAAAATGGGGCGAATTCCTCGGCTGGGGAAGACGCTGGCCACCCTTTCTGTACCCAGGAGCTAACCGCCGCCAGCGTCTTGTCCCTGCCTGTCGCTTTAGCGATGTCGGCGGGTACTATGGGGGGCGAATCTAAGACCTCTATCATGAGCACCTGGCGGTCTCGCTCCTCCTCGCCCACGTGGCTGTGCGTTTGGGGAAGGGGGGACCTCGATAGGGCGTCCGCATGGCTGATCTCTCTCCCGGGCCGGTACACCAACGCGTGCTGGTAGGCGTTGAGAAAAATGGCCCACCTAAGCATCCTCGGGGACAGGATCTGTGGCGTGGGCTTATCTGCGGTAAAAATGCCTAGTAGGGGCTTGTGGTCAGTCACGATGGTGAAGGGGCGGCCGTACAGAAAATCGTGAAATTTTTTGGTCCCCGCAATTATCACCAGCGCTTCCCTGTCTGTCTGGGCGTAATTTCTCTCTGCTTGGGACAGGGACCTGGAGTAAAACGCTATTGGGGCCTCCCTCCCATTTTCCAGCACGTGGCATAACACTGCCCCCACCCCCACAGGGGATGCATCACAGATTAGTACCACCGGCCGTTTGGGGTCGAAATGGGTCAGAATGGCATCAGACGCCAGGAGTTGTTTCAGATCAGTGAATGCCCTCTCCTGGTCGTCGCCTCACTTCCATGCCTCATCTTTCTTGAGCAACTTATGAAGCGGTTCAGCCACCGCTGCCTTCCGGGGAAGGAAGGAGTGGTAGAAATTCAAGAGCCCTAGGAACGACTGCAACTCGGGCTTGGATGTGGGGCGAGGGGCTTTCTTGATGGCGGCCACCTTGGATTTGGATGGTTTGATCCCCTCGGGTGTTACTCGGAACCCTAAGAACTCAACCTCCTTCGCGAAGAAGACGCATTTGTCTTTTCGCAACCTCAACCCCGCCTGTTCGAATGCCGCCAGGACCTTGTCTAGCCTTTCAGCCAACTCAACCTCGCTCCCCCCCGTTATCAATACGTCATCAAAATATGGCAAAACTCCGTCCAGCCCTTTTAGGAGGCGTTCCACGAGCGACTGGAAAATTCCAGGTGCCGAGTTCACGCCGAATTGGAGGCGCGTCACCTGGAACGCCCCCTTATGGGTGACGATGGTCTGTGCAGCAGCTGCAGCAGGGGTTACCAAGAGTTGCTGATAGGCTTGCGCCAGGTCGAGCTTAGTGAAACACTTTCCCCCATGTAACCTGGCTAGCAAATGGCTGACCACCGGCACCGGATACGCATTAGGGCGAATTGCCTTATTAATGGTGCACTTATAATCGGCGCAAATGCGAACCTCCCCATTGGCCTTTAACGCCGTTACAATTGGAGTTTCCCACTCCGCAGAATCAACAGGAACAAGAATCCCCTGGCCCACCAATTTGTCCAGTTCCGCCTCTATTTTGTCCTTTAGTGCAAAAGGCACTCTGCGCGGTTTGAGTCTTATTGGGCGGACCTCCAAGTCCAGGTCGAAAGTTACTGGGGGTCCCTTGAACTTCCCAAGTCCCTTTTTGAAGACTTCGGGGTGCGCGTCGCACACCTCCTGTATTGGGTCAGTTCCAACGGCGTGCACCCCCCCAATGAACAGACCCAGGGGCTGAAACCATTGAGTCCCGAGGAGGCTGCAATTTCCCCCCTTGAGGACGACTAGGGAGAGTTCTGCGGCGTGCTGTTTATATTGGACCTGAAATTTCCCAACCCCCAACACCGGGATACTGTTCCCTTGCACGTCTCGAAGCGTGGACCTCAACGCTTTGAGCTTGGGCCGTACGCGGGGGGCAATTCTCAAAAACTCCCGCTGGGAAATGATAGAATATGAGGAGCCCGAGTCAATCTCCATCCTAACAGGGGCCCCTTGCACCAGTACCTCAACAAAGTAACAGGGGTGTCCCACGGACACGCTGAAAACTGGGGCGTCGTCGTCGCTGTCGTTGGAGATGCGGCCCACGCCGTCCTGCTTCCTTGTGGGCCGGGTGCCATCCTTTGGTCTCGTTGAGCGGTCCGGTCTCGTCGAGCGGTCTGGTGAACTCCTCCGGTCCTCGCGCCGTCGTCTGCAGACTTTGGCGATGTGCCCGCGGCGCCCGCAGTTGTGGCACTCGGCCTTCCTAAACGGGCACTTAGCGCGGTCGTGGGCCGCTCCGCAGCCGTCGCAGCGTCGGCCGCTCTTCCGGACCCTCCGGACGTCTTCCTCGTTGCTGCTCTCTGCGGAAGATTTCGACGCTCGCCGGGCTGCGTGTACTGAGCCTGCTGCTTGGTCGGTCTGTGGGAGCCTGCCCTGGAGCTCTTTCACTCCGGCCCTCGTGGCTTCCGCGGCCTGTGCTGCCTTCACGACCTCCTGCAGTGTCGGGGGTGGCTCCTGGTTCATCAGCTTCCGCTGAACTTCCTCGTCCCTCAGGCCACACAGCATGCGGTCCCTGAGGATGATTTCCAGGTTCTCCCATTTGCATGGGCCGGCAGCCAGCCGCAAGGCCTCTGCGAACGCGGCGACCGACTCGCCCGGCGCTTGGACTCGCCTCCAGAACGCGTCCCGGGCTGGAAACATCGACACCGAGGGCTGGAAATGGTCACGCATCGCCTTCAGGAGCTCCTTTGCCTTCAACTCGCCCACCTTCTTCGGTGCAATGAGGTCGACCAGCACTCTCTTGCCGGCGTGCCCGAGCATTCTGGTGAGGATGGCTCTCTTCTTTCCCTCGTCCGTGACCTCAAACTCCACCAGCGCCTTGGAAATCCATCTCGAAGAGTTCCCAATCTTCCAGTTTGTTGACGTCGAAACCGGCATATGTCTTGGTCCCGTGGGAAGCGATGATCCCACCTTCGTCGCCAATTTAGTGTATGGGAACCAAGACACCGGGACAGCCGAAGAGCTGGCTTAACACAACTTTATTACATGCTGGTCAGAGGGAACATGTGGAAATGGCGGACGAACAGCTCAATATATACAGTGGCTGTACATTTGAATGTGGCTCCTTGACAGTCTATTGGCTACTGTCCGCGTGACGTCATTGCAGGTCACGCCCTTCTTGTCCAGGTGAAGGTGGTGGCGGGAATCTTCCCGCGCTGTTGTTCTTAGGTGAGTCTGGGCCATTGAGCTGGACGCTCACTATTGCCATCTAGTGGTCACTAGCTCGCGTCCTATTAGAGTTACAGTGATGCAGCTGAAGGTTATCATGTTACACGTTGAAAGGTTACACATGGATAGGTACATTGTATAAAGGCACAGTATTTGAGAACACAACACCTGGAATCTATCTATCCAATTCCTCCCACTGGGACAGCAGCGTGGATCACATGCACTTTGGCTGCAACTACATAGTCAAATATCATGGGATTTGTTGCAGGTATAAAATGGATACTCCACTGTTGTTTTTACTGATCACATGAGGCAAAGGTAAATCTGAATCAGGCTGGTCCATTTTCCTCCCAATGTGGAGAATTATTTTATCTGCCACTGAAAGCTTTTACTTTTTTCAAGCCAGAAAGATATGAAAGGACTTTTCCTCTGTGTGAGCAGGTTGTTTCATTCTGCGAAATGAAGGTGGGTGTGTCCATGGGTGATGTTTTGGTGACATAGGCAATTGGGACATGATGCATAGGGACTTCCAGAACACCCACTCCCATGATCTGGCCCCCAAGGGTCCCAAAATATTTTTTTTATGAACAAGTTTATAAATGAGTAATTTTAATTAAATTTTAATTTAATTTAATTTTCCAATTTATATAGCCGCCCAACTCGGAATGACTCTGGGCGGCTTACAACATTGCATGGATACACTAGTTTACTACTAAATTGCCTTGTCAAAGAAAAGAACAATTGTCATCCCTGAATCCCATACCTCCAAACCACAGATATTTCTCCCTGCCAGATATCCTGCTACTTTTAAAAAGTCAAATATTTTCATTTTCTCTAATACAAAAAGGAAAAGCCAAGTGAGCACACCCACAAGCACACAAAGCAGGCTTTTGGCAGACCACCTTCCCTCTCACCTCCTGCCAAACATACTCCAGCACTCATAAATCTCACAAAACACTTCTTTTCTTTAGACACCTTTCCTAGGCAGAGCTCCCGATTATTATTATTATTATTATTATTATTATTATTATTATTATTATTATTATTATTATTATTATTATTATTATTATTATTATTATTATTATTATTATTATTATTAGTAGTAGTAGTAGTAGTAGTAGTAGTAGTAGTAGTAGTAGTAGTAGTAGCTTAACTAACTATCTTGTCAGTAATTCAGGCAATTCAAATAGATCTACAATCAGAAGGAATTTCTTCTTCTTCTCTGTGTGGCCACTTAAATCCAAGAGAAATACATGTCCTGGAATGACTTCACTGTGACTGAATGCAAGTTTATTCGCCTAGTCCTTGCTGTGCACCCAAAGTCCAAAGCCAGAGGAATTACAGAGAGAAAGTGTCTAGTTGGAATCGCCAATAAGTGGGTACATTGCTTTAATTTTATTATCCTGACTAGAGATTCATTTTTACTCTCTTACATTTAGAAACTCATAATGTTATGGAAGTATCAATAGTTTGTCCACCCACAACCATTTTTTTACAATCATCATGAATACAATAGGCTACTGTATATATGCTCATCCTTTGGTTGAGAGATGGTTCTTGGGAAGAGGTATGGGTGTGGTTACTGCAAGGCCTATGTGCAAACATTAAAGTTCAAATGGATAATATTTCCTACCCAGAATTCTACTTATAAAGGGAATATTCTTCTAATTGTTGATCAATATAGTGTGCCAGTCTAGAAGGACTCCTCAAAGGAAATCTGTTAACAGAGGAAGCTATCAGTAAAGTCGTGACTAGCATGGAAATAAAAAGTCTAGATTAAATTTTAAAAACTGTGGTATACTGACCAAAAAGAAGGAGGATTGGGAATCCCATATTTGATGAATTATTACTTAGCTATACAAATTAAAGGGGTAATAAAGATAATGACAGAAAAAGAACTGATGTGGAGAAATATTGAATTTAAAGAATTGAAGGGAATAGATAAGGATTGGTTTCTACAAGAAATCAATCCTAAAAAGATAAAGGAACTACGGAACCCATTTGTTAAAAATGTTTTAGAAATATGGCAAAAAGTTTTTTTAAAAAAATTTGCCCAAGGATGCTCCCCAATGCTACATTTAAAGAATTGGAATGACTTCCCAAATTAAACTGACAATGGAATTAAATGAGTTAGAAGGGAAAGGTCTGAGGACCATAAAAGATTGGATAGATAAGGTAAAAACCAAAGAACATAGGGAAACAATATATACAATTTTAAAGATGGATTGGTTTAATAGATTACAACTGGAAAAATGGACTTAAAATTGCTTAGAAAAGTATGGTCTTGGCAGAGAATTGACAAAATTTGAAGAAATACTAGGAAACTTAGAACAAAAAGAAATAACAACAAAGGGAATACAGTAGTTAGTAAAGTTTATAAAATTTTAACAGGTAGAGGAACATCAAAAATACTAAGGGATATGTGGGAACAAGATATAAAAGAAAATATTGATGAGGTGGACTGGGATAAAATATGGAAACAAACAATTATGAAAAATATGTTGGTGAGAATAAAGGATATGGATATCTGGATATCTGGATATCTGAATATATGGATATCTTATGGATATGGTATATGACACCAGCCCGACTAAACCAATATGATAAAAAGGAGTCTAATTAGTATAATGGTAACAGCGGTGAGGATGCTGATAGATAAAAACTGGAAAACATATAAAAATTTAAGTTTGAAGATTGGTACAAAGAATTATGGAATATGGCCATGAATGAAAAGTTGACATGTGAGCTAGAAGTAAAAAAGTTCTCATGAAAACCGATGAGTTTAAAGATATTTGGGGGGAGTTTATCAACTATGTTTTTGTCAAGGTAAAGGGTATGAAACCAGATTAAGAGGTATGCAGAGTTTGGAAGTAGGAGGTGAATTGTTAAAGAGAGAGAGAACTCTAATGTTTTTTCCCTCTCTCTTCCCTTGGAGCAATTTAGAATGTTCTCAGGTGATAGGTGCACATTTGTAACTGTTGTTGTTCAATCAGACAATCAAGTCTGACCCTTTGTGACCCCATGGACCACTGCACACCAGGCTCCTCTGTCATCCTTCATTCTCCACAGCCATTCATATCTACGCCCACCACATCAACGTTGCCATCTAGCCACCTCGTCCTGTGCTGCCTCCTTCTCTTTTGGCCTTCGATCTTTCCCATTATCAGGGCCTTCTCCAGTGAGTCTTCTCTTCTCATTTGGTGGCCAAAGTACTTGAGCTTCAGCTTCAATATTTGTCCTTCTAAGGAGCAGTCAGGATTGATTTCCTTCAGGATTGACTGAGTTGATCTCCTTGTGGTCCAGTGTACTCTCAAGAGTCTCTTCCAGCACCACTGTTCAAAGGTGTCTCTTCTTCTGTGCTCAGCCTTCTTTTATGGTCCAGCTCTCACAGCCATACATTACTACTGGGAAGACCATTGCTTTAACTATGCAGACTTTTGTTGGCAGGGTGATATCGCTACTTTTTATTATGCTGCCTAGGTTTGTCATAGCTTGCCTCCCAAGAAGTAAGTGTCTTGTTATTTCATGACTGAAGTCACCATCTGCAGTGATATTAGATTCCAAGAAGGTAAAGACAGTCACTGCTTCCATTTCTTCCATTTCTATTTGCCAGTGAGTGATGGGGCCAGATGCCATAATCTTGGGCTTTTTTATGTTGAGTTACAGGCCAGCTATTGCACTCTCCTCTTTCACCCTCATCAAGAAGCTCTTTAGGTCTTATTCACTTTCTGCCATTAGGGTAGTATCATCTTATATCTCGGTTGTTGATGTTACTCCCAGTAATCTTAATTCTAGTTTGTGCTTTATCCAGCCCTGCATTATGCATGATGTACTCTGCATAGATACTGTAACTGTATCTTATTGTAATTATGAATTGTATTGTCTACTGTAATATTTTTAGTATTATGTTTAAAATAAAATATTAACAAAAAAAGTTGTGTCTAGCAGTCAGCTGTCTTTTTGGAATTTATTCTTTTTTATGACATGGATTTTGCAGACTTTGGGGCTCAGATGTATGAACTACCATTAGACTCCCAATTGCTTTTCATTTTTTCTGCCTGTATGCCACAATTCAATTCAATTCAATTCAATTTTAATTTTATACCCCGCCCTACTCAGCACACAGCCGACTCAGGGCGGCATTACAACATATTAAGGGTATAGTATAAAACAAAAATACAATAAGCAATCCATATATCCATACAGCAGGACAATATAACAATATAATACATAAATAATCCATACTCAATAATAAACATAAGATTAATCACAATATAAAATATTAAATTAAAGCTACAATAACAATAACCAATAAAACAGGAATTCAGAGTCCAGATCACGCTCCCCAAAAAGTCCAGAACTCAACGCTGCAAACGGGACCAACAGTCAATGTCCATGCAACAAAAAGTGTCCCCAGGAGGCACAATGGCATCCCTTCCAAGGTCCTCTGAGTGAGCACCTGCCTCCCATTCCTGGGCCGAATAGCGAGGGCCCCGGGAAGAGGCAATGCAGCGGCTCCGGCGGCATCTCCTTTTGAGCCCTCTCTGCAGGCAGGGCTCGGAGGGTGGGGAGATGCACCTGCCTCCCATTCCCGGGCCGAGTAGCGAGGGCCCTGGGAAGAGACAACGCGGCGGCAATGGCAGGGCTCTGGCGGCATCTCCTTTTGAGCCCTCTCAGCAGGCAGGGCTTGGAGGGTGGGGAGACGCACCTGCCTCCCATTCCCGGGCCGAGTAGCGAGGGCCCCGGGAAGAGGCAACACGGCGGCAATACAATACAAGGAAGAATCTTTTTTGTACCTAAGAAGTCATGGTCTGACCAACTGTAAGAGAAAACCTACACAGAATTACATAAGAGTAAATCCTAGTGAACAATAGGGTGCTACTTCTGTTAGGATTGGGTTCTTAATCTGTCAAACTTCTCCAATGTGTTAAAAACTAGAAGATCTTTTTACCATTCTTCTAACACCTTTTTTATCTTCATTCCCCATGTTTTTCCCTTTTGCTTAATCTTGCACCTGGAGAAGAGTTTATAGAGCTTAATCTGCAACTGAAGATTGAGGCAAGCTCATGTTAAAATACATAGACAATCATGTCCTTTATGTCTAATGACTGTATCATCTAATTTGGCCTTAAGGAACTGCAACTGGTAATAGAATCCCACTCTGTATACCTCTTCTCAGACTTGCATTCTTTGCATTTTGTGGATTATCAAAAATTTCTGGACTGAATTGTTATTCCCAGCTAAAGTAGAACTGCCAAATCAATGAACTTTTATAAACTTTGACATAGTAAATTTTTCATTCAGTGGCACTAGTCAGGCTAACCTTATTGATTATTGTTAGCCCTGTGGGTCCCATTTGAAGAAAGCCTTGGGTGCTCATTAAACATCTCTAGGTGACTGATGCACTTTGCACAAACTGTACACCAAAAATAGAGTAAATTTCTGATGACCAATCATGGGCATTAAAACAAAATCACCAAAGCCATTTGTGAAAGACAGTCCAATAATAATTTATAAAATATTATTTCAACATAGCACCCATGCTGGATCGGGCAACATACCTGTTTAGACCCAGTCCAATTCTTATTCTTATAGAAATAAAAGTAAATGTCGGGGGGGGGGGGTGTTGTCCATTTGTTACCATATTAAGTGAAAGTAGTTGGATGGACTGGCATCAAATTCAGAGAGTATCTTTGGGATAAAAATAGGTTATTGTCTTCCCCATGAAAATGGGACCCTATTTATCTTGATAGGCACCGCACTGGTCCCTATTTATCTTGATAGGCACCATACATTCCCCTCTCAGGAGAATCAAGTCCAAAAGCATGGAGGTCTACTGAACAGACATGAGGAACTATTTTTTTCCCCAGGTCAGATATGCAGTAGCATTTCAAAGGAGGAGGAAAGAAAGGAAATCAGAATAAGTTAGCCAGTCAAAACTTTGGCTTCCCTGCCCTTGCCCACCCTGCCCTGCCTTTCCTGTTGGGCACCAGCAACCCCTACCTGGTCTTCCACTTCATGGGCTTTCCTTGTTTTTTCATCCCATAATAGATGTTTCACATCTAAGACAGGGGGCCTTCTACACACACACACACACACACACACACACACACACACACACACACACACATTTATCAGAATCCACAAGCCACTCAACCTTGCGGTCGGATTTTCTTCCCTATTTGGTTTCTCTCTTACTCCCCCCCCCCCCCACACACACACACAAATTTATCAGAATTCACAAGCCACTCAACCTTGCGGTCAGATTTTCTTCCCTATTTGGTTTCTCTCTTACTTTCCCCAGTATGTTTCTGTGCCCTCATCTTACACAACACCAAAAATTGCTTGTTGAAACCCACACCATCCCATGTTACATAACTTACATTAGAAAGTCATTAGGGCTGGTATTATAATTTACTGCCTATTGTTATGTATGATGATATAAAAATAATTTGTAATTATTGTATGTATGTAGTGTATGGGTGGCTACATTAAAAGATGAGAAGAGTTTGATTTCTTGTAAGGCTTACTTTCCTCATATATATGAGGAAAGAAGATTAAGTAGTCCAACATGACATGCTACATAAAGCAGGATAAGGAAAAAACTCCAGTTTGTACACAGATGGAGACAAGCTATAAGAAACCTGTGGAACATAGTTAAAAGTAGAGACATCACCTTGCAAACTAAAATTTGCATAGTCAAAGAAATGGTATTCTTGGTCATAATGTATGGTTGTGAGAGCTGGACTATAAGGAAAGCTGAGCGCAGAAGAATAGATGCCTTTGATATGTGGTGTTGGAGGAGAGAACAAATAGGTCAATCTTAGAAGAAATCAACCTTGACTGCTCATTAGAAGGTCAAATAGTAAAGATGAAGCTAAAGTACTTTGGACATCAAATGAAAAGAGAGGATTCACTTGAGAAAGCCTTGATGCTGGGAAAAGTGGAGGGCAAAAGAAGAAGGGGTGGCCAAAAATGAGATGGCTAGATGGTATTGTAGATGCAATGGCCACAGAGCTGGGCAGGTTGAGGAGTATGGTGGAGGACAGAGGTGCCTGGAGGGCAGTGGTCCATGGGGTCGCGATGGGTCGGAATTGACTGTGCACCTGAACAACAACACTATAGTTTATAGATAATTAATTTAAGTGGAATTGTGCCTTAGTGACATGAGCATCTGTTTAGTCTGCTCCACAGGTGCAACCTGTGCCAAGGAAATGTCAAGGCCCCTCATTTCCCCTGATTGTCTTTAGTGAGCATTTGTGAAATACAGTCCAATAATAATTTATAATACTGTATCTACTTGTAAAACACAATTTCAATGTAACAGCCATGTTGGATCAGTCAGCACACCTGTTTAGACCAGCTTTATGTTTCCATGTTGACCAAAGCTGTTGCCACAGGTAGCACATGAGCACAGCAGCTTCCTCCATGTCCTGTTCCTTAGCCCAGCCCCCACCCGATCCACTTCTGACACTTACAAAGTGATTGTAATCAGCACCAGTCACTATCAGGTTTATCATCAATGTACTTGTTTAATCCCATTTCAAATCAATCCATATTAGTGATAATCGCTAATCTTATGGTAGCAAATTCCACAGTTAATCAAGCAAAAAAGTATTTTTTGTTTCCTTTCCTTTTTAGTCCTCCCACCATTTAGCTTCATTTACTAGAGTTGGCATGCCTGTTTAGCTTCTGTTATTTAAACCACCTGCGCCAGTTTTTTTTATATCCAGCTAAACAGTCCAACAGTTTAATATGCCTGAAGGTCACATTTATTAATGCACACAGAGTTTTACTAACTGACAACTCTTTCTCAACTTCATCCAGTTTTAGCATAGGGAAGTGTCAGGTTATTGCTGCATTTTCTGATTTCCGTGCATGACTTTCCTGCCAAGTAATCTATGTGTTTGAATGCTGACTTAGAATAAAAAATATGCAATTATTAAACCAGATCTTCAGTCATACTGAAGATTCATTACGATAATATGGCAACTCAGAATTAAGATAGTCTCCTCAGACCTCCTTATATTTAATTTAGCTTTTCACTACTCTAATGGTAATCTTTTTGTGTTTGCTAAACATTTGGAAGAAATGAAGAAATGTGACTGAAAAACAGGTCAGATTTAATGTGACCTTGGGGGGAAATAGCAGATAAATTTAATAAGGTATGTAGTATGACTGAGTGCCTGGCTAGGCTATCCCACTATAGTAATAGAGTAGACCATACTGCCAGCGATTCAATGCCGATTGTCAGGTGGTGGTTAACTAACCTGGCAACCCTGAGGACTAATGGCCTAGGGTGACAAAATTCACAGGGCAGGGTGATGGTCCACAAGTGGATTAAATCCCACTTGAATCCATCTTGATGGAGGTCAGCAGCTTTATCAATACTGGCCCAGGGCTGATGAGGATTTTGTATGCCAAAGGGGCTCAGGACCAGAAAGTGACTTGCGGAACTGGATCAGTGCAGTGGTGGGCTTAATTATTTTTACTACCACTCTGTGGGTGTGACCTACTCTGTGGGCATGGCCTAATCTGTGGGTGTGGCCTACTCTGTGGGTGTGACCTACACTGTGGGTGTGGCCAGATGTTGGCCATGTGATTTGCTGGGTGTAGCCATGTGACTGGGTGGGCGACCTAGTCATGTCTGCCACATGACCATGAAAACATCTGCAAACACATACAGCACTGGCTCTTTGGCTGTAAATGGAGATGAGCACTGCACCCTGGAGTAGGATACGACTGGCTTTTGAGCAAGGGCAACCTTTATCTTTACTAACCACTTACAATTAAACAGGGCCAAACTTCATAGCAAATTTGAATGACAATCAGGGATCTTCTGTTATTAGGTAAAGGTAAAGGTTGCCCTTGCTCGAAAGCCAGTTGTATACAACTCTAGGATTCAGTGCTCATCTCTGTTTATAGCCAAAGAGCCAGTGCTGTTTTCCATGGTCATGTGGCAGGCATGACTAGAAACTGGAGTGTACGGAACACTGTTTACCTTCCCACTGAAGTGGTCCCTATTTATCTACTTACACACACACACACACACACACACACACACACACACACCTCCATCCCTACACACATATGCTGCCTCCTCCATCCCTACATACAGACACACAGACACACACCCCTCCCCGTTAATCACCCACACCCCTCCCCCTCCATCCTTACACACACACACTCCTCCCCTCCCTCTCCACACACATGCCTACCCCTCCATCCCTACATACACACACACATGCCTCCCCTACATCCCTACAGATAGAGAGAGATTGAGAGAGAGAGAGGATTGATCAGGATCTGTAGTAAGATTGGGGATGCGAAGGCCCCGGGCCTGCATGGTGTCCCCAACATTGCTCCTAAAAACCGCCATCAGGTCCTGACCAGAAATCTTCCTAGAGATGTATAACGTGTCTCCCTCAGGGAATCTTCCCAAGCTGGTGGAAAATGCAGAAATTGGTCCTTCTCCTGAAAGAGAAAAAGCCTCTGAATGATCCATCACCTTATTGACCACTATGCCTGCTGGTAAGATACTTGAGAGGATCATCTACAACCGGATGGATGAATTCAGTGAAAGAGCTCGTGGATTGTCTGAAAGCCAACATGGATTCCAGAAGGCGAGATCTACCGTGAATGCCATCAATGTAGTCGTAGATATTGCCCATAAGGCTATAGAAGGCAAACGCTGGAAGAGAGATGCCAAGAAGTACTGCGCTATTGTCACCTTGGATGTGAGGAACACATTCAATTCAGCGAACCTGGATCATATCCTGGATTGATGGAGGTTCTGGAGTGCATCAGATGCATAATCGTGAGTTATTTTACAGATCGAACCTTGATGTATAACAATGATGCTGGACTTCAAACCTATAACATTACTGGAGGTGTTCCACAAGGTTTAGTGCTCAGTCCCTTATTGTGGAACGGGGTGCTTTGGTTGCCTATGCCTATGTCCCTACAACAAGGGCAGTCAGATTTGCAGACGATGTGGCAGTAGTGGTTGTCACCAAATATCTGGAGGAAGTTGTCCAAACCGCAAACAAGAGTGTTGCCAAAATTCATCAGTGGCTCTCGTTAGCTGGTTTGCATCTAGAACATAAGAACATAAGAACAGCCTTGCTGGAACAGGCCACAGCCCATCCAGTCCAGCATTCTGTCTCACACAGTGGCTCACCATTTCCTTCAGGGTATTCCCAAGCAGATGCCTTCACCTGCTTAGGATTCCCTGGAAATGGCATTGAGAGATATCCTGCCTATCTCTCCAACCCCGAGGTTGTCCTTAAGTATCCATAATTATAGCCATTGATACCCTTGTCCTCCATGAACTTGTCTAATCCTTTCTTAAAGCTGTCAAGACTGACACCTGTCACCACTTCTTCTGGCAGGGAGTTCCATAGACCAGTAATCCTCTGGGTGAAAAAGTACTTTCTCTTATTTGTTTGTTTCTAGCAGATCATAAGACTGAGGCAGTTCTCGTGAACATAGGAAAGCTAGGGAGACCATCACCCATACTGTTGGAGGCTGCAGTATACTCTCACAGCCATCACTACGATATCTGGGTGTCCAGATAGATGCCAGGCTACACTTCGATGAGCATTTGCAAATTGTGAGGGCTAGAGCAGTATGTAATGCATTGACAAGGATAGTGCCAAATAATGGAGGCCTGCGGCAGACTTGCAGAAGACTCCTCTCGAGCATTGTTAGTTCCGTGTTGTTGTATAAAGCCCCGATTTGGTCGGAAGCCATGGCAGGGATATCATATGTGTGACAAATAACCTCGATATACTGTAGGAGTGCCCTGTGGGTTGCTTGGGCATTTTGAACGGTCTTGTATGATGCTGTGTGTGTCATTGCTGATATGATGCCGATCCATATGATGGCAGAGGAATGAGCGGAGATTTACCGGCTAAGGCAAGAAAATCAGGTGACGGAATGACGCACAATTGCTGCGGAAGCCAGGGCAGTGCAATGGCAGCAGATCTGGGATACATCGAGCAAGGGACGGTGGACTAATCGTCTCATCCCAGACATTAACACGTGGTCAACAAGATAGCATGGAGAGGTGGATTATTATCTCACACAGTTGTTGATGGGGCATTACTGCTTCAGAGCCTACCAGCAATGCTTTAGGATGGATGATGATGGTTCATGCCTTTAGTGTATGAGAACCAAGACAAAGGAACAGCTGAAGGTCTGGCTTAACACAACTTTATTGCATGGTGGTCAGGGGGAACATGAGGTAATGGCGGACGAGCAGCTCAATATATACGGTGGTTATACATTTGAATGTGGCTCCACGATCGCCCATTGGCTACCGTTGGCGTGACGTCATTTCTGGTCACGCCCTTCTTGTCCAGGTGAGGTAGTGGCGGGAATCTTCCCGCGCTGTGGTTCTTTGGGGAATTGGGACCTGTGAGCTGGGTGCTCACTATTGCCACCAGGTGGTCATTAGCTCGCGTCCTAATTGCAACGGGTTACATTGATATATATGTTAAAGGCATAGTATTGAGAACACAATGCATAGTATTGAGAACACATGATATATATGTTAAAAGGCATAGTATTGAGAACACAACATCCCTCCCCCCTAGGATGAGACGAAGTCTCTCATCCAAGATGGCTTATTGCAAACGCGCTTTGGGCGTGCTGCAGGCTGGCATGTCCCGGCTCCTTGTCCTGCAACGGGAGAGGGAAACTCGTTAGTGACTTGCCGCGGCTCTGCGGCTTTTGGGGAAGGGACGGAAAAACCGGGGGCACTGGGGACTAATGAAAAACCCCGCTTCTCGCTTGGATGGGTGGGGGACCACTCCGGAAAACCCCCCCGGTTTTGTAAATGAAAATCAGAATTATCCCCTAGGGTGTCATTAGAAGGATTCCGCAGGATATCTATGAGGACAGATTTGGACTCCTTTCCCTCCCCCCTAGGTGGGGACCACCGGCCCCCCTCTCCTCCCCCTTGGGCTAAACGGGTGGGGGAGAACCCTAACGTTGAATCCTTTTCCGCGCCGTCCGCGCATTGTTCTTCCGGAACCCGGCGCCGGAGCTGGTCCACGTGCAGCCTCCAGAGTAGGCCCGCACTGGTCTCCACACAATACGACACGGGACCCGTCTGCCCAACAATGACGCCCGGGACCCAGGCTGGCCCTGCGCTAGCGTAGTTCCTGCAATGCACCGGGGCACCTACTTCGAAACTCTTTGTGGCTGCGAACCCGATGTTCCTCCCTGTGTCCTCCACCATCGTTGGGTCTAGCCTGGTCAGAATCGTGGTCAGCTTCCTACGCATTAAGAGCTCTGCGGGCGAGTACCCTGAAGCTAGGGGGGTCACCCTGTATCCCAGCAGGAACTGACACACTTGCAGGTTGAGATCCCCGGGGCCCATGCGCCTCAGCGTGTCCTTGGTGGTGCGCACGAGGCGCTCTACCTGGCCGTTTGTTGCCGGGTGGAAAGGGGTGGAGGTGATGTGCCGAATGGCGTTGATCTCCGTGAATGCCCTGAACTCAGCGGACGTGAAACAACTAGGGTTATCGCTAATTAGGGTGTCGGGTATACCGAACGTGCTAAAGACCCTCCGCAAATGCTTCACCGTCGTTGCTGAAGAGGTGCTAGTAACTGGGATTACCTCCAACCACTTGGAGTAAGCATCCACCATGAGGAGAAAAAGTGTCCCCCTAAATGGTCCCGCAAAGTCGATGTGCACACGCGACCAAGGCCCCTTTGCCGCGTCCCATTCCCTGTGCGGCAGGCGCGCCTCTTCGGGTCGGGAGCATTGGCAGCTCTCGCAAGTGCCCACCATGTGTTCGATGTCGGCATCTAATTGGGGCCACCAGAAGTAGCTCCTGGCCAGAGCCTTGGAGCGGACAATCCCAGGGTGGCTGACATGCAGCAGTTTGAGCACCCTGGGTCTCAGGGATTCGGGGACTACCACCCGCTGGCCCCACAGAAGGCACCCCCTCTCTATGGACAACTCTAGCTTCTTCCTAAAAAACGGGGCGAACTCTGCCGCCGGGGCGGACGCTGGCCACCCTTTCTGCACCCAGGAGCTGACTAGAGCAAGCGTTTTGTCCTTGCCGGTCGCCTTGGCGATGTCCGCGGGTACAATGGGGGGCGAATCTAAAACCTCTATCAGGAGCACTTGGTGGTCTCGGTCTTCCCCGCCCATGCCGCTGTTTACGTGGGGGGGGGGAGACCTCGACAGGGCGTCCGCGTGGCTTATTTCCTTTCCTGGCCGGTACACCAACGCATGCTGGTACGCGTTCAAGAAAATGGCCCACCTTAACATCCTAGGGGACAGGATTTGAGGTGTGGGTTTGTCTGCAGTGAAGATGCCTAGCAGGGGCTTGTGGTCGGTCACTATGGTGAAGGGGCGGCCATAGAGAAAATCGTGGAATTTTTTCATTCCCGCAATTATTGCTAGCGCTTCCCTGTCTGTTTGGGCGTAGTTTCGCTCTGCTTGGGACAGGGATCTGGAGTAGAATGCTACCGGGGCCTCTCTCCCGTTCTCCAACACGTGGCACAGCACCGCCCCCACCCCCACTGGGGACGCATCACATATCAGAACCACCGGTCTCTTGGGGTCAAAATGGGCGAGAATGGCGTCAGACCCTAGGAGTTGTTTCAGGTCACTGAATGCCCTCTCCTGGCTCTCGCCCCACTTCCACGCCTCGTCCTTCTTGAGTAGCTTGTGAAGTGGCTCTGCTACCGATGCCTTCCGAGGCAGGAAAGAGTGGTAAAAGTTTAAGAGCCCTAGGAACGACTGCAATTCAGGCTTGGAGGTGGGGCGAGGGGCATTTCGAATGGCGGCTACCTTTGATTTGGAGGGTTTGATTCCCTCGGGGGTCACCCGGAAACCCAAGAACTCAACTTCTTTGGCGAAGAAAACGCATTTGTCTTTTCGTAACCTCAACCCCGCCTTTTCGAACACCACCAGCACTTTGTCCAGCCTTTCAGCCAACTCTGCCTCGCTCCCCCCGTTATCAACACGTCATCAAAGTATGGCAAGACCCCCTCCAGCCCCTTTAAGAGGCGTTCCACGAGCGACTAGAAAATACCCGGCGCCGAGTTCACGCCGAACTGTAGGCGCGTCACCTGGAACGCCCCCTTATGAGTGACTATTGTTTGCGCAGCAGCTGCAGCTGGGATTACTGAGAGTTGCTGATAGGCTTGCGCTAGATCAAGTTTTGCGAAAAACTTTCCCCCATGTAACCTGGCCAACAGGTGACTGACTACCGGCACCGGATACGCATTTGGGCGGATCGCCTTATTAATGGTGCACTTATAATCAGCGCAAATGCGAACCTCCCCGTTGGCCTTTAGCGCAGTTACAATCGGAGTTTCCCACTCCGCAGAATCAACAGGAACAAGGATCCCCTGGCCCACCAATTTGTCCAGTTCCGCCTCTATCTTGTCCTTTAGTGCGAAAGGCACTCTGAGCGGCTTGAGTCTGATAGGGCAGACCTCCGGGTCCAGGTCGAACGCTACTGGGGGTCCCTTGAACTTTCCGAGTCCTCTCTTGAAAACTTCGGGGTGCGCGTCACACACCTCCTGTATTGGGTCAGTCCCGACGGCATGCACCCCCCCAATGAACAAACCCAGGGGCTTAAACCATTGAGTCCCGAGGAGGCTGCAACTTCCCCCTTTGAGAACAACCAGGGGGAGTTCCGCGGCGTGTTGCTTGTATTGGACCTTGAATTTTCCAACCCCCAACACCGGAATGCTATTGCCCTGCACGTCCCGCAGCGTGGACCTCAACGCTTTAAGCTTAGGGTGCACGTGGGGGGAAATTCCCAAGAACTCCCGCTGGGACATAATTGAGTAGGAAGAACCCGAGTCTATCTCCATCCTAACAGGGGGCCCTTGCACCAGTACCTCAACAAAATAATGTGGGTGTCCCAAGGACACGCTGTACACGGGGGCATCGTCGCTGCTGTCGTCGGAGATGCGGCCTACGCCGTCCGGCTTCCTCGCGGGCCGGGCGCCCTCCTTGGTCTTCGGCGGGCGGTCTGACAGACTTTTCTGGTCTCTGCGCCATCGTCTGCAGACCTTGGCGATGTGTCCCCGGCGTCCGCAGTTGTGGCACTCGGCCTTCCGGAATGGGCACTTGATGCGGTCGTGGGCTGCTCCACAGCCGTCGCAGCATCGGCCGTCCTTCCGAACCTTCCAGACGTCCTCATCGTCGCTGCTCTCCGTGGAAGATTTCGGCGTGCGCCTGGCCGCCTGCACCGAGCCCGCTGTCTTGTCGGGCTGTGGAGGCCTTTCTCTGAACCCCTTGACTCCGGCCCTCGTGGCCTCCGTGGCCTGGGCCGCCTTCACGACCTCGCGTAGCGTCGGGGGCGGCTCCTGGTTCATCAGCTTTCGCTGAACCTCTTCATCCCACAGGCCGCACAGCAAACGGTCCCTGAGGGCGATTTCCAAATTTTCCCACTTGCATGGGCCGGCGGCCAACCGCAGGGCCGCTGCAAAAGCAGCGATAGACTCACCAGGCGCTTGAACTCTCTTCCAGAACGCGTCTCGAGCTGAAAACATCGAGACCTAGGGCTGGAAATGGTCGTGCATCACCTTTAGAAGCTGTTTCGCCGTTAGCTCGCCCACTTTCTTCGGTGATACTAGGTCCACCAATACTCTTTTGGCGGCATTTCCCAGCATCCGAGTGAGGATGGCCCTCTTCTTTCCCTCGTCCGTAATGTCGGACACCACCAGCGTATTTTGGAAGTCCATTTCAAAGAGCTCCCAGTCTTCCGGCTTGTTGATGTCGAAACCGGCATGTGTCTTGGTCTCGTGGGAAGCCATATCCCATCCTCGTCGCCAATTTAGTGTATGAGAACCAAGACAAAGGAACAGCCGAAGGTCTGGCTTAACACAACTTTATTGCATGGTGGTCAGGGGGAACATGAGGTAATGGCGGACGAGCAGCTCAATATATACGGTGGTTATACATTTGAATGTGGCTCCACGATCGCCCATTGGCTACCGTTGGCGTGACGTCATTTCTGGTCACGCCCTTCTTGTCCAGGTGAGGTAGTGGCGGGAATCTTCCCGCGCTGTGGTTCTTTGGGGAATTGGGACCTGTGAGCTGGGCGCTCGCTATTGCCACCAGGTGGTCATTAGCTCGCGTCCTAATTGCAACGGGTTACATTGATATATATGTTAAAGGCATAGTATTGAGAACACAACGCATAGTATTTAGAACACATGATATATATGTTAAAAGGCATAGTATTGAGAACACAACAATGCCCCATCTGCCAGCCCGTGCAGGAAGATGCGGAGCACGTGTTTTTTCACTGTCCACACTAGGATGCAGAAATGGAAATTCTACAAATGCATCTCCGATGACAGTTGTCTCCGGAAGACATCATCGGCAAGATGTTGAGGAGGGAGACTACCTGGATCGTGGTGTCCAATTATGCGGTCGGGGTCATCTTGGAACTTGGACATGTGGAGAAACTGAGGAGAGGGCAGCCAGAGGTACAGAGGAGGAGGGTGAGTAGCCAAATTGGAGGAGTGTTTTTAAAAGCCATTCTGCCCCCCACAAAGTAATACTTGATGGCAGTTCTGCGGGGTGGCAGGGCGTAATGGGAGGTGGTTTTAGTGGGTAAATATTCCACACACACACACACACACACACATACACACATACACGAGACTCACTTACTGGCCCAGAAGGTGTAGGAGTGGAGGACGCAGGCTACAATGACGAGGGAGCCAACGCCACCACCAAAGCCACCACCAGAGCTGCCAACAGAGCTGTCGCTGGACTCACCATCATCCTGCAGCAATGCTCTAAGACCACTGTGGAGAAGGCCAGGCAGTGGCAGGGCTTCGGTGGTGAAAGGGACGGCCAGGGGGCAGTGGCTGGGGCAGCAGTATAGGCTAGCTAAACCCGGGATCTGCACAGGTCAGAGCTGCACCTTCCCCGCGATGCGAGCCGGGGCCTCCTCCTCCGCTGCTGTCTCCTGCTGTTCCTCCTGCTCCGAGTGCAGGACTCAGATCAGGAGGCAGCAGCAGAAGCCCCGGTTCACATTGCGTGGAAGGTGCAGCTCTGCCCCGTACAGATCCCAGGCTTAGCTATGCTGCTGCCCCCACTAGCCGCCACAGTGGCTGCAACTATGATAGCTCGGGTGGGCCCTCCAACCATGGCTGCTGGTTCCAGGGAGCCTCGCCAATGCCTCATGTGCTCTGCCTGCCCGGAGAAAGTCCGAGGGGTGGTGTGTGCTGCCACCACCTTTGGATCACTCCCAGGCACATAGTTGTACATGCACACCTGGTGTGCAGTTGTGCATGCGCACATAGGGAAGTGGACGTGGCCAATAGGAATTTTTACTACCAGTGCAAACTGGTAGATGCCCACCACTGGATCAGTGGTATGTGATGTGGAGGGCAAATGGAAACCACTGCACTATATTGTTCCCGGGACAATCTTAATGGCTGATTGCCTTGATGATAGCCAATATTCAAAATCAAATATGGCTTGAAAAAGAAGAATGTAGCAAAAATGAGTATATTGATGAAAGGTACGGCCCGTGGGTCAGGGCTGTCCCATGGGCCATAGGTTGAGAATCCCTGACCTAGAGTAATCAGTGTAAACTTAGTCTAACTTTAATGAGACTTTGATTCAAAATCCAAAGAAGTGGAATGTGTGAAGTGACAGAGGTTGACTATCATTCATTTTAAAATAATTTTAGTACCAAACCATTCCAATCAACCAAGGCTAGATTACTTCTGAGCAGTAAGGCAGATGCACACTAAGTGGTTACAAATAGTGTTGGTAACAAGTTGTTTAATAGCTACTCATTACAAAGAGTACCCTGGACAGCGAGGAGAACAAATAAGTCAGTCTTGAAAGAAATCAGTCCTGACTGCTCCTTAGAAGGTCAAATAGTAAAGATGAAGATGAAGTACTTTGGACACCAAATGAGAAGAGAGAATTCACTTGAGAAAGCCTTGATGCTGGGAAAGGTGGAGGGCAAAAGAAAAAGGGGACGGCCAAGGATGAGATGGCTGGATGGCATTGTGGATGCAGCAGGCACCGAGCTGATCGGGCTGAGGAGGATGGTGGAGGACAGGGGTGCTTGGAGATCAATGGTCTATAGGGTCACAAAGGGTCGGAATCGACTGTGCGACTGAACAACAACAACAGCAAATTACAAAGTTACTTTTGGATTTAATGAATGGCACCTAAATTAGGAAATTAGAGCAACACTTTACATCAGAGGTTCTCAACATTTTCCCGCTGCAGGCCAGACCATGCCCCCTCAGTCAGCTGAATGGCCTGGACACAGGGTTCTCCCCACCGTAAACATTGTCATAAAATGCATCTGCAGCTGTCGTAAATGTGTTTACAATAGCCACAGGTGGATTTACAGCCCTTTTTTGGCTGTTTTTGCCGCTTCTGGTGGCAGCGGGTGCATTTACAGTGTGTTTTGGGATGTTTTTTGCTGCTTCCACCACTTCTGGTGGCGGCAGCGTGAGCAACCCCTGCTTTACATCTATGAACCAAGAATGCAAGCTAAATACAGTAATATGAGAATCAATAAAGAGTGGTGAACAGGA
The DNA here is from genome assembly GCA_035047345.1 of Bradypodion ventrale. Lineage (NCBI taxonomy): Eukaryota > Metazoa > Chordata > Lepidosauria > Squamata > Chamaeleonidae > Bradypodion > Bradypodion ventrale. Next base: position 239,573,020 of record JAWDJE010000001.1, read on the forward strand.
AATGAACAGTGGAGACTGTTTTCCACTTTTTGGGCAGCTTTTTTTATTACAACTAATATTCACTAATACTGCCTTTCTGCCTCCCTGTCCTACCATTGTCTGAAATCATGAAGTTTCTATGTTCACCTTTTACCCAAGTGGATACAATACAGGCACAATTACTGGGTAAAAATGGTGGTACAGTATTTTTAAATTCCCCCCTCTGGGCTAGGTAATATGAGTATTTTGGCAGAACAAATCTATGCTTGTCAGGTCAACAGCTTTCCATTCCCTGAAACTTCAGGCTGGAGCCTAAGACCCAGCAGTAAGTCCTTGTGATGTCATAGAAGTTGATCCTTTTAAATACCAAATAATGTGTACAGAAGTGTAAAGAGAAATGCTCATCAATTTCTGACATGAAATTATTATTAGTAGTGCTCAATTCCCTGGCTTATTGCAAATGGTCCAAATGCATGTACCCACCAAATATGTCTCCACTCCCCTCTTCTTCTTCCTGGCTTTTAGGTATGCTAAGATTACAAAGGCAACATGCATCTAAATGTACAAATGTCTTTGTGTCGAGCCAATGATTTCTAAAGACGAGTGCTAAGACTTTGCATATGTGAAAACACTGCACACATGCAAATCAAACTTCCCTCCCCCCGCATTTCTTGCCATGAGATTTCTCTCTTTATATGACAGCTCAGGAAAGCCTAGGTATTCCACAGGACCTAATGGTCCTAAACACATTCAATCCTAGAATGTGTTTCCAATGTGAAAATTCCAAGCAGCACAACAGCACTCTGTGTGAGGAACAAGTTTATAGCCTTGCTTTCTTGTTGACAAGCAAGTTTTCTGTTTGCTGGGGATTTGATGGTAAACCTTTTCTGTGTATTTTCTACCTAGGAAACCCTGAAAAGGGGTTGCAATAAGTCAGAATTAACTTGGTGACATGCAATTATTATAATATATTTATTGTGTTGTATGCAGAATTATTTAATCAGGTAATCAAGTGACACTGTTTAGAATGCCAGGACATACTTTTCTAAGAGATGAGCTGAAATGTTTATTTATTTATAAATTTATATTCATCTATTCGATTTATACCCCGCCCTACTTGGCCAGGGCCAACTCAGGGTGGCTTACAACAGGAAAATTAAATACAATATAACAAATTAACACACCAAATACAATAGCATACAATAAAAGATTACAAGTTACAACTTTACAAATTAGTGCAAAATAAATATACCATAATTTCATAACATTACAGAGCAAAGCTCAATGTATATCCCATCCTCCTGGTGGGGAACACCACTCAGGGAGGCTAACAACATGAATAAAACGTTAAAAACAGCAAAAGCTAAAAACAATCAAGTCCCACTAAAACAGTATATAAAAAACCCAGAACAAAACTAAAACATTTATACAATGGTTGCAGTGGCTTAGTGGTTAAGATGCTGAACTTGATGACTGGAAGGTCGGGGTTTGATACCCAAGTACTGCACGACAGAGTGAGCTTCCGTCTCTGTCTCACCTCCTGCCAACCTAGCAGTTCAAAAGCAAGAAATTGCAAGTAGATAAATAGGGACCACTTCGGTAGGAAGGTAAACAGCGTTCCATACACTCCAGTGTCTAGTCATGCCTGCCACATGACCATGGAAACGTCTGCAGAAGCAGACAGCACTGGCTCTTCGGCTTTGAAACAGAGATGAGTGCTGCACTCTAGAGTCGGATACAACTAGCTTTCGAGCAAGGGCGACCTTTACCTTTCTTTAAAAAATCATAACTTAAATTGTTCAGCAAAGGCAGGCCTGTTTTGCCCACTCTGATGTCTTTGTGTTCCAATGCTTCAAAAAAGAAGGACATTTCGAATTCATTGTTTCGAAGCAAAGAATTTTGGTTGAGCTACACAGTTGATGCTTTGCTCCAAAGCAAAGAAACTTGGGACCGCTGATCAGTCCTGCCTCATGTACAAAATAAGGGCATACAGTATTGCTGTAGCCCTTTTGGGACTTTAACTTCCACCCCAAGCAGACATAAGAAGTGAGTTCCACTTTTTGATATCCTAAAGAGGAGAAAAATTTAAGTTACCTAAGTTGGTTAAACCTAACAATGCTTCCTTCGATATTGATCAACTGGTTGTTTATGGATGCTAATACAAGCAAAGGTTGTGTTTATTCCAGCTTTTTCACATCACTATTAATGTTACATAGGAAGTGACTGGCAGGATTAAGCTGTAATATTAACTTGATGTGGAAATTAAGAGTGTACTGTATCATTATTCCTATGTTTTTGCCATAGTACAAGGTCAACTGTCAATTTTTGCTTTACATTTAAGTTTTTTCCATTAAAAAAATAATAACATGATTAAGGTTGGGGAGATGTCTGCCACACTGATGCTGCTTCTTACCTCACCTGTATTAATTTTAATTCTCTTTATTGTTGAATTGCCATAAGAAGCAATTAATTATAACCACATGTCCTCCTTTGCGCAGGTAATAAACCTATGCCTTGGCTATCTTATTTTAGATTGCTCATTGAGGCTTTTTAACTGATTAAATATTCCTACAAACAGCACAACTAAATCCTCAAAAAATAGAAAACTCAGTTGTCAATAATAAACCAAGGTCACAGTTACAGAACACAGTACTGTATTTGATTATACAGTATGAGCATACAGCTGCACAGTGAATCCAGGAATAGAATTATAGTCTGAGAAGTTTGAGTTAAAGATTTCTTCCATACAGAATTCCCAAGTCTCAGGGAACTGCTATGCTTACTCAGGGTCAGGGCTCTATGCAGGAAGGCAGCTTCAAGTCCAGAAACACTGGAGGCAAAAGTTTCTTTTGTACGTGAGACACAGCTTTCTCAATTGGCACCAATGCTCAGCGGTGTGCTCACCTAATGTCGTCACAACAAAAAGCCTGGAGTGAGGGGAAGAGATTGGAAAAAAAGAGACATTATATGCATGTGGGATTATCACCACATTTGAAGTGAGGCACGAAGTGGAGGTCTAACATCTTGATTTGTGAGCAGTGATGCACTCAAAAAAATTTACTACCACACTGTGGGTGTGGCTAACTGTGGGCGTGGCCTCATCTCCCCTCCTTCCCTGGAAATAAGAAAAAAGGAAGAAAAGAAAAGAAACCGGGCAGGTACCTACCTTGCTCTTGGAGCGTCACTCCCAGCAGAGGTGAGAGACCCTAGCGCAGCCACCCCAACCTCCTGATGCAGCCCGCCTGGCTAGATGAGGATCAGGTGTGGGTTGCAGTTGCGCCTAGGCCTCAACCGCCACCACCGCCGCTTCACCCGTTGTCCCAGAGACAAGGAGGAGGAGTCCCAGAGCAGCCAGGTGCTGCTGGCGGGTCAGCCCCTCACTGACCAGGCACACTTTCACCTCCGCACTTTCTGCACACCTTTGGCCCTGCGTGAGGTGCATGTGAAGCGTTGTCAGCACTGCTGTGAGGTGGGCGGGGTGGGGGCTGATGGCCTCCGACTCCCAGCAGTGCTGGCAACGTTTCCCATGCGCCTTGCCCAGCCAGGGCCGAAGGCGCACTTTCACCTCTGCACTTCCCGCCATACCTGTCAAGTTTTGGATTTGAAAATAAGGGCAATTTTGGCCACACCCCTCTGTAGGTGTGGCCAAATTTGTGGGCATGGCCAAATATAGCCATGTGACTTGCTGAGCTCTAGTCATGCCTGCCACATGGCCATGAAAATGTCTGCAAACACAGACAGCACTGGCTCTTTGGCTGTAAATGGAGATGAGCACTGCACCCTAGAGTTGGATACGACTGGCAGATTTTACTTTCTTAGGATCAAAGATCACTGCAGATGGTGATTGCAGCCATGAAATAAAAAGGCGACTGATGCTTGGGAAACAAGCTATGAGAAACCTGGGGAACATAGTTAAAAGTAGAGGCATCACCTTGCAAACAAAAAATTCCATAGTCAAAGCAATGGTATTCCTGGTGGTAATGTATGGGTATGAGAGCTGGACCATTAGGAAAGCTGAGCGCAGAAAAATAGATGCCTTTGAAATGTGGTGTTAGAAATAGGTCGATCCTAGATGAAATCAACCCTGACTGCTCATTAAAGGTCAAATAGTAAAGATGACGCTAAAGTACTTTGGACATCAAATGAGAAGAGAGGATTCACTTGAGAAGGCCTTGATGCTGGGAAAGGTGGAGGACAAAAGAAGGGGGTGGTTTAGTGTATGCAAAACCAAGACACAGGACACAGCCTCGGGCTGGGTTAACTCAGGTTTATTGCATCGTGGACAGAGGGAACATGAGGTAATGGCGGATCGATAGCTCTTTATATACTGCAGTAATACATTTGAACGTGGTGCCATGGTAGCCCATTGGCTACTGCCTGCGTGACGTCATTGCGAGTCACGCCCTTCTTGTCCAGGTGTAGGTGGTGGCGGGAAAGCTTCCCGCGCTGTTGCCTTTGATGAGTTCTGACCAAGAGAGCTTGGACGCTCGCTGCTGCCAGCTGGTGGTCATTAGCTCGCGTCCTCATGCAGGGTTCATATGATACAGCTGAAGGTCACATTGTTGCTAGGCAAGGTTCAGATACATTGTAATCCATGTGGAAGGTAAAACCCTTAGAACACAACATCCCTCCCCCCTAGGACGAGACAACGTCTCGCGCCTATGCTTCTAGGCACTCCCCCCCCTAGGAGACAAAATCTCTCAGCCAAGATGGCTTGTTTCGAACACGCTGGGGTCTCGATGCAGGCTGCCTCTCCCCGGGTTTGCTACCTTCTCTTTGTCCCCTGGTTTCCTGTCCTGTAATTTGAGAGGGAGACTCGTTAGTGACTTGCCGCGGCTCCGCGGCGTTGTTGGGAGGTGTGCTCTTACTTAGGGAGGAACCGGGGGCACTGGGGACTAACGGAAAACCCCTCTTCTCGCTTGGATGGGTGGGGGAACACTCCTGAAAACCCCCCCGGCTCGCAAAATCAAAATCAAAATTACAATCGGGGGCAGCGGTCGCGAACTCCTCTCCCCCTTCCCCGGCCTCTGATGGAATTGGTTTATCAAAAGGATATGAGTCGGGGCCGCTGCTTCTTCCTTCCCCCCTTGCTTGGGACTGTTGTCCGCTGCTGTCTCCCCCTTGGGTTAAGCGGGTGGGGGAGAACCCTAACGCTGAATCTTGTTGGTGATCCTCACTGACTGGCCCACTGACTCGGTGCCTCAGTTGGTCAGCGTGCCTCCTCCAGAGGAGACCGGTGTGGGTTTCGACCCGGTACGACACTGGCCCCGTCTGTTCTACAACCGTCCCCGGTACCCAGGCTGGCCCCGCGCTGGCATAGTTCCTGCAATGAACAGGGTCGCCGGCGGCGAAACCTTTCGAGACTGCCAGCCCCACGTTTTTCCCTTTATCTTCAATTCTCGTGGGGTCCAGCCTGGACAGGAGTGTAGTCAGTTTCCGCCGCATCAATAGCTCTGCCGGCGAGTAACCTGACGCTAAGGGGGTCACCCTATACGCTAATAAGAACTGACATACTTGGTGATTCAGGTCCCCGGGGCCCATGCGCCGAAGCGCCTCCTTCGTTGTACGCACCAACCGTTCCACTTGGCCATTCGTGGCCGGGTGAAACGGCGCGGACGTGACATGCCGAATGGCATTCGCCTCCATGAATGCCTCGAACTCTGAGGAGGTGAAGCAACTCGCGTTATCGCTGACTAAAGTGTCGGGTAAACCGAACGTTGAAAAGACTCTCCGTAGTTGGTTAATTGTAGTGGCGGAGGACGTGCTCTTTACCGGGATGACCTCCAGCCACTTTGAGAATGCATCCACCACCAGGAGAAACATGGTTCCTCGGAAAGGGCCAGCGAAATCTACGTGCACTCTGGACCATGGCCCCCTTGCTGTGTCCCATTCCCTATGCGGAAGGCGGGCCGCCTCTGGTCGGGACCCCTGGCACGCCTCACAAGTGCCGACCATGTGCTCAATGTCTTCGTCCAGCTGTGGCCACCAAAAGTAACTGCGGGCCAGCGCTTTTGAGCGAACGATGCCCGGGTGGCTGACGTGCAGCAGTTTGAGAACCCTCGGCCGCATGGGTGTTGGGACCACCACCCGTTGGCCCCACAACAGGCACCCCCTTTCTAGGGACAGCTCTAGCTTCTTCCGAAAGAATGGGTCGAATTCCTGGGGGGAGTGCCTAGAAGCATAGGCGCGAGACGTTGTCTCGTCCTAGGGGGGAGGGATGTTGTGTTCTAAGGGTTTTACCTTCCACATGGATTACAATGTATCTGAACCTTGCCTGTCGCCCTAGCTATATCGGCTGGTACTATTGGGGGTTCGTCTAAAACCTCGATCAGCAACACCTGGCGGTCTCTTCCTATTCTGGCTTTTTGGTCGTCCGACAAAGGCAAAGGAGATCTCGAAAGCGCATCAGCATGGCTGATCTCCTTTCCGGGCCGGTACTCCAACTCGTGTTGGTATGCGTTAAGAAAAATGGCCCATCGCAACATTCTCGGGGATAGTATCTGCGGCGTGGGCTTGCCTGCCGTGAAAATTCCTAACAGGGGCTTGTGATCCGTCACGATTTTGAACGGGCGGCCATACAGAAAATCGTGAAACTTTTTGGTCCCCGCTACTATTGCTAATGCCTCCCTGTCGGTTTGTGCATAATTTCGCTCCGCTTGGGACAGGGACCTTGAATAAAACGCAACTGGGGCCTCCCGACCGTCATCCAACACGTGGCAAAGCACCGCCCCCACCCCCACCGGTGATGCATCACAGACTAAGACCACCGGCCGTTTGGGGTCGAAATGCGTTAGGATTGCATCAGAAGTCAAGAGCTGTTTTAGTTCTTTGAATGCCCTCTCGTGCTCGTCACCCCACATCCATGTCTCCTCCTTTTTAAGCAACCGATGGAGTGGTTCGGCTACGGATGCTTTCCGCGGAAGGAATGTGTGGTAAAAATTGAGGAGCCCCAGGAATGACTGTAGCTCGGTTTTGGATGTGGGGCGAGGGGCATTCTTGATGGCGGCTACTTTGGATTTGGACGGTTTAATACCCTCTGGTGTGATTCGGAACCCTAGAAACTCGACCTCGGTTTCGAAAAAAACACATTTGTCCTTCCTCAGTCTCAGCCCCGCTTTCTCGAACACAGTTAGCACTTTATCCAATCTCCTTGCTAGTTCGGCCTCACTCCCCCCTGTTATTAATACGTCATCAAAATAAGGCAACACCCCCTCCAGCCCCTTCAGGAGGCGTTCCACAAGCGACTGAAAAAGGCCGGGTGCCGAGTTCACGCCGAACTGTAAACGCAACACCTGGAACGCTCCTTTATGCGTGACTATCGTTTGGGCCGCGGCCGTGGCGGGAGTTACGGGGAGTTGTTGATAGGCTTGTGCCAGGTCGAGCTTAGCGAAACACTTTCCCCCATTTAGCCTGGCCAAAAGGTGGCTGACCACTGCGTCCCTAGGAGGCTACAATTCCCCCCTTTGAGAACGACTAAAGGGAGTTCTGCGGAATGTCTTTTGTAACGAACCCGAAATTTCCCGACCCCCAGCACTGGAATGCTGTTCCCTTGTACGTCTCGTAGCGTGGACCTCAGAGTCTTAAGTTTGGGCCGCGCTTGGGGGTCGATCTTCAAGAACTCTTTCTGGGAAATTATGGAATAATAGGACCCCGAGTCAATCTCCATCCTAACAGGGGCCCCTTGTACTATTACCTCAATGAAGTAATGGTTTTGTCCCGCGGACACACTGAACACGGGGGCGTCGTCCTCACTGCCGTCCGAGACGCGACCCACGCCGTCCTGCTTCCTCGTGGTTCGGGCGCCATCTTGGGGTCTCGCTGGACGGTCCGGTCTGGCCGAACGGTCTTTCGACTGCCTCCGGCCCTCTTTCCGATTTCTGCATGCCCTGGCGATGTGCCCGCGCCGGCCACAGCTGTAACACTCGGCTTTCCTGAAAGGGCACTTCGCACGCTCATGGGCCGCCCCACAACCATCGCAGCGGTGCCCCCCTTTCCGGACCTTCTGTACCTCTTCGCCGTCGCTGCCATCTGTAGAGGATCTCGAAGTTCGTCGGGTCGCGTGCACCGGCTGTCCTGACTTGCCGCGCACCGAGCTTTCCGCTTTGCTGGCCCTAGGACGCCACTCACGCCACTCGTGTATTTCGTCCACTCCCGCATTCGTGGACTCCGCGGACTCCGCGGTCTCTACGACCTCGGCCAGCGTGGGTGGCGGCTCCCTGTTCATCAGGCGGCGCTGCACTTCCTTGTCCTTCAGGCCACACAGCACGACGTCCCTCATGATCATCTCCAGGTTGTCCCATTTGCAGGGGACGGCGGCTACCCTCAGGGCCTCCACGAAAGCCTCTACCGACTCGTCCGGCGCTTGGACTCGCCTCCAAAACGCACTCCTGGCGGGAAACATTGCCTTCGAGGGTTGGAAACGCTCACGCAGCAACTTCAGTATGTCGTCGGTTTTGAAGTCATCCAACGTCTTCGGTTCGATCATGCCCACCAGCGTCCGCTTGGTCTCTACTCCCAGCATTCGGGTGAGGATGGCCCTCTTCCTTTCCTCGTCGTCTTTGACTTTGAGTTCCACCAATGCCGCCTTGAAATCCATGTTAAAGATGGTCCAGTCTTGCGGCTTGGTAATATTGAACCCGCTCTGTGTCCTGGCGCTTTGGGAATCCATCATCCCACCTTCGTCGCCAATTTAGTGTATGCAAAACCAAGACACAGGACACAGCCTCGGGCTGGGTTAACTCAGGTTTATTGCATCGTGGACAGAGGGAACATGAGGTAATGGCGGATCGATAGCTCTTTATATACTGCAGTAATACATTTGAACGTGGTGCCATGGTAGCCCATTGGCTACTGCCTGCGTGACGTCATTGCGAGTCACGCCCTTCTTGTCCAGGTGTAGGTGGTGGCGGGAAAGCTTCCCGCGCTGTTGCCTTTGATGAGTTCTGACCAAGAGAGCTTGGACGCTCGCTGCTGCCAGCTGGTGGTCATTAGCTCGCGTCCTCATGCAGGGTTCATATGATACAGCTGAAGGTCACATTGTTGCTAGGCAAGGTTCAGATACATTGTAATCCATGTGGAAGGTAAAACCCTTAGAACACAACAGGTGGCCAAAAATAAGATGGCTAGATGGTATTGTAGATGAAATGGGCACAAAGCTGTGTGGGCCAAAGAACTCTTTCCACATCTTCTTGGGGGACTTTTGTTTTCTTTTCTTTCTTGTTTACTCAGTGGCTTAAGTGACTAAGATGCTGACTGGGAGCAAGAGATTAATTCCCCCCCCTCTCTCTCATATAGTGATCAGGCAACACCCCCACCCCCCAATTAGTGTGGAGGAGCAAGGGAATAATTTCCCCCCCCCCTCTCTCATATACCTGAAGAGGGGTATAAGGAAGGCAAAAGCTGTGTATAGAGGGAAAATTGAAGATCACCTGAGTAGTCATGACACCAGGCAAGTGTGGCAGGGGATCCAGCACCTTACTGACTACAAACCCAGTAATTCATCACCTGTAGACAGCAGTGCTTCTCAAGTGGAGGAGCTGAATACCTTCTTCGCCCGATTTGAGGTGACACCAGCAGTGGATCCAGCAGTGTTGCCAGAGTCATCGTCATTACTCCCCTTAGGGAATGTTGCCAAGGTGGAAGAGGGAGAAGTGAGGCGAATATTAAAAGGGATAAATGCGAGCAAGTCTATGGGTCCTGATGGAGTGGCTGGTAGGGCACTGAGAGCTCAGAACAGTTGGCAGAAACTTTTATGAAGATTTTTAATTGGTCTTTGGCCCAAGCCACTGTCCCACCTTGTCTGAAATCCTCTACTATTAGACCTCTGCCTAAAAAGGCTAACATAGATAGTCTGAATGACTTCCGCCCTGTGGCGCTTACACCTGTCATAATGAAATGCTTTGAAAAGTTGGTGCAGAACCGTATTATGGCTTGTTTACCAGTTGGACTTGACCCTTGTCAATTTGCATATAAGAGAAAGAGATCCACGGAGGATGCTGTGGCTACGGCCCTACATGCTGTTCTGACCCATTTGGAGAAACAAGGAACTTATGCGAGACTGTTATTTGTAGACTTTAGTTCTGCTTTTAATATTATTCTTCCGCATAGAGTGGTGCCCAAATTATTAGATCTGGGGCTTCTGCCATACTTATGCAGGTGGATACTAGATTTTCTATCAGATCGCTCCCAATGGGTCGGGATGGGCTCTCATGTCTCTGCAGATCTCAGTATAAGTACGGGGACGCCGCAGGGGTGTGTGCTGAGCCCGCTTCTGTACACGCTTTACACATATGATTGTGTTCCCAGTTACCCCAGCAATAAGATCATCAAGTTTGCTGATGACACAACGGTGGTTAGTCTGATTACTGCTGGGGAGGGGGAGTTGGCTTACAGGAAGGAGGTTGAGATGCTGACGGAGTGGTGTAGGGAAAACAATTTATTCCTCAATGTAAAAAAGACAAAAGAGATCATTGTGGACTTTAGAAAATGCAAATTGAACATCCAGCCACTTATTATTGAAGGGAATTGTGTGGAACAGGTCTCGGTGTTTCGATTTCTGGGAATGGAGCTGAGGGATGATCTAACATGGGGAGCAAACACCAAAGATCTGATGAAGAGAGCACAGCAGAGGTTATACTTCTTGAGAATCCTCAGGAAGAACAATCTTTCAAAGGACCTGCTGTTGGCATTCTACCACTGTACCATAGGTGTGTTAACCTATGGTCTGTGTGTATGGTTTGGGAGTTGTACAGCTAGGGAAAGAACAGTGCTGTCCAGGGTCGTAAAAACTGCGGAGGGGATAATCGGGAGTACTCTTCCCACTCTAGATCAAATCTATGCCACCAGGTGTTATAAGAAAGCTGTAGAGATTGCGCAAGATAGTACACACCCCGGAAATGATCTCTTTCAGCTTCTGCCTTCTAGAAGAAGGTATAGGGTCATAAAGACCAGGACCAGCCTCTTGAGAAATAGTTTCTACCCAAAATCGGTTCTGGCTTCGAATGCAGTGCAATGCAGTCTATGAGGGAGCTTCTGTATATAGTTTTTAGAGTTTTAGAGCTTTTTAGGGGTTAAATGTGTATATGTGGGGTGGGAGTATGTTGATAATTTTGTATAGTTGTATTTTGTTTAGGTTTTGTTGGGTTGATAAGTGTTTTTCCCCCCCAATCTCGTTGTTTTACTTTTTCACCCAGAGGATTACTGGTCTATGGAACTCCCTGCCAGAAGAAGTGGTGACAGGTGTCAGTCTTCACAGCTTTAAGAAAGGATTAGACAAGTTCATGGAGGACAAGGCTATCAATGGCTATAATTATGGCTACCTAAGGTCAACCTCCGGGTTGGAGAGATAGGCAGGATATCTCTCAATGCCATTTCCAGGGAATCCTAAGCAGGTGAAGGCATCTCCTTGGGAATACCCTAAAGGAAATGGTGAGCCTCTGTGTGAGACAGAATGCTGGACTGGATGGGCTTGTGGCCTATTCCAGCAAGGCTGTTCTTATGTTCTTATGTTCTGTGCAGGACAATGAAAATAAAGATTTATCTATCTATCTATCTATCTATCTATCTAGTGATCAGGTAACACACACCCACACCAATTAGTGTGGAGGAGCAAGGTATTAATTCCCCCACACACACACTCTCTCTCATATAGTGATCAGGTAACCCCCCCCTCCCTGATTTGCCCCTGCATATATGAAATATATCGCTCACCTAGAGTAGATACCTGCTCCCAGCAGCCAAAACGAAGCAGCAGCCATGACGACCATGTGGCAGGGAAGGAAAAGAGAAACTACAGAATGCCCCCCCCCCCACCTTCTCTCGCTCTCCTTCCACAAGGGAAAAGCCTGCCACACAGCGACCTCTGGTGGCTGGAAAAAAATACTGCAGCTTCACCTGTGAAGGCTCCGGTCAGGATATTTTTTTTTTTAAAAAGGGAAAATATGGGGAAATTAATAAAACAGGAGGGGGCGGGAAGAGGGGTAAAAATAAGGGGTTTTCCCGGGGAAAATGGAATAGTTGACAGCTATGCTTCCCGCATGCCTTCGGCCCTGGGCGAGGCGCATGCGAAGCATTGCCAGTGCTTCTGGGAGGTGGGTTGGGTGGGGCCTGGCAGTGTTTCCCATGTGTCTTGCCCAGCTAGGGCCGAAGGCACATGGGAAGTGCAGAGGTGAAAGCGCACCTTCGGCCCTGACTGGGCGAGGTGCATGGGAAATGTTGCCGGTGCTGCTGGGAGGGGGGGCAACCAGCCCACCTCCCTACCCATCTTCCAACAGTGCCGCTGCCAGCTGCTTTTCCTCCTCCTCCTCTTCTCCCTGGCTCCTGGTCATGTCCAGAGTGCGGGGAGAGGAGGAGGTGGAGGTGGGCATGGTATGGCAGGAAGGTAGGTGTGGCCAGCCAGTTCTGCTACCGGTACGGTCAGACAGGACAGAACTGGCTTCAGTGCATCACGTTTTGTGAGCCTTCTTGTTGTATAAACTCTGATGTAATGGCCCAGGGACTACAACAAAACTCCCACCAGGCTAAGCAGTGAGACTTCCATAAACCTCTGGAGGGTTTGGCTGGGAAAAACACAAACCCTATTGGCAAAGGCAGCAATTACCACCAGTTCTGGGTGCATTTTGCCGCCTGTCCAGCTACCAAACAGTGTTCTGCTCTCCTGGCTCTTGTTGCCATATTAATTGGTTAAACAGGTTTTACTCAGAATCAATTCCATTTCCCTAAATTACCCTCATTTTCATTTCTACAGTCTGTTAGCAGAGAAGTAGCTGAATCTCCTCTATCAACTTTTGCTTCCCTCACTACTATGGCATCACAAGGTCTTACCCCATAACATCAAAAATTCTCCCTAGTTCAGATTTTGGCCCTTAAAAAATTCCCGAAAAAGTCATGATACTCACCTGACAAACTTATTGTTAGAGATTTCTGGTCAAAGGTAGTCAAATCAGGCCTTGGAAGATCTGATTAGGAGAAAGCTACATGAGACATATTTTCTACAAACATGGGTAGCAAGGTTATTTCCCTACAATAACAATGGTAGAGTTTAACATTCCAAATTAATTAATCCACTAGTGCTACAATCACAATATCAATATCATTCTCATCATTCTTATCCAAACACAGTATGAGCATACTTTGGTTTCTAGAAACCAGCCATGTTTAATAAATAATTTGAAACTCAAGTGGATGAAAGTAGACCCAAGTGACTCAATGAGTATAATTGTTTTCTAAGCTTGGAAGAGTGCCAGTCATTCCTTAGTCTGCCGTTTTCCATAAGACTGAGACATTTATAAATCCAACTTTGCATAGGAAAACCCTTCAGTAAAACAATTGAGATTTTTTGGTAATTCCCTCTAGTTAACAGAGTATGAGCTAGTAAAAAATCCACAGAAAATGTGAAGAGATCAGCTCACTCTCATTCCCTGCCTTCCCCCTTTGGTTTCTTTTCCACAGAAAATAACAGTTTGCATAATAAAAGCACATTAGAAGCATTTAAAGTAGAAAAAGGTATATTTACTCACAATTACCATCTATAGTTACAATCAGTAACAAAATAACGAAAACAGACTCTCCAGCATGTGGAGAAAACTTCCATGAGGTCATAGGAAAAAGGAAAAACTATCAACAAAACAATGAAAGCAGGGGTGGGGGTAGAGGAAGGGAAGCTTCAAAGGCCAGAGGTGCGGGGGGGGGGGGGGTTGCCTATCAAGTTATTTGCAAAAGACAATCACTTTAAGTTGTAAAGCCCCTGCCACTGATACCCAGTATTACTTGATGATACATTGTCATCCCAACAAAATCAATTCAAAGAATTACAATAAAAAGTAAAGATTGCTTTCAAATTTTCATTACATGTACATTTTATTAAATATGTTTTTCTTTATAATGAAATATTATCAATAATACAATTGCCATTATAAATACCTGGAAGCTATTAGTTTTGTTCTAATTTTTTTGTATTTCAAGTCTTAATATAGAAAATGTCAAACTTCTCTGTGGAAGTACACTAACAAAAAGAGAGGGATCCCTTCAAACTAATGAATTGATTGATTAGGTTCATACCATTACCAGTTCATGAGGAAATTTGTTAGTGGGTTGGCTTTTACATTCTTGACTATCCTAACCCCTGCTACTGATGTAGCTAAACCATTTCTGTTGTGTGTCTGCTCTTTGCTCATGTGTGTGCATTCATGGCTTAGATTGTTTGTTTGTTTGTTTGTTTGTTTGTTTTATTGCATTTTTATACTGCTCATTTGGGATACTTCCCACTCTGGGCAGTCTACATACAAATAACAAAATAACATAATAAAATACAACAAAATAAAAATAAAACAACCAAATAAGTACATCCTAATATAAAATAACTGTCATCTGTGGGCTAAGGAAGGTCAACTCACTAGCTAATTTATTGTTAATGGGAGTGGTGGGCATCAGCAGGTTTGCACCAGTTCGCCAGAACTAGCAGCAGAAATTCTGGCTGGCCCCACCCATCCATGTTTTGAAATAAAGTAGCCCTAATTCATGTGCAATGCAGGGCTTCACCCCTGGCCACGCCCACCATATCATGCCCACAGAGTAGGTAGTAAAAAAAATTGAATCCCACCACTGGTTAATAGGGTAATATTATGAAAGGCTTCCTTGAATAGGAAAGTTTTTAGCTGTTTTTTGAAGATATCCAGGGATGGGGCCTGATGCAGCTCAACCAGTAGTTGTTCCAAAGCATTGGTGCCACCACCCAAACGGCTCTATTTGTAGTTAAAGACTTTCTAGCCATTCTCAGGGTCGGCACATAGAGCTGGGTAGACTGTGATGGGTGATGCGGGAGTTGTTCTGAGGAAGAGATGCTCCAACAGATAGGTAAAGGTAAAGGCTTCCCTTGCTCAAAAGTCGGCCGTATCCAACTCTAGGGTTCAGTGCTCATCTCTGTTTATAGCAAAAGAGTCAGTGCTGTCTGAGTCTGGAAACGTTGCCGTGGACATATGGCAGGCATGCCTCAACACCGGAGTGCACAGAACACTGTTTACCTTCCCACCAAAGTGGTCCCTATTTATCTACTTGCAATTTCTTGCTTTCGAACTGCTAGGTTGGCAGGAGCTGGGACAGAGACAGGAGCTCACTCCATCATGCAGTGCCTGGGAATCAAACTCTGACCTTCCAGTCAGCAAGTTCAGCATTTTAACTACTTGCTACACCACAGTCCCAACAGATAACAAGGTCCTAAACCATATATGGCCTTATACAATAACCAGTGGTGGGCTCCAAAAAATTTTACTACCACACTATGGGAATGGTATGGTGGGCATGGCCAGGGGAAAGCCCTGTGTTGCACCCAATTTAGGACTACTTTATTTCAAAACTTGGATGGGTGGGGCCAGCCAGAATTTCTGCTACCAGTTCTGGTGAACTGGTGCAAACCTGCTGATGCCCACCACTGATGATAACACTAACATCTTGTATCTGACACGGTAGGCAACAGGTAACCAGTGCAGGCCTGCACTGGGGAAATATGAATGAATTTCTTTATTCCTGTCATCAGCCTGGCTGCTGCATTCTGGACACCTAGTAATCTCTGTATCAGACAGAAGAGCAGCCCCACATAGAGAGCATTACAGTAGTCAATCAGTAAGATTACCAAAAAATGGGTTAGGGTTATGAGAGCATATCTGTCCAAGTAGGAGCGTAACTGTGCAATCTGCCAGAGCTGAAAAAAGCAGCTTTGGACACTCTCTTTGTGTATCCATATTTTGTCTCTGGGATTGAATCCTTTTGCCCCGCCCCACCCCTCCTTAATGATGTGCATCATGTCATCAAGAGTTTTGTTGTTCAAGTTGTGCTACATGTTAAGGTTGAAATAAAGAGCATTATCAATGAAATACACTATCTCCAATACTGGATGGAAATCTGGTTGTTGTTGGGTATTTTTTTTAAAACTGATCACAGTAGTTGACCACCAAATGCTGTAAATCCTAAATCAGGGATTCTAAACCTTTGGCCCAAGTGCCAGATGCGGCCCACAGTGCTATTTCATGTGGCCCCACACCGCCTCCACCACAACAGGAAGTGCCATGTGTTGGAGTGTTGGATCTGGGCTGCAAAGCGGAACCCCTGGTAACGATGTGATCACCCATTACCGGGGTTCTGTCGGAGCCAGTTATGCCAATTGTGTGCGCAGATCCCACATTGGAGGAAGGACAAAATGGCCGTCCGGCCTCCGAAGCTGTCTGAGGGAGCGTGACCCAGTGTTATGTATGGAATGCTATGTCTTTTAGATGGAATGTAACAATGTAACCCGGTGTATCACAACAGTTACAACGAGCTACCGCTGCCACTAGATGGTATCGAGAGGCAGCTGATAGCGATCAACCCACATGATACATGTTATCCAATTACAGTCAGCCGCGGGAGATATTCACGCCACAGGTAGACCTGATGAAGAATGCCATGCGTCACAATGACGTCACGAATGCAGTAACCAATGAGCAACTGTGTAACCAGTTTCAAATGTACTATGCTGTATAAAAGGAGCTGCGTCTCCGCCATTACCTCATGTTCAGATTGCAAACCTTTCAATAAAGATGTGTTTGACCCTATGAATGGTGCCTACTGCGTATCAATCTGCAAACATCAAACCCAGTCCCTGGCTTTAAAAGGTTGAGAACTCCTGTGCTCAATAAACCAACTGGCTCAGTGATGGTGGAGGTTTGCAGATTTCTGCAAGAAAAATACAGTCAAGAGATACTGTTTCAGTAGCTGCTTCCTGCCTTTTAATGTGTGAAAATATCTTGGAAAGGAAGGAAGGAAGAGGAGGGAGAAGTTTTGGAGACCACTCCGGCACAGAGATGAGATGGGACAAACTCCTCTGACTCCCATGGATCTAGTTCTCATCATAACATCTGGCTGAAAAATGTTTAGCCAACATTAAATAAAATAACAACACTACAGGATGCCATGGGAAGATAGTTTTATATACAGTTCTGTGGGAGAGGAATTGAGGTTCTTCACAATGTATCCAGAGAGGCTTATTCAGAAGCAAAATGTTTCTTGGATTGCAGCTTCAGAGATTTTTATGTGTAAAAATGCATGCAAATGACAGAAATTGAGCACTAGAGGAAAAACACAACCTTTTTGCTATTGATTTCCATGACCAGGTGACATTTGGAAAACACAGTAAACTTTTTGAGTCGTTTTTCCTCATTTGCTCCAAGAAACAGATTGGAGGCAAAGGGTCATAGTAGACAAAGGGTCAAAGATTTTCACTCCTAAAGCAAGAATTTTATATAGGTATAATTAAATGGATATTCTATTTTAAAAGTACAGTGGTACCCCATTCAATGATTTTAATCTGTTCCATGGGGCTCGTTGTTGTACAAAACAATTGCTATATGATGCATGCATGTATAGCAATTTTCTATATGGGATGCATTGTACAACGATTTTTTCCGCTATGTGGTTTTTCCCATTGAAAATTGTTGCACAATTTTTTCCATAGGGAAAATTGTTATGCGGGACACCATTCCCTCCCCGCCCCCCCCAAAAAAAGCCCCTTATTGTTGTATGATTTCATTGCTATATGGGGCGATTGTTGTATGAGGTTCCACTGTATCATATTCAGCAGAATTCTTATAACAGTCAATTCAAATGAAGAAAGCAACTCATACTCAACTGTGCTGCAGCCATCTAGGTGTAAGGTATACAGCTTAATGAAAAGATATGTCCCAGATTCAACCAAATCCTAAACCAAATCAAGCTGATTCAAAGGGATTAAGCACATCTTTGAAATGAAAGAGAGATCCTATCAAATCAGTGCTTTTGGGGTGATTTAGATATGAGCTGGCTGAATAATTCAGTTAAGCTGCAGTTAGATGAGTAAAAATCCAATTTCAAAATCTGTAAACCCCCCCCCCCCCCAATTCCTAATTTACAGTCACCTGGAATATGAATCAATGTTCACGTCCATGACTAAAGTCCCCTGAAACTCCTTCCTTTCTGCCCCCTCCTCCCCTCTCCTCCTGCTGTTGTCACAGTTCCAAATCCCCTATCTTTCCATATCTAACCTGAACCAGTGAGTCCTTTCTTCCATTTCCTCCTCTTTCAGTGGGTTTGCTTAATGTAAGCCACCCTGAGTCGGGTTTGCCTGAGTGGGCGGCATAGAAGTTTGAAAATTAAATTAAATTAAACACTAACAATAACCCTGTGAGATAAGCTGCATGGGGAGATCTCCCATGTACAGTTTCTTTGTCAAAGTCCTCTAGCTCTCCTCCTAGGACTGAGAAAATAAATGCTAAGTCAAAGGCCAGCAAATAAATCAGTGGTAGAGGAATGATGGCACTTCTGCTGAAAAGAGTGTTCACACACACACACACACACACACACACACACACACACACACACACACACACACACACACACACACACACACACACACACATTGCATGTCTCAAATTACAGATAACCCTTCTGTCTACCACCTCCATCTAGTAGTGGGCTCCAAAAAAAATTACTACCACACTGTGGGCATGGTATGGTGGCCGTGGCCAGGGGGAAAGCCCTGCATTGCACCCGAATTAGGACTACTTTATTTCAAAACTTGGATGGGCAGGGCCAGCCAGAATTTCTGCTACCAGTTCTGGCAAACTGGTGTGAAGCTGCTGATGCCCACCACTGCCTCCTCCTCATGGGAAACTGCTCAAACCATTCAGCAACTGGTCAGTTTGTTCAAAAGACTCTTGGACATCACTAGCAGATAGGATGGCCAGTCTGTTGCTCAGAGGAGTTGTTATTTTATTACTTACAAATCAGGGAACAGTTAAGGGGATGCAAATTCAAATTCAAGCTATGGTGTTGGGATTTCTTTCTTTGGAAGGCATGCATGGATCTCCATTGCCAGAATTCATTCAATTTCATAGTTTGGGCATAAAATTAAAAGTGAAAATTCAGATTATTGCAGATGAGTTGGAGCATACAACTTTTAGGGTTGTTTAAAATTATGTAGATTTTTTACAAAAACAATTGTAACCCTGAGGCACCTTGTTCTACAGATTGTTAGAGTAAGTCTCAGAAAGAGACAGTGACTGGAATCCTGTTGCTTAGCATAGCAAGTAGGGGTAGAGTAAGTACATTGAATTGTAGGGAGATTTGGCAAGTCAATGCCTCAAATGGTCCTACTGTGGTTGCAACTTGCATTAGTGTACTAAAGTAGGCCCATTTGAATCAATGGAGCTTGCTGGAGGTCTTGACTCAACAAATCCCCAGTGATTCAATAGGCCTGTTCTAGTTGTGATTTACTGGGCTGAGCAACAGGATTTCAGGTGATAATTTAGATCTCACCATCAGAAGATAGTTTCAAGTGGGAGGTTTCCCCCATGCATTGGTGAGATGGGTTGGCACTGAGATGTGAGAACACAGGGGACTGAAGGGCAGCTGAAGGACACAGTCTGAATGTAGAAGAAAAATCTTTATGTACTGCTACGTGTACTATGGTTGCTGTATAAGAAGTCATCCTATTTTGCCACGAGAGCAGGAAGCTGCTTTCATTCCTTTGTGAAAATGAAGTGACCCAGCATTTATCTTCTCACCTGCATGTTAACTGCTTCCCTGGTAAAGCTAAAAATGTCCCTTGACATTTTCTCTGGGGCTGTTGTATTGGATTGTCTGTGCCAGATTAAGGTGACAAATTCCAAGTAGGATAACTGTGCTAGTCCACTGCAGCCACCTCGTTCTCCTAAGGGACATGGATGTGGTGCTGCTCACAGAAATCATGTCTGCACTGGGGAAACACCTGCAGCCAGAGGTCTTGATCTTCCCGGCCAGGGTGGCCTTCCACAGAAGGGAGCAGCGACTTGGGGAGTCCATTGCAGACTACACCGCCACTCTGCACATTGCTGCCGCCCCGTGCAAGTGGGACAACATCGAAGAAGCACTCCGGGACCGTCTGCTGGCCGGCATGAGGGACAAAGATGCTCAATGTCACCTCATGATCAGGAAGACGCTAATTTCCAAGGCTGTCCTAGAAGAGGCGGTAGCGTCTGAGGCCGCATGGTCCGGCATCAAGCTTTTCCGGCATCGCCACTCCACCACCAGTGCCACCGACTCAGCTGTGCAAACTCAGCACTCATCTTCATCCTCCTCAGCTTGGCCTGGTTCCACCTCTTCATCGGAGTCCAGCGATGCAGAGGGAGAAGTCCGAGCGGTCCAACGAAAGCACCGAGAGCACCGTGACGCTCGGGAGAAGAAATTCCTTTGCAAGTGTGATGGCTGCGGAGCCCGGCATGACCGCAGGAAGTGCCCCTTCCGCACTGCAGAATGCCACAACTGCGGGCGACGCAGTGGCTTGAGACAAGAAAATATGGCGGGGGAAGTACGTCGATATCTTCACCCTCCTTAACTGGGAACCAACCAAGGAGGAGAAGGAGGGGCAGGATGACAGGGACAAGGAATTGTCCTGTCGTCGCAAGCCCCCCCCCTCCCCGTACATGGGCTAACTGGCTACCAGCCTACTTGATCTATATGGCTGTTTATCTCAGGGCTCATCCTGATCTGGCTATTCCAATGGTGCAGTATCTGGACAACATTTACCCAGAGGAAGAGAGTAGCCAGGTGTCGGCATGGCCGAAGCCGGTACGGAGTGAATTGGGGGAGTCGGTAACGGGCTATATGGCCCCATGGGAATTGGAGCTGACACGGGTGAGGAAGTCATCCCCGGTAAACCCTACAAATATGGAGAGCCCCAATTAGCAAGAGAATTCTTGTTAGTGTACTGCAAAGCCGGACTGGCCTGGTGAGGCCAGGGCCACTGTACACCCATGCTATTAAGTGGTAGTGTGGGTGTCGTGCTAACTTGACCACCATACTCACTTGTTGCATCCCCTTGGGCCGTCCCCACTGGGGGTTCCAGCCACAAGTGGGTGTCGGAGCTCGCGATGGAAGTCAAGCTCTGAGACATTGGAGGTCCAGGCCAGGTCACCCCGGGCATCGATGGGATGCCCCTCCAGGGCAGCCACACAGGGAGCTGCAGAGCACCACCAGGCGTGGGCCTGATGGCCTCAAGCAGCTCTAGGGCCCACAGTTGATTCCCAGGGGCAAAGGGGCAGCATACGGACGCGGCCCAAACCCGGGGTCCTGGGGCGGTGGAGCAATTCCCATCAAGGCTTCTAGGGCCGCTATGCGGGCCAGAAGCAAATCAACAGTATCTGAGGGCTGTTTCTTCTTCAGAGGTTTTACTGCTTTTGCAGACAGTGTTTTGAGATGCGCTGACCTCTCTCCTTCCAGAAAAATCTGGCAATTAAAATGGCGATGCTGGACTTATAGAAATGTCCAGTATTCCCAAATAATTGTTTTATGCCTCCTCCCTTTTTATGACACTTTCAGAGTCCAGCTAACCAGGGGTTAGATTAAAATTTCCTCTCCAGGAAGAGACTCCAGCAAAACTTGATAACGGTCCTTTGCAAAGGATGAAACCTTTAATGAAGTCTTCTTCTCCTCTCTGGAATTCACTCCTCCTGACAAAGACCTAATTAATGGCCTCCCTCTCCCTTGGTTTTTGTATGCTGGATTCTAAGAATTCCCCTCTTTAAGGTTTCAGGAGAATAAAAGTACACTACTACGATTCTTCAAATATAGCAGCTTTTTATTGGTACAAAAATAAAGTAAAATAGCATACGGATAAAGGCAGTTCAAATATAAACATAAAACATAAAAGAATTGAAATGGCTAAGCTAGCTAAGTAGATAAAAAGTTGGGCCCCGATGAGCCCCCATAAATATTAGACTGGCAGTCTAACATTTAAGGCATATTGAAAAAGAAAATGGGCAGAGTCACCCCAGGCCATGGGGTGTCTGCTGCTGAGGAACTAAATCTCTCAGTTTATATATGTTTTTCCCCACTCACACCTCCCCTCTCAAGTATGTGAAAATTCCCCAAATATGACGTGAGGAGACAAATGGCTGGACACCTGGACATCCAGCTGCATGTTATGCACCTGAATATTATGTGAGATGGTTATCTTAGATTCCATCTTGGTATCTTCATGTGGTAGATCAAACTGTCAGATTCCCAGACTAAGTGTCCTTGGAACTGGTGTCAATGAGAACATGGGAGCTTGGGGCTCTAACTAACACCTGGGCATCCAGCAATCTACAATTGGCATTACCTCATAAGCACTAATTGGCTAAACATTCCTTTACTTCACACAGAAATAAATGAAAATTAATGGCATCCTTTGAATTCCCATTACAAGGGCTGTCCTGTGCCACACTTTAGAAGATGGCCGAGAAGCCCCAGTGGCATTCTATTCCAGGTCTTTGTCTAAGGCAGAAAGAAATTATGCCCAGACAGATCAAGAGGCTTTAGTGATTGTGGCAGGAAATAAAAAGTTACATGACTACCTATGTAGGAGAAAGTTTACCATTGTAACCGATCACAAACCCTTGCTGGGAATATTCATTACTGCAAAGCCCACCCCTCAAATCTTGTCTCCCCGCATGTTATGATGGGCTATTTTTCTCAGTGCATACAATTTCAGCCTAATATACCACCTGGGAAAAGACATCAGTAACGCTGATGCACTGTCAATGTCCCCTCTGCCAGAATTAGAGGAACCTGGCTGTGAGATTGAACAAGATCACCAAGTCTTGTTAATCAAAGCTCTGGATTCACCCCCAGTAGTACCTTCTGATATTGCCAAAGCCACAAACTGCTTTCTTGGGTAGTTTCCTGGGTCCAAAAGGGTTGACCCACTACCCCTCCTGCCAAGGAGTTCAAAGCATTTTATCAGAACTGCTTTGAGTTGTCTCTCAAATGGGGCTGTTTGCTGTGGGGTCAGAGAGTAATCATTCCTGATATATTTGTGCTAAGGTCCTGAAGCTCTTACATGTCAGTCACCTGGGAATTGTGCGTTCTAAAGCACTTGCACACAGCTATTTCTGGTGGCTGCAGGTAGACCAGGACATTGAACAGTGGATTGGTACTTGTGTGAACTGTCAAGGCTCCAGGCCTGAAGAGTCCAGGCTGCCCTCCAGGGAATGGGACTCAGCTCGTGGTCCATGGTCACGACTGCATGTTGATTTTGCTGGCCCTTTCCAAGGGTCATTGTTTTTGTTGGTGGTCAATGCATTTTCGAAGTGGTTGGAGGTCATTCTCATTGCGAGTACCTCCTCAGCCATGACCATCAACACTTGCGAAAGCTGTCCAATTGTTTTCGACTCCCAGATGTCCTGGTCTCCGACAATGCTACAATGTTCACCTCCTCCGAATTCCAGGCGTTTCTCAAGCAGAATGGCATCAGATATGTTACGGCTGCACCGTTCCACCCTGCCCCCAATCATGGCCAGGTAGAACACCAAGTTCGAACCACAAAAGATGCATTGCATCGCATGGGAAAAGGGGATATAGACTTACAATTCTGCCAATTCCTACTGGCATATCAAGTAATTCCCCTGGTTTCAGGTGTCTCTCCTGCTGAACTGCTTATGCGCAGGAAACCTGCATCATTACTGGACAGGTTGGATCCCTCTAGGGTGGAGAACAGAGGTGTCAATATAGAGATCCAGCACAAAAAAGTGTTTTCGGCTGGAGATCCCATTAATTTCTGTAACTATGTGGTCCCTGGGTTTGTGGTTGACCAAACAGGTCCAGTATCTTACAGGGTGGAAACTGACAGTGGGTTATGTTGGAGACGCCATGCTGATCAGCTCAGGCATTGCATTAGTGACGTTCAGGAAGGTCAAGAAAATTACGCTCAGAGAAATTCAACGTTTGGGTCCTCCCCCACCTGCTTATCTCAAGGGGGAGACTGGCTTAGGCCACAACCAAGTTTCAAGGAATCCTCTGTTGGGATGGTAATTAGAATGACCCAAGATCATATAAAATCATATAGTGGATTATTTAATATGAAGGATTCCAAACTTAGAGTCTGACGATATGCCCTCGGACCAAAAAAAGCAACAGGCTAGAATTCTTAACTAATTAAGCAGGGTAAATAAACATATGCTTTAATTAACTAAAGAACGCGGTATAGCGGCTGGGGTGTAGAGACAAAATGGGTAAGGGAACACATCCAGATCGACAGGTAGAAATAGCAAAGTGTGTTTAATATTATTGCGAAGTGTGCTTATTACTAGTGTTATCAAGCTACTAAGCTAAATTACTAGACAAGTAGTACAAACAAATTTCAAGTCCATATATAAGCAACACATATATAAGCTAATCCCCATTGTTTCACCTGTATGCTCTAAAGATTAACCAACTGGTTCAGTGACTTTTCTGGGGACCTTTGGCCAAGGAAATCCCTTCAGCCAACAACAGCCAAACTAAGTTACTTCTGTTACCTATTACACACGTCCGCAGGGATATTCTGCTGTTTTATCAGAAGTTAGCTATTTTTGTTAGCCTAAACATTTTCTGCTTATAAAATTGGATGAGAAATAAACTGGGAGGAGCCGTTTACCCTGATTCATAAAGTGTGTGTCGTTCCTTCTCTCCGCTGGGCAAGGCACAATGCAACAATCCTCTTTAGGAGAACCAACTGCGGTCTCACTAGATCATGGTAAGCCTTTTGTTGAGTTCCAGGATCGGGAAGTATGTGTAGAGTATTCCCCCACTCATTCCAGAGAAAAGCGGGGACTCCCCATCCTACTAATCCTACTAATTTGGAGTCCACCTCTACTTCAGCCCAAAAGAGGAAATTTTCTGTTGAGTTGCTCCCGACTCACAATAATCAAAGGAGGGAATTGTGTTCGGGTTTTTCCCCTTATAATCTAGATTTTGATTTAGAGCGATCCCCTGCTTCACCTATATACAAACGGGGTTAAGATTTGGTTTCTGCTTCCCCCACTTTCCATTCTGAATCGGGCCATTGCTCCCAACAGACGAATCAACCTAGCTCTGCATCTGGACTGTACATCCTAAGGTCTCAAGGGCTGGACCAGATAGCAGTACGGCCAAAGCGAGAGTGTCGGCATCCACAATGGTGTGGGATCCGCGAGCACAATTGGTATACTGTCCCTGACAGAAGCCATAACTTGTGAGATCACTCTGAGCCATTGGTTCTGAGGGGACAGAAATTGGGGAGCGGATTAATAGCCATAGTTAATTCACCCATATCTGACATGACAAGCGGGCCGAGCAAGAGGAGATTGAATGTCTAACTAATCAGTTAGGAAATAGGTAATATCGCACCCGCGGATTACCCCAAGCCCTAACGCCAACATCGGCCATGTTTACTCTTGGGTAAGCTTGGAACAATGGAGTTCCCCTGTCAGTGTTTAATTTAGTTAATTAACTTCCCCGAGAGAGGTTCCCAATTAACCGGTGTAAACATGTCATGTGGGTCACAGCTCTTTCTGACACAGCCTTGAACATAATATATACTGATGATTTTCCCTCAATAAATCACTGTTCTTCGCTCCATCTTGCCTCGTGTCTCCTTCCTGACCAGTCTCCTCCGGGACCCAACGGCCACCCCGTGGCCCCAATCCAACATCTGGTGACCCCAAGACGTGATTCTACTCGTGAGTAAGCAATCTACGTGGTCCGGTTCTACGCCAGAACCGTGTCCGACTCGTCCCGGAGGACAGCGCAGCAGCTCTGGTCAGAAAGCCATCCGGCCTGAGTGACAGCTACTTGGCGAGGCACTTCAGAAGAGGCATCCTACGGCTTGCATCGCGGAAACGCATTCCGCTCAGGGTCGGCTGTGAAACCCTGACTTCAGTGCAGAGGCCGCCGAGGGCCCGTGGCAGCAGTCCACGCTCCGAGCTCCATCCCAGAGGTTCGTCATGCTGAGACCAGTTACCTAGAACTCAGACGCGTCGCATTGTCCCGAGGAGGAAAACTTCGAAGGACCGGCAGGTAATATGGGGGCTTGTCCTCAGAGGCAACGTCTGACCGCTAACCAGAGAATTCACTTAATGGAATTCAAGGCCCTGGCCAGGGTATACCAAACACGCATTCACAGCGATAAGTTAGCGGAACTCTTAGTGTACTTGGGGGGCAATTGTCCGCTTTATCCAGAAGCGGGTATGCTTAATCTCCAACTCTGGGATCAGATAGGAGCCTGCATTCAGCAAGCACCAAGAGCTCCAGATAGCATAATTGGCACATGGAGCAAATGTAGGAAGCTCTTTGCAGAGGAAGACCCAGTCCTGATAGAGACCCAGAAACCCCCAGCGCAGTCAGAACCATCAGCCCCAATGAATCTCTATCCGTCATTTCAGCTTAAGCAGGGCAGTGTAGGGAGCATTCCCTCAGTGACAGCTGCAGACGTCACTGAAGGAATTCATGGCATGAGAAGCCCTGGCGCTTCTCTGACAGTTAAAAGTTCCCAGACAACTCAGAATTCCATTCAGCGCGTGGGTGAGGAAGATCCATTCATGGGGAAATTGCCAGTGGCACAATTAGCGAGCACCCAGCTGCTGTGTTCAGAATATCTGAAGGCAGACACACGTTCAGGCAGACAGATCATTGTCCACCTGCCTGCTCAGCGCCCACTGTTCATGGAAAGCTGCACGGCCCCTGGCCATGCAGGGCTCCAGAGCAGACCCATTACCACACTCAGGCACAGAGCAGTGCCAAAACCCAAAGGCGTCTGCTTCCAGTGTGGAAAAATGAGACACCTTAGAAGAGAATGCCAATCTAGACCAGGCAGATCTTCAAAAGGTTGTCCAAATAAGCCTAAGACCAAATGGCCACGCTGGCACTGGAGGGCGAGACAGCACCGAGATCCGGGAATCCAGCCCTCCGGCATGCATCATGTGTTAAACAGTTTGCACTCTGTTCATGGGCAGGAACTATTTAAGGTTTGAGAAAGCATGGTGAGCAAAACCTCTTTGCCTTGCCTGCTTAGCAGGCAACGAAAAGCAGGAGAGTGGGGGGGGGGGGATCCTAACCTGCAATAGGGCAAAGTGACCTCCCCCTTCTTCCCTTGAGACTTTTTTCTTTGTCAAAGGATTAAGCCACTCCTGAAAACCGGTTTTGCAATCCGTGCCACTCAGGAAAACAGATTTTTCTTTTCAGAAGCGTGATCTGAAAACAAAAATCACTTCTATGAGTTTTCCTCACTAAATCATAAACCATGGGGCCCCTCCCTACGTCTTTCTCAAACCCCCATCTCTGTGTTTTAAGGTGTTTGAATGTCCCTTAGTGTCTTTAAGTCACATATCTCACTAGGAATGAGAGAATTTCATTGTCTTCATGTATGTACTGTAATCTAGGTTCTCAACCTTTTAAAGTCAGGGGCCAAGTCCCGCGGCCTCAGGCAGCTCTGGAGGTCCGGACAGTCATCCTGCCCTTCCTTCGCCACACAGCCCTTCTTGGCTTGGTGGAGGCAGTGGCAGAGCAACGTGGGCCGCAGTGGCAGAGTAATGTGGGCCACATCTGGCCGCAGGTTGAGAATCGTTCTAACTCTCCTTCATTCTCTTAAGAAAGATATTGTTCTGGTATCTTGACTTTAATCTGTGTAAAGTAACTCACTCATTGTACCCCTTTCACAGGAAAAAGCACGCAAACATTCTTGCGCTCTGTATATTCAAAAAATGCTTAATCGTTACCTTTTTACAGGAACAAAACTCCTCTCCAGGCCTTAAAAGTAACCAATTTATTTATTTCTACAGTCTTAAATTGCTTCCTTTCACAGGCTCCTGAGTTAATTACTGGTAGGGATTCCTTAACAGGAGTATCCCAGCCAGTTGTCTTAATTATCTGACCTAATCTGATTTCATTATGATAAGAGTTGTTGCATTCTCATTGTGCTAACTTCTGACTTGTCTTTCCTCCTTTCGCCATTGGAACTCCCTGCTGGAAATATTTAACTTGTGTGTCTTTTCATTCTTGTGTATTGTTTCCTTACAGCTGGCACGTCATAGTTGGCTTGTTTTAATAAGTCTTAGTCTGTCATTTTAAGTATGGCACCTGGCCCACAGCACCCTCTCTATTTGAGCAGACACATTTCACAAACTCCAGAGCACAAAGGGAGGATTAGTCCCTGAGCTCCTGAGAATGCGCAGAGTGCCACTCATTAGTCAGGGCTGCCTAGGACTGTTTTAAGAATGCAGTCAGGTCACACTTTCAATCAGACACAGGCATTTTCAGGCTACCCCTTCCCCTTTTTGCTGTTAGTCTAAGCACAGGCAAAAGGCTAAGCCAGCATCTGGTACCCTTCTCACAGGAGCACAAGAATAGCTCCAGGAAATGTGCGCATGCACGCCATGGGCGGATGTGCGCAGGGGGGCTTTCATGAGAAATTTGCCCAAGGGAAGCCTGGCACGTCATGCACCAAGGTTTGCCACAAGACCCCTGCTTCAAACGCAGACAGTCAGTTTGTGTGAATTGATGTCACTGGCTCCACTTCAGGGGGCTAGGACAGTTTTCACCTATGGGGGTCGCACATATTAGGTTCTTACTTGGCAAGAGGACCAAGCTTGGTGCACACTCCTGACTCTTCCGCAAGCGGGCAGAGTTGGCAGCCGTGAACCTCGCTTTGTGCACCTTTGCCAAAGAACGCTTCAACATAATTACTGACAGCCAGTATATTAGGAATTTGCTTCACAGTCTATTGGGAGCATACATCACTCCCACGATGGACAAGAACTTGCTGAGTCTGTTTCTCACAACTCAATTTCACTTGCGGAACCGCACCGAAGCGCTCTATGTAGCCCACATCAGAAGCCACCAGGACTTGCCTGGTCCGATTTCTGAGGGCAATAGCAGAGCAGATGCGGCCGCAAAGGAAATTCAGCAATGGTCAGTTTTGGGAGTCTTCACAACTCCAATTCAGAGTCATGCATTCTTTCATCAGAATGCCAAAGCACTTGCAAGGCAGTTCAACCTGCCACTTTCCCAAGCCCAAGGCATAGTCCGTTCCTGTCTGCATCGTGTAGGGGGGCCCTCGGGGGGGGGGTCAACCCACGAGGGACAGAGGCCAACCAGGTGTGGCAGATGGACGTCACACATGCCCCACATTTTGGCAGATGGCAGTACATGCACATTTGCATTAATACCTTCTCACAGTTTGTTTGGGCAACAGCACAGAAGGGAGAAATGGCTCCCCATGTGGAGCAGCATCTCCTTCCCTGCTTCATGACCATGGGCGAACCTCGGCACATGAAGTCCGATGACGTCCCGGCTTATAGCTCCAGGCAGTTGGCCACCTTCATGGCCAACTGGGACATTAAGCACACCTTTGGCATTCCATACAATCCAGGGGCAAGCGATTGTGGAACGGGTCTATCGGACGCTTAAGTCCTACATTGACAAACAAACAGAAAGGGGGGAACAACATCCCATAGTTGCACAGCAATTGCTATCCTATAAGTGCAAAAACTAACTAACTCTTTCAGAATTTTTATCTCCCAAACAAGTCTCTTCCCCATGCAGGTCCCAGAGGCCAGAATCAGGCCCGGATGCCAAGTTCAGCTATTGCAAAGGATGGCACCAGTCACTGCCTTGGATGTCATCAGCTGTCCGTCTTCCTTTATGACTTACATCTCCAAAGACATTTCTATGAACATTTTGCATACTCAGTGCTACTTCTAAGGACCATGCTTTTCCACAAAACAAGACTTTTCCAAACTCAAGTTACACATGAAACCCCACCAAAAAAAGGGAAGCCTCATCTTCGAAAAGCAGCGGAATGTCTTTTATTGCTATTATTATCTGTAGTTGCTCTTTATGCCTTGTACAATGCTCCAGTTGGGATTTGCAAGGGACACTTGAATTTCTGTATACATAGGGTCGCATATTGCTAATAACGGCCAGCTTCCATCCAAGGAAGCCAAACTGGCCCATGTTTGCACCGGCCCATTGCTTGGAAAGATTGAGCACCCGGTAGCCAGTAATCTCCAGCCATTGTAAGTTATATCCATGACTTTCACACCTCCCCATAGGTGCTAGAAAGACATTTGCACAACACCAGAAGTTGCAGAAATAGCTTAGAATTACCTTAGGAAAAACCAGTTCTGTCACAGTGAGAGATCAATGACACATCTCATTATCTTGCCTTGCTACAGAAAGCAGTCTGGATTCAGACCCACAGTTCTGAAAAACCAGGCAGCAGTCAGTATATTCAGCATGCCAGGCTTAGCCATGGAGAATTGGTCAATTGGCTTGCGCTTTGGCAAAAGCCATCAACCACACCTCCTCGGCGATAGAGCTGCTCAACCAGGAGCAGACAGAGCTTCGCCATGCCATACTGGATAATTGAGCAGCCATCGATTATCTCCTGTTGCTACATCATTTGGGTTGCGAGTCTGTCCACGGCATGTGTTGCTTTAATCTCACAGACAACACGCATAAGGTACAGAGCCAGCTCACAGACCTCCACACTTTGGTCAAGAATATCAAGGAAGATGCTATGTGGGGGTGGTGGAATTCGTTATGGTCGTGGTTCCCATGGGGTTGGCTACAGACGACACTCAATGTGATTGTGGGGGTGGTAATACTGGGCACAGCAGTGTGTTGTTTCGTGTATTCCCTCACTGGTGTCGAGATGTCCCCCGTGGAGAGAACCCCGAAATGTCATCACTCCACGTCAGCTGATGCCACTCCTACGCCGGGCTGTCTGTCAGGTCCAATCAAACAAGTAAAGGGGGAGTGTGGGATCCGCGAGCACAATTGGTATACTGTCCCTGACAGAAGCCATAACCTGTGAGATCACTCTGAGCCATTGGCTCCGAGGGGACAGAAATTGGGGAGCGGATTAATAGCCATAGTTAATTCACCCATATCTGACATGACAAGCGGGCCGAGCAAGAGGAGATTGAATGTCTAACTAATCAGTTAGGAAATAGGTAATATCGCACCCGCAAATTACCCCAAGCCCTAACGCCAACATCGGCCATGTTTACTCTTGGGTAAGCTTGGAACAATGGAGTTCCCCTGTCAGTGTTTAATTTAGTTAATTAACTTCCCCGAGAGAGGTTCCCAATTAACCTGTGTAAACATGTCATGTGGGTTGCAGCTCTTTCTGACGCAGACTTGAACATAATATATACTGATGATTTTCCCTCAATAAATCACTGGTCTTCGCTCCATCTTGCCTCGTGTCTCCTTCCTGACCAGTCTCCTCCAGGACCCAACGGCTGCCCCGCGGCCCCAATCCAATACAATGGTTAAAAGATTTTGTCTCATTTTAGGGGGGAGGGATGTTGTGTATGTAGAAATTATCACTGTATTGTTAATGTATTTAAAATAGCCGCGCTGTCATTTTAAAGGCTTCTTCATAACATTGCAGTATCGTGAGAATTGGTTCACGCC
Organism: Bradypodion ventrale; assembly: GCA_035047345.1. NCBI lineage: Eukaryota > Metazoa > Chordata > Lepidosauria > Squamata > Chamaeleonidae > Bradypodion > Bradypodion ventrale. The sequence goes on from JAWDJE010000001.1 coordinate 239,604,238, forward strand.
AGTTTGCAATGAGAAGTGGGCAAATGTATCTATTATTGCTCACCCCAGTTCTCCTCACCCTATCCCATTGTACCCCGCCAAAATGTATCAGTTTTTAAGGGTATATAAGGTGCTGTTGTGCCCCTGTTAAGCATGTTTGGAACCCTGAAATAAAATTGTGTTTGCCCGAATGCCGGCTGCTGCCTCGTCCTTCCCAAACATCAAACAGCCAATCATGTCTATGCTGACTCATGGTTGGAGCACACCTGACTCTGATTAATTACTCAGACCATAATGACATTATTTCTGCTCGTTGCCTCAACATAAATATATACTGACAGCCCCCACCACACCAGGAAGTGCCATATGTTGGAGGAAGGGCAAAATGCCATCCGGCCCCAAAAGGTGTCTGAGGGAGCATGACCTGGCCCCCAGCTTTAAAAGGTTGAGAACTCCAGCCTTAGAAAGATCTATTTTTTTCAGAATATATATTTCCCTGTTATGAAACTGCAGTAACTCCCTAGTTTTTGCAGTTTCTTTGCAATATGTTATGCAATAGGTCCATGTCTTGAAATCAAAGCAATCTGAGATTTCTATTTTTAGAAGCAATCTTTGACTCCGTTTCATTGGTAAATAGCAAATCTGCCTTTTCCTTTGAAATGTATCAAGATTTTAAAGAATCTTTCCCATGACTCTTAACCAGGATTTCCCCAGATCTCAAGATGACTGCAGCCACAAGGCCATTGGTTAGCATTATGTGTTTAGATGTCTTGGTAAGTTTAAAAGGATTCCTGGAAAGCACATGCCAGATGGCAGAAATGATGCAATCATTTCTGAAAGTGTTTACTGCCATCACGGCTTGTTTAAACACATCTTGATAGACCGCCCCAGGGTGCACAATTTCTTTGGGGTAATGTTAAGATAACAAGCAGCCATGCTTAGCCGGTCTCACTGCACCAGCTCCTCCTAAAGGAAATGCATCTGCTCACAGGGATGCTGATGTCCTGTGAAGTCCTTATTATTGATTGCAAATTTAGACCAACATTTTGAATTTCTTTAGAGATTAAGCTTGCTTGAGTGCTAAATTTTATAGAAGGGGCATATGTAGCATCTGCTGATGTGGGATGTGGCATGTAAAATACATGAACAAATCAAATATTTAAAATGAAGTACAGTAGAACCCCGCATAACAAAAAAATTCAGTTCCATGGAGCTCTTCGCTATGCGGGTTTTTTGTTATGCAAATCTAATGGGAGATACCCCGGGTAACGGGGGAAAATGTTCGTTATCCGGGGTTCCCATTGACCGGGTATACCCCGGTTACCAAAAAACTCTGCATAACAAAAAAAAATTGTTATGTGGGGTATCGCTATTGCCTAACAAACACTGCATTATGCGATTTTTTCATTATACGAAGCATTCGTTATGCGAGGTATTACTGTATGCATTTTTGATAAACCATAAGGAGCAGAGTTATATATAAAGCATTTCCTGACCATGTGATGATAATTCATGTGTTTGCCAAGATTCTCAACAGTGGTTAAGAAGCTTGCCTTGTTAGCTGGAAGGCTGGCAAGTCAGCAGTTTGAGACCCAGGTACTGCATGACGGTTTGAGAGCCCATCTCTGTCTCAGCTCTTGCAGGGCCATAGCCAGGATTCTAGATTGGATGGGGGGATATTTTTTCAGGAGGGGCAACAATGTCACACAAACACACACACATATATAACATTGACATCCCGGTGTGTGTGTGTGTGTGAGGGGGGGGCTATGGCCCTGAGCTCTTGGGGACATGAAAGGAGCCTCATGTGGGGGTTCCCTGAGTGGTGTTTCTTCTGCAAAAATCCTCTCAACCCAGAATAATTTTATTATACTGAATGCCTTCTTAGACTGATTTCCACATTCAAATGAAGTACACCCATAAGAGAAGCTGACCATCTCCTTATTTTGACACTTTTGTTGTTGTTCAGTCGCACTGTCAAGTCTGACCCTTTGTGACCCCTTGGACCACTTCATGCCAGGCTCCTCTGTCATCTGCCATCATCTGCAGCCCACCCAGATCTATGCCCACTGTGTCAACGATGCTATCTAGCCATCTCATCCTCTGCTGCTACCTTCTCATTTTGCCTTCGATCTTTCCCAGCATCAGGGCCTTCTCCTGTGAGTTCCCTCTTCTCATTTGGACATGAAAGGAGCCTCATTCGGGCATCCCCTGAGTGGAGTTTCTCCAGCAAAATCGTTTCAACTCAGAGTAATTTCTGACATGAAATTTATTTATTTGTTTGTTTGTTTGTTGGCTGAAGTACATGAGCTTCAGCTTCAGTATTTGTCCTTCCAAGGAGCAGTTGGGGTTGATTTCCTTTAAGATGGACCGATTTGATCTCCTTGTAGTTCAGGGAACTTTCAAGAGTCTTTTCCAGCACTGCAGTTCTAACACTAGCCTGTTTCTATTTACTTTTTTGTTTTGCAGTTGGTCATCTGAGAGGTAGCACAGCTTTGTTTCATTGTCTGATATCTGAGACATACAACATTACCATATTTCCAAGCCTGGAAATATAATAGTGTGAGGAGGGAAAGATATATTTACCTTGATGTGTGATCTAACCTTTTGCCATTACATACCTCTGACAATCTTAACCCTAACCTCTGAAGATCCCAAAACCTCCACAATCAATTTCATTATAGCCAACTAGAGAGACTCAGTTGGGTTCAGACTACTTGAGACCTGGTTTTTGAGGCAGGAGATAGGTCTATGCCATACCTGTCAACCGCGGCTCCGGACAATCTGGGACCTGCGCAGAACGGTTCTGCGCAAGTTGCCTTCTATGCATGCGTAGAAGGCTTTTACGCTTGCGTAGAACCCTTTTACGCTTGCGTATAACCCTTCTACGCATGCGTAGCCTTGTACGCATGCATAGAAGGGTCCTACGCAAGCGTAAAAGGGTTCTACGCAAGCGTAAAAGCCTTCTACGCATGCGCAGAAGGCAACTTGCGCAGAAGGGGTGCGCAGTACCTCTTTCCCCCCGCTGCCAAATTCCAGGGTTTTGGCAGCTCCGGGTGGGAAATGGCGCAAATCGGCGCCGAAAAAGGGGAAATCCCGGCCAATCCAGGAAGGTTGACAGGTATGGCCTGTGCTGTTCATGACTCATCCTAGTTCAGTGATGGCCAACCTTGGCACTCCAGATGTTCTTGAACTTCAATTCCCAGAAGCCCTGACCAGCAGGTGTACTCACTTGGGCTTCTGGGAATTGAATTCTAAGAACACCTGGAGTGCCAAGGTTGGCCATCACTGTCCTAGTTTCATAAAGCTGATTGGATGGCTCTGAATCCCCACTGTTACTTGCCAGCAAAAATTCAGCCTAGCAAGTTATGCAGTCCTAGAAGACCCCTGGAAGAAGGTAGTGGTAAACCACTTCTAAATACTCTGTATCTAAGACATCATGGAAAGTCAGAAGCAATTTGATGTCATGCAATTAATTAATTTCACAGTGCATAAATCCTCATGGGTGTGTTTCTATGACTGAGACTGTACATTTGAGACCTTTCTTGTAAATTACAGTATCACAACAAAGCAGGAAGAAGAAATCACAGAAAGAACTCATTCAAGTGCCATTCCCAACCTAGATAATCCACTGCTAAACTTGGTGCCATCAACATTAAAAAAACACCTGTGTAAATGCAGTTCATATAAAATATATCAAGTTAATTTTTAAAAACCATCTTGAAATGCTTATGAAGCCTTGGTCAGGTTTAAACTTTGAATGAGAAATCTTATTTTACCCTTCAGAGATTTCTGTCACCTGTCAGTTCTCTCTAATATAATTCCTCAATCACTGTTGCTATCACTGAAAATGTCTAATTATGAACTTGAGCATTTTTTGTTGTTGTTCTTGTGTCTCATTTAGATCAGTAAAGTCAAGATCTACTCATGTTCCTTCAAACACCAACACACATTGTCTTTGTTTGGCAGGACATTTTGAAAATGATTAAGCAGACTGGTGTGAGAAAGTAGCATAAAATTAATGAGCTGCAGATGGTAGGAAGTCTTAGATCAAGGTGGTCGCTGTGAAAACATTATGTTGAGCACCATCTTTGGGGAGGGGGGAGGTTGAACCATAGCAAGATAACCTGTTATATAAAGTTCATACAGGAAAAAATTGAAGAGAACACGAGCATAACTGAGTTGGTGGTGCCTGAGATGTTATCTGGATATTTTGCAAAGAGGAGAGGCAAGGTCAATTCTTGAAACAAGCCATGAGTAACTTTCAGCTGGTGGTTATACCTTTTTATTTTAAATAAAGTTGTGGGCTTTTGCACAGAGTTGCAATTTCTGCTGAATCTTCTCCACAGGAGAGGACAATCCCATGGCAACCACAATATATAAGATTACCATGCAATATGTAAAATGCAGCCCCTGAGATGTATCACTCAAACCCATTCAGAATAGACCCAGATGAGTCACTATTGGTAATATATTTAACTTGAGCAGTGTGAGAATAAATCATGAGAGAAATAGCTATTTTGAGCTTTAGACCCATGGGTCTATTATATTCTGGCTGTTTCTCATTGTCCACCACTTTTCTCACTGTAAGATTTGATACTTGAACTGACTTTAGGGGGTTAGAGAAATGTTAAGTCCAGCTATGTAGGCAGACGTCTCCAAGACTTATCTAAATGTTTTTTAGAGGCTGCGGGGAAAAAGACCAGCTCCTTTACTTAGAGACTGTCAATCGGTTTAGAGATTGTCAATCAGTAATATCCACCTTAGTCCATCTAGTTTTGAATAAAAATAAACTTTGTGTCAGAAATTACTCTGGGTTGAAAGGATTTTTTCTGGAGAAACTCCGCTCAGAGGACGCCTGAATGAGGCTCCTTTCATGTCCCCAAGATCCGTCATGCAGCACTCGGGTATTGAACCCCGACCTTCCAGTCTCCAAGCTCAGCATCTTAACCACTAAGCCACTGCAGTGCTATCAAGTTTTGAATGATTTACACTGACTAGCAGTAGATCTGTGTGGTTTTGAAGAAGAGTCTTTTTATAACTCTATGTGGACTTGCTAGTCCAGGGGTTCCCAACCTTTTCAAGCCATGGGCCAGGTCATACTTTCTCAGTCAACTTTGAGGGTTGGGCAGCCATTTTGCCCTGCCTGTACAATGGGGTGGTCATTTTGTCCCAACAGCTTCAAAGGGGTGGCCTTTTTTAAATGCCCTTAACTAGTTTCAAGACTTGACCTTGCCTCTCCTCTTTGCAAAATATCCAGGTAACATCTCAGGCGCCACCAATTTGGGTATACTCTTGTTTTCTTTAATTTTTTTCTGTATGAACTTTATATAACAGATTATCCTGCTATGTTAATAGAGTAGACCATACTGCCAGTGACTTAATGCCGAGTGTCAGGTGACAATTAACTTAACCTGATCACCCTGAGGACTAAAGGCCTTGGGTGCTGAAGTCCACAGGAAAGGGTGATAGTCCCCAAGTGGCTTAAATCCAACATGAATCCATCTTGATGGAGGGCAGCAGCTTCATCAATACTGGCATGGAGCTGAGGAGGACTTTGTGTGCCAAAAGGGCTCAGGACCAGAAAGTGACTTGCAAAGCTGGATCAGTGGTACAGGGGTCATGCTGCGATACGGAAGGGAGATGAAAGACCATGACATTATATTCGCAGGACAGTTTTCATGGTTGATCACCATGATGATCGGCAATATTCAGAATCAGATACAGCACAAGAAGAAGAATGAACTTTGTAATCTTCTTGACTAAAACATGTTTATATCTTTCTTACCAAGTATCTAACAAGCCAGTCTCACAAGCTCTTTTTGCTTTCTCTTAGAGGTCTGAATCTTTCAAACCCACTCTATTTTGATAGCACAGTTGCTTATCCTGGCACCCCTTTCCTGCTTTGATTTTTGTAAATGTCCATTGTTGATTTAAAAAATTCATAAGAATTGACTGGCTTTTGAGCAAGGGTGACCTTTACCTTTAAGAATTGAGAGACAACTCATTTAACATTGCAAGGACATAACACCCTCAAAAGCAAAAAATAAATAAATAAAAAATCCTACTCTGAGTTGACAACTAGAATTTGACATCCTCTTGACTGCTCAATTTCATGGGTACCTATAGAGCATCCAAGAGCATTTTCCAGATTGGAGATTGAGGGTTTCTCCTGCTCTCAAAGAATCAAGTACTGTAAATAATTAAGGTTATACAGTATAACATTTGAGACAATAGCACAAATGCAAGCGCGGCGCCAAAATGGCCGCCGCGCCCTTTGCGGGCCCCCCCCACAGGACAGAGAATCCGGGTAGTTAGGGGCGTGGCCAGCTCCCTGATAAAAGGGGTGGCCACGAGGCAGCCGAGCTGCCATTTTACCTCAGCGACGGAGCGGAGAAGTTTTTTCCCCTGTGTCTCCGTCGCTCTTTAACTTACCAGGAAGCCTTTGGCGGCGATTTTTTCCTTTTTGGCTTCCCTTTACTCCGGTGGAGATGCCTTCGAAGAAGAAGGCAGCTTCGAGTGCGGCTCGCGCTGTCAGGAGGCGCAACCCAGGTCGGAGGACCGCGGTGCCGCCTCCTCAGCAGCCGCCTTTGCCCCTGCCGGGATCGGCGGAATGGGGTCTATTGCCCCTTGGCCCGGAGCGGGCGAACAGAGTGCGGGCGCGGTAGGGGATCCGGCCCGCGGCCCGCGAGCGGTGGACACCGCTCCTGCATCTGCTCACCAGGTTGGGCCTGCTGCTCTTGGGTCGCCGCCTCCCCCGGGGCCCTCTAGCCTTGGGGGGTGGTGCGGCCCCCTGCCTTGGCAGGTTTCTCTACCGACCCTGCCGGGCTTCGGTATTGGCCAATGGCCATATTCGGGTCCTGGGGTACAGGGACCTGTACCCGCGTCTGGAACGTGCGGGCCGGCCGGCCCTTGGCCCCAGGTCACCGTGGAAGCCTTAATGGCTCGCCTTGTGGCCCTTGAAGCGTCGTTGGCTCGGGCCAGTCAGGCGCCCCCCCCCCTTTTGGGGTTCCTTTCGAGGCGCTGTCGGTAGGAGGACAACAGCCGACAGGGAGGGTTGAGCTGCTGCAGGCGCGTGGCGCGGTTTCGGCCACTGCCTCGCAGCTCCCCAGCCAGCAGCCAGGTGCGGGTCAAGCCCCGGTGATGAGCTCTACGTCGGTCGTGAGCTCCGACGCCCCCAGTGGGCCGGAACCCCCGGTGGGGGCGGCCCGCGGGGGTGCAGCATGTGAGTATACGGTGTAAGCGAGTACATCCACACACATCCCCGGGGCCCCGTGGTGGGGGGTGTTCCCTACCCTGAGGGGCATGTTTGGGGTGGCCGGGTTGGTCTAAGCTCCTATTCCTTACTGCTAGTGACCACTTGGCACAGGCCGCCAGGGAGTAAATTTGGCGGGGGGAGTATGTGGATATCTTCTCACTCCTAAACAAGGTGCCCACCAAGGAGAGATGGAGGGGCGGAATGAAAAGGATAGTGGCAGGCACGTTGTCGCAAGCCACCAAGTATGTGGGCCAAATGGTCGCCGGCCTGCATCATATGCATGGCGGTGTACCTTAGGGCCCGGCCGGATCTGGCAATTCCGATGGTCCTGTAGTTGGACAACATCTACCGGGCGATGGTTTACTTTCCGGGCCCAGCGTGGTTGGCTTGTGACAAGGAATGCCTAGGCGGATTCCCCCACACCCTGGGGATTAGGCGGGATGAGCCAGGCCAGAGCCTGCGGCTTTTGTACTTTACGCCCACGCGCCCTGTGCCCGGGGAGATATACCATTGTGGGCACGCGGTTCAGCAGGCGGCCCCAGCATAGGTCACCTGCCATGGGGCGGGGCGGGGGGTTCCAGCCCGCCTGCCGTGCTGGACTTTCTTGTCCAATGGCTCCTCTAATGGGAGGACTTGTATATACACACAGGAATTTCCCACCTGTGTTGGCCCCCATGCGGCCTCTGCATGTCCCAGGCATAGAAGGATGCGGGGCAGAGGGTGGGGCAGATAGGGGGCTTGCAAGACTGCCGCAGATGGATCTAGTTCACCGAAGGGCTCCCTCCCCATTTGAGGTGGACATGTTGGGGCGTTGGCTCACATGGTATCTGAAGGGAGAGGATGCGGGTTATCTCCTTCAGGGTTTTAGGCGGGGGTTCCGGATCCTTTTCATGGGTAACGGGTCCCCGCAGGATGCCCCCAATCTTTTATCCCTTAAGGGGAGGGAGGAGGTGGCCGCTGCCAGCTTTGACAAAATGGTCTATGCGGGCAGGGTCGTGGCACTGTCCCTGCACCCCCGTCCCGGGGAGCATATTATTTCAATGATGCCATGCCTTTTGACTATTCCATTGGGGCTCGGTATTCGAGCGTTTCACCATTTTACTAGATTGCGCTTTTGTCCGCAGGTCAGGGTCCCGGTCTGTAGCCCATTCCCTGGATGTTTTTATTCGGGGCTGAACGGGGCTGGGACACGTACACACGTCTCCTCAACACATTTCAGACGCTAATGGAGGAACTTGGTGTCCCTTTAGCGCCCGAAAAGACCGAGGGCCCATCTCCACAGCTAGTATTCCTGGGGTGGAGAGCAACACGATAGCGCAGGATTCTAGGTTGCAGCGGGATAAGGTGTCAAGGCTAGTGGCCCTTGTCGCGGTCTAGCTGGCAGAGTGCATGGCATCACTGAGGGAACTTCTGGTGCTACATGGTCACCCCAGTTTCGCTGGCAGGGTCTTCGCACCGGGCAGGGCATTTGCTCTGCGCTGGTGCGACGCTATGGCGGGATTATCCAGGCCCCACCACAGGCTCAGATTTACCCGGGGTATCGGGGCAGACGTGCTTGTCTGGCCATAGATCCAGAGGTAGTTCAACGGGGTGTCATTTTGGGGTCTGATTTCCTGGCTCCCCCTTGCTTTTGGATGCAGTCCGATGCCTCAGGATTCCTGGGTTTCTGGGATGTACTTCAATTGGAAGTGGGCCTATGGTGGGTGGCCACCATCCTGGGCAGGCAAGGGTCGCCTGCAGGGTCTCACGTATCTGGAATGTTTCCCTATCCTGGGTGCTTTGATGCTATGGGGCAAGGGGTGGGCCAACCCGGTTGTGCAACTTTGGCATGGCAACGCGGCTGTTTTCCGCATCGTCACTGCACAGAATTCCAAATCGCCCGGGGTTATGGAGCTAGTTAGTTGATTTGTGTTATGCAACCTGTGCCTCAACGTTCCCTTCAGGGCCAGGCATGTCCCAAGGGTTGATAATGATATTGCTGCTGCTTTGTCCCGCCTGCAGATCTCCCGGTTCTGTGCCTCGGCCCCCGGATGCGGAGGAATTTCCCTCGCCACTCCCGGATGTGAGATGGACCGTTGGCAAGGAGAGGTGAACCGGGCGATTGGCCTGTCACTAGCGCCATGCATGAGTAAGGCGTATCACCACGCATTTAGTTCCTTAGAGTATTATGTACCCGATTCTGACTGCCAGGAACCTGGCCTTTTCCAGTAGCCCATGTTCTGCGGTTCACGATTTACCTGTATCCCCAGGGCCTTGCACCACGCACCATAGCATCTCAGCTGTCGGGTTGGCTTTTAGGGCCAAAGTGGGAGGTCGTGTGGACAGCACCAATGACTTCCGGGTGAGACATGTTGGGAGGGGTGGGTGCGCGTGCCCGGGCGTTTCCTGGGCGACCGCCACCCCATTTACCCAGGGGGTTTATGACCCAGTTGGCCCGGGGCTGGCCTGGCCTCTGTTTTGATATGTGAGGCAGCCCACTTCATGCGGCTACAACGGTGGCCTTTTTGGAGCCCTCCGCGTCGGCGAGCTTGAGATGCTGAGTAAGGCGGATGCAAGAGTTTTCCAGGGTTTTTACCCAATTGGCCCGGGGCTGGCCTGGCCTCAGTTTTGATAAATGAGGCAGCCCACTTTATGCGGCTACAACGGTGGCCTTTTTGGAGCCCTCCGCATCGGCGAGCTTGAGATGCTGAGTAAGGCGGATGCAAGATTTTCCCAGGGTTTTTACCCAATTGGCCCGGGGCTGGCCTGGCCTCTGTTTTGGAAATGAGGCAGCCCACTTCCTGCGGCTACAACGGTGGCCTTTTTGGAGCGCTCCGCGACAGCGAGCTTGAGATGCTGTATAAGGCGGATGCAGGTGTAGGGCACTGGAACTCGAGGATGTCTATGTTGCCAAAGACTGGGCCCAGTTGAGGATACGCTCCTCTAAGACAGATCAGCATGGCGTAGGCAGTGGTGTAAGACTGCTACGGTGTTCTTTGGCAGACATCTGTCCGGTTGGTGCCCTACAGGAATTCCTGGCACTGCGTGGCAGGCACCACGGCCCGTTTTTCTGTCACCAAGATGGGTCTCCCCTTACTAAATTTCAGTTTTGGAAGGTGACAGCCAGAGCCCTCACCAGGGTGGGCCTACCAGGTGCCCGTTTTGGCACACATTCATTCCGTATTGGTGCAGCCTCTACAGCAGCTGCTTTTGGGTACTCTGGGGCTGACATACGCAGCATGGGGAGGTGGGGCTCGCAATGTTTTCAGTTTTATGTGCGCCCACTCCCGCCATGAGTACCAATCCAGTCACCTTACCGTCTTTTTCTCAATTTTTCTCAATTTCTTACAGACCCTGGGTGTTGTATTACACCGGTGACAGTATGGCTGGTGGGCCACAGCTATGTGCACAGGGCAGCGCGTTACGCTGCGGCGACAGAGTGGGGACCCCGACTGGGACTGGGTGAACACGCCAGTCTCACATGGCATGGTAAGCCAGGGATGTTATGGCGGGAGCTGCGGCCTTTCCTTTTTCTGGCCTGAGTGCTGACCCGCCTGACATTCTCATCATCCACCTGGGGGGCACTGATTTGGGCCAGGTCACCGGCTTATCGCTCATGCATGCGAATTGCGGGGACCTCGCCTACTTGCATTATGTCTGGCCTGCCACAACCCTGGTTTGGTTGGACATTATCCCGCGCCTTTCTTATAGAGGGGGCGTTCACCTCCTGGCCCTTGACCGCGCTAGGCGCACGGTCAACAGGGTGGTGGCGCGGTTTCTTGCCAACGGGGCTTGGGGACGGGTCAGTCATCACCCCGATATTAGCCTACAAAATTATGACTTGTACGCAAGGGATGGGGTCCACCTGTCGCGAGGAGGTATGGACCTCCTGTTGGGTGATTGGCGAGCAGGCCTGTCGACCGAGCTGACGGTCTGGGTGGGGGCGTCAGGTCTTCTTTGAAGCCCCTCCGTGTGGCGGGTAGCACTGGTAAGGTAAACAGTATGACCCACAGGTATCCGGCAGGTTCGCAATTGACTGGACAACACTAGACAGGAATAAATTAGTTAAACGTTGTCCGGTCAACGACGAACCAGGCGACGGGGTGATGACGATTGCTAACCAGCATGCATCACCCCTGTGATTTCACGGATACGCGTCAGAGGGTGGGGTCATGAGTTAGTTATTGACTACGGTCAACAATTTGTTTGTTGTCAACAAACAAATTGATACAAATTGATACATTGTAACCAATTGCCGTTGGCAATTTTGGGGTGGTACCTTACCAGTGTTACTTCGGCCTGCTTGCCTTATGAATTATGATTGGTCGTTTTACCAATACAAATTTATAATTCGGACTAGGGCATTGAATCAATAAATGTGGCCCGATGCTGTTATCCACTTTCAATGTTGTCTGTGTCCGTTATTGGGGGGTGCGCCTGCAATGCAAGCGCGGCGCCAAAATGGCCGCCGCGCCCTTTGCGGGCCCCCCCCCACAGGACAGAGAATCCGGGTAGTTAGGGGCGTGGCCAGCTCCCTGATAAAAGGGGTGGCCACGAGGCAGCCGAGCTGCCATTTTACCTCAGCGACGGAGCGGAGAAGTTTTTTCCCCTCCACCCCCTCCCTAGTTAACAGTGTGATATTTTGGTCGCTTCGGGGCCGGGTGGGAATTTTTGGCTGGGACCCATATTGGCTTCCGGGTCCTGGCTTTTTTGCCCATCCCACACTGTTGCTATGGTTTGATATAGGGGTCTTTCTATGTTCCTAACGTTGACTTTGGTCACATTGGCGGGTAGCACTGGTAAGGTAAACAGTATGACCCACAGGTATCCGGCAGGTTCGCAATTGACTGGACAACACTAGACAGGAATAAATTAGTTAAACGTTGTCCGGTCAACGACGAACCAGGCGACGGGGTGATGACGATTGCTAACCAGCATGCATCACCCCTGTGATTTCACGGATACGCGTCAGAGGGTGGGGTCATGAGTTAGTTATTGACTACGGTCAACAATTTGTTTGTTGTCAACAAACAAATTGATACAAATTGATACATTGTAACCAATTGCCGTTGGCAATTTTGGGGTGGTACCTTACCAGTGTTACTTCGGCCTGCTTGCCTTATGAATTATGATTGGTCGTTTTACCAATACAAATTTATAATTCGGACTAGGGCATTGAATCAATAAATGTGGCCCGATGCTGTTATCCACTTTCAATGTTGTCTGTGTCCGTTATTGGGGGGGTGCGCCTGCAAAGAGCTATTGAACTTCTTGACCAAACTGTAAGTGATAGTTAGATAACATATTGGTGGGGTTTTTTTTTAAAAAAAACATGCCTGAAACTATGTTACATTTTCTATGTACATTGAACTTTTGTTTCATATTTTGGCTAAACAAATAAACAAATGCATAATATATGACAAATGAGAATATGGCTGTATGTGGGGGGAAAGATAGGCATGTTAAGAAGTTCCTCCTAAAAAAAAACCCCAGAAACTTTTACGGTGAGGTGATATGAGCAAGAAGGGTGAGTGATGACAATTTTTGGAGAAAAGTGAAATTGGGTTGTCTTTTGTTCTACCTGTGCAGTCTCCCAGAAGAATAATTTGTCATAATAGTATCATTTTGGATCAACTTTATGACATACTTACAATGCAATCCAAAAAGGTAGTGCCTGCTGGTTGAGTGAATGCTTGGATAGTCTAATATGTGCTGTACAATTAATCCACATTAAAGATGCTATGAACAGTCTTCATGTTGTGTATTGTTTTTACCTGGTTTCCAAATCAACTGCAAGAGTAAAGGAGAGTAGCAGTCTTTTTTCAATGGAAGCCAATGCTCTCCATGCATTGCTGAGAACTCAGACAGCATCCTGGGCTAGAGCAACTGAAGTGCCAACCAAACAGGGAAGACTTACTGGCAGACACGGTGAGGCAACAAAAATGCCTGAGACAAGATGATCACCTCTCCTAAAGGGGCTCATCTACCCATAGTAGCTGGCTCCTTTAGGGAATCAGGTTATTTACTCCCACCCAACACTCGGCATTGAGTCACTGGTTGTACGGGCTACTCCATTACCATAGCAGGATGTATGGCCTTCACTCTATCCAATATACCACGCAAGATAGCATAAGTTTCCTAAATAGTGTTTTATCTGTTCTGATCCAAGATGACCTTCCTTGAACCCACGCTTATAGTTTTAGAGTTGCTAATGTCACTTCCTTCCTTTTCACATGGCTCTCTTGGCTGTCTCTAGGAGAAAGCAGAGGAGATATCTTGCTGTGACTCCTGCTCCTCTGCTTTGGTTAGCTAGAAGTAGGGTTCCCATGATCTTTTCTACCTCAATTCATTTTCATAAAAATTACTCATTTTCTTATTTTCTAATACAACATGGGTGGGTGCAATTTATTTCCAAAGAAGGGAGCATGCTTTGCAAGACAACCAACAAATTAGGTGACCTGGTGTTCTTTTTATGCTTCAGCTTAGATAGCTTATTCTTATTTTCTTTAGAGAAACAAATAACTGTCCCAGTTTTTTACTTTTGGCATTTAACTTTGGCTTTTTGTAATGCTTTGGAAAATTTAGTTTTAAACCTTTTAATACATTTTAATAAACTTTTAAACTTTTCAGCAAGTTGTCATCATTTTGAAGCAGGGGTGGATGTGGCTAAAGACAATTGCCTTTCAGCTGGAAGGCTGCACACTACTAATGGTACTCTGGTTTGGGGTTGTTAACCAGGATTGAGAAAACCTAGAAGAGATTTCCCTAGCCCTAAGTGGTAGTTCCACTACCTTGAAGCAACAAGGGGTTTAAACTGGCTTCAGGAGAAGGTGGTATGATTAAAAGACACCCCCCCTGCCCTTTTCTTTCCACGGGCCAGGCATCGAGCCTGGGCTGTGGAAAAGAAAGACCCCCCCCCCGCCCCTAAAAAAGGAAAAACAAAAACATCCAAAACCACAAACCAAAAACAGTCAAAAATACTCAAAACCAAAAATACAAAATACAAAAAGGAAACACAAAAACATCCAAAAATAAACAAGAAAAAACACACAGACCCCCCCCCCCAAAAAAAAACCACCACCACCACCCCAAAAATAAAACCAGAGAGCTTACCATGAGATGTCTTCACTCCATGACGACCGGAACTAAACTGAGAAAAGAAAGAGAATACTTACCGGAAGAAGTAGCAACACCCAGATGACAGTAGAGAAAAATTGTAGAGTACAAGAAAAGCTCACCAGCCCCACCCAGAGGCCACAAGAGTAAAAACATCCAAAAATATTCAAAATAATAAGATTAATTCCCAAATTACTGAAATAAGTTATCAAATCATTCAAAAATATTCACACTAATCACAAAAATTCAAAAAAAGTTTTCACTCAAAAAAACAAAAAAACCCACATCTAAACACAGTATAGAAACATTGATTAAAAAAACATATTCTTACGCATTTTAAAAATAATTATCCAAGGCACAACTATTTTAAAAAATCACACAGTAACACATTATTTGGTTACATACAATAATTATAAAAAATTATATCATCCTTTCCTCTTTTTAAAAACCAATAACCAAAAAATATATTAAAAATCACAGTTTATAACAGCCCGTGCATAAAAATAAAAATTTAAAAAACCACAATTAAAAACTAACCTCATTTGCATAAAAATAAAACAAAACCCTTCCAAAACCATTTTAAAGAGCCCGGCACTGAGGAAGCCGGCATGCAAAAAATAAAAATAAACACACTGGAAGCACAAGTCTGCCGCAGGCGGACGCAGTGCCTCAAACCCACAAATTCACAAAACCTTTCAACACTATTTAAAACAGCCTGGCACCATTTGTTCAAGAAAAAAAAACCCTTTACTATCCAACACAATTTTAAAAAGCCCGGCATCGCCGGGCAAAATCTACTAGTTAACTATAAGATAATGACGTATGTAATCTAGTGGAGAATCTTATAAAATACACAAACAGCTGACAGCCCACAGCTGGGGGGAGGAGAAAGCTGAGAAGTTCACAGTTCCGATGAAGGGGGAAACCTCATCAAAATGCCAATGACTTGATGCCAATGCAAACTTCATGGGGGCATCCAGCCCAATCCAAGAAGCCAATTAGCCAGAGAAAACAGTTAGCTATGCAAGCTGAATTTATTATGTTTCTTTCTTGCACTCATTTAATGCTCAGAGGAGAGAGACAGGATTTTAAGAAGCAAGTTTTTAAATGTTGTTCAAATGCCTATTTTATAGAAAATAGCTCTTTTGCTAATAAAGAGATCCAATGCTGATGGAACAGTGTGTTTCTTCAAAGCAAATAGGAAACTGAGAGTGGAAGGTGAGATAAGAAATTTAACAAGCTCTAAACAAAGAGACTATTCCTTTAATTTCAAAAGACTTGGAAACCAGAAGTCCTAAGAAGAAGGGTAGCTGGGCCTGCCTTCACCCTTTAAGGGAAAGGGGACAAAGTGAAGGGAGAAACTTCAAAGAAGGCACAGGACCACAATTTGGCACCCAATTATCTCAGAAGGACATACTCATTCACCTTCTATTCTTCCCAGTGCAACAAGGTGATAGGGAAGACGGTGCTTACTTGCAGGAGTCAGAGGAAACTGACTTCATTTATAGAGCCACCCTTTACCCAGAGAAGCAGGGGAGCCACTTCTCTCACCCAATAATCTACTACAGGCCAGAGCAGAAGCTACCAAGGCAAGGCCAATGCACTGGGTATTTTGAAAGTTCCACCATTCCCCTAACTGATGAGACCCGGGGTGGCTAGCAGAAAATTAATCAAGGGTAAATCAGGTTAGAGCGCTAACATGTGGGACGGCGGTGGGGCGGTACCAACACAAGTAACCTCTACCAATGCTCAGACTTTAAAAACAGTGAAGGCTAATTTTGTGAAAGCTGTAGTGCTTTAATGGGCTGAACAAGACATGCATGACTACTATGGGAAAATAAAATTAAGGAAGATATAACAGCCTCCTTTGTGGACTGCCCGCGTAGCGGGGAATCTTATGATTAATATACTTCTCCCTAGAAGTTTGTTCGGTGGCCACAGCCGCGCCATAATTCAGAGTAAGACTTCCTATCTTGGAAGCATGGGCTTTCCTGGAGGACATAGATAAAAGATTGGGCATACATTCCTGAGCTGCTTCCCGATTGACAGGCAACATCCTGGTTTAACATAACAATAGCCATAGATGTTTCCCTGAGTTAAGGTAAACAATAGAGATTAATAGACACAGATGCTGATAGTGCCCAGGGAAACAGATGCTCCTGCTCCTTTAGATTAAAGTAAAACATTAGAGACCCTTGCCTATAGTATAGGAGTGACTTAGAAATGCTTAGCAAGCAGGGCCCCTCTGTAACCAGGGGCGGCAACCATCTCAGGGTCGTTACGCCCATAGGCAGGGTAATAAAAGCTTTTTGCCCACCTCATTTTGGGGCTGGACCACTACATAACAGCCTCGACGTGTCTTTATTCCAGCACAGCAGGGTTTCGCATTACAACACAGTGGTGACCCCGACGTGATATTCCATTGCAACTAGTGCAGACACCAAGTCGCAGACAATCGCACACTCAGGCAAGCCACCGGCTACCAGGACGGACGCGTTCCATAGCCAGGACAAGTCAGGGCCCGATCCTCCACAGCAGCAGACTACAGCAACGGCATACCGCTGCCACGATCGCTAATTCATCATCCAGTACACTCACCTAGGGCCATCCTGCCAGTCAGCACGCCACCTCATCCCGCAGAAGGTAACCGGGGATTTCAAGGGGCAGGAATGGGGGGCTAATTCATCCGTTAGGCAGCGGGTGCATGCACGTGAGCTCAAAGGCCTGGCCAGGCAGCTCAAGATAGAGCTAGGGAGAGTAGATCTAGCGGATTTGATCATGTACCTGGGAGAGAACTGCTTGTTCTGCCCAGAGTCAGGGACAATGGACCCAGGGGTTTGGGAGAAAGTAGGGAAATGTCTGCAAGAGGACCCTGAGCACCAGTCAAAATCATTGGGGCTTGGAGTAAATGTAGGCAAATAATTTCAGCCGTACGTTCAACCCGGGTAGAGACGCAGAAACCCCCAGCGTATGAAGAGCCACCAGTGCCCCAGCATCTCTACCTGACCATCCAATTCAGGCATGGGGGCATAGAGGACTCCCCTTCTACAGCCACTGCAGGGGCTGTGGAAGCGGGTGGGGGCTCAGGGGGACCAGGCGCCCCCTGAGTTCCTAAGAGTCTATTTCAGCTCATGGTGGAAGAAGAGCTTCGCAAGGGAGAATTGCCGGCCGCAGAACTGGCCGAACTTCAGATGCTGTGCCCTGTCCGCATAGAGACGGATGCAATTTAGGGCAATCATGTAGCAGTTTACTCACCAATTCTGTACGAGTTGCTAGCGGAGATCCGCAAACCAATTATGGACACAGGGCTTCGAAGTCGCTTTACCAGAGGCACTTTGCAGCAATTATGGGAGTCCACCACGCTCATCCCTCACGACTGGAAAGTCACGATGAGGATGATGCTCAACCCCAGCCGGTACCTCCTATGGGACAGCGAGTACAAGCTAGAAGCTCAAACTAGGGCCGCCAGGATGGGAGGAGCAGTAATTCCAGAGCAGCTCTATGGCTCAGGGCAGTTCAAATCCATCCAAGCACAGTCCGTACTGCCAGCCGCCACACTCCAACTTGCTTCTGAGGTTGCCTTGGTCCAAAATATCAAGCAAGACGCCCCATGGACATGGTGGGATGCATTGTGGGGGTGGATTCCGTGGGGATGGGCACAAACAGCGGCTCAGGCCATAATTGGCACGGTGATCCTTGGCATCACACTATGCTGTTTTGTGCAGTGTGTCCCCTCAATTCTGTCCATATGTGCCTCACGTCAGAGGCCGGGAGGAAACCTCACCCCAAAGCAGCTCCTACCTCACATTCAGCGAGCCCTCAATCAGGCGGCATTAAAGGAATAAAAAGGGAGAGATATGGACTGCCCACGTAGCAGGGAATCTTATGATTAATATACTTCTCCCTAGAAGTTCGTTCGCCGGCCTCAGCCGCACCATAATTCAGGGTAAGACTTCCTATCTTGAAAGCACAGGCTTTGCTGGAGGAGAAGGATAAAAGATTGGGCATACATTCCTGAGCTGCTTCCCGATTGACAGGCAACATCCTGGTTTAACATAACAATAGCCACAGATGTTTCCCTGAGTTAAGGTAAACAATAGAGATTAATAGACACAGATGCTGATAGTGCCCAGGGAAACAGATGCTCCTGCTCCTTTAGATTAGAGTAAAACATTAGAGACCCTTGCCTATAGTATAGGGGTGACTTAAAAATGCTTAGTAAGCAGGGCCCCTCTGTAACCAGGGGCGGCGACCATCTCAGGTTCATTACTCCCACAAGCAGGGTAATAAAAGCTTTTTGCCCACCTCATTTTGGGGCTGGACCACTACATCACAGCCTCGATGTGTCTTTATTCCAGCACAGCAAGGTTTCACATTACAACACTCCTTCTACAGAATGTGTCCTCCACATCAATAAACTTGTGAACTT